>OX454421.1:76196515-77396515 GCA_949715475.1 Microchrysa polita | reverse complement strand
TTCAAAAAATTTTGCAGAATGATCCCCCCCTCACCGAAAAGCTATCTACGCCACTGTTCACGCGAAAGTCTCTACACCGGTTTTTGACATTTCGCCAGTGAAAATAGTGCAGTTGCACTTTATTTCACAGGGAAATGCTGTCATTCAAAATCAGTCAGAGCGCGAGTGCACATCTATATATAATATATAAAAATGGAGCGAAAAAAATGTATAGTAACTCATCAATTGAGAACGGCTGGACCGATTTGGTTGAAATTTTTTTTCAGTTGTTTGCAATTACCAGGAGAAGGTTTTTACGGAATTTTTTTTTTTAAACCCTCCGAAAAAGTCGGAAAATTGGAAAAATCTGAAAAAATTAATCAATAGAGAACGGCTCGATTTAGTTCAAATTTTTTTTCAGTTGTTTGCAATTGCCAGGAAAAGGTTTTTACCGGAAATGTCGGAAAATTGGAAAAATCGAAGAATTTCATCAGTTGAGAACGGCTGGAACGGTTTGGTTAATTTTTTTCAGTTTTTTGCAATTACCAGGAGAAGGTTTTTACGAAAGAACATTTTGGGAAAACCCTCCGGAAAATTGGAAAACTTGAAAATTATTTTTTTTTGGTTGCAATTTTTACGCAATAGCTTTTTCGAATGAAGAAATATAAAATTCTTAGTAGAAAACTCGGAAAATTCAGGAAGATTTTAGACGATGCAAAGTTGGAAAATTCGTTATGAAGCTTTTAATATTTAGAAAAATTGTGGAATTCATTGTGATAAAAGACGTTTTGCGTTCAATTTTGGGTGAAGAAGCTTAACGAGATAAATAATAATTGCTGTGCTGTGAATAACTATCAAACACGCGCAAAATTATGAGGACAGTGCATTTTCTCACACTTTTACCTTCAGCTTCTTCTGTTCATATTGGCGTATCCAGACCGCATTGTGTAACAAGTTCGAATAAATGTGGCGCTTTTGAATGCCGAGCAGAAGAACGTATACGATTCGCTTATGAAGGTTGTGGACGATGGAACAGGAGGCATTTACTTTCTCCATGCTCCATTGTCCCACCATGGCAAGACATTCGTCATGTCGTTGATTCTTGCAACAATTCGGTCAAGATGTCAAATTGCGATGGCTTTTGCATCCTCTGGCATTGCTGCTACATTGTTGGAAGGCGGTCGAACTGCACATTCCGCTTTAAAACTGCCGATGAATCTACTCTTGGTTGAGAATCCAACGTGCACAATCACCAAGAGTTCGGCAACAGCGAAATTGATGCGAGAATGCAAAATCATCATTTGGGACGAATGAACGATGGCGCATAATCGAGTTTTGGAGGCAGTTGGCCGAACGATGAAGGACTTACGATGTGATTCGAGACGATTTGGTAGGGCTCTGATATTACTCTCCGGAGATTTTCGTCAAACGCTTCCGTCATCCCGAAATCTACTGCTGCGGATGAACTTAATGCATGCCTGAAATTGTCATCTTTGTGGCGGCATGTCAAGAAGTTGCAATTGACTACGAACATGAGAGTCGTATTGCAGAATGACTCATCGGCTGCTGAATTTTCAAAAATTCGTAAAAATCCGTTGACACCGTGATCGACGAGGATGAAGCGACCAGCTATTCGTCGGAGTTTTTGAACTCGCTTGATGTGCCAGGACCAGGAGCCCCGCCGCATAATTTACAGCTGAATGTGGGATCGATCATAAACATGTTACGGAATCTGAATCATCCGAAATTGTGCAACGGTTCGCGGTTGTCCGTCAAGAAACTGATGAACAATGTGATTCAAACGACGATCAGCAAGGGAAAATTCAAAGGAGAGGAAGAACTTATCCCACGAATTCTGATTATTCCAACTGATCTTCCATTCCAATTCAAGCGGATTCAGTTCCCCGTTCGATTGGCATTTGCAACGTCAATCGTTGGAAGTCTGTGGGATTAGTCTCAAATTTCCCTGTTTTCACACGGTCAGCTGTATGTTGCCTGTTCGCGTGTTGGCAAACCGTCTTCGTTGTTTGTTTTTTTTTCGCCAGAAAACAAAACGAAAAACATTGTTTATAATATCGCTCTCTACTGATTTTGATTCCATTCAAATAAATCACACTGAAAATTGAACTATCTGTGTTTCTAGAGTTTCTTTGAAGGCGTTGAATTTGGGCGAGGCGAATATTTATAGGTATAGTTAGGAGTTGGGAGTCAAAATCGCTCATAAATTTAACCCTAAATTACTAACAATACGTAAAATTGACGTGTTTGCTCACATTATAATGTGTATAAGCTGTTCCACGAGTCTGGTTGACTACTCACTGCAGCAGTGCTTTCCTCAGTTAGTTGTTGTATGTCCATGTGAGTGGCAGCATCCTATTTGTGGTCTATGGCGGTAAGCTTAGCAATGTTCGAGGTGCTACTACCTATTTGACGTGTAAATAGTAATACCAATAGAAAATAGCATGTAATTTATACGTCTTGTAAGTAATATAAGTGCATTTTCCGAGGGCATATTTTGGTCAAATAATTTTTGTCTGTGGCACTGAAAAATGATAAGCTCGGTAAAATATGTAAACTGGGAAAGCGACTGTAGGAAAATATGAACACGTCAAAATTACGTGTTGTTAGTAATAACGCCCTAACCGGTCATGTTAGTATTCCAGGGTTAAATATGTGTGAAATTTATAATAAAATGAGTGAATAAAAGACAAGTCTCCACCGCACATTTTTCACGGGAGACATAAATGCAAGTTTTTCGCTCGGTGAACATAGTACTTATCTTATTGGGGAAATGCAGAATCATGGCACAGATATTCATTAAGAATGGATGAGTAAACCGTTAATCAAAGATAACGATATAAGATAATACACTTACGGACAAAAGTATCGACTCAACCTATAGTCGCGTGTATTTGTACGTGCGTTTTGAAAAGTACGGTAGTTATCCATAAATATCGTATGTCTAAAGCTAAAGCCCCTCCCAGACACAGAAATTCGGCCATGAGAAATTACAAAAGGAAATATGAAGAAATGCATTTAAATGCTGAGTTTATAGAATAAAATACCTACTCTTTTTTCTTGAAGCATAGATTTATTATTAACCTATTTGGATTCTGATGATCTGTGCCTGTTGCTCCTGGTAAGGATGTTCCTTACCAGTTGAATAATTATTCAACATTTGAACATGTATGAATTCTTACAGAATTATTTGTGACGGCCTCCTTATAATGCAAAAAAGGTCCTGGACCTTTGTTTAGGGGTCGCTAAGTAATCAAACACTTAGCACACTTAGACCAAAAATAGGTCCATTGTGATACCACCGATTGAAACGTCCGTACAGTTGACGCCTAAGCCGAGAACCAGCCCGTGCTGGCAATATATTTGTTGAGCAATAGTGGGCTCACATCACGCAGATCATCTGTATCATAAAAATACATTGGGCCAAGAAAACGTCTACGTTTCTCGGCCAGGGCAGGGAAATGACAGAGAAAATGATGTACACTTCCTTCCTCTTCTTCGTCATCGCAACTGCGACAGAAGTCGTTATGGGGAATTTTGAGCCTCCTGGCGTGCTCCCCGATAGGGCAGTGTTCCGTTATGGTCCCGACACCCTTGCCGATATGTTTCCTGTCAATTGACAGTAGAATAATAGACCTGGCTGCGTCAAGTCGTGGCCAAATCAATCTCTCTCTCTCATGTAGTACCGCTAAACCATCTTGCATTAGCTCTGTGCATCGCGGTTTTTTGTATTGCCAGTTTACAAGAAGCGATTGGGGCTTTCAGCTTGTTTCGGTGGGCGTCTAAGGCTATAGAAGTCGCATTACGAGCGAGACAGTCCGCATTAAAGTTCCCTTCAAATCCACTGTGACTGGGTATCCAACAAAGAACGATGTTGAAAAATTGACCCATCACTCTTAGAGCTGAGCGGCAACTATCAACAGTTTTGGATGTAGTCAGGACAGATTCGAGTGATCGGATTGCCGCCTGACTGTCAGTGTATATGATAACATCCCTCATCGTGACTATATGATTTTCCAACCAGGTTAGGACTTCCATAATTGCAGAAATTTCCGCTTGAAGGACACTACAGTGGACAGGTAGACAGTGTCTCAAGTTAATGTCAAGTTCGTCCGAGTGAACTCCAATACCGACTCTTTCATCCGTCTTAAAACCATATCAGTGTAAAAAATCAACGACCCCGTAGCCAGGGGTGTATTGTTATTCCAGTGATCCCTCGACGGAATCAGACAAACATAGTTTTTGTCAAAAGCGTACTTGGGACTGGACTAGAGTAGTCAGTCTCAGACTTGTTTCACGTTAGCGTAGTGCCTTGTTAGCAGCCATTTGTTGGCCGAATAGATCTAGCGGTAGCAGATTAAGCACAGCGTCAAGGCCAGCGGAAGGAGTAGTTCGAAGTGCTCCAGTTATGACAATAGAAGCCATTCTTTGTACTTTCGTCAGCAAGTTATAATAAGTTGTTTTACTGAGTGCCGACCACCATACGCATACACCGTACAGTAGAATGGGTCGTACCATAGCAATGTAGATCGAATGCAATGTTTTTGGTTGCAGGCCCCAACTTTTTCCTAAGGCTTTCCTGCACGAATATATATATATATGCTATAGTTGCTTTATTTACCCTCTTTTGAATGTTAGGTTTCCAGCTAAGCTTCCTATCGAGCAACAGTCCAAGAAATTTAGCCTTTTCAGCAAAAGTAAGTTGCCTATCCCGTAGCATGGGAGGGTCAATAGAAGGAATAGTGCGTTTCCTAGTAAAGAGCACTAACTCCGTTTTAGCTGGATTAATTCCAACCCCACTGAGATTTGCCCAGTTTGTTAAAATAGACAGGGCGTTCTCCAAAAGCCCACGGAGCACTTCCGGGAACTTACCTGTCACAGCAATTACGACATCGTCAGCGTATGCAATGACTTTGCAACCAGTCTTCTCAAGATCCACAAGCAACTGATTAATTGCTATATTCCAGAGTAGGAGAGATAGAATACCTCCTTGCGGAGTACCCCTACATACATACCTACTTGCAGACGACGAGCCCAGTGTGGTATGCACGCGTCTAGACGTTAATAACGTATTTACGAGTTTGCAAATCTAACCATCGACATGGACACGCCGAAGTGCTTCGGTAATCTCCCTGGGTCTGATATTATTAAAGGCACCTTCAATGTCTAAGAACACAGCCATTGTGTGTTCCTTTCGATAAAGAGGTTTTTTAATGTAGCTGACTAACGAGTGCAGAGCTGTATCCACTGATTTTCCCTTCCAGTAAGCATGTTGAGCCATTGAAAGGAGATGTGGTGGGACGATAGTTCGTACATGAATATCAACGAGTCGTTCCAGTAGGTTAAGTGAGACTAATTGGCCTAAGATCGTTAGGTTGTGCGTGCGAGCTTCGGCTTGTGTTCGGAATAAACGTGACTCGCACCTCTCTGGACCTTTGTTTAATTAAGGGGCCGCCGCGCCGTCCCAAATAATCCTTGTGAAAAGGAGGGAAATCCAGAGGATTGTCCCCACAATCCTGCGAAAATTCAGAGTTACATGATTGCTTCCGCTCCATGACAAAATTAAATTTCTCAAATAAACTGTTCGGAAAAAATCATGGTATTTCGATGGTTTTTAGGGTTTTTTAGATTTAAAAAAAAAACCCTAATAAAATCGATTTTGTCCGTCCGTCTGTCCGTCCATCTGTTCACTCTCGCACGGCTTAACCGATCGTCATGAAATTTGGTAGGAATGTGTAGAATGGTAACAGTCTTTGGCACGAAATACTTGAAAGTTGGTAGGGCAAAAATAACAGGGTGTCCCGGACATTTGAAAATTTGTTCATTAAAGAACTCGCGAACGGCTTAACCGATCGTCCTGAAATTTAATAGGAATGCGTAGAATGGTAACAGTATTTGGCACGAAATACTTAAAAGTTGGCATGGCAAAGATAACAGGGTGTCCCGGGCATTTGAAAATTTGTTCCCTGAATAACTGCGAACGGCTTAACCGATCGTCCTGTATTTTGGTAGGAATGTGTAGAATAGTAACAGTCTTCAGCACGAAATACTTAGAAGTTGGTAGGGCAAAGATAACAGGGTGTCCCGGAGGTTTAAAAATTTGTTCACTAAATAACTCAAGAACGGCTTAGCCGATAGTAATGAAATTTGGTAGGAATGTATAGAATCATAACAGTCTTCAGCACGAAATACTTAGACGTTGGTAGGACAAAGATAACAGGGTGTCCCGGAGATTTGAAAAAGTCGACCCTTTTAGTTTTTATTGGACATGGACGTATGGATACTCAAATCAATGAACTCGATGGGTAAATTTCATATCAGTTGCTTTTTTACAGTTTGGAGTAATGGTAACGAAGTTACAGCTAATAAATTCAGTTAATATGTGTAGCCATGATACATAGTAAATATATTTTTGGATTCGTCTAATTAAAAGTCCTTTTATTCTGAAACGCGTTTATTTAGACCAATCCAAAAATAGATTTACAAGCAGCACTTCATTAATATTGTGCATAATTCTTATTTATTACCTATAAAATATACGTGCAAAATTATTCACTATGTATGTATCCAAAATCTAAAAAACCCTCGTATTGCGTGCGTAGCCCTCTGTACGCCGGTATTTTTTTATTGAGCTCTAAATATTCTATGGATGAGACAAAAAAAAATTTTTTTTTTAAATTGCAATTGAAGTTGTCGAAGATTTTCATATGATGTAGCGAAAAAAATTAATTGGATACAGGCGATACATCCTTCGGTGATATATCGTACATAACGGGCCGCCATCGCATTCGCATCGAGATAGAGTTTTCTCAGTGCTCCCACTGATGTCTATTTCACTTAAGAAGATAATTTTTTCTCGTGTAGTCAAATTTCCCTCTAATTGTAGTGGGTCAATTGCTCAATTGTTTCAATATCCAGCTGCACCCCTGGACCTTACTGGTAAAATGTTGAGATATTACATAACACCCTCAATGTTTCGACTCCGGAACAAGTAATACCGACAACAATCCTTTGATCCGTAGCTTTTATTTATTGACAACAAAGGAAGAGGCTAAGAATGGTCAAAAATCGAACCCTAACGGATTTTTTTCGGAACGACGATTATAAAATAACTTGTGACACATAATGAGTAGCGTAGGTACTTCCTCTCCGTCCTCATACTTTTCGATTAGCATTTACCAGGTGCTGGAAATTGCAATGCAGGAAGAGTGATTCAAAATTGGCTTTTCATGAAAACAACGTGCCAATTTCGAATATGATATTTGACTCGCGTTTTCAAGACGCTATAAGTTACGAAAATAATTAAATCGAAAATAAGCTTGAAACAGCACTGTCAGTATCATTACTGATTAATCTTCCGATGCTCGCGCGTATGTGAGACATACGGTCTGATTTTTGCGTGCTCATTACTCACATGTAATACCAAGCTGCTGAGGAGCCCCGTCTTCTAATCTCCTATAACGCTTAAAAGAAGCTTCCAACCGCTTTTTGAGTGCCGCAAGATCCTCGTGCTACGAAGGACGAGTGAATTGTATGCCTCACATACGTGCGATCTTTCTCGTCAGTATTATAGCTGAAATAGATTGGATGCGTCAGCATCGGCATCAGCAGAAAAATTTCAATTTAGAACACACGCTTTTGCCTTTGATGACCCACATTGACAGCAGCAGCAGCGGCAGAAGCATTTTTTCTGCTTCTGCTGTCAATGTGGGTCATCAAATGCAAATGAGTGTGATTACCATCACATTAGCCATCAGTAGCTAGAGATATAAACGTCTTGTTGCTACCAATCAGTCTCAGAAAAGTTCCACAGAATTTTAAATGAGTTTGTTTGGACTACTGGGCTACTATCATCGGCAAAAAGAAGAGATATTTCTAGTAAGTCAGTAAGTTGCACATTATGATGTTGAAGAGCAACGGACTTTCTGAAAATAGCAATACAAGTTTCTACTATCGCTACTGAGAAATACATACCACCTTCACCATAATAAAAAAAATCCGAATCAAAACAGATATAGTCCTTAAAATAATTATTACATTTTAACGCTTTAATTTTCGAACAGCTTTTCGGTCCACCGGGTCCACCTGGACCACCCGGCCTTATGGGACCGCCAGGACATACTGGACTTCAGGGCGAGCCGGGCGTGAAAGGTGATCGGGTAAGTACCATACAAAAACAAATTACACACCACACGTCTTCACATTTTCCATCAATTGAGAACAAATTTTCAGTCAATAAATCTCTTAACAGGGCGAGAAGGGAATCAAAGGCGACACAGGTCCAATGGGATTGCCGGTAAGTGTTTCTTCATGAAATTTTCTAACATTTTTCCCGATCCAATAATGTTCAATTTGTGCGCTCCAATTACACTAACGATTTCAATTCACCGAAAAAAAAAACGAACAAGTACTTGAGTTCAATAATTTTCTTCTCAATTCTCGTTTCACGTGTCAAGGGCCCTATGGGAATACGCGGCGAATCAGGTCCTTCAGGTCAAACAGGAAAACCTGGACATCCGGTAAGTTCAATAAGAAAATTTTATTATTACTTTTACAAGTATGAGTGCGTGCTTGAAATTTATGCTATTAGTGTGACATGTATGTACCTACATACTCGTATAAATCTGTAGAGATCAATGCGGCACTTATGAGCCACCAGTAATATTTGTGATGAATGAGGGGTGCGCGTTTACGCTCCCCAACGACTGTATACAATGTCGCACTGGACAGACGGTGGTGACAATCATAAATTGATGCCAAGTGGAGAGGGTGGTCGACGCACGGGGGGATGCACGACACGTTATTATTATGGAAAACCACATAAGGCCTAAATAAATCAAATTACCGACACTTGAACTGCCGCTGAATGACATAGTACCGAGAACCGTGCTAGAGTGCTACATATGGAAATCCTCTGCGGAGAGAGCCTGCCTCGCCTCTTATTAATCTTTATTTGATCTGATTACGGTGAGAATCGTTTACAAGCCAAGTGCAAACATCTACACTCTGTGTCGGAACAAATTAGAGAAGTGGTCGATTCCGAGTCGGACAAAACGCAGATACCCGCGATGATGCTGCCATCCAGATCCACTCGGGGATCCTCTCATATACATGTATCCAATAAGTGACGATTATATTGTGAAACTGTGAAGCGTACATTAACACTGAACCCGACTCGGGTCGCCGGTCTATCTCCATTTCTCAACAAGTTTACTAGCCGAGCGTTAGGTTTTTCCATGCCATAAAGCCGACAATGTGTCTATACATATAGTAACAGGCCCCTGAGATGGCTCGTTGGAATAGCCCAGAAATAGCCTGTCTCCTAGTCCAGGGCAAGATGAGACGACCAACCGTCCATTGCCTGGTATGGTCAGTCAGCTTGTCAGGGACAATTAGTAGAATTCATGGTCCCTTTCGTCTCGTCCCACTGACCGTACAATGCGGACACATGTGATACACTTTCTAGTGTGTGGAGAATAGTTTGTAACCGACATATGGGGTGACTAGTGTGAAAGCATCCCAACTCGACCAGATGCTTAGCGAATTATTTCGGATATAGGGATGTTGCTTCATATTAGACGAAAGATAGAGTGGATGTGTTTCATGAACTGAAGAGCAGATGAAATTGGATGAGAGGTTGTTGAAAAGTTGATGTCCTTTGAGCCTAGTTGAGTGTACTTCTCAAAACTCGTCACATTGTTTAAATCACTGCTTGACACTGCCTATTTCATTTGGTCTTAAGAGTTCATCAAGTTGACTTTTGTCGAATAAATGGCAGATCGATACGGACAAATCATTTCTCTTTTTGTTTAGTATCAGAATTTATAAAAAATATCTTGCAACAACAGTCTATTTCCAGTTTACTTTAATTGTGCCTCTATTTTGAAGCCTTTCCAGTTCAATATCGTATTATGGATCAGGATCATCACTTTAGCCTCGATTCCATTAATCGAGTTTACATGGTAACGAGTGCTGTTTTATTAGTGCGATGATTAGTTTAGTCGACGGAAAAGCGCTCCAGAAGCCCTCCGATAAAAGAACAGGAGCGCTTCTATATTTCTCCTCGGTTTGTTTCCACTTTACTAACTAATTAATTAATTCATGTCTGCAGAGGTAATACTTCTAGAGAAATTGTGACGGAGTATCTCTGCATAATTCTGTCCGGAGTTATTTTGTAAAACCTTAAAGCTCGGTTTAAAATTTTCACATGGTAATGGAGTTCTTGCGCTGAATTGCAATTGGGAACTGTTACGGACAGCATCCGCTATAAGGGTGGGGGGGGGGGGGTCAAGATGTTTTTCATTTAACAATACTGTTCCATTAATACTGTTTAGGAAGTTGTGATGCAAAGTCCTTTCGATGCTTTGACTTGACGAGTCCTCAATTGATACTAAACGCTGTATTTACAAACTTTAGTGAGTGTTGCCCAAATCTTACTTCCAACAAGCAAGGGCAATTCGTTCAGTAATGTGCTAATTGTAATTGCTCTTCTTTTCACCAGAATTAAGGACTCCAATTGAGACTGCTTGCATGATCCCTAATTATTTCTGAAGTGATGGGATGTTGTCCCAATATTATTTCCGGAAGATGAAGTCTAATAATAATTTTGATTAGCCTGTTGAATCACATAGGAGCGCACGTACACTCAATGCATATCGACCCCCCGAAGAAATTCATATGAAATGAGATAAGAAATCGCGTAAACACTCAGCACATGAGGGCATACCTATGAGAAATTTCAAGCCAAAAAGCACAATTTTCATCACTAATTTTTTTGGAGTCATTTTTGGTCACTTCTACTCACTTTTCGCATCAATTGAACTTCAATTCTCGCTCGATTTCTTTGCCAATTCCTTTAGCTGATTGCAATTGCATTGATACTTCTAGCATTGAAAGGACATATTCCGAACAAGGTGGTTTGGATTTTAGCAAGATGAGGTATGCAGTACAGTCAGTACACGCTGACAAAGCCGCAAAGTTCTCTCTAATTTATTTCTGATATTATGCTTAGAAGCTAATACCGGAATTTGGCTAGGTTGTCTCGATTTCTCTCTCTCTTCATTACCGTAACTCCTAGTGGAGCATGGTGCGTTGATGACTACCGTGTGTAGTCATCAACGTTACAAAGACAACTGAATTCGGAGTGTGATACGGTTGTCAGCCATACCACTTCCTAGTCGCATTGTTAGTTTATTATTCTACGATGAGAATATTTCTTATCATCTTCTTCTGAATAATAAACTTGCGACGAGTCGTGCCGAGTTTGGAAACTCGTTTCTCTATGAGTGTCTATTTCACAGAGTGGCGACCGAACGATCACGGCCACAGAGCACGACAATTTAACTAGTTCTAATTTTATTCTCTACGAATTCTCCGCATTCAAGAAAGTAAGCCACCATATTCGAAAATTCAACGGCGAAGAAGAATTAAAGTTTATCTGTAGTGCAGTGTGTAAGGAGAGTATCAAAAAATTCTCCAAAATGTTAGTAATGAAAAACAGGGCCATTCTTTGGCACATCATTTTCCAGACCAATGTTTTTGAAAATGTGTTGAAGGTTTTAGTGGAAAAAGTATTTTTGAATTAACTTTCGATGTCTTACGTCAGTTTTGAAACCGCCAGGTTCTCGTGGGCCATTTGTATATTTTTTTTTATTTTCTTTTATTTTTTTTAATATTAAACAAACTCTCTCAGTGGGTACGAATTTTATTCTGAATTACTAGAGGGTTGCTCCGAGTCCCACAGTCACCATGAATTTTTGTGTTGTCTTTATAAAAATTATAATTGTGCACCAATTACAATAAAACCTCATACAAAGGTGGGTCTATTGATGCCACAAAACATATGTAAAACTGAATGGAATCGGACCATGGGGTAATGGGGCTGCCGTACAAACCCAACGCCCTAGTCAGGTTCTTCTAATAAACGCACTAATTTCATCCAAACCTCATACAAATGTGTTTCTATTCATGCCGCAAAACGTATGTAAAAAAAATACAACAAAATACAGCTTGCGTACAAGTCCGCAACTCAGTGGGACATTTTCATGTTTTTCGTGACGATTTGCTTTTCGAATTTGACTCTTTTTGGGTCGTTAAACAAAAGTTGAACGAAAGTTGAACGTGAGTTGAACCTAAGTTGAAAGTCACACATTTTGGGTCGTTCAACAAAAGTTGAACGAAAGTTGAACGTGAGTTGAACCTAAGTTGAAAGTTACACTTTTTGGGTCGTCCAACAAAAGTTGAACGAAAGTTGAACGTGAGTTGAACCTAAGTTGAAAGTTACACTTTTTGGGTCGTTCAACAAAAGTTGAACGAAAGTTGAACGTGAGTTGAACCTAAGTTGAAAGTAATACTTTTTGGGTCGTTCAACAAAAGTTGAACGAAAGTTGAACATGAGTTGAACCTAAGTTAAAAGTTACACTTTTTGGGTCGTTCAAAGTTGAACAAAAGTTGAACGTGAGTTGAACCTAAGTTGAAAGTTGAATTCAAGTTGAATTCGAGTTGAGTTCGAGTTGAATTCGAGTTGAATTCGAGTTGAATTCGAGTTGAACTCAAGTTGAACCCAAGTCAAACCCAAGTTGAACCCAAGTTGAACCCAAATTGAACCCAAGTTGAACTCAAGTTGAACGTAAATTGAACCCAAGCCCAACCTCTGTTGAACCTTGAATGGCACCCAACACTCACAGGGTACCACCTAGCCCAACTTCCGTTGAACCTTGAATGGCACCCAAAACTCACAGGGTACCTGTAATGCCAAAAACGTAACGCTTTTTCGTTATGATTTTCGTGACGCTTTTCGAATTTATGTGCCAGAGTCAAGACATAAAAATGTCAAATGAATGGAATTAGATCATGGGATCATGGTGCTACCATACAAACCCAACCCCTCATTTCTGTTCTGCTTCTGACTACAGTTACGACTACGAGTGAATTAAGGAACGCACTTCTAGTATAGTACATAAGGGGCGGAAAATTGTGGAGTTTCCCGGGGCGGCGTAGGCGCTAGAGCGGGCGCTGGTTACGGAGACCTTTGAAAGTTTGAATAGTTTGTTCTGTGGTACTGATTTTCGCTGGAGAGGAAGCGCTCGCCGACTGCTTCTACTTTCTACATATGCTGCGCCGGCCATTTGGATGTGCTGCCAAATAAGGAACAACTCAAACGAAAATACCACGCGGATTCCCATTTGATTTAAGGTACGTTGTTCTCGACGCGGTCGCAGCGACTCTAGCGACACGAGCAGCTCTAGAGCAAGTTCCCTACCCCAAGCAGCCGTCAGCCGAAGCCTAGAAACAAGCGAGTGCATCACGTTCACCACTCACGCGGGCATTATATACATCAAAAGCCGCGCGGTTCATTCGACGATAATTTTCATTGTGGAGCTATGCCAAACGATTATCAACTAAAAACATTTTTTTACGCAATGGGCGAGTCGCAGTCGCTAGGGCCGCTGGGGTCGACCCGAGGAGTTTTTATTTCAACTTCAGAAACTGTTGAAACTGGCCACGTCATGAATTTAGTTAGTCAGTCGGTTTGGAAGAAGCAGCATTTCTTGACAATTTCAAAAAGTGGATTAAGTACATTTAGCCAGTGAATATCGTTTTCCATGAACGTTACACGTGTTTCGGTTCAATGACACTCTTCTGTGTGGACTATTAAATTTATAGTTAAGGCATTATCCGATAGAAATACAAATTTTTGTAAAAAAAAACAATGCCGTGAAGTTCCATATATCGAATCAATTTGTAGTTCATCCAATGGTGAATCTTTAATTTTGGTCTACTAAAGAAAAAAAATTGTTCATGAATGCCCAGTTCATCGCAATAATAATTTCCCTTGCAAAAGAAAAGGTGTAAGGTATCAAATATCCTACCTTAGACCCGTAACCATATGATACTACCAACCGAAAATCAGCTCAAACGGATTAAAATTAAGAATACCTCCCATACAAATTGACCCATCACAACTTTATCCCACAGTACTGGGCGATTTATCAAACGAATAGTGCTTAGAACCTACTCATGGTATGTCACTGTGATGGCTTCACTCCTAAATTGGTATATGGTACAGCACATGGCCTAACACCCCGTTCACATTGCACGCGATGCGATGCGATATTAAGTAAGAAACTTTCCATTTCAAGAAAAATGAATTTAGCATGTAAATGGGAACCAGCACGAACCTGCTTGTACCACTCAGACTGCTTGCGATGCGAGGTCGGGTTGTGCGTTGTGGATTTTTTCCATGAGGAAAAAGCGTGCTTTTTTTTCAGCAGCTGGAATGCACATATGACTTCACTTTCTGAAACTACATAAAATTTCCGCCCGTTACGAAGTTGCTCGTATCTTCCGAAATACGCCCGTTCAAACTTTAAAGAAATTTTAAAATCGGTTTTTCATCGATTTGTATCTCGGAGAATACTCATTGAATCGATGCGGCAAAAATACAAAGGTAATTTCGGGCCGCTTATTACAAATTTGAGGGAAAATATAAGAACGAAATGTTGTGCTTGCCCACCTCTGAACGGCCTCCGATTTTCTTAAGGAACAAGAACCTGGGAAAACTGCGTAACATCCAGTTTTGAAGTGCTGAAAAACTATAGTGCTAGAAACTGGCGCTAAGCAGGTGTGTAGCGTCTTTGCCTTATTTAAAATTAAAACCTCAGAATATTTGGTGTTTTTTTTTTCACTTTAATTTCGCTTGATGTTAATATTTTACACAATGAATAAAAAAAATCGTATTATGTTAGCGAAAAGCAAAGAACAGAAAAAAAAAAGAGAAAAAGAATTTGTTGTGTCTGCGGACGTCCGATCACGAAGATCGCTCGAACAAAAGTGATTCTAATTTCAAAATTCAATTTCCAATACAGTTTTCGTATAACAATTTAAACCTCGTATAACACATTTGATAAAGCTTTTTGCAAACACAACTTACAATGTTCGAAACGAAAGCTGTTTTTAAATTCAATAAAATAAACTATTGCCTATTTGTAGGCGTTTTTGCAAATTCATTTAAATCAACAAATTAATAATATGAATTAAATCGACAAATTATTGATATGATGTAACAGGTGCTAAAAAACGGAAACCCAGTATTGTACAGATTTAAAAAAATATCCATCTTAGATTCTTGTCCAAGATAACACCAAGAAATTTGGCCTTGTCAGCAATCACAAGTTGGGAATCCCCTAGCAAAGGGGGGGGTTAATAATAGGAATCGTTCGCTTTCTTGTAAAAAGGACAACCTCCGTTTTGGCTGCATTGATTCCAACCCCACTGAACTTGCTTTAGAAAAGACATGGAGGAAAAAAATAGTTTTCCGTATATTGTCCTCGTGAATCGAATCTCAACAGCATTTCGGAATAGCGTGCGGATTACGCCCGTAACATACCTTAATCCCTCTATAGCCGCAACAGCAATGATCGGGATTCCCTACCGAACCATACGCGGTACAAAAATTACATTGTTGACAACCCACTCCTTGGAGGTACAGAGGTGATGGAGGAAATCAATAAATTTTATTAATTGTTCGAAATGCGGAAAGTGCTAGCAGTATGGTTGGGGGAAACCACGGTGCCGATCTTGGTCCGATCGTCTGCGCTGGGCCTCGTAAGCTTCGCAAAGTGTGGGGCTAGCATAAAATTATTAGAATATGCCATCCTCGGAGAAGTCTGGCAGAGCCGGTCATGGTCGATCTACATGGATATTGGCCAATAGAGTAATCTGACAAAGTTACAAACATTCCCTCCAGTCATCCCCACAGACGATAATTTGTTGCTATTGCCATTGAATAAAATGAATATGCGGTCGAGTACAAGTTAGTATTTCTATATGAACTTGTAAAAATGACGCTCTATACGTGTGACCTTCCTGCAATCAAACGCCTCCGGCACTTTCACTTTGGGATTTCATTTAACTTTATTTAATCACTACTTTATTTTATGAAAACCACACAAACTTTCCTTCACAGTCCTTGAACTAATAAAAATAAATAGTGGTGTCGTGTCAGTTCTATGTATATTATCCTTATCCGACTAAAGCATACTCATAACCCTCAAAAGCTGAATAACACTTAAAATTTACAAGTGCTCTTCCGCAATTGCAACAAATTCCTCGCACACTCAGCAAATAAACTAAAAATTCCTCCACCACATTACATGCATAATGTACAACACACACACACACACAACGTTTGCCCCGAGAACTTAAATGAATTTCCATAAATTAAACTCGCAGGCACACAGTCGGGAGAAAAAAAGAAACGAAGTGTGTGCAGATAAAGGAGCCAACAACCTATTAAGGACTCATTACATATGAATTCAGAAAAAGCTTCCGACTAATTAAATCCCCTTCCGCCACGTATCCGCTTTGCAGATGTTCCAGCAACCGTAACGCAGGAATAGTCCTAGTCGGCACAGCCCTACGGATAACCCTCCGGAGCAAACGTCTAGGTATATGAAAAAAAGCGAGCACCAACTGGAGCACGAAGGATCTGATTAAGACTATATACACGATAGCCCCGTGTATACCTATTCACACCGGGACCCGGTTCCTAACATCTTGGTCCAAAATTTATGTGGCATTTAGGTATAGGTGCAGGCAACTTAATTGCTAAAAGCCACCAACGCGTTTCGTTAAGAAGTCGCTGGTATGAAAGTGTGCTGCAAACTGCCAAGCAAGCAGGCAGAGTCTATGGCTCGTTGGCCTTATCATATATGACGGATATGATAGGAAAAAAACCGAAAAAGAACTCCCCAAGCTTGTACGCTCGTATATCGGGCTCTATGGCGTGTTTCCTAACAAACAATTTCCGCTCATAAAAGTCTCTCTTATTAAAATGTTATTCTTCCTTCCGTAATATCTGGTGGGCACATCATAACATTTTTTCCCTGACACAGCAGCACATAAGCCGTAACGTGGCGATGTCTGCATTACATGACCGGCGAATTGCTCTGTGCCTGCAATTATGTCCATCGAGCTGTCCCAGCTGCGTTACGTGTACCACGTTCACGATATGTGTTCATATGAGTGCGTTCAGTATGCGGGACGACACATGGTAGCTGGCTCTATAGGAGCGCAGAGAGTGAATGGAATTGTAATACAAAGTGTCACACTCATTGTGCAGAAAACCGGCAAAATTAAAATGTTATGAAGATGTTATACGAGTAATATACTACGGAGAACGTACTAGTGATGGGGGAGGATTTTTAATCAGAAAATTTCCCACTTTACAGTTCAAAGTCGAAAGTGAAGGACTGTGTAACATTGTAGAGTAATTGTTTGCAGCTCCCTGTGATTTATTAACGTTTATGCATGATTTGATAAGTTTCTCCTGAGGAACCAGAGAGGTCCGTCAAATGGATCAATGCTCAAAAGGCGATTGCTGCAGAACTCTGCATGGTGATATCCAATATATGTTGGTGCGCCCGATAGTCGCTTATATCAATGTTTGGTATCTTACGTTTTTATGTTTATTCACTTCCACGTCGCTTGTACTCAGTCAGTCTAGCGGTGTAGCCCACCTCGCTGTTTTGTGTGACCCGCGGCACAAATGTTCTACCAACAATTCGGTGACGTTTATTTGAGGTTTTCTTAAGGCAGCCTTTTTGAACAGGAAAATATTAAGCCCCTTCGTAAAATTGATTTGTCCCAAATTTGGCAAAAAAAAAAGTTTTTGGCTTTGCCTACTACGGCCGCATTATAATTCACGTTCAGATTTTTGAGGTCATGGGACAAGAACAGCTTGGATTGATATTGATATTTTTCTCGTCTTTTCTAGACGTTCCAGTGGGTTCGATAGATTTCCGCGTACACAATAATAATATATGTAATACTTATAATAATAATAACACTATTTATTACAACCACACGGATATACTCGGGTTAGAATGTACTAATTACTTCACTAGTTATTGACTCGACATTATTCACGCACGGCTAAAACTAGACTGACTCGTCGACACTAGTCGACGCCCGTATTTACTCGTTTCCATTGTTCCGGAAACTTCGGTGATGCACTTTTCGGAAACTTCCGGAAAGTCGTGATTGATGTATAAGTCAAGACGTCAACCTTATTTCTCGTTAGTGACATCAGCGCCCTCTGGTGTAAACTAAGGGAATTTAATTTGTGGTTGACGTACCCTAGACACACCACGACAATATTAATGTGAAAAGAAGGCCACGTTTTCAAAACCCCGAAATTTTACGTGTTTGGCGAGGAAATCACCCGGATGCGAAATTTCGTAAATTATTACAGAACATTACCCGTTTTTTTTATCGCCTAAGTTTTACTGGTGGATGGGTTTGTTTCATACAGACGGTCTTGTTTCGGACCTAAAAAGAACGGCTCATGCAAAAATCCAGATTTCCTCCTATAATTTTTCCCAAATTTTTGTTCAAATTTTCTAGGTTATCGTACGAATACATAGAAGGCCCGCAAACCACAATTTAAAATTTTCGTAGGGAAATTTTACCAAAGTAAGCATGTGACAAAAATTTCAACCCGCTAACTTCATTGTTTCGGGAGTTATCGTGCGAACAAACAAACACACGCATAGACAGACAAACACTGTTTTTCGGCCCTGATCATTTATATACAAGTATACATATGTACAGTGAAACCTCTACTGGCGGACACCTCCCATAAGCGGACACCTCTCATAACCGGAAAATTTTTTGATACACACGTTTTAGGATACGTTTCGGGAACAAATTTACATCTAACAACCGGACCCTCTAATAGACGGACACCATATTTCTGTACATATGATTCGAAAAACCTCTCACAAACGGACAGAAAATTGACTTTCTCGCACACGAAATAAAAATAATTGGGCGATTTCCCTAATTTAAGGTATTGAGAGCAGTCTTTGGTTGTAATGCAATTGGTGGTTCCCCGTATTCGAATGCCATTCGTTTGTTCAAGAAAGTCGTTCTTCTTTGGTGTTTTGATTTTATTCTGAACACTTCAGAGATTGTGTTTTCTATCGTTTTAAAGATGCACGCACATGGTGAATCCATAAAATTGATTTTCGTTCTGTCAAATGAGCCCATACACAGGCGGAATTGGATTTTAATCCAATAATATCCATGTGAAATCCATGGATTCTTTCAACGCCATCTAGACAGATTATCAGCTGATTAAAATGAACTCCAAGGTAGGGTAGGGTACAGAGCGAAGGCCTAGACATCTAGGCTGTCTCCCGAGCCGATCTACCCCTAATGGGTGCCACAGACCTTCCGATCGATTGAAGAGATTTTTTGATTGCGAGATAAATTGGAAGGTGTATGAGACCATCGAATTCAATTCTTTATTTGATGTGTGGAACATATTGCCATGCAATTTTTCGGACAATCTGTCATGACAATCATGTGTTTTCATTTGCTGATTTTTTTTACATAAAGCGGCGGTCATTCTTCATGCTGTGGTTGCGGCGGTCATTCTCTATTGAAAGTAGCAATGGATGTCCATCTTCCATCGCCACAAAATAGATAATTTTCACTATGTCGTGTTGTGTTGTGTGGACCGTGAGACTATCGTTTCAGGATGCGCGATAAATTTCCTAGTGTGTGTGCTGTACGGGCGTGAGATAGATTGTGTGCAATCGATTGCTCAATCGATTTATAAATTAATCGCTAGGTCTGTGGTGCTCTTTAGGCTCATTATCATCGTTCGTGGAACAGGAAGAATTATAGTTAGTGTGGATGATTCCCACAGATTTATCTTACGATTGGCTATTTTATTATACCCTATACCCATAAGATGGTATAGGGTATATTGTTTTTGTTACGACGATTTATGTAACACCTCGAAGGAGCCACCGGAGATATGGCAAAGTATATATATAAATGATCAGGGTCGGTCCCTGATTCGAATGAGCCATGTCCGTCTGTCTGTCTGTCTGTCTGTCTGTCTGTCTGTCTGTCTGTCCGTCCGTGTGTCTGTCAGTTCGCACGATAACTCCCGAAATAATGAAGCTAGCGTTTTGAAATTTAGGTCAGATGATTGTTTTGATAAAAGCTTGGATGGTATTGAAAATGGGCCAAATCGGACCAAGGGTTCCCCTACCTCCCGTACAAATGACCCCTCCGTGATAGTTTAATTCGACAATATTTTTCAACAGAATATTGCTAGCGACCTGAAATTTTCATCAATACCTAACTGTGACATATGCTTGAAGTTGGTGCAAATTGGAGAACGTCCGACTACCCCTACCCCTACCTCCCCTACAAAGTTATATTCAGCCATATCTTTTGCTAGAATGTCGCGAAAAACTTCTAATTAGTATCAAATGGTAGCCTTGATATAATATTAAATATGTGCCAGGTCCCAACAATCTATCCCTCCCTCCCCTACAAAAAAGATGAAATTGATTTTTTTGGTTTTGCGTGCCTTCTAGGTCTGTACATGGGTATAGGGTATACACTCATCGTGCTATTCGCACGATTAGAACTCGTTATTACTCTTGTTTCGTTAACGGGCATCCTCACGTTTTTTTTTTGAAGTAATGGTCAGGTCACCGCTGCCACACTTATGAACCTCCTCCTTTTCTCACAATAACTGAGCGGTCTGCAAGCGTGCGTATACCTGGCAGTCGGGTAAAGAGAGTATCTGCGTACTTGCTCCCTTCTTAGGTTTCGACCTTGGGCCTTCACGGCCACAACTGCCCTCTTCCTGTCTTCGCGACAGTTCGCTTCAAACTCTAGTCCATTACAGAGTCAGAGTTAAGCAAAAGAAAAGTTTTCTTGGAACAGAAGGAAGAAAGAATCGATGAAGCCTGCTCTGATTGATTTGTATAACCTAGAAGCCAAAACATTCCTATTTCTAGACCAATAATTAAAGCCAAGCCAATAATTCTGGACTTTCTGCGTCCAATGGATGGTTAGAGAAGTGGAATAAAAGGCACAATATAGCCCTTAAATATATAACTGGCGAAGCTTCGGATGCGTCGAAAGAATACGTCGAACAATTCACAGCAAAATTACTCTCCATATTACATAGGTACAAGCCTGAAGTCATTTACAACACTGATGAGAGAAGCCCTGGTGGTGAACTACGAATATTTAAAGAAAGGCTGACAATTTGGCAGATGATCAATGTTTTTGAAGCTTTGTTCTTTATCGAAACCTCTTGGCACAAAGTTAACCTCCATAAAAAAAACAGCTTTAAAAAGGCAGCTTTCTCGCAAACAAACCACACTCTTTTGGAATTTGAACCCAAAGACGACATACCAACCGAATAAGGTCGGTTTTCAAAATGTGTTCGGCGGTGCAAACAGAGTCTAGGGGAATTTTGGACTATCGATTGGACGGTCCACATACTGAAAATTATGAAACTGAGACTTGTTATGAAGGTTAAATAGACATAGCGATGGCGACGATGGTGACGAGGAGACTCCAGAAACAAATCGAATTAAATCTTATGCAGAAGCCTTGAGCAAATTGCCCGTTTGCAGACTTTCGCGACAGACTTTTGTGACCTTTTGATATTTAAAAAATGATGAAAATCAGATACACACATATTTTTTTTCTTCCAAGTAAATATTGTTATACTCTTCGCTCATAGAGTGAAAGGGTATATTAACTTTGTCATGAAGTTTGTAACGCATTGAAGGAAGCATCTCCGACCATATAAAAAGTATAGGTACATATATGATCAGTATGACGAGATGAGTCGATTGGACGATGTCCGTCATTCTGTCTGTCCGTCTGTTGCAGCGCGTTTTTCTCGGCCTCTATAAAAGTTACGAAGCTGAAATTTTGCCCACGTGCTTATTATTGTTGCAGGCTGTTTGTATGTTTGAATCACCGAAATTGGATCACTTGGTCATGGGGCTGCCATACAAACCTAGCCCCCCAATTTTAGTTCTACTAGGAAAAACTTTTTTATTTGTGCACCAATTTCAACCAAATTTCACAGAAATGTGTTTCTCTTGATGAAACAAAACATATCTAAGAATGGATCAAATCGGATAATGGGGTCATGGGCCTGCCATACAAACCTAGCCCCCCAATTTATATTCTTCTAGGAAAAACTTTTTTATTTGTGCACCAATTTCAACCAAATTTCACACAAATGTGTTTCTCTTGATGAAAAAAAAACATGTCTAAGAATGGATCAAATCGGATAATGGGGTCATGGAGCTGCCATACAAACCAAACCCCCCAAATTAGGTTCTTCTGAGAAAAACTTTTTTATTTGTGCACCAAACTCAACCAAATTCCACACAAATGTGTTTCTTTTAATGAGACAAAACATATCTAAGAATTGATCAAATCGGACCATGGGGTAATGGGGCTGCCATACAAACCCAACAACCCCAAATAAGGTTCTTTTAAGAAAAACTTTTTTATTTGTGCACAAATTTCAACCAAATTACACACAAACGTGTTTCTCTTGATGACACAATAATATCTAAGAATTGATCAAATCTGACCATGGGATCATGGGGTGGCCATACAAAACCCAACGCCCATTTTGGTTCTTCTAAGAAACATTTTTTGCACCAATTTCACAAAACCTTGAATTAATGTGTCTTTACCAAAGCAAGAAAAAAGTTCAAAACCAATGGAATCGTACTGTGGGGTCATGCTCCCGCAACCCCAGTAAAATTTTCTGAGTAAATATTTTTATTTGCCCACTGATTTCAACCAAGCTCAAAACTTTTGTCAAGACGGAAGAAAAAGAATGAGGAGGGAGATTAAATACAAGTCACGCCCGAAAAAACTTTTAGCCCAAGGAGAGCGAAGGCCGCGCCCGAAATTAGCCTTGCCCCCGGGGGTTGGCGAGCGAAGCGAGCAGGGGGCGAAGTCCCCTAGTTTTTCTTCCATTACATACTCTTTACCTACTATAAAATATGTAAAATTAATATAAATACCCGTTTTTATACCAATAATACAAAATATGAAGTACATAGTATTATTTTAATGCTTTTTATATTGTAATGAAGCTTCTATACGTTTATACATTGAATTTTGTACTATACCTCTTACAAGCGGACACCTCCCATAACCGGACAAAAAGACTGACACCATGAGTGTCCGGCTATGAGAGGTTTCACTGTACATACTTTGCCATACTTTCGATGGCTCCTTAGATGTTACATAATAACGGTGTAAAAAAACAATGTACCCTATACCATATTATGGGTATAGGGTGTACTTATCAAGTTTCGGTTAACGAGTATTTACATTATAATATTATAACGGTCAATTTTACAAGAAAGTCACTTCTGGCGAATTTGAAGGAATTTCTGGAATATTTCTATAACGGTATACTTAATGGGTACGTAGTTTCTGACAAATTTCTAGTCCCTCTGGCTCCCAAAAATATGTGCTAAGAGTTCCAATAGAAATAGACGGATGCTGTCCTAAGACAGCTACGAGGGCTCAAACATACTTATTGTATGTATGGATGCCGCTAGCGATGCTACGCAGGAAATGGGACTCGATGTAAAATCTCAGAAGCCCGTTGAGCGGCAAGAAATCTGATCTGTTTGTCCGTTTAACATCAATGAAGGCGCGTTCGGACGGCATCCAACTTTTTCCGCCAACTTTTCGCAAGTTGGAAGTCTCTTCAAACGTTCGATATTCAGCTTCAACAAATCCTATCAAACAAATCCTATCAAACTTGTTGGCCGTGTGGACAGAAGTTGGAAATTGAAGCGGTCGTAAAACGTTATCAGCTTTTGCAATACGCATTAGGACAGGAAAAATAAATTTGTTGTTTCATTCATTTCTCTTGATTTGCCAAGCATTGAAGGTAACATTACCGAAATAAGTATATAATGAGAAGTACATATTTTATGATGAGATTAACAGGGCCATCCATGTAACCCTTGCAATATACAAAACAAATGAACAACATGTCTGTCAAGTTAGCACTACCACTTTTAAATTTCGATGAACACTATAGTACATTAAATGTCGCAAATTTTCCGTGATTCAATGGCAAAATAAAAAAATTTGCCGCGTCCCTCCTACCCCTTAAAACAACCCCTAAGTCTTTTTCAAGCCCCATAGAGCGTATGAAGCCTTAAAACGCAAGTTTTAGGCATCGCAATATAACAGATTGCACGCACAAACAGGCTCAAAAGGTTACTTATAATATCTGCACTCACACAATGTTTTCTGCACCCCTCTACACCTTCAAAAACTACCCATAGGTCCGGTTTATCCCCATACAAAGTTTATGGCATACGTATAGTCATAAAACAAAATTTATTCAGTTAACCCTTCTGTCGGCACGAAGGTCTGGCCAGACCTTTGGCACTATATTTTGGTGTAAAAAGCATAGAAGATGAAATCGCAGCGACTTCATATTTCATGATATCCTAGAATAATATGTTTGAAAGCATTTTGCAAAAATTTGAAAAAATCGGTTGAAGTTTTGAGTATGTTTTTGATGATTTTCAATTTATAGTGCTTTTTGATACCCAATAGGTCTGGCCAGACCTATAGTTATTCACCCCATTTTTCTCTTGAAGTAAGAAGTGCAAATATTAGATTCTGTTATTTATGATGTAATAATGTCATTTAAACTCAATTTGAACTATAAACGATAAAAATTTCTGAGATTTTTCTATAAAAAGCCGTGAAGTTCGGAAAATGGGTATGCCTAATTTCGTCACATTTTATAACACCACCTAATCAACTGAGAATTGATCCTAGGAAATTCAACCCAGTTTTATTTTCTTTGTAATAGTAAGGACTAAGTATGAGTGACTTGCAAACGTCTTTCTAAATAGATTTGATCAAAAAATTTACGAAAAATTTAGAATTAAATGATTTTTGCCTTGAAAATTCCCTATTTCTTCCCACTTATTTCCCTAAATCTGCAGACTAATATCGAGGTAAAATCTGCCAACAAAGTGCTTAATATTTCCCCAAAGATATTGGAATTAGAAAATTCGATCGAAATATCTACTAGATAAACACAATGCAAATAGCGAAGCAATCAAAGAAGAAAATAAGGGAGAAACACGTTTGTACTAATACCACCTCGAAATATATCTACTTAAAAACGTTTCCAGTATATCTACAAAAATTATTTTGATGCTCTTATTGTTGAAAAATTGCAGTAAAGAATGGATAGAATGATTTTACCGATAAAAATTTTACTTTTTCTAAAAAATAGAAATTTTTTTCTCAGTAGGTCCAGCCAGACCTATTGGGTATAGAATATGCATATTGTAGTAGGTGCCGACAGAAGGGTTAAATGCTATAGGCAGGGCCGGATTTCCCATATGGGCAACCTGGGCAGCTGCCCGGGGCGGCAAATTTTGAAGGGCGGCATCTTTCTGAAACTTGCATACTTTCCATTCATTCGATCAAATGAGCATTTCGAGATCTCATGAGGCAATTTACATAACTAGCAAAAAATTAAGGCTTGCGTTTACTTTGGTCAAATTTTGCTGTCCTAGAAATCTCTTCTCTAGAAGTTGTAACTCCCATATTTCTTCAATTAGACTATTTATCGATTGATCTTGAGTTCCCAAATTGTGCAAAATGGACTAGGCTAACACTTCTTGTAAAATTGGAGTAAAAGCCTGCGCCTGGAATCAATATTCCAGCAGTAATAAATTCACGATATGAGAAATTCAGCAACAGCGTGAAAAGTGAATCAAAACTTCGACTGTGAAGCGAAAAAGAACCATAAATCAAACGATAAGTTGAAATGAATCACTAAATGTGTTGAGCCATAAAACGAGCGCGACGATCTACTGGACTCGGGGCAGTCCCGCGAGCTTCTTGAGATAACCCCTAGTAAAAAGCCGTTGCGTTAATATTTTCAGGTTTTTAATTGTCTGAATTTGAGAACTGGTACTGCAGCATCTATGGAGTGCGCTATTATTTGGTCCTCTAAATGGCGGTTTTGCCACCACTCTGCGATACTAGTTTTTTACTATGCTAAAAAAGCGTCGCTGAACGTTCTAACAAAATTCTGCAGTATCAGTACGATAGGTATCGACA
Source organism: Microchrysa polita (assembly GCA_949715475.1). NCBI lineage: Eukaryota > Metazoa > Arthropoda > Insecta > Diptera > Stratiomyidae > Microchrysa > Microchrysa polita. The sequence goes on along the minus strand of OX454421.1, from coordinate 77,370,550 downwards.
ATTGCTTATGATAAAGAGAGACAGTAAAGACAATATTGACTGTTCCGGGGCCAATATTACATCATCGCGGCACTTTTCATCTATTGTCACAAAAGGGTCCCCAAACCATCTATGGTGATATTTGGATTTATTTGCATAATTTGACATCTATTTTTGGCACTAGTCCAAATACTAATTGCTAGTCAGCGATTACATTTTATTGAATAAAAAACCGTTAAGGTAAAAAGCCTAATATCTAATAAAAAATGAATCTCTTCGGTCGTATGGATTTAACAAGGAAGGACGAAAAATTCAATATTTATTTTGACTTCTTGAATCATGTCTCAGGTTCGAAAAATGCCTTTTTTTATTTTATTTTAATGATTAAACCCGTATAGGGGCCTATAGCGTTGATTGTAGTCATACTATTCCATCCTTGAAGTAAACCTTTAATAATTCTTAAATTTTCAAACAAAAAAAGCAGATAAAACATGAAAAATTAGTATGAAATAATAGTTTTGCCTCATAAAATTTTCGTTGTCTAAATTTTTCATGGTTCGAAAATTTCGATTGGCTCATGAGCCCCGTGGAGGGCCACGGCAATGTTAACGTTACATTCACTTTAAGCCCGTGCGACTGATTCCAAGTTTAGTTAGTATGACGGAGGGCGGCAAGTTAGCTACTGCCCAGGGGCGCCATAGAGGATAAAGCCGGCCCTGGCTATAGGGGTTAATGATGAAACCTGCATCCTTAAAAAATTTGCCGCGCCGCTCCTTCCCCTTAAAACAACCATTGTCAAGTTAGCACTACCATTCTTGTAACGCCAAAACTAAGTATTTACATAAAACCAAATGTGTCCCTGAATTTGCCGCAGAGGTCACTTATATACACCTGAACTTTAAAAAAAATTGCCGCGCCCCTCTACACCCCTAAAAACTACCCCTAAATGCTTTTATGGTTATAGCGCAAAAACTCAGTTTCAGTTTCGGCGTTACAAGGGTGGTAGTGCTAACTTGACAGGGGTTGTTTTAAGGGGAAGGAGAGGCGCGGCAAATTTTTTGAAGGGGTAGATATCTTAATTTACACCTAAAGGATCCAACTGATTACAGTTTGTTTGATGACGATGCTTAAAAAAGCATTTAGGGGTAGTTTTTAGGGGTGTAATTTTTTTTAGTTCAGGTGTTATAAGTGACCCATGCGGCAAATTCCGGGACACATTTGGTTTTATGTAAATTCTTAGTTTCGGCGTTACAAGGGTGGTAGTGCTATCTTGACAGGGGTTTAAGGGGAAGGAGGGTGCGGCATTTTTTTTAGGGGTGCAGGTATCATCATTAACCCCTATAGCATTTAACTGAATAAATTTTGTTCTATGACTATACGTATACGCCATAAGTCCGGTTTATCCCCAGGTTGAAGGTGTAGAGGGGTGCGGAAAACATTGTATGAGTGCAGATATTATAAGTAACCTCTTGAGCATGCTTGTGCGTACAATCTGTTATATTGCGGTGCCTAAAACTTGCGTTTTAATGCTTCATACGCTCTATGGGGCTTGAAAACACTTAATGGTTGTTTTAAGGGGTTGTCAGGCTTAACAGAGAAAGAACGTCAGCTCTATGGTGCCAAGTCTCCGGTGATAAAAACATATGGATCGCAGATGTGCGAGTTCACATTTCTCTTAGAAGTTTTCGCACCTTGGATTCTTGCGATAAGGAGACGTTACAGCCCGTTCACATTGCGGGTGATGCGATGCGATAAGAAACGAAAAGCTTGAGAACTTATTTTGGATTTGCACGTACTGTCATTTTGATTTTCCACCAGATACTATGAATTTTTATTACTCGATTGAGTACATCGGGAAGAGACCATAAGGAAAAAGAAGCTAACAGTGAATTGAGGAGATCGCCGGAACTGATTGATTTTGATAATTCTTTCTTTTTGAGGCTAGTAGCTATAGGTCATGTTCAAGCAATCGGGAAAATTGATTCTAGTGTTCCAGCAGAATAGTGATGAACAGACTTAGCTCTCTAAACCAATTCCGGAATTTAGTACCGCTCGAGTGCGTCGGTTCGTCGAACGATGCTGTTGATCTTAGTCCGTAAAACATCTGGAATAGGCGAACATAAATATATTTCAAAAATTAACCCCGTCTCCGACAAAGGAAATTGTATTTGAACTTTCGGATTCTCATCGTTTCCCGGTGTCAACCAATTTATAAAGGTTATCTCATTTTTAAAGGGTAGGATTATTGCAAGATTAAGCGAGGAACTAACGTATTTTCAAAAATATTTTGGTAATACTGCATTCTTCGCATAAGCTAGTAAGTATAACATCACATATGTACATACATTCTCGTTAAACTTTCCATGTAGAACGACTGTTCTAGTTCCAGGCCTAGTAACGGAGGGTGGTAATTTGACTACTGCCCAGGAGCGCTGTAGAGGGTAAATCTGGCCTTGAACATGAGAAGCATGAGAAGTGTGCTGGGTGCAAATCTGGCGGCCCCTGTACCTAACCTATGATTTGTGTGTATATATATATATATATATATATCCGTGTCGGATGTTCATATATAGTGCCATAGATTTGTAGATATTTAATAGTCGTATGTAATAATGGATTGGTCTACTAAATAGCCTTTGTGGAAAATTACAGTTCTGTCCAACCCAGTTCGTAGCGTACGCGTACGCCTAAAAAAGCGGCATTCGGATTTGACAAGAAAATAATTGTTATACAAATCTATGAATGGATCAAAGAAGTAACATTTGTGGCAATATGCAGTGTAGCCTGTAGCATAACCCAGTTTGTAGTGTACGCATACGTATAAAAATTCAGACGGCGCGCGCATGCATTTGCAATGAATTCTTATTGAAGGTAGCGGTGGATAGGTCAGTTGTGGCAACATATGGTGCATCACAACCGAGTATTTTCCCGAGAAAACAGGATTACCGTTCTGGGCGGGCAACCCCAATAAATTTTTTCTTGCTTTCGATTGGACGAGTATTTATCCGAGAAAACAGGGGTACCATTTTGGGGAGGGCAACCCAATTTTTTTTCTTGTTTTTGACCTCAAATTTGAAATCAGCGACCCACAATTTTTTTAGTGTTTTTTGCCACGCCGATTGGACGAGTATTGATCCGAGGAAACAGGGGTACCATTTTGGGGCGAAAAACTCCAAAACTTTTTTCTTGTTTTTGACCTCAAATTTGGAATCAGCGACTCAAATTTACCTAGTTGTTTCTGCCACGTCGATCGGACGCGTATTTCCACGAGAAAACAGGGCCGGCACGAAGCCGATTTGAAATCATACGCATATCAGCACCAAACAGCGGCAAACCGCACGAGCAAGCGCCGGTATAAAATCCTATTGAAAAATCTGGTTTTCTTGCCATGGAAAGAAATCGCATCGTCTCGCACCAAATCGCTTCGCATCTTATCGCCCGGCCCGATATCGCATTGAGTGTGTACAAATCGCATCGCCCGACCCGGGAAAGCTCGGCATCGCACTGTATGTGTACGCGCCCTTAACCTGGTATGGACTCATGCGGCGCGGCGCTGCGCTGTAGTCATATTGAAAAAAATGCATAGTTTTTCGGTTCCTGCCTCGCAGCGCATTTGATATAAGAGACTTAAAGGGGATTAGTTATCAGAACTTGAAACAAAGTAATTCCTGATATGTTAAGATTACCACGTACCTACCGAAAACAGACTGAATTAAATCCGCTACTTGGCACAATTACAATATTGTGACGTTTAACTCAGCAAGGACTTTATCGAACTGTACAAAATTAGGGCAAACGTGATACGAGCGGAACTATGTCTAAACTCTAGCCAATAAAAAAAAATGCTACGTGTTGGTGCCAACATGACGGTAGCTTCACATAGATGCCAGCTGACGGCGGGACTCGCAAATAATAATGGCTTTAGTGTTCAACATGTATCTTCTTCTTCATACTAAAAACCAAGGTTGCTCTTTAGCGGGTTGGGTACGATATCCCGCCCATCATATTCCCGTTTTTCAAAATCCCGTCATTTAATATCCCGCCATTTCAAAATCCCGCCAATTTAAAATCCCGCTCAATTAGAATCCCGTCTAATCAAAATCCCGCCAATCCAAAATCCCGCCATTTCAATAACCCGCTTATTCAAAATCCCGGTTTTCAATATCCCGTCACAAAAGGTAAGTATTCTTTCAAAAATTGCGCGCGCGATTTATTAAAGAATACTTACCTCGGCGATGACACTATCCAGGATAGCTGCCTGTAGAAATATGCTGGGATATTATCGCCAAAACGGCCGATGTGCCTACGGGATACCTACATAATCCCGCCAGTTCATAATCCCGCTTTTTCCAAATAATCCCGCTTTACATTATCCCGACATTAAAAAATCCCGCCATATCAAAATCCCGCCATTCCAAAATCCCGCCATATCAAAATCCCGCCACCTCAAAATCCCGCCATTTCAAAATCCCGCTATTAAATAATAAAAAAAATACCGCCAAATTTTTGTTATTCTTAACAAAACATAGATATGCGTTCGACTTATGAATTATTTACATTAGTTTATGCGTCAAGTTTTTCAAAAAATTCGTTTTTTCATAGTCCTCTTTAGATGCAAGTATATTGCTTAACTGCTGGTTACGTCTAAAGACCTTTTGGATGCGACCTTCGGATCGACACGGCTCAACTTGGTTTTTAGCTAGGAGCAATTCTTTACCTAGTAATTCCACCAGCCGGTCCAGACCGATATGGCTTTTCCTTGTGATAAAGTTCAATCGTCTGTGCCAAGCCTCAACAATATTTTGAGTTCTTGGACAATTTGCTGCAACTGTGTCAGCAATACTCCAGAACTTAGGCGGGTACCTTGGTTTTCCTGGCTTTCCCGACTTTCCCGCTTTTCAATATCCCGTCACAAAAGGTAAGTATTCTTTCAAAAATCGCGCGCGCGATTGAAAGAATACTTACCTTTGGTAACGGGATATTGAAAAGCGGGATTTTGAATAAGCGGGTTATTGAAATGGCGGGATTTTGGATTGGCGGGATTTTGATTAGACGGGATTCTAATTGAGCGGGATTTTTAATTGGCGGGATTTTGAAATGGCGGGATATTGAATGTCAGAATTTAAAAAAACGGGAATATGATGGGCGGGATATCGTACCCAACCCGTGCCTACACCGCGGGTCGAGCAACGCGAAGCCATGGAGCGGTATAAGGAACAAGGCAAGGAAGAAGAAGACTTACCTTTTTTGACGGGATATTGAAAAGGGGGGCAGAAAAGAATACTCACCTTCTTACTACATCACATTTGCCGTTTAAATACTAGGGATACCTACATAATCCCGAAAAACAAAATCCCGCCCGTTCATAATCCCGCTTTTCTCAAAAACTCCCGCTTTACATTATCCCGACGTTACAAAATGCTGCCATATCAAAATCCCGCCATTCCAAAATCTCGCCATATCAAAATCCCGCTATTGAATAATAAAAAAATCCCGCCAATTTTTTTTTTATTGTTAACAAAACATATAGATATGCGTTCGACTTATTAATTATTTACATTAGTTTATGTGTCAAGTTTTTAAAAAAATCCGTTTTTTCATAGTCCTCTTTAGATGCAAGTATATTCCTTAACTGCTGGTTACGTCTAAAGACCTTTTGGATGCGACCTTCGGATCGGGACGGCTCAACTTGGTTTTTAGCTAGGAGCAATTCTTTACCTAGTAATTCCACCAGCCGGTACAGACCGATATGGCTTTTTCTTGTGATAAATCGTCTGTGCCAAGCCTCAACAATATTTTGAGTTCTTGGAAAATTTGCTGCAACTGTGTCAGCAATACTCCAGAACTTAGGCGGGTACCTTGGTTTTGCTGGCTTTCCCGACTTTCCCGCTTTTCAATATCCCGTCACAAAAGGTAGGTATTCTTTCAAAAATCGCGCGCGCGATTTATGAAAGAATACTTACCTTTGGTGACGGGATATTGAAAAGCGGGATTTTGAATAAGCGGGTTATTGAAATGGCGGGATTTTGGATTGGCGGGATTTCGATTAGACGGGATTCTAATTGAGCGGGATTTTTAATTGGCGGGATTTTGAAATGGCGGGATATTGAATGTCGGGATTTAAAAAAACGGGAATATGATGGGCGGGATATCGTACCCAACCCAAAATACTGGTCCTGCCATACAGATTGGAAAGTAAAAGTTAGTTAGTATTCTCTTATCAGTGAGGCAATGGTATTCAATTTTAAAATTAGTGAAAACACCTGTGCATTTTTCCGAATTGACACGAAGTTTGGAGGATGCAGATGCCAAAAAAATAGCAGATTGGTTTGGAACTAATTATATCCATGGGAAAAATACCAAATAATGTTGAGGCATGGCACAGACGATTAAACTTTATCACAAGGAAAAGCCATATCGGTCTGTATCGGCTGGTGGAATTACTAGGTAAAGAATTGCTCCTAGCTAAAAACCGAGGGGAGGTCGCATCCAAAAGCAAACTAAGGTCTTTAGGCGTAGCCTGCTGTTACTTTCAACTAAAGAGGACTATGAAAAAACAACAAAATATTTTTGTTTAGAAACTTGGCGCATAAATGAATGCAAATAATTGATAAGTCGAACGCATATCTAAATTTTTTGGTTAATAAAAAAATTGGCGGTATTTTGACGGGATTTTTTTTATTATTTAATAGCGGGATATTGAAATGGCGGGATTTTGAAATGGCGGGATTTTGAGGTGGCGGGATTTTTGAATGGCGGGATTTTGGAATGTCGGGATAACGTAAAGCGGGATTTTTTGGAAAAAGCGGGATTATGAGCGGGCGGGATTTTGTGTTTCGGGATTATGTAGGTATCCCCTGTTTAGCGTTGAGCTTTGCGATAGCTACGGAGGTGTTAACGATGACCGAGTCCAGCGCCATCTAGATATACAAACCGGATTATCAGCTGATTAAAATGAATCTGTCATGGAAACCAAGCAACACGTATTACTAAAATAGCAATAGCAACAACAACAGTTGGAACTTAGGTCTCTGCAGTTCGGCCTGTCTATCTAGATGGCAGTGCTGAGTCCCTATACACGAGAATCGATCCCTTTAAGAAGATCCAGCAATTCTTTATGATCGTATCCAATTTGCCATTTGAACAATTAATTTTTTTTTTCAGTAATTTAGATTGAAATTTAGTATGTAGGTAGTAATTTAGATTAGCATTATCTACCATTATACTCATTAACAATACTAACTCATAGAAATTTTTTTCTTGTTTGTTCTCTTTCTTCCCTAACAGGTGTGGTCTAATTACTAAACCCAAACATTCAGTTCTCCACAACAAAACTGAACTTCTATCGTCTAACGAGTATAAATAAATTCTTCTTCTTCAAAACAAAACCAAAATCACAAAACTTTCACTAACTTTACCGCATAATTTATAAATTGAATAATAACTCTACAAGTGAAACAATAATATTTTATAATAAATTAAATTTAAATAATTAATTAAAAACATAAACTGAAAATCGACATAATGCCGTAAATGTAAAAAAAGAAAACAAAATACTGAAATTATGTGTAAATGTTACAAAAAAGAAAAATTGGGAATATAAAAACTCAAATAAAATTAAGAAGAAAAGTAAAAAAAAAACTAAAAAAAATATTGTGCCGAAAATACGATTAAATGTATTAAATTATTATGATTATCAAAAAATTAAATTAAATAAAAAAAATATAAAAATCTAAGAATGCCAAAGATTATTAATCATCGCAATGAGAAGTTGATGTAAAAAAAAAAAAAAAAAAAAAAACAAAATGTAAAATTTGTGAATAAAATTTAAAAAATTGTCGAGGTAGGTAAATATAAAATTAAATGTAAAAAATATGAAAAAGAATTGAAACCTTATGGTAATATAGGAAAGTAAGAAAAAAAAACTAATCGAATTGTGTGTGTACATAAAGAATATAGATTTCTAAAAAAAACGAATAAGATGTGCAAAAAAGATAAAATTAAACAAAGTGCTAAAAACATCTAAATTTAAATTTATCCCTAAACATATGCACACACAGACTCAAAAAAAAAATAAAATCGTCCATCCATAGTTTGTATGTAAATGTAATTTAACTTTTTAATATTATTCATTACACGACGAAAAATTCAACTTTGTCGATTCGATTCAGATTTAGTCTGACTGTGTCCCCCTTTTATGTTCGGATAATTGAATTAAATCCAATTGGGCCTATACTCGCGTATAATAATAATAAAAATCGTAAACAAGTGTACGCTGTACGAGTACGACTATCTACTAACCTACAGAATAAAAGTTCAATGGCTTAGCTTAGATACGTGCGTATGATACATTCATCATACATATTCGCGGTTATACATACAAAATTAAATTAAATGAAATAAAAAAATTAAAAATATTAAAAAAGACTATTCGTGTATCGAAATCTCCAAATTGAATTTGTTGTTATAACGATGGCGTGGAAAGTTCAGTGAAATGTTTCAATTGAAAAGTGTATGTTGTCCGTTTTATATTTTTTTCTATGTCACGAGAGGGTACGAGTATACGTAATACTTTCCCTCGTGTGTCCTCCATACCATACTCGTAATCGTAATATTATCATGGCACCCGGATTGAATGCATCATTAATTTTTAATGATTCAAATGCGGTTTTCGATTCAGAATTGACCCCTTGTGAACTGGTTGGTGTAACTATGTCTCTCTGAATGGCGTCAAGTATGTAGAACTTTTTTTTCTTTCTTTCATTTTTGTTGTTGAATATTATTGAATTTATGTAAATTTTAATATACATTTAGGCGAAATAAGTTAAGATGGAAAAAAGTTAAGAAGTAAATTTGAATGAATGAAATTTGAAAAATATGTTGTACATATGGTAGAGTAATTTTCGAAATATTAGTTATTAAATAAATGCATTGAAATTTGCATAAAGAATAGATAAAGTAAGAGAACAAGAATTGCATGTGCATTTGCAATGTATGTATGTATTTACTTAAATGTAAATGAAAAGTTACATTATATGTATGAAATTTCAACGAATTAATTTTAAAGAAAAACAAATTTAAAGTGACACCTCACCAAAGAGCTCCGATCAAAAATTGTTCAAAATTCCGACATTGCTAGGTCGCAACCATAATAGCCCACAAGCGTTTAGTCGCCGTTTTGATGTCGCTAACGGTATAATGTTGACGCTAAATTTAGCGACGGGGTAGAAACAAAACTGAATTTTGCTTGTATACCTTTGCGATCAAGCAAATAAGGATGCCCCCATGTTGAAAATTTGGGTAACCATTAGCTTACATAACACATTGACCAGGGGATTCGAGTAAGCTGACCAGACGTACAGCATTTTACTTTACAGTACAGCATTTTGACCTGTCATACAGCATTGGGAAGTGTACAGCAAAATGTACAGCCATCCCCATGACCCACAATGAAACCTAATTCATCAAGCAATAAGTTCCTCGGTGAGGCTTTTGATCAGTCTTTTCTGCCCTTAAGGTGTAAAGTTTGACTCATGTGTCCTGTATGATCGATAAGCGAGATAATCGCACTTTTACGTTTGACAATCGTTCATGTTCGATAACTCGGGAGCCCTTCTTTCTGAAATTTGGCACACTTGTATATATTTTCCAGGAAGTTAAGGCTGCCCAAATCGCAATTTAGAGTTTCTAATTGAAAAATATCCATAACTCCTCAATTCGTAAGCGAAAAACTTTGAAATGTAAAGCCCCCGTACTATTCATATCTGGTGAAAATTTCAAAACATTAGCTGTCAAGGTTAAGAAGTTACAGCTGTCGAAAGATGTGATTTATGGTTACGATCGATATGTCAAGTTTGACCCCGGTACGATCGATATTAAGTGAGAAAATCGCACTTTTATGTTTGCCAATTATTCATTATCCATAAATCGAGAACCGAAGTTTCTGAAATTTGGTTCACTTGTAGAGCTGCTTGACGCACATTTCCTCTAAGTTTCAAGGTCTTACCTATCCGCGCTCGGAAGTTACAGCTGCCAAATCGCACTTTTGCTTTTAAATAAGTAGGTACTTGGCGGGCATCATGAAAGATCACATCACACGATGAAATTTCTAAAATATATTTTTTGTTCTATGTTTAATCTTATTTCTAGTACTGTTCCCTGTTATAGGCTTTTGTGTTAAAACATACGTTTGTCCTTCACAAGGGGGGATCAGTGGTCAGGATTATTTTTTTCAATATAGGAGGAATGCATTAAATTCTGGGATTCTAAATAAGGAATTTAAGGAATAGCCAACACCATCTTGTTTCTTTGCTTTTCTACCGAATAAAAATTTTCTTTAATCGTTTAAGGTCTACTAACGAGATTGAAAAATGGGCTGGTTTTGAAATTGTTTCAATTTTGCTTGTTTAGCTGAGGTTCCGGAGGAGTAGGTTTGACACAGCGAAGCAAATATTGTTGTGGGTGAACTTAAAATTAAACGGTCGTCTGCAATATGGAGCGCACCGGAGATGGATTCGGTAAACATAGGCCTCAATGAGTGGTTTGCCTGCAGCAGTGGCGTAACGGATGGTGTTCCATGTGTTCGGTGGAACACGGGCCCCCACGCGTAGTTACACATAGTAGCAAAATTGTTGGGTTATTGGAATATAGAACTTCTGTTCTGTTGAAATTGTTCGAGAGTTAAACACTCAGCCTAAAAAATACGCTCGGTCTGCTGGGACTTATTTCTTATTTCTCTCTTATTTCTCTTAAAAACTGTTATTGAGTAGCTTTACAGCTACTGGTGGTAGGTAAACCTTACTCTCCTATCCAGTGGCGAGACACAAAGGGTATTAATATAATCTCAGCACTGTAACAAGTAAAACAAAAAAATTATTCCTCAAATTTTAGATGGTGAAATGGTTGGTAACTCTTGTATAAAGCAATGCGAATGACAAAATTTATAATGAGGGAGTAAAACCGACATTTAAAATTGAATATTCTTCTTCCTCGCTTCGCTCGACCTGCGGTGTAGGCATTTGAAGCAATGAGTTCAGGAACCCCGCACAATTTTAAATGCACTGCCATTTTGTACAACAATTCAGCAATCAATTTTTGCTTAAAATGTTGTACAGAAGTTCCGTACGATCGATTAATTAATCTATGTAGACTCAGGCCGCACAAAATTCTCTTTAGACTTTTTACTTAAATTTTCGTTTGCACAATGTGTTGCGGTCTTAAGTTTCTGATAAAAATTCTCAAAAATATTTGTACAAAAACTAGTCAGTGTAAGAATTCAGTTTATTCACGATCTCCTAATACTCCTTTAAATACCATTTTCCTTGTTAAGAAAAAGTCTAGTCACATATCCAGAGGGATGCTCTGTACGCCACTTCTCCCATCAAAGAATAGAATACGAACCGCTGCAATAAACATAATAGCCATAGCGGACAAAAAATATGGTCGTTTCAAAAATATTGGCTAATAGTATAGTATTATATTGTGTAGGGAGCCCCCATTTCGTTTTCGAACACAAGATATTTTTGAAACGTTACGCCACTGGTCTGCAGTATACAATAATGTTCTGCAGAGCGAAGAAGCAGGACGTAAATACGTTGAGGCTGCCTCTGTAAAGTAATACCGAAAGATGATCCGGCGGATGAGTGAACGAGATGGTTGTGAGAAAAACTGCATACCAGGTAGCATGATGCAGTATTGTTCAATTTCAAGCCTCTCATTTGCCGCTGTATCACAAAATTTTCTTAGTAAAATTGGTTATCTGTTCTTGTGGCAGTCGCACTATCTGAAAAACAACGCTTGAAGAAATCCAAATATGGCTGAGGATTTGTCCGAAAACCGGATTCCGCAAGCATGTGTACAGTATTATAGTCTTCGGGATTCTGGTCACCTTAGATTAGAGTCATTATTTGAATATTGGCGGCTGCCACATGAACCTTTTGCGCTACTCCCTTGTACGTCCAAGTCAATCAGCTGACATGCAAAGCAGCTGATTTGACAAGTGCGTTCAGGATTTTCGGAAAGATGCAAATTATTTAAATCTATGTAATAAGTTTTATGTTTCACCTCCTGAACGAAATGTTTTTCGTTGGGCAGAGGTATTTCAGTCGGAGCGAAATAAAAAAACGTCCGTCTAGTTCAACGTTATAATAAAGAAGAGCGAATAATTACAACAGCCATAAAGGCCCAATCGCAATACTCCGTTCCGTTCCATTCCGTCATTCGGTATGGCTCAGTGGCAGAGATGTCACTCTATCTCTATCTCTGAGTTGCCGGTGCGTGAGTTCGAATCCCACTGTGGCCCATGGATGTTTGTGTTGTCTATAAAATGCTCCTACGGCAACCGGTTCTTCGATGTAAATCGTCCCGGAGCTACCCGTTGTTAAAACGGCCAAGAGCTGCCTAGACCCCCTTCGATTCAAGAGAAAAAAAAATCTCTTGAATCGCTACAACAACAACATTCCGTCAACCATCCAATCCGTTCTGTTTTGTCAAAATATGAGTGCAAAGCAAAATGCTCCGTTCCGTTCTGGCTGTTGTCATACGTGACGAATACTTAAAGCAGTTTTTTTGTCGGAGTTTCTTGAAATGTTAGAATTGTTTTTTTTTTCATTTATACTTACTGTACCTAATGTACGGCTTCGATGAACTTCGATGAACGTCATCCAAATCCATATCCGTTTGTTTGCTCCTGAAATGCCATTTTCCATAAAGTGAGGTTATGTATCCGTAAAAGTTGAATTTTGGTCAACTCTTCCGATCCGTTCCGTTCCGTTACAACCATATTGTGTGCGTTTACATGCCCAGTCCGTAAGGTCTATTCTGACAGCTGAACGGAACGGAACGAAGTAATGTGATTGGGCCTTTATTGTAAATATGAACTGGTATAAAAGGTGAAGTTGGTTTCAAATCCAATCCAGGATTTCGGTCAGGGGGGGGGGGTATAGTAGCCGGAATCGCCACAGGTAAAGTTCATTTGCCAAACTACGCTGCCACAATACTTCCTGGCAGGTTGCTGATTGCACCATGTATTCGGCTTCAATGGTGGATAGCGCAACGGTCCGTTGATGTTTGCTTGCCCATGAAATCGGCGCACCTTGCAAGAAAATAACAAAACCTGGGATAGAAAAACGATTGTTAACGTCATTCGCCCAGTCAGCATCACTAAAAACAACAAGTTGTCGTCTTTGAGTGACATGTCCTTACTAAGCACTTGATTTGGATCCATAGGATTCTGAACAGGTTTCGATCAGTGGCGTGGCGTGAGTTTGAAGTAAAGGGAAGCAGTTACGTATAATTCGACATTCATGTAAATGAAATTGGGAACCTGCGTACACCTGTCTAGAAATGAGAATGAAATATGTACTAATAAAATAAAGATAACTGGAAACTAAAAAAATATTCTCTATTTGTAGACTTAAGAAGACGCATGTAAGCATTTGTGCAGTATGCTTTGTATTATTCAAATATCAACATGCATACGAATATATGTACATACTATGAACTCCGTATGTTGAAGACGTTATCGAAAAGTTTTCGTCAATGTATCACGCTCTGCGTCACTTGGTTGAACGCGGTACAGAGAAAAAGAAGAAAATGCTAAAAACGTTAAATATAAATTGCAATATTTCTTCGTCGACGTATCCTAGGATACCGTGAAAGGTGGGTTTTGCTTAATTTAAGCCAGAAGAACTCGATGCAATGACAATTCGTACTTTTATCATCACCTACTTCAAAACGTATAATGTCGATTCGTACACCACAACTGTTTTTACGACCTACCTAATCTCTCTATTCTCTATTTTACTATAAATTTTCTCTAATAACTTTGCACGTACTAGAAATTACGAACACACATACCGCCAAGCATAAAACAGCTTCAAATTAAAAGCAAACTATCGCATTACTGCACCGAAATACAGATATCTTGTACCTTGGTGCATTGCTGTGCTATGTTAATTCTAATTCCAATCAGAATCCAATTTCAATCAGAATGAACAAACTTTTGGTACGAACTGTACACACCGGTTGGCAAATTTTAAAAGAAGCAATTAGAAATCCACCTCCAACGGCGAATTCATTCTCGTACTAACTCTACTCCGCCGCCCAATGCCCCGGTAAATCTGCTCGGCAAGCTTTCATCTTTCATACAGGCATTATTTCGCTCTGCTTCTGTCTCGCCGTGACTGGCGACTGTAAACTCTCTCGCTGTTGATTTTTTTCGTGAGACAGGTGGGTTTGTGTATTGGTTGGAGAGTGCGCATGCTAAAGTAATTTTATACGTTGCGACAGGGTTGCGTATGATTTTATGTAATATACATAAAAAACCGTGTATAGTGTACAAGAAAAATTATAAACAATATTGATAATACGTTATGCTTCTAAACGTTTTTATTTTGAAAGCAGAAGGGAAGCAATGCTTCCCTTGCTTCCAAGGACGCCACGCCACTGGTTTCGATGATAACATACCACATCTTAAAAGCATATTCTCAATATATTTAAGCTTGGTCGATTGACAATATCCCATTCGTGTTGTCTTTTTCAATTCTAATCCCTAGAAAATTTGAAACGGCGCCAAGATCTTTCATTTTGAAATTCTCCATCAAATTATTCTTAGTATGCTGCATCTGCTTGGCGTTGTTGAAGAAGAACAATAGGTCGTCTACGTAAACGGCGATGATTTGGATATCGTCTTCAGCCAGTTTGTAGTATATACACTGGTCGGTTCTTGACTGATGAAAATTTAGTGATTTGTGATTTGAATTTGGTACTATATAGCCTTCAGGCTGTGATATAAAGATTTCCTCCTCCAAGTCGCCATGCAAGAAGGCATTTTTGACGTCTAAGTGGTGAATATCGAGATTCCGTTTCACAGCGAATCCCAGCAGCAGTCGTATAGCACTCATCCGAACAACAGCGGCATATATTTCGTTGTAATCTACACCTTGAATTGATTGCAACCCCTAACAACAAGCCGAGCCTTATATTTGAACGTATTATCGTTTTCGCCTGGTTTTTGTTTTAAATACAGTCATTGGTCAAAGATAGTGGAGGCGGTACATCAACGGTGCAGGGTGATGATATCGTTGAAATATCATTTTCGTCCATAGGAATAGTATTGTCGATTTGATTAATTGTTGACACCAATGGCGCAGATTTCAGTGCCTCGGCAACATTTGGCATTACAGTATGTTCCCGCATCTTTGATTCCAAAAATTCAACATTGCGACTTCTAGCGACATGACATGACTGCTGATCGATAAGACGGTATCTTTTCGTATTTTCGCAGTACCCGACGAAAATATACTCATTTGATTTGCGACTCCATTTAGTGCGCTTTTCTTTCGGTATATGGCCTAGTGCTTAACATACATATATTCGTATGTGACTAATATCAAGCTGGGTTCTACTCCAAATTTCTTCCGGCAGTTTATTCGAAATCTTTACACGGTGCTCGCTTGATGAGATAGACAGAAGTGTTAACGGCCTCGGCCCAAAATTTAGTTGACAAATTCGCATCAATCAACATTGTTCTAGCTTTCTCAACGATAGTGCGATCCATTCGCTCATTCTGCTGAGGCGAATAGGGCACAGCAAGTTGGTGAATGATGCCCGCATTTTTCAGAAATCGCCTGACCTGTGTATTAACGTACTCTTTCCCATTGTCCAACCGAAACGATTTTACCCTTTTTCCAAACTGAGTTTCATCCATCGCAATAAAATTTCTTAAAATATAGAAAACTTCATGCTTATGCGTTAAGAAATAGACAAATACCTTTTTGGAGAAATTGTCGATCAGGGCAAGAAAATATTTGGAGCCTCCGATCGAAGCGACTTTCGTCGGTCCACAAGGATCTGTGTGCACCAGATCCAAAATATCGTTCGCACGCTTCCCAGATTATACAAAAGGCTTTCGGCTCTGTTTTCCTTTTATGCAGCTGACACATTGTTCAGTACTATGGCGTACTAAGTTATAACCGGTAACTAATTTCTGCAACAAGTTCATTTTATTTGTATTGAAATGGCCTTAGTGACGATGCCACAGCTCAGAATTGTCACAAACAGGAGAGATGTTCGCGGATTGTTTGTAAATTCTGTTCACTTCACTAGCGGGCGCCAAAATTATCCTGTCATAATAAATAATTCGACAACCCGACATATCGAAAACAACACTATGCCCATTTTTCACTATCTGGCTCACGGAAAGTAGGTTGTAGGTTAAATTCGGTACATGCTATATGTCCTTAATCTTCACAATTTGTTCAGTGGAAAACATTTCGGAATCCCCGACAACTAAAGATTCCATTTGGCCATTATCTGCCGTACTGATTCGCACATTACATTAAGGTAAGGTGACCAGACTCCCGAAGGCCCAATGCTGTACACATTGCGGAATTCGGATTTCAGACAAACCCTCAATAATACCATTTCGGCGTCGACTGTATGTCACGAGGCGCCATGCTGGATGCCATAAGACGACCACATATTCTCCTTTCTTTCATAAGTAATATCATCGTAAACAGCAGGGTTCTGTTGATACTAGACAGGGTCGAGAAAAGAGCCCTCAATTTCTCAATATTCTCATTGACAAAACATCATCAGCATGTGAAATGTTTTAAGACGCAAACCTATAACAAGCAAGCATGGGAGTAGCGTAGCCAGGATCTCGTTTAGAAGGGGCAAACGCATTTTTTTTAACACAATGAGCCCGGATTTTTTTAGGGTTAGGGGTAGGTATTTAATTGAAATCTGCGACAAAAATTAGGGTCTCCTTTCAGTTTAAATTGTCGGTTCCATTTTGTTAAAAATGATGTTAGACATTTTAAAACTATATTTTAAGAAAGGACAATTGATAATCCAATTTGTTCCAATTCGGATACAATTTCCACTTTCTAGACAGGCCGCGCAAAAAAAAAACTATCGAGGGTAGCATCCAGGTTAAATTTCAAAAATGATACGTAGGCATTGCCATTAATTTCAAAACATTGCTCATAATCATAAATATTAAAGCCCCGTTTTCACTTTACAAACGCAAAAGTTCAAATGTATTTTTTTTTAATGAAAACATATTTTTAGATATGAATCATAATTTTGTTAGAATAAGAATTCCACGAACAACATTTTTAACATGAATTTACAAACAAAAACTATTTTTTTGCACCCACTTGTGTGTTGCATGTAAACTATACTTTAGAACTTTTCAATTCAAAATTTAATTTTAGCTAGTCATTGGAAAACGTACTAGAAAATAATTGGGATTGCATACATTTAGGCGAGTTTTGGAAAGCTCATTAAAACTGGATAGCAATATAATTTCTAACCTGAATAAAGTCACAGGTTATCGTTTTTATGAAAATTACCCCCTATAGTGTAGGTTAGATGATTAAAAAACACGGCCACAGTCGATAGTCAGTGATTTTTCATTTTTTGAGTTTCAGTGTTCGAAACTGCAGTTTCAGCAGCATTATACGGATGATGACTCTTTGCCCTGTCTCAGACTATCCGTGATCCTGAGACAAAAATCATGAAGCTGTTTATTTGAAGTACGAAAATTACCCCTTCTTGTACCTACATGGTCATTTTATATCCTTGTATCAATCTAGGAGGAAGATTATCATTTTAGGGGAAAATCAAGCTTGGCTTAGGGGGAAGTGACGAAGTCTATCTGGCAACACTGCATACAGGTCAGAATTCCAATATAAAGCGATTTAGAATTTTAGCCTAGGGAGCTCAATTTCAGCAATTTAAGAACAATTAAAGCTCTTTGGTGAGTTGGCAATTTACGCTAAAAGAAAAATACATTTTTTTTTATTATAATGAAATGTATGATGCATTCAATATGGTACCGTTATTTAATTAATGTTAGTACTAACATAAATATGTTTTGTATATTGTATACCCTCTAACATCCTCTTTATTAACAAAAAAAATCGAATTGTAATTAAAATACTTTCCATTAATCATCTAACACATAAGTTGATTGTTCTCCATTTTATCATGTAAATTATACATACATATCAAAAATTACATTTCCTCCCTTATAGATATACATACTACCTACTTTACTTACCTATATTGTACAGACAATGTTAATTACATATAAAAAAAATATTTAAATAATACGATTTTTTAATGTAAAAAAAATTGTGGTTTTTCTATTAAATGACTTCTGAAAGAATATTTTGAAATCGTAAATATGTAAGGGTAAGCACTTCTGTCTGGTTTTTTTTGGTTCCTTATTTGAAAGATGTGTCGAGTTACGCAATAATGGAAGATTCATAAAACGATAGTACGACGAGATTTCGGAATTTACTAAAGGTACGTTGTCCTCGACGCGGCCGCACGACAGCGACTCGCTCATTTTAAAAACGAGTTTTTATATGGAATGAGCCAGTCGCTGTCGTGCAGTCGTGTCGAGGAAAATGTACCTTAAGCTAGCAACATTTAGCTATGCCTAGTGTGAAATGAAGTTCAATCTGTGAAACCACACGGAACACCCCTAAGAAGAAGTTACTTCGGTCTTAATTTTGTTTGTATACCCATTTTTCCTTACATACTCGGGTAGTAATGAAACGGCTGAAGAGATAATAATTATCTAAAAGATAAAAATTGCAAAGATATAAAACACATTTGAATGCAACATTACAGGTGGTGGACCATTGTAGGCATAACATTTTAGGAAAATTAAAAGAATAGGCCTAAGAAATCGAGAAAACATCAATTGTGGCTCAATATCCGGATACTCAGAAACGCATGCGAGTATTAATCAGATTTCTCACACGGTCAAAAATATTCACTAAAACAGAATTGTTAGTCTTTTGTAGAATATGTTTTGTAAAAATGTTTTAAGTAAAAAAAATATATTTCAAAGTTGGGATGTCAAGTGAATTCATTAGAATTCAAACACAATCAATACAACATTTTGCATCGTTCCCTCTTATCCCCAATTTTGTGAGCTAAATATTAATTTTCTTCAACCAATTAAAATCCCGCTTTACACATCCATCTCTGAAAAGGACATGAATCAACATCAAATTTTCGTATTCACTTAGTCATCCTGCAAATATTTTCCAATCTAACAGTCAGGCATAAAAACGCGATTTTTCCAAATGAACAGCAGCACGTTTACCTAGGCTGTGCCTATGGTCCTACTACATAGGCACAGGACAAGTCACAAATACAAAATGTTGAATGTTCATAGAGCCCTGATTGACCATCATCATCATCCAGAGTCACGACCGCCGGACGTTTTTCATTTGAAAGCCGCACGGTGTCGCCGTGTGATGCCCTCCATGCAAATTGCCTTCATTCGTATTCGTAACATACTATGTCCCTCGCTTCATTCCTGAAAATTCCATTAGGACAAAAAAAATTCATATTGAATTCATAACAACACCATCGGATCCATAATATGAAACATGTCCTTAAAACGCCCACGATCTCCTCCCGCTACTACATCCCGTATCCTCTAGAATGCTTTTATTTGTGTAAAGTGTGCGACTGTGTTTTGGTATATATTTTGAATCAATCGGTGGCTGTACTTGTGTGTATTCAACAAATGGCAACAAATTGAAGCAACAAATAACCAAATTTATTGGCAATAAATTGTTAATGTAGAAATCTGTCCACCCCGCTCGCGAACTATACATGAGAGTTCAGAGCGCATTAAATAGAAGAGGTGCGCTGCCTTGCCTATATGTCGGAGGGTGGGCGCTTAAAACTTTTCGGGTCATAAATAAGCCCCCAATAGAATATGGAACAGGAAAATATAATTTTATCAGTTGGTACATATGTCCTATGTACTCAGCCGTACTTGAAAGTTTAAATGAATCTGATGCATCAGTTGGGCGAATAAGTTGCATATTTTCATCGTCATCGACCCACTCCCATTCGTGTATGTGTACAGTCAAACTTCCCATAAGCGGACACCATTGGGGAATGAAATTTTATCCGCTTATTGGAAGTGTCCGGTTATGAGAATATATCACAAACATTCTACAATCTGCAAATCCATTTCAAAACTGCGATAAAATTTGTAGTCCCGAAGGGTTCGGGTATAATTTAACTTAGGGAATTGCACGATTAAACGCCGCAGCATATATTTAATTTACGCAATTTCTACAAAAGTTGCGAGCATTAACCGACAGATAACAAAGAACTGCAGTCGTTGATAAATCATTTTACATTTCCCGTACATTGGGTCTTCATAATTACGCGTAAGATCCATTTTCTAGTAATGCAAGACCCTTTGTCCTAAAAACAATTCTGCAATGTAAGAATTTGGGAATTTTTTTCCTGGAACCGTCCGTTTATTAGAGACTCGCTTGTTCAGAATGCTAATGAAAGTACTGTCCGTGTCCGGTTATGAGTGTGTCCGGCTATCAGAAGGTTTTTTCCTTAGAGAAATAGTAACCCATGCCATGCGTTAGTCCAGAGTGGCTATGTGATCACACAACCCATATGTATGTGTTTGACTCCAAATTTATTACACTACACTCCACGAAATAATTCAAACGTCAAAATATTGTCGAAACAATTATTAACACTTCTGTCGCCGCCTACGAGCTACTATGCCTGAGGTGTAGCTGAATCTTCGGTGAAATCAATCTTATTTTTTGATGAGGTCTAATTTTAGTTCTAGATACAGCTTATATACTATGTCTTACGATGATACGCCTTTTTTTCGTTTCTTTGGATAGTTTATATTTTGCCGAACGTTTGATCGCATTTGTGGCAGTCATTCCCTTTGAAATATATGGAAAGGGGTGAAAAATATTGTTGAACCAAAGCCACCTTAATTTAGAAAGCCGGGAAGTAGCAATACATGCACACAAAGCGAGCCTATGAATATATCGTATGTACGTTGCACGATGCACTAACACAAGCACAGCGCATGTAAAAAAACCGTGTCTGCTCTGATAAAAATCGCGAAAACACGTGGAAAATTCACTTTTTATCGGGATTTGTTTCTTTCACTGCATTATAGACACTTCAATTCACGACACATTGCACTTTTCGCGACGAAAATCGACCGGGAACCAATACTTTTCGTGTAAAGTTTGCCGCGACCCAACCCGATTTGCCTTTACCGCAATGTAAATTTTCGATCTGAACAGGCCTATGAATTGTCGTTTCAGTATATGACCGTGCTCTGCTTCCGGGCTTGTATTAACGTGGCTTTGTGTTGAACGCTATATTTCACCAAGATATAGTACCAATGGTCTGTCTGGATCTATACGCCAACAGAAGGGTTAATTATCACGTCGGCATTTTAACACCTTGGCTGCCATGTATCACCGGTGAACACACTAAACTCGATTCCCCACAGGCTAATGTGTCACCGGTGAACACCACACAATTATTCCTCCCAGGCCAAGTAATTTTTTTCAGGTTTTCGGCGAATTTTAATGCAACATTTTTGAGGGTGTTTAGGTTTACTGATGATACAATGGCGTAGTTTCAACTCAATTTCAACGTGTGTTCACCGGTGACACATTGGCCTGTGGGGAATAGCCTGTTTTATAACAAATGAACTTTGTATCACCGGTGACACACAATACAGAAGGGCAAATTTAGTTTGCGTTGTTTATTTCCTCTTTCTAGTATTTTTGATCCTTAAAATTGAAATCATTTGTCTTTCTAGTTAAAACATGAAGTAAAACCCATTAAAAACACCACAAAAAAAGCAAATTAACAATGTATTAAATTATTCACCATTATATCGTGTTCACCGGTGAACACAAATTGAATTTTCTTTTCTTTCAAACGATTTTAGATATTAGTGACTTCAATCAATTAAGCAATAATCATAAATGGCATAGAAAACGTCAATCTGCAGTTATATTGCGAAAAAACAACTTTAGAGTGCTTTCTACAGTGTAAATCAAAGTAAGAACGACGAAATTACGTTTTCCAACTTTACTCCTAATTTAATGAAGTTTGCGAATCCTTCTTCGAATGAGACCTAGAAGCTTATTACAATACAATTTATAAAAAATGTTTTTCAGTTATTCAAAAACTAAAAATAATATTATTTTTGAGTAAAATGTAAATTCAAAAGAAGACTACAAATGTGTCACCGGTGACACATTGGCCTGTACAGAATGTCTTTCTCTGTGTTCACCGGTGATACATGGCCTGTGGTGAATCATTTGTGTGTGTTCACCGGTGACACATGGGCAGCCAAGGTGCTAAGAGAGTAATAAATATTACGCTGATTTTATATTCTCGATTGTAAAGAAAAAATTGAGATTTCAATAAAATTTTCACGCATACTATGAACTGCAATAGTGTGAAAACGGTGCCATTTTTATTTTATGATGCCCACTCTGGACTAACGCATGCTTTCTCTAAGGTTTTTTCCTACCAAAATATGTGAAAAACGTTGGGGAAAATAAAAGTGTCCGTTTATAAGAAATGTCCGGTTATTAGAAGTGTCCGTTTAGGGAAGTTCGACTGTATTGCATGTATGTGTATGGCCGCAATTTAAATGCAGTGCTCTTATTGAGGACGCAATTAAAATGAAAGGAGTGAAATTATGATTTTTCGCATTGTTTTGATTAGACCGAAGTAATATTTGGTGGAAGGTTTAATGGGACTTAGCCTTAACGTTTGCCAATTTTTTTCCAGCCTGCTGTGATTTGGAGATAAGTTACAGGCATGCCTTTTTAACAAATGTTAATAGGGGAAATATGGGTATGCTTTGTCGAAGCAGCCTGAGTCTCCGTGTGGGCCAGCTATATATTGATAGGAATAGTTATCCCAATGGCCATGGCTCCAATTAAATTACTCCAGGAGCTAGAGAGACAAATGCAACTATCAAAAAATCGGAACTACATCGGATGGTTTTAGGTCAAGTATATATTCTGCCAAGAGAAAGTATAGGGTGTTATATATCATTAGAAAGGGAATTTTGTGTAGTCTAAATTGTTTTCGGAACATTTTGCTGTAAATATTATAGTTAACAAGATATTTGCGAAAAATCATAATTTCACCCCTTTGTCACCCCCTCTTCTCGAAATGTGACGCGCAAAAAAGTGTAACTTTTTACTGCCTAATGCGATCAGGTCATTGAACAATTTGGCATCAAAAGTCAGTTCTTTCTTTGGATGTTTGGGTCAAGAGCTAAAATCACTATACTAATTGAAGTATTCGACATGTATGATGCATTATTGCATTCCATGACAGACGGTATGATCCTGAATTCCATTATGGCCTAAAAATGTCTATACATGAACATTAAATTATACCTATGAGTGCATGTAGGCCTGTTCCAAAAACCGGGATCCCGGTACAAAACCGGTGTTCACTTGGTACCGGACCCGATATTCTAAAGTACCGATATCCCGGTTTTTGGTACCGAGTTAAAAAAAAAACCGACCGACGAGTCGGTTGTTTGGTACCGAGTTAAAAAGAACGATTCTGTTCAACCATGAGCCGGTTTTTTCAGGTTTTTTGGTACCGGTTTTTAACCCGGGTAGAACCCCGATTATCCGAGTATCGATTAACCGAGATCTTAAGATCGGATATCTTTCAATTAACCGATGCTTTGTCCTTGGTTAATTTATGAATTATCCGAGTTCATGGCGTAAAAGTTAAAACAAATGCACGCATGAATATTATTTTGATAACAAAACTTAAATATTAACGCATATGTCCATATACGGAGCATGTAACAAAAATTGCAACGGATATGCACACCTTCCTTTCGCAAGTGGCCGCACAAGTACATCGGAGTTGGCTACAAATAGGGAAATGATCGCCATACATTTGTTGAGACATTCAATTGTACAAGGTGAGAACATACAAGAACATAAAAAAAAAAAATATCTTATAAAATGTGGTTTATTGGTGTGCTCAAGCTTGGGATGCCGTCTAGTGTTCAACTCTTAAAAAATCTTGGAATAAAATCCTCGAAAAATCAAACGAAGACGTAGAAGAAGCTTCTGCTGACGTGTATTCGATTGCGAGTCAAATACCCGTTATAGATGCCTCTAAAGAAGATGTCGAACAGTGGGTTTTAAGCGATGACGAAATTTTAGAAATGGTTGTTGCGGAAAATTCTTTAACAGCGTCCACCTCGGATAATCGAGGTCCTACTGTACTCAAACTGTACTCAAAAAACCGGCTTATGGCTTAAAAAAACCGTCGGTACTGAAAAAAAACTGAGTCAAGGAAACCGCTTGTGGTACCGGGTATTGAAAAAAAACCGAAACCCGGTACTGAAATCTCGGTACCGAACAGGCCTAAGTGCATGCAACGAACAGATACTGGATTTATACTCATCCCCACAACATGCAATTTTTATTATACCCTTCGCTCATAGAGTGAAAGTGTATATTAACTTTGTCATGAAGTTTGTAACGCATTGAAGGTAGCATCTCCGACAATATAAAAAGTATACATATATGATCAGCATGACTTGGGGAGTCGATTGGGCGATGTCAGTCTGTCCGTCTGTCTGTCTGCCTGTCTGTCCGTCTGTCTATCCGTCTGTCTGTCTATTTGTTTCGACGCGTTCTACTCGGCCAATTTAAAAGCTATGAAGCTGAAATTTTGCACAAATGCTTTTTTTTTTTGCTGCAGGCAGTTTGTATGTTTGAATCAGTAAAATCGGACAATGGGGTCATGGGGCTGCCATACAAACCCAACTCCCCAAAGTAGGTTCTTCTAAGAAAAACTTTTTTATTTGTGCACCAATTTCAACAAAATTTCACACAAATGTGTTTCAATTGATAACACGAAATATATGTAAGAATAGATCAAATCGAACCATGGTGTCATGGAGCTGCCATACAAACTTAACCCCCCCAAATTAGGTTCTTATAAGAAAAACTTTTTTATTTGTGCACCAATTTCAACCAAATTTCACACAAATATACTTCTATTGATGACAAAAACATATGTGAGAATGGATCAAATCGGACAATGGGGTCATGGGGCTGCCATACAAGCCCAACCTCCCAAATTAGGTTCTTCTAAGAAACATTTTTTACACTAATTTCACAAAACCTTGAATTAATGTGTCTTTATCAAAGCAACTAAAATGTTCAAAACATGTGGACTCGTACTATGGGGCCATGCTCCCGCATCCCTTATAAAAATTTTCTGAGTAAATATTTGTATTTGCCCACTTATTCCTATCGAACTTCACACAAATATTGTATTGTCGATGCAACGGAACTTTTGTGGAGACGACAGGAAAATAATGGAGGAGGGATTAAATACAAGTCGTAGGTACGCCCGAAAAAAACCTTTAGCCCAAGGGGAGCGAAGGGTATCCAAATTTCGGCCGCGCCCGAAATTACCCTCGGTCTCGTTTTCTTTTAATTACTTTTAAGGAATTTTCGCGGCCTTGTCTTGCTACTAGTAACGAAAACAAAAGACTTTTTCTTGTTAACCTAAGAAAAACTCTTTAACGTGCGTCAATGCAACTGCCGATCAGCTGGGCGTTTCACAGCGAATGTAGGACTCCATACACGAAAAGTAGCATTCCAATGTTTGGTAGGTATCTAGGGAAAATTTTGGCCACACATACGGACCGATTAGCTGCCATTGCCCGAAACGCGCTAATAAATAAGGAAAATATTTCCAACTATCCCAGTTTAAACATACGGAAAGCGAAAACATTCCACACCTAACAAAGAAGGAATCTATGTCATGAAACAATCTAATGTTCAAGGGGTTCAACACCAGATATTTCCTGCGGTTTTTTTTAGAGGAGAACCCTAGAACCTCCTTTTAAAAAAATGGAATATTATTACTCCAATTTCAAATTCGCATATAGATTGAAAAATGTGTCGATCCTTAAAGCTCTCAAATATGTTTCTCAGTGCTTTGGTCACACTTTGCAGCGCTGATCTCTGTATAGCTAACGTCAACCTCTTTCCTTAAACTTCTAAAAAAAAACTCCGAGAAGTTTTCCCTTAGGGGAAAAATCTTAGATCATGTATATGTCTACGTTGTTGCTTACAAAATAATCCACAATGCATCAGCCGTTATCTTGTCACTCCAGAAGCCCAAAAATCCTTTCAAACCGATTACATACAGTACCCGAAATGTCGACTTTCGAACGACAGCCATAATGCCCATTCTCAGTCTCCTTAGAGAAGTGTCCTTTTTGGTGGTACATAGGTATGTACATAATATCCTTTGAAACCCCACAATGAGCTTGTGGTGATTTTAAAGGGCTCAACTCAGCGAATACTGTATTTTGATATGCATATCAACTATAATGCATTCCTAAGAAAAAGGGACCTTTTTTGTCCAAGGACATCTTTCTCATAACAAGTGCCAACACCAAAATAATAAGGATCGCACCACTTAACTTTCATCCGAGTTTCATCCAAATCGCTCCACAGGGGGAGCCACGAGAACCAATTGAAAGATAACTTTTCATTATTTTTTCAACGGCGAATTTACCGCTATTCCCGCAACTCATCATCATCAATGATTGTCGATTCTTTGTAAGGGCGATCAAAGAAAAATGTATACCAAATTAAGCAATGTTCAAACCACTGAAAGGTTGACTTAAAGCTTCGTTAGGTTTTCACTATGTTTTACAATGTCACTGCTAGAAAAATGACCTTTTTGGTGGTAATATCCTTAAGCAAAACTCAAAATCAACTTGTCGTGATTTAACAAGATTCGTCGCAACGGATTCTGTATTTTGATATCCATATCCTTATACATAGCGTCTATAATGCATTCCCACAGAAAAAAGAACATTTTGTGTCCAATGACATCTTCCTAATAAGAAATGCTGGCACCAAAATATTAAGGATGCCCCACTTACCTTCCATCCAAGTTTCGTCGACATCGGTCCACGGGGAGAGCCAGGAGAACCAATTTGAAGGATGAATTTTCGTTCGCTTCAATGGCGAATTTACCGCTATTCCCGCAACTTATCGAAATCGTGATTGTTGATTCTGAGTCAGAGCGATCAAAGGATAATGTATACCAAATTTAGTGAAGATCGAACTACGGGAAGGTCGATTTTAAGCGTTAAACGTTACAGTTTTTCGTGACGCTTTTTCACGGAACGACACCCAGTATTTCTAAGGTAGCCTCCGCAAAGACATATACATGTCAATATTTTTCTACGTACGCATTATGCAGAAGGCTTTCTGCATCGTAGACATCATCGAGGCATGATTTTAGTATCGTCGGTATAATCTCTCTCTCTCCGAGGATACGAGATTTCTACACACTGTTGCAGGTTCGCTATCGAATCTCTATCAGAAATCGATCAAGCCCAGCTAATTTAATCGCCCCAATCTGGTTATCGTCCACACTTCTCACGATTAAAAAAAATAGCTTCTGTCAGGCCTCTGTATGATTTATTGACAAATCACGTGAAGCAACAGCTTCAGAAATGTATATTAAGCAGAATCTCGATGGTTCTGATACTTGAAGACTTCTTTTTAAAGAGATTTGGACGGGTTGGGTACGATATCCCGCCCATCATATTCCCGTTTTTTAAAATCCCGACATTCAATATCCCGCCATTTCAAAATCCCGCCAATTAAAAATCCCGCTCAATTAGAATCCCGTCTAATCAAAATCCCGCCAATCCAAAATCCCGCTTATTCAAAATCCCGCTTTTCAATATCCCGCTTTTCAATATCCCGTCACAAAAAGTAAGTATTCTTTCATCGCGCGCGCGATTTTTGAAAGAATACTTACTTTTTGTGACGGGATATTGAACAGCCGAAAAGTCGGGAAAGCCAGGAAAACCAAGTTACCCGCCTATGTTCTGGAGTATTGCTGACGCAGTTGCAGCAAATTTTCCAAGAACTCAAAATATTGTTGAGGCTTGGCTCAGACGATTTAACTTTATCACAAGGAAAACCCATATCGGTCTGTACCGGCTGGTGGAATTACTAGGTAAAGAATTGCCCCTAGCTAAAAACCAAGTTGGGCCGTCTCGATCCGAAGGTCGCATCCAAAAGGTCTTTAGACGTAACCAGCAGTTAAGGAATATACTTGCATCTAAAGAGGACTATGAAAAAATTGATTTTTTGAAAAACTTGACGCATAAACTAATGTAAATAATTGATAAGTCGAACGCATATCTATATGTTTTGTTAACAATAGAAAAAATTTGGCGGGGTTTTGGAATGGCGGGATTTTGATATGGCGGGATTTTGTAATGTCGGGATAATGTAAAGCGGGATTTTTTGGAAAAAGCGGGATTATGAACGGGCGGGATTTTGTCTTTCGGGATTATGTAGGTATGCCGAACTTTCCTGATTCAAGATGTCTTGAAATTCCCTGCGATGCTGTCGCGTTTAACTTCTCTTTGCTCTAATTTAAATGAATGAAGATGTTTTTTTATGCCAATCTGACTCACCAAAGCCTGGAGGTCTAAGCTCTATTCAAGCTTCTTCTGCGCATAGCTCTTTAGTTCGTAAAACGTAGTGTTGCACTAAGTAAGATACGCCGCTTTCATAGCACTCTTGTTTATTGTTTGAAGTGAGGCAAAGGAAGGTCTACGAGAAGAATATGCCGAGGGTTAGGCCAGTTCGTTATTTTGCGATTTACAATAAGTGGAGGCCACATCAGGGAGTATTGCAAGACTCACTCTTCTTGATTTGCCCTAACTCCTAGTGGAGCATGATGCGTTGACGACTATCGTGAATTCGGAGTGTGATATGGTTGTCAGCCATACCACTTCCTAGTCGCATTTTTATATTTCATTATTTTACGATTTTAATATTTCTTATCATCTTCAGAATAATAAACTTGTGACGGGCCATGTCGAGATTGGAAACTCGTTTCTCTCTGAATCTCTATATCACAGAGTGGTGACCGAACGATCACGGCA
This sequence comes from Microchrysa polita, assembly GCA_949715475.1. NCBI lineage: Eukaryota > Metazoa > Arthropoda > Insecta > Diptera > Stratiomyidae > Microchrysa > Microchrysa polita. The sequence goes on along the minus strand of OX454421.1, from coordinate 77,341,749 downwards.
ACAGACCACAATATTGCAAGACTGAATCGCTGAAAACGGTAGTCAGAAAATAACTGCCTTTGATTAAAAGAATTTCAACCTGCAATGCTAGAGTGATGGACAGAACCTTTTGTGTTATTTTACTATGAGCGTAGGCTCACGGCCAATATTTCCAGAAAGTTACTTCGGTTTACGTATATGAATCTCGGATCCCGGTGCCTATGTACTGTAACGTAGAAAGCAGCGAAATCAAAAACTTCACACCCCTGAGCCCTGACGAGATCATCGGCAATCCAAGTTTCCTGAATCAGAACAATATTGGCCTGGCTTTACGATAGATGACTGCGATAATAGCACCCGACGCTGTTTTTGGATAGTGAAGATTTAGTAATTCAGGTGACACCCATTTAAGAGTTCCAAAATGGTGTTCTTTTTCATCACTTAACTGTGCCATCTAAATTTCGCAACTGTCTTGAGTAATTTAATGGCAGAAAGAAAAATTCTGTAGCGTGGATTTCTGATTTTTTGGACGTTTTAAAAACTGTCAGGTTCTCGTGTGCCATCCTGTATAAAGGTGTTAGGTATAACATTATGATATACCATCAAAAGGACCTATAGCATGCGCCGGATATTACAATCACTTCGATTCTACGTACATATATTCTTTTAAGCGGCGGTTCTTTCAACTACCGATTCTAAGCCAGCGGCTACTGTCCTTTGTTTTTTTTTTTCTGGAAAAATGCATATGCACACGCCAAGTGTGCCCTATCCACTTCAGTTCTTTTTATGAATTCATCGTACTCTAATCCGTTGGATTTCTTCATTTTGAAATCGCTCTGGACCAGAAAATGTTCACTAAGCAACGAAGACACGTATTCACAATTCAATTTAATCTTACAATCTTACAATTTCTTGGTAAAATTTGCAGTAACCGTGCATGCACTGCTCCCATACAATAGCATTGAAAGTACCCAGTGGCGTAACGTACGGTGTTCCATGTGTTCATTGGAACACCGGCCCCCAAGCTAGAGAGGCCCCCAAATGGGAAAACATAAAAAAAATGTTCCATATATTCTAGCTGTGTTGCCAGATCGGCCTCGTGACTTCCTCGTGATTCCCCCTAAAATTATGATCTCCCCCCCAATTTTATGTCAGAAAAGAAAATTACCAAAAAGCCTCACGCTGGACACCAAATGTGATATGTGGACGAGGAGCCTAAAGGTACCGTGAAGGTGAAGGTGAATGACTTAGCTATTCGGGGCACTGGGTGGCCAATTAAGAGAGCAGGCATCCAATTTCTAAGTTGAGTTCCGCTGTGACGATGAATGTTCCTGCTGTCTTTAAAAAAAATGCTCCAACTGCAACCGGTTCAACTATAAAATCGTCCCGGAGCTATCCGTTGTTTTTACAACCAACAAGAGCTGCCAAGCCCTCTCGATTCAAGAATAAAAACTCTTGAATCGCTACTACGCAACAACAACACAGCTGTCGGGAAGACATGTCTTCAGGTATGTGCTCGGCGTAACTCTAAGTCGGGCTAATCGGAGTGGGGATTTGCCTCTCCTACCCCAAACACACATAAAAAACGGGAAGAATAGGGTAAGCCGCATCCTCTTATTGACCCTAGAATACGTAGGGAAAAGGACTCATATTTGGTGAACATAGACTTCGAAATAGATAAAATTAACTAAACCCATCAAATAGCATCCTAGCGTACTTGTCTTTGATCTCAACTTTTGTATAATATAGTTGACAAACAAGCACTAGGCACTTAGCTTATCAGGTTACTCGTAAATGTCATACCTTCTAAATGCGGAACTGTCTCTTATCTTTCGTCCTCCACGAAAAAAATCCCGCTGGATGAAAAAATTTTTTAAGTGACTATCGCAGACACACATATTGATGAAATTTTATGATTTTTTTTGGAAACAAAATTCTACTAAAGAAATGTATGTTCCTCCACAAATTACTCCCTTAAAAAATGTATCTCCCTAAAATTCCCCCTAGGAAGTCGAGAAAAGCCCAAAATTAGGGATTCATTTTTATAAGTCTGCAAAAAAAAAAACTCAAATCAGCTGCAGAATCTATGATAGGGACAAAATATTCAATTTTGCGTACGCAGAAGCTTAGACCGCGTATTGTATTAAACTCTGTTCATGCTGCCCAGACGCAATTTATTGGTCAACGTCTCTCAAGCTGTTGATCATGGATCTATCTGAATATCGTTTTCTTCCGGGTTTTTGCTCAAGCATATGGAAACGAAATAAAGGTTCAATTTGCTGGAAGAAATGCTTCTCTTGAAGGTTTTTGTGTAAAATTGAGCCTCCCCATATGATCCCCTTGTTGGAGTATTGGAATCTTGAAGTCATTGCCGCATCATCAGGATATATATGTTCACAATGTTAGCAAAGAGATAGCTGTTGATCTATTGACCGAAATGGCTAACCACGGTTACTACAATTGTCCAAGCTTAAATCAGAAAGTCTTTTTTAACAGAGTTTCGAGAGATCAGGAAACAGATCCCTGCCGATTTACTAGTGAGTGCAGATACTAGTTTAGCCGTTTCCCCTGCGTAAAGCATCTTTGGAGAATATCTAGCACAAATTTGATTTCCGTGTATTTAGGTTGAATTTGGACAGGACATGCTAGTAGTCGTTTAACTTGGCCAGAATCAGAATCGTCAAAACTCTTCAGTTAGTTGGTGTGCTAAAGCCGTTGCTCTTGCTAATTTTTGACTGCTTCAATGGGAGTTATGTTCTGTCATTTTTTCTGATGAAAAAAATTTAACGTTAGGGCTCCAGTACACAGTCATATTTGGTCTTATTTATATTATAATATGCTTAAGCTTACTTGATTTCGCGTACTGCGAGTCTAAAAATTTATACTGAATGAATCGAGTAGACTTAGTCATATGACACAGTGGCGCAACCAGGATCTTATCCTGGAGGGGGCTAAGGCCATCCATATTACTGGACTATGAATTTGCCTCAGACGGATGGGTGATTAGGGGTGCTATGAGCAGGGCCGGCTTTAGGTGTAACGGCGCCCGGGGCGAACTTGAAAGAAGCGCCCCTTATACTTTCTAAACACGAAAAAATTGCAATAGAACTTGAATTTAAACGTTTTTTGGATATATTTTTCTCCATTGCCCCGCCGCCATTGAAACTATCCACTTTTAACTCTTTTTAACTTCACGTTAATTTGCCCCTTTCCAATAAATTGATTGCTTAAAGCGAACAGAAAAGTATGCCTCTATCCATTCACATTTTTTCATAATTCGTCCTAGAAAATTATTATTTCGTTAATATTATAAAAAAGCGAGTTTTGTGTAAGCAAGAGTATATCTATTGCAGGATCTATTGTAGTGTTCATTTTTCCATTTTTAAAACAAACCACAAAATACTTTGCCAGTTTTATAATCGTTCAAAAATAAAAACAGGCAATCTCACGTCGGCGAAACATAAGGAACCATACATATTAGCTCACAAACATTCATTATGTTGAATGGGAAGACGATAGCAAATCCCACTGTAGGTTGCACTTTTCCATTCATCTTTCTCGATGTTAAAATTTTTCAAATTAGTATTCATTTTCAAGAGTACACTGCTATCTTCAATTGCGGAATTGACGAAGAAAACGAAAATTAAGTAAAGATGGGCAGTTCCAATGACTACGTTCCTGATTCGCATACTCTGGTCCCTGCGAAAACGCACTTGCCGATGGTTCTAAATACGGTTGAATTTGATGGTACTGAATTCCGTCAGTATCGATTTTACGTATAGTAGTCCATATTTTTCAAAACAAATCCATTTCATTTTGTAATTTCGACCGTGGTTAGAAATGGTTTGTTCGGGAAACCTATGGCTATTTCGCATTAATACAGGTTTTACAATGTAGGTACCACCGGTTCATTTTTGAATCACCAACATTTAAACGTTCATTAAGTTACTAATTTTACAAATACGTTTAGAAACTTTTCTATTTTTTAAGCAGTTTTAGTAAATTTAATTGAGCGAGAAAAGACAACAATGTTTGCTCTAAAATGCAATACCCTCGGAGACCACAAAATTAGAACAAAATTATCCCTCAAACAACACACTTAAATTTTTGTGGCATCATACATATTAACAAAAATCCATAAACTTTTCTATGTACATAAATATCAATAAACGTAAGAGGCGCCACAGACCCTCCGATCGATCGGCCAGATTATTTGATTACAAAATGAATCGGAAGGTATATGGGATTCAATTTTTTGATTTGACGTGTGGAACGTATTGTCAGTGAAATTTTCCGTTCAAGCTGGCATGACAACCATGTGTTCTCAGTTGCTGATTTCTTGACATAAACCTGTGGTCGTTCTTCGTGCTGTGGTTGTGGCGGTCATTCTCCATCAAAAGTAGCAATGGATGTCCGTCTTCCATCGCCAAAAATTATATAATTTTCGCTATTTTGTGTTGTGTCTTGGGGACCGTGAGACTGTCAATTTCAGATTGCCCGATAAATTGCCTAATGTATGTATGTGCGGGCGGCAGATCGATTGTGGGCAGTCGATTACCCAATCGATCGGCCGAGAAACCGTCAGGTTTTTGGCGCCCTTAAGTTTAATAAAGACAAAAGCATAAACATAATCCACATAAAAAATATTGATGAAAATGGTTCGAAAACGAATGTGCTTATTAGAATTGTGTACTGCTTTTTCTTAATTAAAGGTTATCTTTGGAACGCAGTCAATTCCTGAAGTGGGAATCTGATATTATGAGCTCCCAACTAAATTCTTACCTGATTTCTATAAAGATACAGGTGACAATTTGTGCCGTGCGGCCTTGAGTGAACGTTGTGCAATTGCACATAGAATTCTTGTCGCAGGTCTGCGTTTGTATAAAAATATCCCGTTAACTTGTGATTAGAATGGGCGTTAAATTGATGATATTATATACATTCATACATGCATTAGTATTCTTACATCATACTAATTCAGCAGTTAAAAAAATTAAATTGTCTTAAGCAACAAACAAATTTGTAAAAATAAATTAAATTAATAATACGGGTTTCGACGCCCCTAAACCTGGCGCCCGGGGCGGCCGCCCCGCTCGCCCCACCCTAAAGCCGGCCCTGGCTATGAGGATTTTGCAGTTCTGACGCTATAGGGTGGTGTTTTAAGTTATCTTCTTAAATGTGCTCGTAACTTAGTGGCGTAAAAACGTGAGTGAAATGTCATACTCGTAATCATCACGCTCATCCTCGTCGTTCTCATAAAACCCAATTTTGAATCACTGTTTAAAGCACTAACTAGCTTATAAATCGAAAACATATCGTGGACCCAAACCAATCCAAACATACATTTGATTGAATAGAACTTTTCAATAGACGACTTTGACTTATCCCTGAATCTGGCGTACTTTCAGGACCTAGTAAATGCTAAGGAAAAGAATGCGCGGACTAGCGATTCCAAAATCGTTGCTAGTTAGAAAACCGTTAGGATCAATTGGCTTTTATAATTTCGGCTTATATATTTCTGTGGCTTCTTCCTATGCTGCTATGGTATATAAGGAGTTACTCCACCCAGGATCTGTGGTTTTGTCTAAGGATTGTTGTCGTTGTCACTCTGTTGAGTAGTAAAGAAAGAGCTACACGGCCTCACAACGTTTTTGCGAAACAAATGACTCAACGCAATTAGAACATATAGTTCGTAAATGCCCGATTCTGTAACGAAATGCAGTAATGCATGTTCAATTTTACAATTATCACTTTCCCAATTTTTGGGTCTGGGAGGGGCTTTAGCCCCCTTAGCCTCCCGTGGTTGCGCCACTGATATGACATACATATTATAATATAAATATGACTGTTTAATGGAGGCCCATTTCGATTTCGAACACAAGAAATTTGGGAAACGTTACGCCACTGAAAGTACCAGAGAATGGAACATATCAATCAGCCTTGTTTGTATGCTGAGATAGATCCTTTGTCATATTTCGGACAGTACACTACGCGCCTTTCGCATGGTTGATAGGGCAAGTTTACCATCTACGGTATACCCGTCAGGGGAGCACGTAGGCTTTACGCCCTTATCTCCCGGTCCTTCGCGCGGTTTGCACCTTCAGTGTTTTGTTGATAAGGTCTTATTGTCCAATGGGGATTTCTTCATCCAGTGAATGCACTCACCTTCAGAAACCCAACCCCGGGGCTGCATCACCAACTCAATTTGTTATGCAACAAATGCCACCTCGAGGCCAGCACTTTAATGGGCAAGGACCATGGTCCCGTGGGCATACCCATCCCCGAAGTACACTATTCGCTAAAGACTTTTGTTTAGCAGGTGTGATCCCCCTGCGGCCCCCTATTGGTTAAGCCTCACGTAGAATTCAGTTGTGCACATCACAGGCTCGTTGGACCTGCGCTGCTCTTCACATCCGGGCGGCCCTTTCAGCTTACTTGTCAGCAATGCAATTCGGGCCTGTAGTCATCAATCCACAAACTAGTTAGATATACGCGCAGAGGCATTTTCCACCAAGGTCGTTCTCCCTAACTAGCCCATTCGAGGCGAAATGTCTCGTTTCGCATAAAGGTAAGGTAGGATGCCTGAGGATCGGCACCACCGGGACACAGCGCGGCTGTGTAGTCGGACACAGATTTTTGGTGAGTGGCAGGCCTGCTATGGTTGATACGCCATGGCGTGGATCTGTACAAAGACCATTCGGTTATTCGAATAACTGTACGGAAATCCCACCCCACGAAGGAACCACCTTTATCGTGCTCGGCATATATGTATATGAGCTCGGGAACGTTATTGCCCGAATGGTCTTTGTACAGATCCACGCCATGGCGTATCAAACATAGCAGGGGCCTGCCACTCACCAAAAATCTGTGTCTGACTACACAGCCGCGCTGTGTCCCGGTGGTGCCTATCCTCAGGCATCCTACCTTACCTTTATGCGAAACGAGACATTTCGCGTCGTCACATGTTGCCCTTATAATATTAATAAGCTTCTTAGTAATGCCCCTACTGCCCCATATTGAGTCACGATTTAGACCGCAAAAAGCGTTTTTAATGAAAAGCAAGGAAAGCGGAGAGCTAAACTCCAGCACATTGTTCAACGATAATTCATAGAGGGTGTTAATTTGGTCGACCCTGGGAATCTAGATCGAAAGCCAACCTATTCTTCGTTCATAGTGCGTTCCCCTCAAATATTCGTAATCTGAAAAGCGGTCCATATTTGGGATGAATCTGTCCTTAATGATGAATCTGTCCTAATGATGAATCTGTCCTTCAATTCCGTGGGGATGAGTATTTTACTCAAGGCGTTACCAACTGGTGTGTGCAACATCTCAGCCGTAATGTCCGGTATTGCTTGAAAAAGTTCGGCCGGCAAACCAGCAACTGCATCGGCTTTTCCTTTTTTCAGTGCAATAATTGCAAGGACAATGTTCTTCCTTGTCGGTGTTTCCGATAAAGTTCCCTCTCTCTACGACGGAGAACTTCAGCTTCATTTGTTCTTCTTCTGAAATAAGTAGCCTTTTACCGCTATTTTTCACAGGGTTTTGAGGAAAATAGTTATGCCACCTGTAAACTCCTTGATTACCACGTAATTTGCACTCAAATTATTGTTTCTTGCATCTACCCCAGCTGTGGCCTGTAATTGGTAATTCTCTTTTGTCGCGTCGCACACTATACTATACGTTAAACCATGCACGGTTGTCTCTCGATAAAGGATTTCAATGTGGTCTCACATTGAAGGAAGGGAGAACTTATGTTTTTTGAAAATACCAGGAAAATTCTTAGTTTGATCGCAAAATGTCCTAAGAGCGATATGAACTTCCCTTTCGACACACCTCCTCCCCTTTAACTTGACGCACAAAGGACTAACTTTTAGCAGCACTTAGGGAGGGCGGGATGCAATAATTTGGCATCAATATTTTTTTATGTTTCGGTTTCGAAGCTTTCTTGCCTAGTTTCACCACACAATAAACTCTCAGGTATCAGTCCAGACTTTCTGCCATCCTCCAATCTGGTAGCTAAACTTCTGGTCTTCCTTTATCCAATAAATCTGAGAAGTCAATGGCATAAATGTTTGCCATTCATTCACGGCTACTATAAAAATCACTTTGCTTCGCTCTTCATCTTGCCCATTATGTATACAAGAAAATCATATTAAAATCGGATCTTTTCAATATTATAACTGTTTCAAACAGCACTTATTCAAATAGCATAATCTTCAAGGAATCTCCACCTTTTATGCTTGTTCAAAGTTGCCCATTCATTCGACAAGGAGCCATACAATCTTTTTCAACTGACGAATAGAGGCGACGAACGACAGCAGTGTGGGTCGCGTTCACTTTACTCGTCTCTGTACGAAACAAGATTTACGACTAAATTCTTTGGACGCCTTGTCGTCCTTCTTCAATTCGTTTTTAACTCGGACACGGTTTCGTTGAACTCTTGCACACACACAACACATCTTCCAAGGCCCGACGGGAGTGATTCAGTCGTTTTAAAGTTTTCGAAGCGAAAAGCCATCACAAGACCCCGATGTTATGTTTAGCACAGGCCAAGGATCCCGACGGACCAATGCTGTATGCGCGTCGTATAAAGGGAAGGACGATGACGACGACCAAATGCTAGGTTGAAGAGCAAAGTTTTTTTCTAAAAATAATAAAATCCACCGTTTTCGTACGTATATGAAAAAGGGGATTTTTTCTCGCGTATTTTCCTTTAGAATTACCTCAGCAGAAAATCCTTTAGAAAGATACTTTCAAAGATTCAAAGATTAGTTTACCGAATACTATGGCACGATAGCAATTATTTCACACTTATCCCAGCTGCGCGCAATGTTCAACGCGATTACTATTATTTCCGTATAGCATCATAGCGTGTTGAGTGAAACTTGCACCAAGGCGGCCGAATATAATGAATCAATTGTCCTTTCGGGATGCCCAACATAAAGGAAAAAGTGTGTCTATGCTCACAGCTCCGCGTTTCCTTGCACTTGTTCCGCTTTTATTTGCAATTTTATTTTTTTTTCGTAACGAAAAGTGCAAGGAAATATGCAAAAAACTAGTGTGTGCTAATGTGCAGAAAATAGGTCTTGCATGTCGTCCTTTCTATAGTCGGGCTAAGTGGCGTAATGGTTGTGCAATGGGAAAAAACTAAAACGCTCTTGAAGAGGAGCTTCGTATATCCTTCGCGCTGATGTTGATGACGACACAATGACGATGCGACGACGACGTTGTACCGCACCTTTCATTTTTATAATTGTTTTTTATGTTTGGTCCTTGAGAGGACGGATGGCTGAATTGATGGCTTTTTCCTAAAAGCATCCTATAGTCTGCCGTTCTCATATATTTGAAAGCGCAATGCTATCCACAGAAACAGAATGCCTAGCTTATACGATGTGAGCATCAGGCATACCCATGCATGGCGGAGGAGAAGAGAATGCGGACACAAAAACGAAGGACGAAAATTGCAAAAAGTGTAAGAGCATCCTAAATTCGTTTTTCTTTGAGCATAAGTCCTATGTGTCGTGGAAATTGCAAAATGCATTCCAGCGCGTGTATACTTAGGTCTTCTGTACTTTGATCGTTTCGCTCCTTTTTCATTTTTCACTGCCGTCATTTCATTTCGTGGGAAGAAGATTGCTGTGCTCTGCGCTCATGTAATTGATTAACTTGTGTCGCTATATCAAGCACTCTACTAATTACTGTCTATTGAAATTCACGGCTCCCATTTTTTTCCATTAAGGCTTTTTCATAGGTTTTTATTAGATTTCACCAATGTCATACTCCTCGGGACGACTCCGGAAATTTTACAGTCGACAATTTAAATGGAATTAAGAAGAAATTGAGCATTAAAAGGCATTTATAATTGCGAAAATGTTTGATGTAATATGGTAATTCAACTACCGTGACATGAAATGAGAGAGGAAATTGGATTTTTCGGTAGCTAAATATAGAAAGATGTAGACGTAGCGAAATTTCCCTTTTCGCGGAAATCTACATTGCGCTGAATATTATATTTCAAATTCGTTGAATTCAACTCATTGAAGTCATAGACAAATCAACATATGTACATACCTTCAAAATTTCTCAACTAAACTTTCTTCAGAAGAAGTGCAGCCTCAAGCTCGTTCCAACTATACAGTGCGCAGTGGCGTGCACAGATTTTTATGAAGGGTATGCAAAATCACTATATCGAAATAAAAGAGCGTCTACTGAGTGCGTTTGCGGTCTCCGAGGACACTGAAATTCGAGAGCTGCTCACCGGTTTTAAGGTTGGCATCCAGCGTCCGTCACAACTCCTCCGGAACATGCGGCTCAGAAGTGGAACCAAGGTGACTGAGCCATTTCTAAAATCGCTTTGGCTTCAACGTCTTCTGGGTGACGTCCGAGCAATTTTAAGTGTCAGTCCAGTCCTCGAGCATGCGGTACGTAACCACATTATTACCAAGGGACCACCCGTCGTCTTACGCCGGACAAATTGGCCGCAGCAAAAATGGAGTTCGACACTGTCGGCCCTCGGACACACCATGGGCAAGCCCTCTCCACCTAGTGCCCAAAAAAGATGGTTCTTGGCGGCCATGTGGCGATTTTCGCCGCCTTAACGAGGTGACGACACCCGTCCGTTACCCCATGCGCCACATCGAGGATATCTTTGCGGGGCTCGCCGGAAAAAGAGTTTCCACCAAGATCGATTTGCTGAAGGCATTTCATCATCATTCATTTCATAATCCCCATAGCGGAGTCCGATATTCCCAAAACAGTCGTCATCACTCCGTTTGAGCTGTTTGAGTTTAAAGTGAAGACGTTCGGGTTGCGTAATGCTGCGCAAACGTTTCAGCGGTTCCTAGACGAGGTGCTGCGAGGTTTGGACTTCTGCGCAACATACATTGACGACATCCTTCGCGTTTCATCAGAGTCCGAAGAACGGCACGAAGAACACCTCCGTGCGGTGTTTGAGCGTCTCAAGGACTTCGGCGTCGTTATCAATGTGTCCAAGTGTGTTTTTTGTGTCCCGGAAGTGGAGTTCCTTGGACACATCGTCAACGAAAGAGGCATCGCACCACCTGCCTCTCGTGTGGAAGCTCTACTTAATTACCGGCGTCCTTCCACCTTTAAGGAGCTCAGACGTTTTCTAGGTGCCATAGATTATTACCGCTGATTTATTATGAACGCAGCAAACTTACAGGCGCCACTCAATGACTTGCTGTGCGGGCAAGCCTTTGACCCTTCGCCGCGCCGCTCGAAGCAGGTAATGGACGGCAGGCGTCAAACGTATAGTAGCTGACGCGTTATCTCGTCTCGAGGAGATATCTCTGCCTACGGATTTCCATACGAACGAGCTTGCGAACGAGCAGTCACGTGATCATGAACTGAATCGACTAGTAGCCGATAGTACAACGTCTCTTCAAATTGAAAAGATGGTAGTTGGAGCATCAACGATCTTGTGCGATACGCCGAGGCCTATAGTCCCCAAGAGCTTGCTGAACCAGGTCTTCACCGTGTTTCATCGATGCTCTCATCCTGGAGCCCGTGCTACGTTGCGGTCCATTTCGAAGAAGTTTGTTTGGCGAAGCATGCGTAGCGATATTCGCCAATGGTCGCGCGTGCCTGCAGTGTCAATAGTCAAAGGTGACTAGGCATGCACGGAACGAATTCCAACCGTTCCCCGTGCCGGATCCACGTTTCCATCAGGTTGATCTGGATATCGTCGGGCCCCTGCCGAGCTCGCAGGGATTCCGGGATTCCGATATATACTGACGATGTTGGACCGGTTTTCAAGGTGGCCGGAAGCAGTGCACATTCCCGATCAAACAGCAGCAACTGACGCCAAGGCATTCTACGCGAACTGGATTTCTCGGCACGGAGCACCGGCTATTGTCACGACTGACCAGGGAGCCCAGCTCGAATCATCGCTGTTTCTGTCGCTTTCGAAGCTGCTTGGGTGTGCACGCACAAGGACTTATCATATCACCCGGCCTCTAATGGTGCACTAGAGCGGTGGCACCGTTCCTTGAAGGCTGCGCTCATGTGCCACGAGTCTGGTAACGGTTGGATTGATGCGCTTCCGACTGTAGTATTAGGCTTGCGCAACAGCATCAAAGAGGACATCGGAGCGTCTCCAGCCGAAATGGTTTTCGGATCAACGCTGCGTCTGCCGGGGGAATGGTTTATCGACGACCAGGCCGCTACTGATCCCGTCGAGTTCCTTGCGTTAACGAATTAGACAGCTTTGACCGAAGCCGATTGTACATCGAAGTCCCAGGACAACGTTTGTGTACAGGGTGTACGTGCAGACATGTATTTCTTAGAGTTGATGCAGTGAAGAAATCTTTGTGTCCACCATACACCGGCCCGCACCGTATCATTAGGTGAATCTCTTCGCATTTGCTCACGATTGAAGTCAACGGTAAGCAGGTGAACGTCTCAACGGAGCGCGTGAAGCCTGCCTTTTTAACCTGCGTTTCGGAAGATTCCACCCTTATTCCGACATCGGCGCCTTCGACTTCCGACAACGTTCACGCCTCAGGTCCATCGATATCGTTTCGTACACCTAGTGCTGTGCCAGTAACGTGCTCTGAGGTACCATCATCCCTCGCATCAGCCGCTCGAGCGCATTCCCATTTGGCTTCGAGTACCCCGCGCCGCCGACTTAGAAACGTTCACCTACTACAGCCCGGAAGTCTCCAAGCATTTCATCGCTAACGTGCAAGCGAGTGTCGTTTGCAGCCTTAGACGATGTGCGCTATTTTTCGGCCACCGATTATGCAACGTTAGGCGATCATACTTATTCACGGCCCCCGACAGGAAGGACACTTGGCCGTATCTCATCATCTGTGCCTCCAGGATCACCGAACTCAAGCATCCGAGGTTCTTCATCAAACAATGGACATCACCTCTCAGAGAGGAGTACTGTAGGGTACTGTCCGTTGCCGCCAGAGGCGCAGAAAGAGCTTAGGAGATATAATTGAATTTCGCAACGAATCGATATGTCATTGCGCCTTCCTTCTTGTTCTAGAACTTGACCTGAAAAGACGTGTTCTTGTAAAGGTTTGTTCTGCTATCCGTTCTCATAGGGGGAACTTTTGTGTTTCCGATATTTTCAGCTATGTGTCCGCTATATGGCGGACGGTAAGATAAGTGTCGCTAGTGTCGATAAGAAGAACAAGCGAATTCTTCTTGCTAGAGCTGATAGCATAATGTTCCGAAAATGTCCTGTGGGGATTCAGTCCATTCGTTTTCTTTGTGATATTTAATAGTTTCGAAAATACCATTTCTTGAATTTGAATTATTTTACTGTTTCCTGGAAGGAAATATGGGTGAACCTAAGCACTTGTCGCGCTGTGAACATACTAACGTTAGGACAATTTATTTAGAAATACGAAAATGCATGCTCACAATTTTCTGAAACAATTAGACTCTTCGTGGGCGGCGAAAGGCACAATATATTTCAACGCGGTGTTCCACTGACCGACAACCCGTAACCATAATATCGTAATATTGAAAGCCTCTTAGCTCTTAGCTTAACCATTCCGGGGCATGACCTCATTCCCGACGATGGACGAGACCAACAATGAACAAAGGCGCGCTTTTTGTCCACCATGTCCTCGTCCTTGTTAAGCGGCAGTTTCTTTGTAGCCCCATCGTTGTACGTTGTATATTGTCCAATTGTAACGACTCATTTAAATTGATCGAGCTCTCCGGAACATTTCAACAGGACAATGCTCGCTTCGAGCTTTGAGTGTATATAAATATCCTTAACTTTCATTACAATGGGCCTTTTACATGACTTTGTGGCGAGACCATTTCTGTGACAATGACAAGTTGACAGGATGGATTTCGTCCTTTTGTTGTTAATCCCAGAATAAAAACCATTTTTTTTTCGCTCGTATCAGCACATTTTTATTCTGATCCGAAATAAAACTATTTCGTCGTTGATACACCGGGATGGTTGCGGTGGGTTAGATGGGGGTGGTTTGTGTGATATTTGTCCGAATGGTGGATATGTTGTTGTGGGCTTGTATATGGTGATATAATATTGTGTCCGGTGGGCGCTGACCGCTTTGGCACGTTGCACAATGATTTCATTAAAACGGACACAATCTGTGCTCCTTCGCCACGGTGGAATGTTGAAATTGCGATTCACAATGGCTCAAATCAGGCTTCGCATCTAGGACACAAAGCCTCCACAGATATAGTCTATCTATACAAAACGCACAATCCCGAGCTATCCACACCACACACATAGGTCGAATATATTTGCGGAATTGCGGTGTTGTATTAAATAATGCATCACGAGAATGGCATTTTATTACATTCGACCAGAAGCCCACAAATTGGCTCGTAAAAAGATTTACGGCGTAAGCTGGTGTTGGTGAAATGTGGTCGCTGTATGGATGGCGCGCACAATGAGGCGCGCGGTTAGATGGTTGAATTGTCGCCGTATGTCGCATGAATCCTGGTGGAATGCGAACGTGCTGGTATGCGATTGTAATCGATGACGAGAACAGGAGATTGGTTATGGAACTCTGTGACACATTCTGCGGAAATGTTCGATGAGATATTCACAAGGACTCCGGAATGGCGGAAAATCACTTTTATTGGCATCAGTTACAAATGTAAATGACGAAGAGTGCGGTTTGGAGCAGCTGGAAGTTGGGAGTTGTATGCAATGATGTCGTCACCGTTATGTTTAAGGACACATTTGATTGCGTGAGTTAGGCAAGTGTGGTTGAAAGGAGAAATTGATTTATTGAATGATTAGGGTCGGTGTGCTAGATAAAGATGTTTGGCACATGGGAATGGCAAGCCGTTATATAGGATACTGGGTAATGTCAATTAATTGGAACGAAAGTTAAAACGTTCATAGACTGACTGAAAAAAAAAAAAACCTAAAAACCATTGTTGAGCATCAGTGGAGTAACGTTTCCCCAATTTTTTGTTTTCGAACTCGAAATGGTGGCCCCACACGTCAGATTTTTTTTAGCTAACGAATTTAGTTGGAGCGTACATTAAGCAGGCCACAAAAAGAGGTGCGTTCTGCTGCACCTCACTTTCGCAAATTACCAGGACAATCATTACACCGTTACGTGCTCATTATGTACCGCAATTAAACATTTTGTGCTCGTCAATTTAAAAAAAATATTAGCAATTCAAATAGGGGTTGTAGAAGAATGGGCATGCGGGGTGTCATATCAAAGGGAACGCCGAGTGCATTACATATCCGGTGTTTGTTTTCTGTTTCAGTGACCCTCAACGGAATAAATCGCGTTTGAATGGAACATTTTCGTGTTTTCCCTAACTTATCATTTGTATCTTTCCAAAGCCATAACTACGCGAATAATTCAAGTTGTTATTGCCTTTTTTTTATTTTTTAGAATCTGTAATACCTAAAGATTCTACTATTAAATTTGCTAAGAATTTTTTTTTGGGAAAACTTTGAAAAAGGACATAAAAGGACACTAGTTAATCCTTGATTGAACGTGGGAATGCGGGGTGTCATATCAAAGGGGACGTTGAGTATATTCCATATCAAGCGTTTGTTACTTGTTTCGAGAACCCTAAAAAGAGAAAACAAAAGGACACAAAATGACACTAATTAATCCACATTTCGATCAAGGATTAATTAGTGGCCTTTTATGTCCTTTATCAAAGCTTTCCGAACAATTTTTTTCTTAGCAAATTTAACTGTAGAATGAAAAAGGTAGTAACAACTTGAATAATTATTTACGTAGTTATACTCCACCCCCCCTATTTGAATAGCTAATTTATGCATTTATTAGCACATATAATGAGCACGTAACGGTGTAATGATTGTTTTAGTTATTTGCGTAAGCGGGGGGGGTGTAGCGGAACGCACCTCGCAAAAAGTTGCTACCGTAATGGGCTGATAAGGTTCAGCCTAAACTAAGTCCGGGGAAATGAGTCTATAACAGGCCTTAGTCCCTCTTGGTTGGTTAAAGTGGGGGCTAAAGGCGAGACATGCCAAGAGCCCAGTTAGCAAGAAAAGAGCCGTTTTGAGACCACAGAACTCCGTTAAGTTACTTAAAGGATGGAAGTTACAGGAAATATAATTTTAAGAGAGCACCGGTCATAGCATGGCCATAGCTTCCTTTATATTACACAAGTTCTAAGGTTCTCCGCCAATTACGATTAGCACTCGCGAGATAGTGAGAGGAGATTTTTCTTCTGACAGCTGCCATCGGAATGTCCACGCGGTCCGCATGAGAGCTGTCCCGAGTTGCCGCCAGTTTGGCCAACTCATCTGCAACCTCATTTCTCTGTATGTTCCTGTGTTTCGGCACCCAAAGTAGGGTGACTGTGTGCCTTACTCCGAGGTTGTTCAGTGTTTCTCTACAGGTTTTCACAAGCTTGGAGGACATTGCTTGGGATTTTAGTGCGGTGATAGCCGCCTGACTATCTGAACAGATCGCTATGTTTTTGTTGTCTTGTATGTTCCCGAGTCCGTGATATGCTTTCATGATTGTCAACAATATGAAATCTGACATCGAAGTTATTCCCGAAACTTAGTATAGTCATGGCATACTCCGTTGTAGCTTCGATCGTATCTTGCGGCAGTTGGTTGAGAATAATAATAATAATGTTAAGATGGAACATTGGCACCTTCTATTCATGATTGTCTTGCTGGCGTAGAAAGCTACCCAGGCTTACTTTACATGTTTTTCTATGTTTAACTTCCTTTGGGTCTAAAACGACACCCATAGATACTTTGAGGTGGATGATAATGTGAGCCGTTGTCCATTTAGTTTTGGAAGGGAAAAAGGTGGTAACTTGGTTTTTGTAGTTAACAGCATCAGTTTTGTTTTACTTGGGTTTACGCCAAGGCCCAGTTGCGGACCAGCCCAAAGGCTTTCCCCATAATCTGACTGATCACGGAGAGACATATTCCTGACACTAATATCGCTACGTAATCCGTATACGCCACCACCTTTATACCTTCCTTCCTCATCAAGTTTAGTTAGGATTTTGTTGATTACTATAGCCACAGTAACGGAGAGATGACCCCACCCTGAGGTGCAGCCCTGCAAACGAATTTAGTCAGATGGCTGTTTCCCAAGTTCGCATGGATTACTCTAGTCCTCAGTAGAGTCACTATCTAATTACCGAGCTTCGTCTCCACTCCTGAGTCCATGAGGGCATCGTGAATGGATTCTATACAATACGAACATTGCTGAAAGCTCCCTCTATGTCGAGGAAAGCAGCTAACGTGTATTGTTTATATTGAAGGCTGTACTCGATGCTACGCACCCCCTCATGGAGACTTGTTTCTGTGGATCGACCTCTGACATATGCATTCTGCCACCTTGAGAGTACGCTTTTCTCCATGGAGAGACTTTGTGCTGAAGTTTTCATGTTTTTGAAATCGGAAAGTAATTTTTCTTCGGTTGAGCATTTTTAATGAATTTAGAAAATCATTTTAAGAACTGTTTCTAGGGTTTTGATGCTCAGAGATGGAGTTCAAAAGTTTCCGATATGATTTGGGTTAATGGCGCTATGGTCGACAGTGAATCAAAGCAAAATGGTACACAGTGGATCATGGAAAATTCAATGTAAATTTTTTATCATCAACATTTGTCAGAAATTATGCATATAATGTTACTTTTTAGGGTTTTTTAGAATTTTTTTTTTTCAAAAAACCCTTATGAAATTGTCCGACCGTCTGTCCGTCTGTTCACTAAATAACTCGGTTAACCGTTCTGAAAGTACCGGTTTTCGGACTTACCGTCCGGTTTTTGACATCCCTACTTCTAGGTCTGTACATGGGTATAGGCTATACTCTCAGCGTGCTATTTACACGATTAGAACTTGGTTTCGTTTCTTTTAAAACGGCCCTGTTTGCGCTTGGTTGCCTTTTTGGATTGCTGCTAAAAACCTATCAAATTTTGAAAATGTATCCTATTTCCTGTACTTTAGGCGATCGGTCGTGAAATCCGGCTTCAGATTGCATGCCAGGCACTGTCAGAGATTATTTTAGAAATCGATAGGGTATTAGTCAAAAAGCCTAAATTTAAGTTAGTACCACTTGAACAATGTTGGAAGATCGCAAATGTCATCGTAGCAATCTTCATCATTTATGTCTTCGGTTATGACTGCGACATTTGAGCATATTTTGCCACACCACCTACAGATATTGGTATATTCGAGCCCGGCCTTCCCACAATCACATGCCGTCCCACATTTTTTATTACAAGAGCACGAAATAATATTTAAGAAGTATGAAGGGATGATTTCTCCCGAAATCATAACAGGCTCCAATCCCACCTGGGTTCGCTTCCAGCCCAAGTTTTCTGGTTTTAAAACGATTCCGAGCCATGTCTGTATTTGGCGGTACGTTCGTAAGGAATGACGATCAGCGGCTGATTCGGTGGGAGGCAAAGCAGCAAGATCCGCTTTAATTTTCGTTCCTGCGCGAGCAAAAAGTTTGAAGCGGAAATCGCTTAGAGATGTTGCGTTACGTGTAACTCCGTACACGGTAATGAAAATTTTCTTTCCGATAGTGCATATAGTGTTTGCATCTGAGCTCTCTGCTTTAAAAACCTCGACCGATTGTAAAATGCGAGTATGTTCCTTCTTCTTTAAAATGGAGAGAAGCCAACTCTTTCTATTTCTTAAAATGACCGAAGTCGTATAACACCCTGTGAAGGCGTGGAGAAAAAGTATAGGTATGCTCTGAAAGAGTTTGGTGTTTGAAACCTGTTGATTTTCGGATTTTTTTTTTAAAATAGATGTACTTGACATGATATCCAATACCTGACAATATAACCAGCAGATCAACGTCTCCAACGATGAAAATTGAGTCAAACTTGGACGATTTGCCTAAAGCCGTTTGAACAACTATTGTATCCGCATCCTCTACAGCCTGGAATACTAAAAAAACAAAAGTTTCTAAAATTGACTTTCATTTACAAAAAGTGCCGCTAATGGAGTCACTGTTCGCAAGCGAATCGCGTAATGAATTCAATAAGCTACAAGTCAATTTTTATTTATTACTACCTAAGAGAGCTCGCTACGCTCGCGTTGTTCGCTTCGCTCACAATTTGAAACAATTTCAAATTTATGAGCAATTTTGACTACCAACGAACCTCCTAACTATACCTATAAATATTCGCCTCGCCAAATTCAACGCCTTCAAGTAAACTCTACAGTGGTGAAAAAAACCACAGATGGTTCAATTTTCAGTGTGATTTATTTGGATGGAATCAAAATCAGTAGAGAGCCATATTATAAACTATGTTTTTCGTTTTGTTTTCTGGCGAAAAAATAAACAACGAAGACGGTTTGCCAACACGCGAACAGGCAACATACAGCTGACCGTGCGAAAAGCAGGGAAATTTGAGGAACTCAATCCGCTTGAATTGGAATGGAAGATCAGTTGGAATAATCGGAATTCGTGGGATAAGTTCTTACTCTCTTTTGAATTTTCCCTTGATGATCGTCGCTTGAATCACATTGTTCATCAGTTTCTTGACGGACAACCGCGAACCGTTGCACAATTTTCGATGATTCAGATTCCGTAACATGTTTATGATCGATCCCACCTTCAGCTGTAAATTATGCGGCGCGGCTCCTGGCACATCAAGCGAGTTCAAAAACTCCGTCGAATAGTTGGTCGCTTCATCCTCGTCGATCACGGTGTCAACAGATTTGTACGAATTTATGAAAATTCAGCAGCCGATGGGTCGTCACCTTCGGCTGTAAATTATGCGGCCGGGCTCCTGGCACATCAAGCGAGTTCAAAAACTCCGTCGAATAGTTGGTCGCTTCATCCTCGTCGATCACGGTGTCAACAGATTTGTACGAATTTATGAAAATTCAGCAGCCGATGGGTCGTCACCTTCGGCTGTAAATTATGCGGCCGGGCTCCTGGCACATCAAGCGAGTTCAAAAACTCCGTCGAATAGTTGGGCGCTTCATCCTCGTCGATCACGGTGTCAACGGATTTTTACGAATTTTTGAAAATTCAGCAGCCGATGGGTCGTTCTGCAATGCTGGGCATTCAAAAGCGGCACATTTATTCGAACTCGTTCGGCCAGCTCTTCTCGATTATAATCTTGCTCCCACTGCAAGTCGCGATTAATTGCATCGTCCACAAAACGATTTGGCGCTAGCATTCCCAATTTCGACAGCAGACTGCCGCACATGTGCCCGGTCATGTCTTCGATAAGAACTAACGCTTCGTTGTGCATCTCGTCGTTAATTTCAAGATCGAAATTCGAAGTTGTTATGCGAACTCTATGCTAAATGTCAGCCATCTCGTCCTTGTATTTGTTCCATAATGCGGTCTGGATACGCCAATATGAATAGAAGAAGATGAAGGTAAAAGTGTGAGAAAATGCACTGTCCTCATAATTTTGCGCGTGTTTGATAGTTATTCACAGCACAGCAATTATTTATCTCGTTAAGCTTCTTCACCCAAAATTAAACGCAAAACGTCTTTTATCACAATGAATTCCACAATTTTTCTAAATTATCAAAAGCTTCATAACGAATTTTCCACCTTTGCATCGTCTAAAATCATCAAATCATTCGATAAAATGCAAAACTTTCTTCCTGAATTTTCCGAGTCTTCTACTAAGAATTTTATATTTCTTCATTCGAAAAGCTATGGTAGAAAAATTGCAAGAAAAAAAAATAATTTTCCAGTTTTCTAATTTCCCGACTTTTCCGGAGGGTTTTCGCAAAATGTTCTTTCGTAAAAACCTTCTCCTGGTAATTGCAAACAACTGAAAAAAATTTACTAAATCGGTCCAGCCGTTCTCAACTGATGAATTACGTCGATTTTTCCAATTTTCAGACATTTCCGGTGGGTTTTTACAAAATTTTCTTTTGTAAAAACCTTCTCCTGGCAATTGCAAACAACTGAAAAAAAATTTAAGCTAAATCGGCCCAGCTGTTTTCTGTTGATGAATTTTTCGATTTTTCCAATTTTCCGACTTTTCCGGAGAGTTTTCCTAACATTTTCTTTTGTAAAAACCCTCTGCTGGTAATTGCAAACAACTGAAAAAAAAAAATTTGAACCAAATCGGTTCAGCCAGTGGCGGAACAACTTCACTCGGGGCCCTCCCGCCAACTTCTTGAGGTGGCCCCTTGTACTGAAAAAAAAAAAACAGAGTGAAATCTATCGAAAACACTCTGAACTGACAATCTGTCAATTTGTATGTGAAATGACTGTCAGTGATGACTCAAAAGTGTAGATCGACCTTAAACCAACTCTTTTGAAACATGATTTTGGCATTACAGTGTTTCTACACGGAGAGAAAAATGTGCAATGAATTCAACAAAATCATACAATGAAATTCACAACATACAATTTCACTAAGTTTGTAGTGAAAGTTATTAAAATGTAGTGCAATTGATTACAATGTAGTTGTTTTTACTGGTGTAAAATGTTATTATCAAAATTTCACAAACCAATTTTTAATTTTATTACAGCGCAATGACATTTTTCATTACAGATGTAATAACTTTTACATCAGTTGCAGTAGGGTCAAAAATCATTACAAATGCAATAGTTTTTATTACAGTTTTAATACTTTCCACTACATTTTTTCTCTCCGTGTACTAAAATTAAGAACGTTGTACTTAAAATAACTTTGCTAGAGCTACTTTGTCGTGCTCTGTGGCCGTGATCGCTCGGTCGCCACTATGTGAGATAGACACTCATAAACAAACGAGTTTCCAAACTCGGCACGACTCGTCGCAAGTTTATTATTCAGAAGAAGATGATAAGAAATATTCTCATCGTAGAATAATAAACTAACAATGCCACTAGGAAGTGGTATGGCTGACAACCGTATCACACTCCAAATTCAATTGTCTTTGTAACGTTGATGACTACACACGGTAGTCATCAACGCACCATGCTCCACTAGGAGTTACGGTAATCGCTCTGACTCTTTGCATTCTTATATTGAGAATAGTCTTCTTATTGTAACGTTCATTAAACCAATTTCATCCATCAACCTTTTTTTTTATTTTAAAATTAAAACGTTGACGCAGCACAGCATTGACCTCTATATAGGTAGGTGTTGGTGATATTTAAGCATAGTAAATTACCTGCACCTACAATGAGATTCGATTCCGCGAACCTCTGATTTGAAGACGAGCGCCCTATCTACCCTAATGCCGCATACACACGGTCGATATGAATGCATTTTTTTAAATTTTCGTTCTGTTAAAATCGGAGAAACTGTATATGAATTGTCCAGAACGAAGAATAAAAACAAAATGGATTCGGACGCTTCGTGTGTGGGCGGCCTAAGTTTGTAACTTGCTAGACAATTGAAAAAGCGACATTGAGCGTTATTAATTCAACTCTATTCCGTATTCCAGCTTTGAAGTTAAGTGGCTCTAATTTAAATCCTTCAATTTTAAGAACGTTTGTACATTGAAAAAAATAATTTGCTTAAAACAAGAAAAAATTCAATAAAAAACAGCCAAGAAATAATTTTTCCTGATTTAAGATGTATTTTTTTGTTCCAAGAACGGTTTTTCTGATTTAAGATGTATTTTCTTGTTCCAAGAAAAGTTTTTGTTTAAAATAATGCTTATTTATTTATTTTAAGCAAAAACTTTTCTTGGAACAAGAAAAAACATTTAATTTAAGAAAAACTTTTCTTGGAACAAGAATCTTAAATCAGGAAAAAAATTTCTTGGCTGTTTTTCATTGTATTTTTTTTTCTTGTTTTTAGCAAATGATTTTTTCAGTGTACTTAATTTTAAATTCAATACAGCAATCTTCTAAAGAATCTGTTTGCCTATATGGTTCTTGGCAAGAAAAAAGAGTGGGTCGGATTACAAACCGCGGCTACAGTTAAAGCAAATAGCGCTACCATGCCATGAGCAATTGGTTTTTGGTAAAATTTGAGGATGAGACAATTTCATGAACTTTTAAAGATTTTAGGACAATATTAAATTTGTTTTTCTAAGGGACCTAGTGAAAGAGAAACAATATAAAATTTAGCATTTGTTTAGACTTCGAAAAGTGTACTCTTCTTGTCTGCAAAAAATATCGTCGGAGTGTTGTTTATCGCAAACGTGCTGTTTGCATGGTTCTAGAAATCTTTCATCTGGCCTTTGGGCCCCTAACTATCGTGGGCCCCCCGCCACGCGGGCCCTTTTGCGCCGCCCCTGGGTCCAGCCCTTCTCAATTGATAAATTACTTCGATTTTTCCAATTTTCCGAAGGGTTTTTCCAAAATGTTCTTTCATAAAAACCTTCTCCTGGCAATTGGGAACAACTGAAAAAAAATTTGAACTAAATCGGCCCAGCCGTTCTCAATTGATGAATTTTTTCCAATTTTCCGACTTTTCCGGAGGATTTTTCCAAAATTTTCTTCCGTAAAAACCTTCTTCTGGTAATTGCAAACAATCGAAAGAAAATTTGAACCAAATCGGTCCAGCCGTTCTCAATTGATGTATTACTATAAATTTTTTTCGCTCCATTTTTATATATGTATATAGATTGCATGAAAATTCACCGTTATCGATTTATTTGCAAAAAAAACTGATTAACAAAACGGGTTTCGCCACTTTGACACGCTGTAGCATTATATCTATGTATACAAAAGATGAAGGCAATTTCGTACCGAACAATTTGGTGTCTTTCTTTTGAAAGTCCGACCATCAGGAGCGGAGATATACGCAAAAAGCCAAAACAAGACAAAAACCCTGATAAGTACCGTTAGAAAATTTTTCAAGTGGTGCAAACTTAAATTTATGCTTTAGGACTAAGCCCCTACCGATTTCTAAGCTAATTTCAGACAGTGCCTGCCATGCACTGTGATTTTACCGAAAGCCTGAAGTACTGGAAACGAACCGCTTGAGAGTGCTATTGGGATCTTTTGATTTATTACATTTATCAAATGTGTAAAGGATTACTAAATGCCGATTTATGCTAAGTGAACCTAAATTATATAATAGAAAATAGTCCCGTTCACATCTTTATCATTATCTGAGGATTTTCTGCTTGGAATTTTCCTATCGAAATAAGGAGATTTGTTGTAGAAAGACTACATTCTGATGTTATTGGATATATCTATGTAGATATAATTTCTACGTATACGAGTATAATTATATTGATTGCACTCGATTTCCCGTATAAGCTTCAAAACATCGAATTCTGCGAATCCGCACATCAAACTTACCTTAACAAGTTTCAGAAAGTTGATACTCCGCAACCAAACGAATGAGGAAGAACAAATTTCACTACGCAGTTGGCCAGTTTATGTTTCAACGACTTCCCTCGTATAATACGAGTACAAACCGTTTTGCAAGCTTTTGATAAATGCTGACTCCTACAACTCTTGCAAGGATTCATTCTGCAACAACTTGTACACAAGAAGTTTATCAGCAAACCTTAATTAGAGGGAGGGAGAATATTATCCGCATCTCATCTCATCGTGCGCTTCCTTCATTTTTACGACGAAGCTAGATTGAATGCAGTTCCTGTTCCTGGTAAACGTCCATCGGTTTAATACTGCCAAAGGCTGTACGGAAAGACTAATGTATACGATATGCTGCTTGCAATGTTGCATGAAAGTTTACTTTTAAATCCACCTCGACGAGCGTTCACTTTTGATCCACTTAATGCGAGAGGTGGATAGTCTGGTTGGTTGCTAATTTGCGCAATTCACATCATGGTCGCAACGTCCAAGGGCGATAGTTGCACTATACGTGTTCCGGCTTGATATGGTTGATGATGCCTGATGCGGATGAAATGAAATACACTACCGCACGGGTACTCCTACTCTCCACCGCACATCCACCCCGATGACGTTGCTGGGATGCTAAAACTAAAAGAGCTGCACACGGCAGCCGTAAACCGTATAGACAGAGAGAGCCATGAACCATTTCCGAGTATGATGGATCAACCGATTTCATTAGAGTTGCATAATTCAATTTCAATCATGAAACTGATATCCCAGCGTTAATTTAGTCCAATGCTGTCTCTTCGTGTCGGTTCTAATGTCAGGCGATGAAATGCAGTATACGGTCGGAGCGTTGGAGACTTCCCCCGGGAGTGAATGATGTCGGCATGGATATGGATGCTATGGCACAGGGAAGAACCATTCCGTGGACCATTTTCCATTTTATTCAATGGACTCCTGCGGCTTCGTGGAGCTGGCATAAATGCTAAAGAATTGTAAATTGTGAATGTGTGACCCAATTTTGAAATCAATTGCTTTAAAATCAGCACACAGGGCTGAAGCGGCTGCTGAAGTTACTCTCGGTCTCGTATTGCACACTTGGGAAGGGTTCAAAGGCCCGACGGCAAAGCACAGCTCTACAATGCCATCCTATATGCATCGCTGCATTTTTCAATGGCTGATTCGCTATGCAAACTGAAATTACGTAGTTTTAATGTTATGCATAGTTAGATCGAGTCAGTGTTCGGTATCGGTGGTGGCGGTGGTGGTATTGTGGCAGAGGGCTGTAGTGGCTTTTCCCAGTTGTGTAGTTTTGAGGCTTTTTATTTCTCGGCTGCAGTGGCTTTTCACCCCAACGTATATTCGAAATGCTTCTCGGAAACGATCCGTTTTCCGTTGGATATGGAACAAGGATTAAAACAGTTGCAGTTGCAATTGAGGATTCGGATAATCCGACGGACGCACGGCCGGAAAGCGAGAAGTCTGTATCTATTGATTGTATACGAGAATTTCATTTGAGGTTGATTAATCGAGATAATTGAATGCACTGCTGCAATTTATATCTGTTGGCTTTGCCTGGTGATAGTATGAATAAATGAATTTGAAATTATATGAATCGATTGAAAGTAGATCTTTGAGTGAAAATGTGGCTTTTGAGAGAATTTTACATTGTACACAAGCATTGATGATGCTTAAAATTTGCTTAATTGAAGAGCAGATGAAAATTTTCAATTTTGATTAAAGAAAAAGCAGAAACGTATGATTGTATATATCACAGAGAATGGTTGGATAGCTCTTAAATATTTAAAGATAAAATAAAAGTAACCCTTTCGACCCCAATGTTGCTTATAAGCAACTTTCATTTTTTACCTCGTTTTAATTAACCGAAACGCAACTGTTTTGCTAAAATGGGTATTTACCAGAATTTTTGAAGTGCTTAAAAGGGGAAAACTCGCAAATGTCGACAGTTTACTTTCTGCAGTTAAATTGCGACGCATTTTTCAAAGTGAAGTCAAGTGAAGAAAAACTTGATTATTTGTAGTCCTAAAGAAAATTATTTTTTCAAAATATTTCAAACGTAAAATTTTTAAAATAAGTACGCAGTTTGACGCATGAAATCTGAAAGAAGTATTAAGTTTTCCAATATTGTCAAAAGTTGGGTTTGTTACGCATCAGTGATTTATTTAAAATGTGAAATTGCTTATAAGCAACTTCAGGCAACAAAGGTAACAATATGTTTTCATATTTCACAGCGCACTATGAGCAGCTCACGGAAAGTTCTGTGCGAAGCAGATATTTGAAAATATTGGATTTCGATTGGGATAATTCTTCTGAGTCTGAACCTGAAGTTGACAATTTAGATTTTCCCGGCAATGATATGGCTGATATTTTAGGCAATGCCGAGGAAACTGAAATTGAGATCAATCAAAATATTGTGAATTCTAATCAACTTTCTGAACCGGATTATAAAGAATCAGAATTACAAGCAAATATTATCAAGAATGCGATGTAAGAGTACGGCATGAACTTAAATGTTCAAAGGAAAAAGTGCTACGCAACCTTGGTGTCTTATTGCCATTGGAACGGTCATCAAAAATCGAATGGGCAATTGTGAATTGCGACCGGAATCGGATTTGAAAAAAAAAAACATAGGCAAGGATAGTATGAAATTCGAAGTCAATCACGGCATTGCAGCAGTGCGCTGGTTGGATAATATAAGCGTTCAGCTACTATCTACTTTTGTTGCCAATGAGCCTGTTGGAATAAGCTGGCGCGGCGTTGGGATGGAAAAAATAAAATTATGCTTCAAAAAAGGCGTACGTCATTTGCTTTATATCATCATTTTCTGTCATTGAACGAATTTGCGAAAAAAACACAAAGAGAAAAAAATTCATGAAGCTAGCATCGAACCCGTGTCTGTTGATTGCCCGTCCTACACGCTACCACTCAGCCAACCTCACATATAGTCAGCATTGCTCGTAAACACTACAAATGGATAGTTGCTTCTATAGAAATGCTTGACAATTCTTTATCGAATCTTCTGCAATGCATCCTAAATCTGTCCATTTATCAATAAAATAAAGTCAATTTCTGCGCAGAGATCACCCTAATTGGTTCATGCAAGATTTCTCATGTAGAAATTATGTATTTCAGAGCACAAGTGTCAATTCATTAAAAAATCACAAAGCCAATCCTTCTATAAGACTACAGTGAACAATTTATTGGATGACCATACGAATGTCACACTATAAAAATGACACCGACTGTGCTATAGAAGAATATATGCATGTGTGTGAGTTAACTTAGAGAGACTATTGCATGCGTGCTGTATCATCCAATAAACACAAGAGTGGAGTATTTAAAGGAGTATCTTTTTAGGTTAACGTTTAGAGACAGTTTTATCGAAGTTTTATACCACCATCTTTAAATTTATTCCATAATGATGATAGAAGCTTTCCGGAAAATACTTGAAAGATGTTTTATTGGATCAAAAAATTACTTTAAGCGATGTCACACGATAAATTGATTTCGTGGTACTATGATTGCTACAGTGTGAAGTGGTTCTTTAAAGCAAACGAATTGTTGCTTGGGCTGTGTTTTATTAGACCACGATCAAACCAGGATGGCACAATTTCTATAATAATTTGATTATAAAGTTGGATACGAGTTGTTCTCTATACAGCTTAACTGCAAATTTGAAATATAGGTTTGCTATCCTGTTCTGTATTCGATAGAATAAAACGCAGCCATTATGCTAAGTAATATGTATTTCTAGTGCATCATTAATTACAAATAATGAACCACACTCCAAATCGGTGACGAATTTGTATTTGTATGTCCGATTCCAATAACAGAGTGAAAAAATAGGTATTCGTAGTTTTTTACATATCATTTTTTTACATAATGTAAAAAAGTCTTCATGTAAAAAATTGAATTTTTTACATGAAGCCTTTTCACAGGTAAAAAACTACGTAAAAAATTTAAAGTAAAAAATTTAAAGTAAAAAACTCGAACAACTCTGGTGATATGGTTGTCAGCCATACCACTTCCTAGTCGCATTGTTAGTTTATTATTCTACGATAAGAATATTTCTTATCATCTTCTTCTGAATAATAAACTTGCGACGAGTTGTGCCGAGTTTGGAAACTCGTTTCTCTATGAGTGTCTATTTCACAGAGTGGCGACCGAACGATCACGGCCACAAAGCACGACAACTATTATACTTATAAAAATTATGAGGACCTCATAGGATTGTAAATTTTATATACTTTTCAAAAGCCGAGTACCGTTTTTGCCAAGGCAATTATTTTAGGAAATATTGTTGAAAATGTAAAAAAAGAGCAAAAACTGTCCTTTATTCCTCGCGTTAGCACAGGGTCCCCAGGGTTGCAAATCTTGGTTTAGATCAACAGTAGTAGTCCAAAACACACGAGAAAAAAAAACGGTCGTAATTTATTCATTTATACCGAGGTTAATGTCATGGGCGTAGCCAGGATTTCAGTAAGGGGAGGGGGGGGGGGGAGGGCAAGCCCAAAATTTTTTCAACATATTGATTTTCTTAGAAGTTGAAATTGTCGGTCACGAAAATATTGTTAGCCAAATTTTAAAATAGTCTAGCTAGTGTAGTATAGTTGCTGCGCGCACCGGTGCACAGAGTCATGGTTTCGGGACTTTCCGTGAACGAATGGTGTTTTTCGAACTCACGACCCATGTGACGGAATATGATCTCTATATGATAGGGATAAATAACATTTCTGAGCGTGCTGTTGATTTCAACACCTCAACAAAAAAGTAGCTAAGATTTTGGAAATTGGATGTAACTTACATATCATTTACCTTGGTCCAAAGATGGACTGTCACGGCTGTTAGTTTTTAGTTTTTAACAAAGGACAGTTGAGTTTAACGTGTTTAGACATTCACTGGTCATTCAGATTACATTCGACTAGCCTTCAATTTCTCCATTTTAGACGGTAGTTCGTCTATATTCGGTGCTATTTTTGTCTCTCGAACTGCATATTCCTCTTGTGAGATCTAAATTTCATTGCTGGTATGATTAGGCTAGAAAATGAAAAACTTGATTAAATAACTTGAAAGGCAAGGAAATTTGAGATTCGTTCTTTACACAAGGTCCCTAACTGGGTAAAGCTGTATACCATTTCTCACTAAAATTTCTTTCAGATGGAGTGTTGACGAATTCCACTACCTTTCCGGAGCGACTTCTGTGACACACACTCCCAATCAATAGGATAGTTGCACTTGAAAAATGGGTGTTTTTAGGTAAGTGATAATGGTATTTCCTTCAAACGTGGTGACAATATTTTCAGTAGCCTGGTTGTTCTTTTAATAACAGAAGGTTTCAAATCCGGAGTCCCGTTAGGATTTTCTTACCAAAATTCTTAAAAACAGTACATATGTGAAAGTCATTGGGATAGTTCCACAGCAAATAAAACACATACTTGAGGCTGGGTTTCCAAACTCGGCACGACTCGTCCCAAGTTTATTATTCAGAAGAAGATGATAAGAAATATTCTTATCGTAGAATAATAAACTAACAATGCGACTAGGAAGTGGTATGGCTGACAACCGTAACACACTCCGAATTCAGTTGTTTTTGTAATGTTTATGACTACACACGGTAGTCATCAACGCACCATGCTCCACTAGGAGTTACGGTAATGAAGAGAGGATACCGTTATTTTGGGTTTTACTTTCTCTGGAACTACCCTAATGACTTTCACATTTGTACTGTTTTTAATAATTCTCGTAAGAAAATCCTATCGGGACTCCAGATTTGATACCTTCTGTTATTAAAAGAATAAGCAGACTAATGAAAATACACCGTTATCACTTACCGAGATATAGCGATTTTTCAATTGGAACTATCCTAATGTATCAAGCTGGATATAGTGAAAAATCACCCAAAACTATAACAAATATTTTAGTTTTCCACGAGTGAAACGTATGTATAGGGACGCACCCCCGTCAGTTACGAGTGGCCACTTGCTATTGTCCATTTGTCTGTGCTGGAAACTATCACGGTCATGCATTCCGCGGCAGTATATGGAGCGGCGAAGAAGGCATCTGGTTAGTTTTCTAGACTAGTCTCAGCAGCAGAAAATTTTACGTAGTGCTTGGAATCAAACTCGAATTTTTACGTCTTTAAGCATTGTATAGTGCAGTGTTTTTTTTACTACATTGGTAAGGATTTTTTTCATCATAATCATTGGCCAAGGGGGGGGGGGGGGCGACCGCCCCTCCCTGCCCCCTTGCTACGCCCATGGTTAATGTCGGGCTATCTCGGACTATACAGGTTGTCCGGAAACAACCGCATTTAGTGCCCGCTCTAGCACTTGAGGCGCCCCGGGCAAGACGACAAATTGCCGCCCCTTATTTGATATACCAGGCAGATTTACAGTAGGTAATATGTACGTCGTTGAAGTACATATATGAGTAGTTTCCCATAACATCCATGCAGACTGCGCAGCCGATAAACTCCAATTAGCTGCATTTCTGCAGTGTGGAACGTGCGTGGTTTATTTTCATAAATGCGACATCTTGAGAATCATACGCGTAGCCCAGGAGGTTGGGGAGGTTGGGGAGGCAGGGCAGGGAGTGGCGCTTGATCCTCCCTCCCCCTGGCTGGTGGTTGATCAAGTATACATTTTTTTCATACTGCTGGTACTACCTCATAAAAAATCGATGCTCTACGTATGAAAATTTCAGTACTACAAGTCTGCGTATTGGTGGTGTTCAGTTGGCGCCTGGTCTCAATCGCAATTTTAAGAAAGATTTCAGGCTGGTCGGTTGTTCCTAGACAGGGATTCTAAAAGTATAATCCGCACAATTCTATTGAGACTGCAGTTTTAGGCATTTGATATCCGAAACTTGAACACCCGCATGTAGTTGTCATCAACATCATCATATCCATATCATATCCGCGTTTGCGTGACCTAGCCTTTCGAATCTTAAATGATGCCCTATGTTCTCTTCAGCCATGTTTTACCGTTAGAATAAAGGATTCCTCACGTGCAGTTTTCTTTGGGAAGTTAATGGATTTAAAAACATTTCGTTTGCAAGGGATAAATTTTGTGACAAAGGTCATGTGATGTATTCAAGAGTAATACTCATGTAGACGCCATTTATCGTTAAAAGGACAGGGGTCGCTCTCGATTTACCTTTCTCAAATTTTTAAGCCTTTTACTAAAAATATTTTTGTTGTCATATAGTTTAATGAGAGAGAATGACATACCCTCCGACCCACTAAAAAAAAATCCGGGCTAGGGGCATGATGTTGACAAAATGTTTATATCTTGAGGAAATCCAGCCTACGCCCACATCGAGAATTTTTATAAAGAAAAAGCTCAGAGCTAGCTAAATCGGGGGAATCAAGCCAAGTCCTGATTTAGCATGTCCGAAAAAAAGGAAGTACTGCTACTGCGGCTCTGGTAATGTGTATTGTGATTTCATCCCTCATCCAAACAACTTTGTTCGAAATTTGTCCATTAAATGCTAGTTGCATCAATGCAATTGGAACCAACTGAAGCGATCCATCCACGAGGAGATCGGGCGAATTGAAGTCAAATCGCCGCCAAAGCTTATAGAAGTTTTCAAAACCGCTTTTATGAGTTTAGTTTTTATACGACTCATTATTTCTCAATTATTATCAATTTCTCCGGAGGTTCAATATTTTTTAGGGGCGTATGTTCTCCTCTGATTCAATAGACTTAAATAAAGTTTTAGACCTTACTTCCGGATATTAAATTGCGACGTTCCACATATAAACTCAATCATAAGATTACATTCTATAATTTCGTCCTCTATTTAAAAATTAGGTGGATCTCCCTTCGGTAAGAACAAGGGATCATGTATAGAAAGATCAAATATAATCCTTAATGCTGGTCAAAAATAGAGGTATTAAATGTTCAATTGGAGGACGAAATTAGCAAATAAATCTCCAATTTCTATTTTAAAGTAGAATTTGAATAGCGCATAACTTCGGAAGTGGGGCGGGGGATAGCATCACACACGTACAATTTACACAAATCTTTAGTAAATTTTTCTATCAATTGTGGGCTCTTCAAAGCCTCTCAAGGACTTTGCATCTTCAAAACACAACTTTCAACTTTTTATTTCATCTGTAGGTTTCGTTTCCACTTAGTGGAAATTGATATTGAATTTTTTCTCCTGGCTTTTATCTTTTTTTTTTATTCGAGTATTAGCCAAAAAGCAGCCCCTAAAATTTGGCGCCCCGGGAGACCGCCCAGCTTGCCCCCCCCCTTAGAGCGGGCGCTGACCGCATTAACACACTGGATAACGTACGTGATTTGCACCAAAAAAATTGTACTGAACATATCCCCAATTTTTAACTCTGTAGCTACCACTAATGTTTGAAGAATTAAAAAAAAAAAACATTTTTTTGGACGACCTAAACCCCAATATCTTCAAAACTAGACTAGCTACAATAGCAAAGTAAGATGGCTTTCACAGCCAATAGATTTGCCTAAAAAAAAAATCGTATAAGTGGTTTGGTTTTTACAGAGCTTCAGACTCATATTTTTGTTTTCTTTTTTAACCAAAACCAACGGTGACATGCTTGTACGATTCTTTAAAAAATGTGCGCATGATCTCCCGATCATATCATTTGCGCCAATTTTTTAATGAATGTTACAACCACCTTACCTTGGTAGAAGTTAAAGAAAATTGAGAAGGGAAAAAAATTGTTTTCGGGTAACAAAAAAAAAACAAAAAATTCACTTTGAAGCTCTTTAAAAACCGAACCACTCATCCGATTTTAGTGCGGATTTTTTAACTTTTCAGGGAAATTTGTTGGCTCTAAAATTCACCTTACTTCGCTATTGTAGCTAGTACCTATAGCTTAGAGATATTTGTTTGTTTGTCGTGCTAGAAAGTTATTATTTCAAAAATATTCAATCGCCTTTGGCCGGTAAAGAGTTAAGAATTGGGGTATGTTCCGTACAAATTTTTTTTTGCTGGAAATCACGTGAGGAATAATTTTCCAGTGCGTTTATAAGGTACTTTTTACAGTTTACACCCAATGAGATCTTTGTCAGGAAGGTTGTGTGAAGGGGTCTGGAGCAATTTTCGCTGGATAGCCAAGTTGTAATCAAGGCACCTTCTTTGCACATTTTCTATTTGAATTTCATATACAAGTGACTTTCTTCAGAACCTTTCCTCTCATAATTCCGTGTCTTGTGCGTGTACCTTCGATTTGAGTTTCAGTTTTAGCTCCCACCAGGCGGGTCCAGGGTAGAGGTACACAATTGTTAAAAGACAATTGTTAAAAGTTGAAGGAATATTAGCGTCACAAACGTGTCAAAGGTAGGTATTATTACGACGCTGAACCCCCACAATGCTCTACTTTTCTGACTTAATACTCTTTCCACATTTCCTGTTACTATAATCGGATTAATTGACCTCCACCCCAATATTATAGACCACTCAATTATTGGCACACGTCTTTCCAATCCGACCCACACTATAAAACCATTCATAACTTCCCCAGAGCAAAAATGAAAGAAACCAAAATGACAACAACAACAACAACAAAATATTCGTCATCTTGCCCTAATAAGGAATCAAACCACCGACAACTCTGCGCCTCATTATCAATTCACAAGCTTCCTCGTCCCATTGAGATTCAATGCTCGTTGTCGTATAAGCTTCTTGAGAAAAAAAAAAAATAAGAAAATAAAAAATCCTCCGGCCACTCAACTCAACAATGCATTCCAATTTTCAACTTTCCTTTCAACAGACCCCATCCGTGGCCGATATGATTCAATTCACCTGACAGATACATTCATCTGCCAGGCGGCCGGACGGTTTGCCTACCTTTTCTGTGTATAGCATTGGTGGACCCCTGCGACCCGCATATTGGCTCCAGCAAGTGGATGCGATACGATACGATGGATGATGTCGCCATAAGAAATATCTTAAAGCGTAGGCTTTTATATCCTTCCCTCTCAGAAAAATTGCATCTTAAGAAAATATACGTACTTGCAGCTAAGACAGCTATAGAGTTGTTGGTTAGGTATATTGTCGCACAATAATTGCATATTGCCCCCTCATGAATGCAAAGAATTGCCAATGACAACAACAACAATGAGAAGAAAAGATGCAACAGCCCGAAGTGTACTTTTTGCAATACTATTATGAACGAACAATACGGGGGAAAAAAATGAAAAATAAATTTGGATTTTTAGTATCTTGAAGACTGAAGCGGGAAGACACGAGTAAAAAGATACAATTACGTGTACGTTTTTGTACAGTGTCAACTCAACGATGATGATGATATTTAGGATGCAAAAATACGCTGAAAAGATTTTTCTATCTTCTTTAAACTTAAGGTTGGATCTTGGATGATGTACGACGCGCGACACCTATAAAAGGTGCAATAATGCGATGAAATTTAAGTTTAACGCTGTTGTGGTTGTTGCGGTTATTGTATGCATCGTGATGTGTATTGTCGGCTAGGACAATGCCGGCCTGGGTTTGACTCGTCGGAGACTCATAAATAATAAGAACTGCTAAAAAAGGAGAATTTTTTAAATGATGCTAGGGCGAAACAGAACCAGATTGGAAATATGCAAATCACGAGGAGTCCTGGCGACGACCATCATGCCGGGGTGGTGAGACTATGCATTTGTATAATTTAGCGATTTACTGCACATATTGTAATGGAAACTGAATGTCACACATCCGTATGTGTGTGATGGAACTATAACTAAGTTTTAAGGATGTTGTTCGTACATGCATATCTCTTGACGTTATTAGAATATATTGCACAATGTAATGGATTCGCGTTGGTAGAAAATGTAATGGAATCAGCTGAAGAGGTGTTTACAATTTACATTAAAGACGAGATTGCATATTACAATAAAATTGTAATAAATTTCGGGATTGTATTACATATAAATAATTGAGTGAGGCAGTCTTTGTCGCATTAACGATAGTTAAGACGATCTAAGTTTTATAAAGCTCTTTAGCAATTCCTGTCATATTCAGGATTAACTTGCAAATATGTACCAGTATGAAAAATTGCATGATTGGTACACAAAACAAAGTATTATGTAAAACTTCTATCGATTTTATTTTGTATTTTTGTCTTGATTGATTTTTAGAACATTTGTTTAACTGCTGGGCTCTCCTAAATATATTGTGGTAAAATTGAGCTTCAAATTTCAAACGCCATAAATGCATTATGTATGAAAAATTCTTCACTAGACCGCCAGTTATCTTGTATATGGTACAAACAGATGAGAATCCTTGCATCCCTTAATTTGAATGTTAACTTAACTTATGTTCATCTTATGTTACGATAGAATGGGAGAAATGTAATTATTTGTCGGATGATCTTGCATGTGACCTGAAAATCTTATTTGCATTAATAATTTTTAGTCACTTTAAACATATTTACTATTATAGAAAACCTGCAACTGATAGCATGTCTTTCATTATGGTTAATTATTTTTGAATCGTGGCTGATAAAGGACCGGTTACTCATACATTTTATCCAATAAATAAGCTTAAAGCATTCTGTAGCTTAGCTAGTGTAAACAACCATGCTACAAGTATGCTTTAAGCTTAAATGATGGACAAATATGTACGAGTAACCGACACTAAGTACATTAATTTATAAGTACTTCATTGCTGAATGAGATATGTAGTTAGATTCATAATTCCATTTCATTGATTCTTTACTTTCTTTTAAATTTTTTATCCACGTATTAACAATGTGCACCATTACTAACAAGTTTTTTTTTCTAATTTTATTCCTTATTCAGGGACCTCCAGGATTAGATGGAATGAAGGTAAAATATTTCAGAACTACATACATTACATACCTTCATAATTTGTAGACATACTTGTAGTATAGCTAAGCTAATTTATAGACTGTAAGTCCACATAACCCATCGCCGTTAACACACTGTCGGAAAAAACGTACGTTAAGATCAGTGGCGGAACAACTTCACTCGGGGCCCTCCCGCCAACTTCTTGAGTGGACCCCCTACACTGAGAAAAAAAAACACTCTTGAAGGCCGATCCACAGTCGTTTTCCATTCAAGTTGACAGACTGTCAGTTAATTGATTGACTGACAATCTGTCAATTTGTATGGGAAATGACTGTCGCTGTGACTGATGACTAAAAAGTGTGGATCGACCTTAAACCTTTTAAAATATGATTTTGACGGTACAGTGTAACTATACCTGCGCCTGCAATGGGATTCGATCCCGCAAATGCCGTAATGCTGCACACACCCGGTCAATCCCAATCCATTTTTTTTTAATTTTCGCTTTGTAAAAATCGAAAACAAATGTATGAATTTGCCAGAACGAAGAATCCCAAAAATGGATTCGCTTCGTGTGTGGGGGGTAGTAGTTTGTAACTTACTAGAAGATTCAAAAAAGCAACACGTTATTAATTCAACTCAATTCCTTGTTGCAGCTTTAAATTTAAATGTGCTCTGATTTAAATCCTTCAATTTTAAGAACTTTTGTACTTAACCCATTAATGCCTGATGTTACATATATGTAACAGTAAGACATCCTTCGTTTCAAACGGCTGCTGAAGGAATAGGATATGAATTCGGCACTAAAAAGTGTTTTATCCTGTACTGGACACTATTAGCAATGCATAGAAATCAATTTAGCTCAATTTGATCTACTATTGTGGAAGTTATAGAGGTTTCTTTCTGATGGTTTTTTCGATGTCGACGAAAATCGTCACGATTGCAAAAGTAGTAGAGGATTTTTATTTTTATATTTAATTGTATGAAAAAAATTGGGAAAAAATTAATGGTATGTTTTTACATGGTCTTTTTGAAACAATACAAAAAATAAATGAAATAAAAATTGTCCGTAGTTTACGTTTTATAAGTACTTTTATAACACTGTTACATATGTATATGTAACATCCGTCCTGATATGGGGAAAATGCAAATCTCGTATACGAGGTATATGAGTATGTACTTTTTTAGTGTTTTTTTTTATTTTATGGATTTTTTAAACTCTTGACGCGATAGTCCGGATTAATTATAAAAAAAGAAGTCCGGATTCCCAAAACATCCGGATTAACGAAAATTACGGATTTTAACAAGACGTTTTTATCAAGGAAAATATCATAAATAGTCTCCATAAATGTTAAAATTTTAAAGAAAAGATTGCTATTACTCTTATTTAGGTTTTTCCTTAAAATTAGTCATGACACATGATTTTCTAGACCCTTGTGTCTTCTTGACTGGCAAATTGAGCCGCCATATTTGGCATAACATACCAAAAATATTGAGATTCTTAATTAGAATTGCTCTAGAAATCCGGAATATGGATACAATAGTTGTCCTATGTGGATTAAAATGATAGCCGAATTCAAGGGTATCCGGAGCAAGGATTAAAGGCTTTATTTTTATGAAGTCAAGGATTAGTTATTCTATTTAATTCTGCTAATATAATATTTAAAAGGATATATTTTGATCTACGAAAGAAGAAATGGTTTCTAATGTAGACCAAATTATAGTTAAGGAAGAGTTATAGACTCTATATTTAGTCCTTTTTAGACAAATTGGGCGGATGGACAAATTGACAAAAAAAAAATTGGAACAATAATTTTATTTTACTGGCAAATCTTCCATAATCCTCAAAATCTGTATTGGTAACTACTGTAGTTCTATACACTTTTTCCCATTCACAAACTGTCAAATCTATTAGTTCTGTGGGTGTTCAAGAAACTTCTCAATAAAACAACAACAACTCCACATGCAAAAACACATATATAATAAAATAAAATAATACAATATTTCACATAATATTTTTGTAAGGCTGCTCAATTTTCGCACACATTTCGTATTATTTCTACGTTATTGTTGCATTATCTACATTCCAAACTTCATGTAAAATAACGGCTTTCATATATTTTTCGCTTTATTAAAAAAAAATTTACTAAAAAGTTATCTTTTTGAAAAAAAATCAAAAATATACTTTGAATACACTTTCCCCGTATCATGCCTGATGTTACATATATGTAACACCCTCGAGTACTTCGAGTGCCTGATGTTACATATACAGGCGTCCCCCGCTTTTCGCCGTTCCGCTTTTCGCCGATTCGGTCTTTCGCCGCTTTTCAAAATTCACCACAATTCGTCTATTCGCCACAAGTTCCACTCTTTCGCCATAATTAAAAATTGCCAATTTTGAGGAATGAATACCAAAAACTTTTAAATCGTTGTTCCCAATGCAACTCATCATCTGGAGATAAATTCCGTTTAAATAAATTTTGGTGGTTAACATTATCGGTTTTTAAACAGAATCCATCTCCAGATGATGAGTTGCATTGTGAATGCCGGTTTTTTTTTCGTATTTACGAGTATTCCTGAGAATTGTGGGAATTCAAATCGGTTTAGAAATCGCCTTGGTGGCACTTTTGGGTTATAATAAGCGGTTAATGTTAGAGTCTGTAGCCAACACTGTTAAGTTTCTTTTATAACTGTGTGTTCTTCTTCGAATCGCGTTGCAAAATTGTTCTTGTTTAGTTGTGAAGGAATTTTGTTTTAGACAAATTTACGTCGCGAGTCGCTTTGTTTTTGTTTAGAATCGACAACTCGCGGTTTTTTTTCTTTACTAGGTACATCGTGGTAAAGAAAGAGTCAAAAGAACTCATAAAGTGCTAACGTTGCAGGAGAAATCGGATTTGATAAAGCTCGCCGAAGGAGGAATGTCTGTCAGCCGTAAATTAAATATTCCTCAAAGAACAGTGGGCACAATTATAAAAAAAAATAAAACTAAAGTGTTGGACGAGATAAAAAATTCCACGCCTGTCCATTCAAAAATAATAGGAATAAACGACAGTATAATTGCCGAAATAGAAATGCTTTTAAGCATCTGGATTCAGGACCAGACTCATTACAATATTCCTCTGAATACCTCAGTTATACAGACCAAGGCTTTAAGTCTTTTTAACACCAAGGAATGAAAGAGGAGAGACGGAAGAAACATCCGTTGCTAGTAAGGGGTGGTTTAATAGATTTAAGGGGCGTTCCAATCTACATAACATTAAAATTGATGGGGAAGCGGATAGTGCCGATACAGTGGCAGCCGAGGCATATTCCGCGGAACTAAAACAAATTATGGATGAATGGCCAATGCCAATACAAATTTTTAATGTGGACGAGACGGCATTATTTTGGAAAAAAATGCCATCCAGAACCTTCATTTGAAAGGAAGAAAACACGATGCCAGGATTTAAAGCCGGTTGACCCTTTTACTGGGTGCCAACACAGTTGGCAATATGGATTTAAAACCGATGATTTACCATTCAGAAAATCCTAGGGCACTGAAAAATTATCTAAAAGCAAGTTGACCACTGCACTATCGGTGGAACTCAAAGGCATGGATGACGGCCGAATTATTCCGAGCATGGTTTAAGGAGTCGTTCAAACCGAGTGTGGAAACTTGCTGCGTCGCTTTGTTTTTTCTCTCCCTGAGAAGCTCACGATAACAGCTTATCTGGTTTAGGGGCCACTGTTGACTTTTGAGCGCCTTTCAAAATTTTTTTTTATTTTATTTCCCAAAATGCCATAGCGTCTTCAACCTTTAAAATATCTTCCTCCAGTTGCTTGATTGTTAAGATTCGTAGCTCGGTGTTGTTGCATTCTTCCTCATTGAATCTTCGCTGCTCTTCTATTGACATAAGATCTTCGTCAGTTAACTCTGTATTTTGTCAAGAAAGCAACTCCTCCGCATCTTCCGGATAAACATCTAAATCCAACTGTCTCGCCATCACTACAACATCAGATGTTGCATAGTTCACAAGATTCCCACTAGCTTCAATGTCGGCTGATATCCACTGTAGTTTTTTCCATGCGCCTTTTGGGCGCACAATCGATCTGCCGCCCGTACAGCACACACACTAGGCAACTTATCGGGCAATCTGAAATTGACAGTCTCACGGTCCACAAGACACAACACAAAATAGCGAAAATTATACCATTTCTGGCAATGGAAGATGGACATCCATTGCTACTTTCATGGAGAATGACCGCCACAACCACAGCATGAAGAACGACCACAGGGTTATGTCAAAAAGCCAGCAACTGAGAACGCAATCAAAAAATCACGCCAATCGATCGGAGGGTCTGTGGCGCTTCTTTAACATATAAAATTTATTAATGTATGAGTTAAGTGATTAATAAATTAGTTCACATTTCAAAATTGGTTCATTGATTTCCTTCCATGCATCTCTAATTGTTTTGATTACATCCAAAATTGTAAAGTTTTTCCAAAAAGATTTCAGCTTGTTGTGTTTTGGCACATTAGATCAGAACTATCGAGGTCTATCGCCGCTATCGCTTTTGAAAAAGTGCGCCGTAGATAATAAGATTTGATGGTGACAATGGGTGAGGTTATAAAACACAACGT
This sequence comes from Microchrysa polita, assembly GCA_949715475.1. NCBI lineage: Eukaryota > Metazoa > Arthropoda > Insecta > Diptera > Stratiomyidae > Microchrysa > Microchrysa polita. The sequence goes on along the minus strand of OX454421.1, from coordinate 77,301,179 downwards.
TGCGCAACATTTCGCGCAACGTTTCAAATCAACCGGCCGTTACGGATCAGAAACTTCTCCCTACAAACAGATCCTCTAAGCGCCCCCTTGCGAGGCATAGCTTGATTGATTGGCAGAAATTTACAATCTGCCGTCGAACCGTGCATTTCCGCCCTCATTTATTTATTAAACTATTTATAATCAATGTAAAATGTATCTGCATCTCGTTTAAAATTGGAAATTTTAATTTTCGAGCAAAACGTATCAGCTGTGATGTGTCAATTGTCACATTTGTCACTTTCCGAGAGATGGCGATGGGAACACCAAGTCTGATCCGGATCTATGCGTTTACAGAACACAATAGGAAACGTTTCGGAAAACGCGAAACGTTACGCGAACGTTGTGTTTTATAACCTCACCCAATTACGTCTGGTCCATTGGCCGCAAATGGATGACGTGTTTGGCGGAAGGAAAATCTCTTCATATAAATCACTTAATTGTTTCGGATGACAGGGAGCATTATCCATAAATAGTAAGACTGTGAACGGGATTTTTTGCTCCCTACAAAAAGTTTCCACACTCGGTATGAATGACTCCTTAAACCATGCTTGGAATAATTCGGCCGCCATCCATGCCTTTGAGTTCCACCGGTAGTGCAGTGGTAAACTTGCTTTTAGATAATTCTTCAGTGCCCTAGGATTTTTTGAATCGTATTTTAAACCAAAAACTCAGCCATTATCAACCACACCTAACCACATGGAATGAACTTGTCGATTTAGTATATAAATGAAGTGATTGAAATCAATTTTTGTGCAATTTTGTTTTTATTATTGTTTACTTTGGATTTGTGAAGTTTTTGGATATAAAATACGAATTTTAATTATAGCTCTTAGGGCATCATATGCACTGAAAAGTCTCCGCTTCGCCTTTCGCCGAAACCCGCCTTTCGCCATTTCTCCGGTCCCTAACCCGGCGAATAACCGGGGGACGCCTGATGTAACAGTGCCGGGAGCCTGAACCCGGCATCCGGGGAAAAAAAATTTTTCTACAAAATGTGTTTTTAGCCATTTTAAGCCGACGTGGAAAATTTCAGCTCAATCGGTATGATTTTAGGGTCTCGTCGTTAATGGGTTAATGTATATGAAACTTTCTTCCTGGAATTCTCCTCTTTCGTTACGTCGTACTTCCCTCAGTCTTATATTACTATTTGTGGTGACTTTAATCTGCCCTCTGTTTTGTGGACATTCAATGATCATAGTTTAGATATTATCTCTACAGATTCCTTCTCTCTTGTACTCTCATCCTTTATATCTCTAAATAATTTATGCCAAGTTAACTTTGTCAGAAATTCAAATGATCGGCTTCTCGACCTGTTCTTACACAATTTTGTAGAACCCTGCGTATCTCTTTTGCCTTCTCCATATTATTATGTGAATCCTGACCCTCATCATCCTCCTTTCTTAATTGAAATTGCTTTTCCTCTGGCACCAATTAAGCATGATTTAACCGTTAGTCGCTACAACTATCGCAAAGCTGACTATAATGCCATCTCTGCTGAATTGCAGTTAGTTGACTGGTCCTCATTTTTTGCTGATATATGTTGTTATCAAGCTGTGGAAAAGTTCTACAACTACCTGAACATTATTATATCGCGCTTCACACCACTTCATTCACCAAAAAAAGTAAGAGTTTTCCCTGGTTTACGCAAGCAGTTGCTAACGCACTACGTAAAAAGGATAAAGCCCGGACCAAGTGGAAGCGCTCTCCATCTTCCCTTACTCTCTCTACCTTCAAGCAATCTCGTGCTGAAGCTAAACGCATCACTCAATTCGCTATGAGGAGCTATTTTTCGAATATTGAAATGTCTCTAGCTGCCAACCAAGTTAAGCCATTTTGGTCGTACATACGATCCTTAAAGTCCGCCTCAAGTTCACCAATAAATTTAGAGTTTGATGGCTCTATTGCCAACACTCCCGTGGAAGCTTGTGAGTTGTTTGCAAAATTCTTTGCCTCTACCTTTACTCCATCTAACTCGTCTTTCTCTTACTTGCCTGCCAATCAATCGTCCCATCCCCAGATTCCCGAGTTCTCCATATGTCCATTCGAAGTAGCTGCTATTCTGGATACTTTGAAGGCAGATGGTGGCTCTGGCCCTGACGAACTTCCAAATTTCTTTATTAAATCTCTGTCTTCCACTTTAAGTACTCCCTTGGCCTCTCTTTTCAATTTAAGCTTGAACAGTGGAACTTTCCCTAATTCTTGGAAAGCAGCAAACAACAAACATCCTTCCCATTCCCAAATCCCCTTACACGTCCTCTGTAAAAAACTATCGTCCAATATCTCTTTTATCCTGTTTTCCTAAAATTCTCGAGCGTGTTGTCCATAACAAACTATATCCCGCTATTTCTGCACTTTTCGCTGAGCAGCAACATGGCTTCGTTAAAGGTCGCTCGACTTGTACTAATCTCATACATTTCACCAACACTGTGGCCAGAGCGTTGGACAATCAGTGTCAGGTTGATGTCGTATACACCGACTTTTCTAAGGCATTTGACACGGTCGACCATGGTATATTACTTGCCAAACTTCAAGATTTTGGTGATAGTGGATCCCTTCTAACTTGGTTTTCGTCCTACCTGTTTAACCGAGAGTGCCGGGTTGTATACAATAGCTCTTATTCTTCTGCCTTTTGTCCTTCGTCCGGAGTTCCCCAGGGTTCAATACTAGGTCCACTGCTTTTCAACATTTTTGTTAATGATCTCCCTAGTAATGTTTCTTCTTCCTGTCTACTTTACGCTGACGACTTAAAGCTTTACAGGATTATCAAGTCGGTCGATGACTGCCATATCCTTCAAGGTCACCTTGTGGCCTTAGGAAAATTGGTGTCGAAGAAACTCAATAAGTCTGAATGTCCAAAAATGCCATTCGATGACCTTCTCGCTTAAACAATCACCTTTATCGTATGAATATTGCATAAATGCTACTCCTCTAGTGAAAGTCGATCGCTTTACGGATATGGAGGTTTTATTTGATAGTATGTTGAAATTTAACCTTCATATAATTGACATTTGTAATAGAGCTTCGAGAACGGTAGGTTTTGTTCTTCGCTCCTCTCAAGCATTTAGTAATATTTCAACTTGTATTACTCTCTTCAATTCTCTGTCTCGAAGTATCCTTGAATACTGCTCCCCCGTTTGGTCTCCGCACTTCAACTACTTAACTGCTCTCATTGAGTCGGTACAGCGGAAGTTCACTCGTATTCTCTTTTTTAAATTCCATATTCCCTATTGCCCTTATGATAATCGTCTTGAATTCCTTTGTGTGCAACCCCTGGAGAGACGAAGATTATATCTGGATGAGTGTTTCCAATTTAATATTTGCAACAGCTCCCCGTCGCTTCCTTTGCACAACGAATTTACTATTCGCGTTCCAAATAGATTAACGAGGCTATCGTCATTATTCGTTATTCCTTTCGCCCGCACAGAGCTATCCTATCACTCGCCCCTGCTTCGTTTACCCCGAAATCACAACATCCTACAACTCGGTTCTTTTCCCACGTCTCTTGATATTTTCAAATCAGACCTAAGGAGCATTATTTTCGGAAGGGTCTCTGGTTTATAATTTCATTTCATTTTAAAAACTTTAATAATTGATAATTTTTGCCTATTTACAATTTTTTTTATAATGTACCTAATTTTTAATTTTACCTTACTCAACTTTGTTTTTTTTTTTTTTTTAATTCTTGGCATTATTGTTTTGTTTTGTAATTGGAGCGTATAAGCTCTGTAAAACATCCGAATTTATAAATAAATAAATAAATATAAATGAAAACTAAGGGTAGCTCCCATACAAAGTGACCCAAGACAACGTTGTTCTACAGTTTATAAAATGAGTAGTGCGTAGAACAAACTCGTGATGGGTCACTTTGTATGGGAGATACCCTTAGTTTTTATCCGAATGTGCTGATTTTTGGTGGGTGCGGTGACTATGGCCTCCAATCCCAACAAACCAAAATTTAGCACTCTGCTCTATATTTGGGGGGGGGAGTTATGGATGTGCCGTTTTGAAAAATTTAAATGAGGGGATAATGGGGTCCTTGACCAGAACGACTCAATGTTTACCTTAAAATGATCTTGAACTTATTGTGAATACTTATACAAAATTCTACGACTGAACCAGCATTTTTTCAAAAGTTATGAAGCTTTTAAAAAGATCTAAAATGAAAATATTATAATTTATGTTCTAGTCTAACGCCGAAATATTCAATTAAACTCTAATGTGTTATATATCATTGCAAAGATAATTTTATGCAGTTTTTTTCGTCCTGAGACAATTTTTCTGTATCTCTTACCATTTTTGAAATTATCGCAAAAAAACGAAAAAATATGCAATTTTTCTTAGACTATAAGAAAAATTTCGTTTTCAAATTTCAGCCCTAAAACAAATTTTCCAACACTCTCCTCTCCTCCTGTCGTCGAGCGCTATTAACGGTTCTTTGTTCTGGAAAACGGCGAACAATTCTGCGAATCGTTGATCTCGAGGGAGCAACTCTTACATGGAGCGTTCGCCGATACTCGCGCTGTGTCTCGGCAATCGAATTATTATTCCGCGTGTAAATTTGTATTATTTGATTTTATAAAAACTTTATAAATTTGAGCAACGAGGCAAGCATTCATTACCATTCATTCATTTTTTGTTATTATGGTGTCATTACCTGATGCATTTTTACGACTTAATTTCTAAATAAATTGTCTAATAATGGCATTTTTGGCAGTAATTACCTCTTAAACAATGAGGTAATGAATCGTTAGCATAATTCTATTCTACCTGTCCGCATACGTACTTTTTGTGAATGAAATAGTTCAAAAATTAACACTTTTATAAAACCTACCTAAATCGACCCTTCCTCAACGCGAACCTACCTGGAAAAAAGTGTAAACATATCTCCCATGTGTCTCGTTTATTCTTACCAAATTTCAGAAAAAAAAAACTCCGAGAAGTTTTCCCTTAGGGGAAAAATCTAAGATAATGTATATGTAAAAAAAATAGTGTAAGGCTAATTTTTGTTGTTTTTTAATCAGTGGGCTACCAGGAATCTACAACTGATTTTGCTAAAATAAAATTTGATAGGAAAGATCCCAAAAAGGACAAAAACGGATACTCTTTAATCCTTCACCGGAGGTCGGCATGCGGGTTATCATATCAAAGGGGACATCGAGTACACTACATATCCGGTGTTTGTTTCGTGTTTCAAGGACCCTCAAAGGAATAAATCGAGCTTAAATGGAAAATTTTCGCGTTTCCCGTGTATCTTTCCAAAGCCATAACTACGAGAATAATCCAAGTTGTCACTCCTTTTATTACTTTCCAGAATCTATAATAGCTGAAGATTTTACCATAAAATTTGCTAAGAAAAAAGTTTATCGGAAAGCTCTGAAAAAGGACATAAAAGGACACTAATTGCACACCTTAGTCGAACGTGGGCATGTGGGGTGTCATATCAAAGAGGACGTCGAGTGCATTGCATATCCGGTGCTTGTTTCACAAACAAAAAAAAATAGCCTTACTCTATTTTTTTATTTGAAATGCTAATATGACTGAATTAATCAGTTAATTATGGTCTTCTAAATGTACATATCTTCAAAAGTTCGTACTAAAGTGTGCCCTACAAGTGTCAAAAACCGCGTTTAAATCAAGGGGGGTGTATAATGCAATTAATTTAATATTGGCATGTCAATAACAAAAATGACATAAAGCATCTTTTCTCGGATTAACATATCGTGATCTTTTTATACTCGTCACTATGTCAAAGGGTATATTAGCTTTGTCATGAAGTTTGCAACGCAAAGAAGGAAGCACTTCCGACTATTAAAAGTATATATATTATTGATCAAAGTGACGCGAGAAATCGATTGAGCGATGTCTGCCTTTTAGTCTGTCTGTTTGAACGCAAACTAGACGCTCAGTTTTAAACCTTAAATGTCATTCATGTCATTCACGGGTATTAAAATTTCGGCCACGCCCGAAATTAGCCTCGGTCTCGGTTTGTATGTATTATCTGACCAAAAAAAAAACAAAGTTGTAAAAGTTACCCCGCCAAAGAAAAATTCATCTGCCGCAAAAAGAACACATATCACTCCAATACGCCGTTCATATGTAATTTTGTTTTAGGTGTAAATGCTGGAGAAGTTAAAATGTTCAGGACTGCTTCCTAAAGTAATTTGATGTCCCTGTATCTCAGTGCCGTAATGTCCCAGTATCCCAATGTTCCAATATCCCAATGTGCCAACATCCCAATGTCCCAATATTCTAATATCCCGATGTCCCAGTGACCCAATGTTCCCACGTCCCAGTTTCCCCAGTGTACCTAATGTCCCAATGTCCTAATGTGTTAATGTCCTAATATCCCAATGTCCTAATGACCCAAGACCCTAATGTCTACATGTTCTTTAATCCCAGTGCCCCAATGTCACAACATCCCGATGTCTCAGTGGCCCAATGCCCCTCTGCACCAGTGTCCCAATGTCCGATTGTCCTATTGTCGCAAAGTCATAATGTACCAATGGCGGGCAATACGCTCTTGCGTCTCTTGATCATCCTTTACGGCTAGTATGAAAATACCTGGAGCCTGGACCACGCCGAGATTCGATCTCCGGACCTCTAGATTACTAGCATCGTAGAGTGCGACTCAACCAAGTGAGCTACAGAGCAACAACAAAAATGCCACGTTGAGTGACAATTACTGATAGGCCGTTTCCAAAGAAAAACTAGAGCTAGTTCTAAATGGTAGGATGAGTGTAAGATGACGTGTAGATCCCGAAATATTCAATTTCATTTCAAGTTTTTTAGGGATAGACGGGTTAGTTCTGGTCTACTTTAAATACTTTATAAGGACAATCCACAGCTTTGGACCCAATTTTAAAGATTTGCGCAACATTCCATCAACTTGAAGGATGTATCATAATAGGGCATTGATGCAGATACCATAGTAACATCATAGACCCATAGCAAAGCAACAACCCCTCATAGCCGTCTTACTAGCATCACTACACTTTCCATGGAAACATAAATATAACTCTCAGCTATCTGTCGAGAAGCTACAATTTCTGTTTATGATCGAATATTGATTAGTTTACGAAAATATTTCCTATTAATTCCGAAAATCCCCGGTATAACTTCTTCTTAACTATATCATAAATAAATTTATCTCATCTCATTTCAGGGCGCTCAGGGAGAATCAGGTCAAAAGGGAGAACGCGGTGATCCAGGTCTTCCGGTAAGTTGAAACTTCCATCTTCTTCCCATTTAGAAACAATAAACACATCTATTTGATTCCATTACAACATTCGCCATCCCCATAGAAATGTGTGTGGAAGCGGAATTATATTTATAGCCCTTACATAAGTCATATAATTGCCACCCGACAAAAGTATGCGCTACTTCATGTTCATCCCCCTGTCGGGCGTGTGTCCTATAGTAGCAAAGAATTACAATTCCGCATAGCAAACTTATTTTCACCATCGTCGTCATATCTTTGTATAAAAGCGAAAGGACTTTTCACAGTTCTCGTCGCACTTTATTTTATTTCGGGGGATGAAGTGAAGTAAATCTAATGAAATTTTAATTTACAATCTCTTCTTTTCTATTTTCTGAATAATTTTATCGACGAGCACCCAGCTCGTTTCACGCTTTTGACCACAACATACAATCATTATATACTCTCGTCCTTGCAGGGTACGGACGGTATTCCCGGTCAGGAGGGTCCACGTGGCGAGAAAGGCTCCAAAGGTGATCCGGGACCGACTGGAAAGCGTGGACGTAAAGGTGACCGAGGCGATAAGGGTGAACAGGGTGTGCCCGGATTAGATGCTCCTTGTCCGCTCGGTTCGGATGGACTACCGTTGCCAGGATGTGGATGGCGACCGCCAAAAGTGAGTTTTAAAATATTTTTTGTTTTTAATATGGGAATGTAAGGGTATAGTCAAAGTGAGCGAGAGTTTATGATGGTGTGTGGAGAGATGAAAGAAGGTGTTCGTTCGTTTTCGAGTGCTACTTTTACATTCTAATTGGTGGACTTGTTACGTGGTGTAGAGTGTGTAGTAATTTGAATTATAATAAATTTTTTTCGCTGGCTGTCCTATTTTTGGGTTTTTTCGTTTTCAAAGCGGTGATATTGGCTTGGGGCGATTAGAAATGATGTAATTGAAAATTTTGTTTTTGGAATTACTCCTGGATAGTATATTGGTGGAGAATTTTTTTCAGTACTTAGAATATAAATTAAATAATTATTTAAAGGAATAGATTAACAAATAAGCACCTAGTTTGTTTATAATTTTGATATTTTTATAGTAGGAAAATTAAATTGAAACTTAAAAAAAAATCTGCACTCAAGCACCAGAAATGGAATGTTATACACAAAAGAAGCAATTCACTAAGTACCTAACCAGCTGATTAATTTGTTTTTTTATATTTCCTAACATTTTTCTCTTTTTATTTAACTTAATTTTGTGTAACTTTGGATCTATGTCTGTTATGTCGATTTTTGTGTTGTTGTTCTGTTTATCATAGGAGCCTGTGATATCACAACCCATGCACAAAGACTATTTACCGGATGTAACCGGACCGGAAAACAATGAAAGTGACTACGAACATGAAGACGAAGAAGAAGATCCTGGCGAAGCCGAAGAAGAGTATGACGAACTCTATCAGGATAATATACATAATTCTGATTAATTTAGATTTATGATCATTAAATAAATCACCTACCTACTATTAATGCATACAAACTGTAAAGATTAACACCAACGGACCTTCACTTACTATATCCAAGGAGACATTAAAAAGGCAGCAGGACATTTAATGATATACAAGGAACAACCATTCCCTAAGAAATATCCCTTCAATAATGGGAAGGGTATAACAATGAAAATACATAACTGTTACTTGGCTTGTAGTCTACCTCTCACTTCAAAATAATTACTAACCAATCAGCACATTCACCTGAAATTTTTCAAATGACTTGGACATAGTTTAGAAATATGGTGGAAAGCAATACACTAACAACTGACAACACGCAGAAGTCACATACGTATGTAAAAATTAATTTTATTCTATACACGTATTATGCATGATTTGAGCAACAATATAACAGTAGTTTTAGATAATACCATTCTTTTTTTTAAATTATTTTCCTTTTGCTTTTGTCTAATGTAAGTGAAAACCATTTTTGTTGTATTTTATATTTGTCTTAAAGTAATTTTGAAATCTATTTACTCCTTTTTTTTAAAGAAAAACGTATTTACCTGTTTAATTGAGTTTTTTTTTAATTTCTGCTAATATTGTTCTTTTCTTATTACAGGAAAAGATAAGAGACTGGCTTCACGCATTACAAGATTTACAAACACAACGAAATGTTATCAATTAAATAGAACTTTTACATGTTTCTTCGAGAAACGCTTAAACTATTTCAATTTATTACGCGAAAAGATATTTTTAATCCAGATAAATGGATTTCGATAATATCAAACCATGTATATGTAATAATTTAGTAGTGTATAAAAACCGATGTTTTATTATACATAGCGAATGAGAGACGATGAGTCATATACGCAGAGTGCCGGTACACTATACCAAACAATTTTCATTACCAACTACTCAATATAAATTGTTAAAGATTATTATTGTTTTTAAATATTTTTAAATTCACAATTTCACCGTAGTTTAGCTTTTAGTAAGGAACATAAGTTTTCATTTTTAGATAGTAAACTGCATTAATTAGGAAGATGCCACACTCGTGGGTTTAAGTAATAATAAACTTATGTAATTTAAACAGCAATTATACGTATACTCGTATTTCAATCAAGTTGTAATAATTTATGAAAGATTTATTTTCTATTTTTGTGTAGTCACTTGCAAACCAAAATAAATATATTATTTGAAGTATACACGTATTTATGTACCTATTAATTTAAGTTTTTTTTAGCCATCTTTTCCGCTCGAAAACAATACAGAATAGATAAAAAATGTATTTTAAATCTTGTTTAGCCAAATAGATTAAAAATTGATCAATACAAATCTGTTAAATTAAATCTGGGTTTAAAAAAATTTAATATCAAAGATCGGATCTTTTCGAAACGAATGTTGATAAAAAACTTTCTTTTATAACCGACAAATCTACAGATAAAAAAGGCTTACAAAATACAAAAAAAATTAATAATAAAAAAAAAGTAGCAATAAGAATACAGTACGATGCTAGTGCCTATCGCAATGTGAATATTATTATAAAACAAAAAAATAATAATAAATTGTTTTGATATTCAAATGTAAAATAAAATAAGAAAAATTTTTTTCTTACTTAAGCCTAACAGCTATTGCAAACCTTGTATTGCAGCTACTAGTGCAACGAAGGGAAGAGCCAAGGACCAAAAAGCTCTAAAGAGACAAAGAAATCCAGACTTTGGAGCGAGTTTTTATGTGCCGGCTCCCGAACGGTTAAAACTCAGGCGAAGCATGGAGGAGACTGCATCTCTTTAAACTTCTAAAAGGAAGAGAGCGTCGTCTTCAATCGATCAAAAAAAGGGGATGGTTCAAACTGCAAAGTACCCACTGGAAGAAAACCCGAGACCCTGGACCAGGGTGGAAATAAAACGAGACAAGAAGAAAAACGTAAAATTCAAGGTGATAAGGACAAGACCCAACGTGATGATCATTCTTCAGTCAGAATAGATTACCTATGGCGACATTCTAAAGAGGGTGAAGTCTAAACCACGGCCGAAAGAGATGGAGGATAACGTCTCTCGAATTCGCCGAACAAGAAATGGAGAACTATTGTTCAAAATAAAAACCCGCGGTGAAGATTCGGTAGATGGATGTCATCCGTCGAGCTTTCGTTATGAGTTTTTTTTACCGCCGCTTTACAACCCTTCTTATTGCTTATTTGCATGGCATAAATATTAAAATCCTGATTAGTCCAAGAGGGTATTTCTTCTCCTATTGTGTTCTCCGTTATAACAGGTGTTATTATTGCCGAGCTTTAATAATGTAAACAACAATTTGCTTACCTACCGAACCTCCTACATCTGCATGAATCTGCATCTGGTTTGTGTCCTTGCTGCATAGTCTTGTGCCTTTGACTTTGATACTTTTGCAGGGATGTTGGGATTTTAATAATGACGCCTTCTCCTATTCGTGAGGGTTGTCCAGCACTCTTGGATCAGGGGAAGAAGAATATCCGCTGTAGCGATGATGTCCACTTTCAAAACTTCAATCGGGATACCGTCTGCCACCGGGGCCTCACCGGCTTCCAATGATTGAAGGGCCTTAGATATTTCCAGCTTAGATGGTACGCCGGTGTTAATTTTGGCCATTTGCGAAAGACTTACTGGCTCCTGTGGAAATGGGCTTGAAGGGTTAAAGTTGTTAGTAAGAACTTCCACGAAATGCTCTCTCCATCGGCGCAGTTGTTGTTCGCCTGTGACTACACGGAAAAAAAGGAAATGTACATGTGGCCAACGACGGGGGTATCTATAACTATTTTGAGGGTGAAATTTCAGCTAACCATCATTTTATGTTCTCCAAACCATCAACAAATGTTAAAACGAAAATGTGAATAAAACAACGTAAATGTTCTAAATACTATTGTTTTGTATATACCAAATTACTAAATTGTAATAGTAACAAATTGATTAGTTGTTGGTACCAGTTAAAAAGTAAATAATTATTTATGTCTTTACTACATTGCGAAATGTGCACTGAACCATTGACTATTTTCTATATTAACCTAACTATTTTACCCCATGATTCTCAGCCTATCATGTCATAGTCAGTACAAATATGAAACCTGGTTGATTTTTCACTTGCATGCAAAAAAAAAATATAAAAAAAAATTTTTCGCGAGTGCACAGAGCGCGAACGCTGGGTTGGTGAGCGTGGCGAGTAACTCATAAATCATATAACTCATTTGACCTCTTCTATATTTCATTTAACTCTTTACGCTCTAAATTGCATAATAAATTACCGCCTACCTACAGTGGGATTCGATCCCGAGAACCTATGATTTGGAGACCAACGCCCTACCTACTCGACCAACCAGACTCTATGAGTGATGAAGTTTGTAATTTACACCATACCATACCATACCATACCATGTTAAAAGAACGATTTTGTCACTCCTTGCCATTAACGGTAAAATGCACTTTTCCATATTATGGTGACGTCACTATCTCAAACAACCTACTTTTCCTGATCGCACCGTGTCGGGGAATATGTCAAAATTTGTCGCTTGGCTAATTACAATTAGTTGTGAAAAGAATGATTTTGTCGCTCCCTTCTATCCGCGGGAAAACGCTGTTTTCCATTTTATGACGTCAATATGGGAGAAAACCCACTTTTCCTGATCGGATCGACTTGACGAGTATGTCATAATTTGCCGCTGGTCTACTACGAATTAGTTGTGAAAAGAATGAATTTGTCGCTCCTCGCTATCCACGAAAAAAAGCGGTGCTAGTTTTTATACCCTATACCCATAAGATGGTATAGGGTATACAGGGTGTCCGGAAACTTCCGCATAAACGCACCGGATTATGATTCTTCAGTTGATTTCCAGCAAAAAAATTGTACGAACATACCCCCTCAGCCTAACCCTTTAGCTGCCACAGGCATTTAAAGATTTTTGAAAAAATCATTTTCTTGCACGACTTAAAGCCTAATATCTCCAAAGCTAGACCAGCTAGAATAGTGAAATAAAATGATTATTACAGCCAACAGAAATAATGGAGCTAGAATAAAATGATGTAAAAAAAATATGATCGTGCGACTATGCGCCAATTTTTAAAAGAATCGTACAAGCACCTCACCTTGGCAGAAGTTGTAGAAAATTGAGATGGAAAAAAGATTGCTTTTGGGTCAAATCACGCAAATTTGACTTTGAAGCTCTGTAAAAACCATACCTCCTATCCGATTTTAGTGTGGTTAGCTTTCTTTTACAATTAAATTTGTTGGCTGTAATAATCATTTTATTTCACTATTCTAGCTGGTCTAGCTTTGAAGATATTAAGCTTTAAGTCGTGCAAGAAAATGATTTTTTCAAAAATCTTTAAATGCCTGTGGCAGCTAAAGGGTTAAGCTGAGGGGGTATGTTCCGTACAACTTTTTTGCTAGAAATCAACTGAAGAATCATAATCCGATGCGTTTATGCGGCAGTTTCCGGACACCTGGTCTAGCTTTGGAGATATTAGGCTTTAAGTCGTGCAAGAAAATGATTTTTTCAAAAATCTTTAAATGCCTGTGGCAGCTAAAGGGTTAAGCTGATGGGGTATGTTCCGTACAACTTTTTTGCTGGAAATCAACTGAGGAATCATAATCCGGTGCGTTTATGCGGCGCAGTTTCCGGACACCCTGTATTGTTTTTGTTACGCCGATATTATGTTACACCTCAAAGGAGCCACCGGAGGTATGGCAAAGTATGTATATATGTAGATGATTAGAGTCGGTCCCTAAATCGAATAAACCATGTCTGTCTGTCCGTGTGTCTGTCTGTTCGCACGATAGCTCCCGAAATAATGAAGCTAGCAGTTTGAAATTTGGCCAAATGTTTGTATTGCTAAAATCTTGGACGGTATTGAAAATGGGCCAAATCGGACCAAGAGTTCCCCTACCTCCCATACAAATTACCCCTCCTTGATATCTTAATTCGGCCATAACTTTCGATAGAATATCGCTATCGACTTGAAATTTTGCTCAATGTCTCATTCTGACATATACTTTGATTTGATAAAAAGTGGAGTAGGAACGACTGCCCCTACCCTTACCTCCCCTACAAAGTTATATTCAGCCATATCTTTTGATTGAACGTCGCGAAAAACTTCAAATTAATATCAGATGGTAGCTGCTGGATGCCTTGATATGATAATAAAGATGTACCAGGTCCGACCCATCTACCCCTCCCCCTGCAAAAAATACGAAATGGAATATTTCGGGAGTTGCGTGTCTTCTAGGTCTGTACATGGGAATAGGGTATAGGCTGAATTCAAATTGTAAGACGAAACCGGACGGGTAAACTTGCAAGACAAGAACCATCGTTCTTACAATCTGAATTGCATAATGCTTGTCTGCTGGCCACTACAAAAGCTCTCCGTCCGGTTTTGTCTTACAATTTGAATTCACCCATACACTCATCGTGCTATTCGCACGATTAGAACTCGAGCCCGTATTTACAAACATACCTTAACTTAAGGAGACCTTGAGTCAAGGATGCCGAAATTAAAAAACTTAAATGTCATTTTCCATACTTTTTCATAGAAATCACTTACAGTGGCTCACAGCTTATTTTATGCAGTTCATATTTTAATTTTTTATGCACTATATCTCCGAAACTAATAAAACTATAAAGCTGAAATTGACGTTATTTGAAATTAAAAATTGTAGGTTTTACATGAATACTTCTTTTAATTAATTTTTTTTATGATTTATAGGAGAAATATCCAAATATTTCCAAAAACATCAAAAATTCATCTCACAGCTTAATTTATGCAGGTGACCTAATACCACCGATTTCGCACTGGTTATTCAAAATCCCAAGCATTTTTCGCGTGTCGTGTATGACAAATTGCATCATAATTGTCTATTGGTGGTCTAAAGTCTTAGTTTGTCATTGTTAACGTCTGGTCTAAAGTTCTTAGTCTGTCATTTTTAACGTCGTCACAAAACGAAATAATAATGGGTCCACGAGCAACGATTGAGCAAAGAGAATTGGTCGTAAATCACTTCAAAAACGGTAAATCACAGCGGAAAATTGCTTTAATGGTAAATACGAAGCCATCTACGGTTCAAAAAATTATTGAGCGTTTTCTTCGCGAAAATCGGATCAACAATAAAGGAAGAAAAGCTCTAAATAAAATTTTCAATGAAGCTGACAAGACATTTATTGTGCGAGAAGTGAAGGCTAATCCTGGACTCTCCGCGGTAAAACTTACGACGGAAGTAAGCGAAAGCCTCGGCAAAGCTTGTAGTGTCGAAACTGTTCGCCGAGTTTTGTGAGATAAGGATTTTAATGGCAGAGTTGTTCGGAAAAAAACCATTCATTAGTCCGAAAAATAGGCGCATTCGATTAAATTTCGCCAAAGAGAACTTTAATAAGAGCCAGGAGTTTTGGGAATCAGTGATCTTATCCCACGAATCGAAATTAAATATATTTGGGTCAGATGGCATGTCTTACGTATGGAGGAAGCCCAATACGGAGTATAATAAAAAAAACCTAAAACCAACTGTTAAGCATGGCGGAGGAAGCGTAATGGTATGGGGTTGTATGTCAGCTTCTGGTCCAGGAAAGCTGACTTTTATTGAAACAAACATGGATAAGAACATGTACCTTCAAATTCTGAAGGATAATTTATTGCAAAGCGCCAAGAATTTGGGGATACGGTCGAATTTCCATTTTTATCAAGACAACGACCCTAAACATAAATCGGGCATTGTTCAATCGTGGCTCATGTACAACTGCCCCATGTTATGGCCCCTCCTGCACAATCACATTAATGTTATTGAAAATTTGTGGGCAATATTGGAGCAGAACTTCAGGAAGCTCAAAATTTCCAACAAGAACGACCTAAAAGAAGCTTTACAACTAGAATGGAACAAAATATCGCCGGAAGTTACTTCCAAACTAGTTAATTCGATGCGGAAACGACTTAAAGCTGTTGTGGACCAGAAGGGCTACCACACAAAGTATTAAAATATCCTTAGTTCTAACGATACTCAATTTTTTTTAAATTATCAGTAACTGCATAAAATTAGCTGTGAGATGAATTTTTGATGTTTTTGGAAATATTTTGATATTTCTCCCGTAAATCATTAAAACAATGAATTAAATGAAGTATCCATGTAAAACATACAATTTTTCATTTCAAATAACGTCAATTTCAGCTTTATATTTTACCAGTTCCGGAGATACAGTGCCTCAAAAATTAAAATATGAACTGCATAAAATAAGCTGTGAGCCACTGTATATTCACGAGTCAATGCATCCTTGATTTAAGGAGAAACTCAGGGAGACCTTGAAATTTTCTATAGTCAACCTCAATTGAAGTCAAGGTAGCACATACCTTGAAATATTATATTTCAAGGCTATTGAAAACTTAAGGTCTCCTTGAGTTTCGTCTTAAATCAAGGATTTTTAGCCGTTTTTAAAAAAATATAGCCGGTTTTCCAGCTAAATTTAGCCGTTTTCTGAATTTCCAGTTGGCAACACTGGCCATGACGAAGAATGATTCGTCTTCTCGTGTTCTTTTTACGAATTTTCCCGAAAACTTCGGGGAAGCGAATGATCGTGTACCACTCGGAATTGACCGTACTACGTTCCTCAAGTGGAACAATGGCCACAGGACCCATTCGGCCGGAAAAACAGGCGACCATTTGCTTGGAAGTACTTCGTGCGCAAACAACTTTTGTTGGGTTTGGCTCATCTTGAAACACCCATACAGTCGACTGCTCTTTACTTTCGAGCTCATATGCGTAAATCCACGATTCATCACCTGTCACGATGTCATAGACGTGTTCCGAAGCACCGCAATTGTATTTTTTGAGCATTTCTTTCGACCAATCGACACGAGCCTTTTTTTTTGAGCGATTGATACATTGTGTGGGATCCAATGCAAACAAATTTTTTTGACAGTCAAATGTTCATGCAATATTGAATGTATGCTGGTCCCACTAATGCCTAAGGTTGTCTAAATCTCACAATATGTCACATGACGATCTTGATTAATCAGTTCGCGTACAGCATCAATGGTTTCCGGAACAACAACTAATTTTGGACGACCTTCACGAAATTCGTCTTGGAGTGAACTACGACCTCGATTGAATTCACCATATAATCGATAAACACTGGTCCTTGATAGAGCTTCATCGCCAAAAATTGAATTTAGTTCATACATGCACTGTTGCCGAGTTAATCCACGTCGAAAGTTACTGTACAAAAACACAATAATAAAATTCAATAATCTGCTGGCTTTGTTCGTTTGTAAGTCGATTCATGGTTAAATTATAGACCACACTGAACATATTTGACAGTAAAGCCCCAATCGCAATACTCCTTTCCGTTCCATTCCGTCAACCATCCAATCCGTTCCGTTTTGTCAAAATATAAGTGCAAAGCACAATGCTCCGTTCCGTTCTGGCAATTGTCATACGTGACGAATACGTACATATATCATTTTTTTGTCGGAGTTTCTTGAAATGTTAGAATTGTTTTTTCATTTATACTTACTGTACCTAATGTACGCCTTCGATGAACTACTCGTCATCCGTATCCATATCCGTTTGTTATGCTTTTGAACTGTAATTTTCCATTAAGTGAGGTTATGTGATCCGTAAAAGTTGAATTTTGGTCAACTCTTCTGATCCGTTCCGTTCCGTTACAACCATTGTGTGCGTTTACATGCCCATAGTCCGTAAGGTCTACTTTTGACAGCTGAACGGAACGGAACGGAGTATTGCGATTGGGCCTTAACTCAAGACACGAAACCCGCGTGAGTTGTCAAAAACAGTGTTGTCAAAAAGAAAGTTCCTAAAATATAACTTTTTATTTGCACAAAACAAAAAATTAATAGCCGATTACTTCTGACTTCTGGTGGATATTTGGTGTGGAGCCATACCTATTTAGTCTGGGATTCATACTGCAAGGTCATTATAACGACTAAATGTCTATGGACGATGGGTAGGTGCATGTATCCTTTTGATATATTTAACAGCCGACACGATGGATGGTTTGTTTTACGTGATCCTCTACTCATTTTTTTTCAGCTATTTCATATTTCTGGTGGAAAAATCCATATTAGAGCGGAATATTTCTAGGCACATGCATTGTTTTCTTTTTGCACATTTACCACATATCAACAGTTATTTCGCCTTTCACTAAGCTGAAATGGCTTTCCGGCGCTAATTACCAAACATTTCAGGATCAACGGATTCATTCTAATCCACTATAAACTTTTGGTAAAACTCCCTACAACATCGAGTCGAATACATCCTAACTTTCACTCTGTAGTTGCCGAAAACGAAATCCTTCTCGTCTCTGGAACACTTTGTTGTTTTCATTTTCTGAATAACTGGGTTTCGCAATAATTTACCTTTTTTGTTTGCTGCGCTGATACAAAAGTTGCACACAAGTCCTGATGGTGTGTTCTCGTCTAGATACGAGTAGAGTATGTACCAAATTTTCAACAATTTGCATCTGCAATACGCTCCCATTGTTTGCCATTTGCAACAGATTAAATTCCATATACGTTCTGACAGGCATGCACAGCACAAGGATACGGTAGCGTAGCGCGTCCATCTACCCATATGCACATATGCTTCATCCCATAGGAATACCGCGGGGAAATATACCTACATATTCGTGTTTTTTCTTCGCGCTTGCATCCTCTCTAAGGACTATGCTCAACTACAACGGCTGCTGCCTTGTCAGATCTCCACCCCCCCCCCCGCCCAGTTCTCATTCACACACAATTTACTTAGTAAGCATTCGTTGTACCGCAAAGGGTACATCTGCATTGCATGACTTTGAGAGGATACTTTGTAAGGATAAGAGGGTGCTGCTTCATCCAAGTCTGCTTCGATGCTATGCTGTATACGAAACAAGCTCGGTTTTACTTTATTTCGCAATTTTTTCCTACCATATGTAGGTACGTTTGGATCGTTTGGATGAGTGAGCCAAGAGGGAGCTGAGTGGCAATAGTTCATCGGCAAGCATGCAACACATATTCGGCATAACATATAGCGAAAAAGGATACTTGGTAATACACTCCTTTCCAATTTTTGCATGGACGTGCCCCTCTCGTGTAATGTGTCGACCGTTTCGAGAGACGTCGTCGTCATCGTCTTCGTCGTTGACTGCTACTCGATTCAGGAGGAATTTTTATTAAGTTCCCGCTATAAAGTGTCTTCTTCGTGCGACGCGCTTATGCTATCCGCGTATCCTCGCAAGGAGTCCGTTAAAGTGTTGCAAAAGGTGCAGGCAAACGAATTGGATCGCCTGGCGTGCACCGCACAATAAGCTACGCTGGTGAAACATGAACAACTTGCCTCCCCTAATCCCAATATCGCGTAATCCGAAGATATACGTGTGTAAGGCTTTTCAAGGATCTGCACGCGAGAATGCTGTTGCTGGTATGCTGGGAATGGGTGAGATGAATAAGACGAAGACGACGACAATAACAACAACGGGGGCACTTGTCGTTGCTGTATGTACTTTGGCAAACACCGAGTCCTGGGTGCAAAACAGAAGAATTCTAAGTGGCACTCGTGGAACACAATTTATAATTCCCATATCCTTCACACTGTCGCATTTTAAGTCCTGAGTGAACTTCGATGTTGAAAGTTGTTATTCCATTTTACGTGTGTAAAAAGACAACAACAACAACAAACTGCCGTGTGGGGATGGGGGCCGGGGAGCGTGTCAGTTGACTGCTGTGCACTTGAACATTCCGCAAAAGGAGAGTGCAAACCGAGTACGCCGAGGGGTGGAAACGAGAACCGAGAACGATGACTAAATTATAGATTAGGTTCCGTCGGTTGAATGTATGGATATGAGGCAAAGATGATTGGACAAGAGGAGGATGCCAGTTGCCAGCATCCAACAGGAATAATATTGATACAACTGATTAGGTTGGAGAGCTTGTTATCCAGAGATAACCGCATAATAAGCGGAAGGTGCAATAAGGATGCTCTCTGACATTAATGGGGTCCAATGAATGGATGTGATAAACGATGTCACATTATACATTCCCGGACAGTGGCAAGATTCTTATCGTCAAAGGATGCAACGGATTTACGTTGACCGTGGCAAACGCAAAAGAGACTTGTTAGATAGTTAAAGAGGAATGAAATTATAAACAATAAAGGAGAAAGCTGTTCAAAACGTGACTATGGTTGGTTTATTGATGGTCACTGCATGGATAGAGCACGACAGGAGGACGACCAGGGACGACTAACTGTGTAAAAGTAGTTTTTCTCAGCGCTTAGGATGTACGGAAACAAACTCGAAACTCCTCTTTCATGGACGCGGACAGGCCCAGGGGTCGTTAACCGTTATTGTTGTAAAAGCGTCGCAGAGAGGGCGAGCGTACGCCCTGCTCGTGTATATTCGACACAAGTAGAAATTGAGGCGCAAACCCTTACCTCAGGCGAAGTGGATGGAGCCTAGCTGTATACTGTGCAAGGAAGCAGCAAAGGCAAACTATATGCACCAAACAGGGGGTGTAGCGGATCACGAAATATCCTTGAAACCATAAATTGAAAGAAAAGCGTTTTGTAGTTTTCCATTCGTATACTTAATGCAAATCCATATCCAATTTCAAATTCCAGTAGAACATTCGATCTTCGATCTTCCTTATGATTTCATGTCGCCAAGATGCTCGAGGTTTCCAAGGAAAGCAGGACGAAGTTCAGGCAGCTATGCTGCCGGTTCGTCTCGACTTTGACCTGTTCCTCCAAAATATACGATGTGCTGTTGGTGAGATGAAGGGTATTGGGGTATGGGTTGAGGAACGAGTTAAAGGGAGATTTGGAAAGTCCCTATTTATCTTATTAATTCATTCATTCGTTTGTAGGTAGCAAAGAAATTTTCGTAATATTCCGTTGGAAAACATTTCCGTTTTTTATTACCGACACGACCCGCACTAGATTGTCTTTTCCCGAATGTACCGCGGTAATTTTAGCCAAAGGCCATTTATATGACGGAAGCCTTTCATCTTTTATAAGACACAAATCACCAACTTTCGGCTCACACTGTCGCACTTGACATTTCGAACTTTGATGAAGTCGCGCCAAGTATTCCTTGGACCACCGTTGCCAGAACATTTGCGCGAGTTTTTGGGTATATTGCCAGCGAGATAAGCTGTTATCCTTAGTATTTAGCATGCTAGACTCTGGAACATTTATTAGAGTATCACCGATTAAGAAATGAGTCGGTGTCAAAGCAGTGGGTTCAGAAGGATTGTCATACATAGGACATAGAGGTCGAGAATTAAGAACTGCTTCAATTTGAGTGATGACCGTATATAGTTCCTCGAAAGTGAGCACCGCATTGCTAAGGGTTTTCCTTAAATGTTGCTTCAAGGACTTAACTCCCGCCTCCCACAAACCGCCGAAATGTGGGGAAGCAGGTGGATTAAAGTGCCAATTTATATGCTCGTTAGCTGCATACTCCGAAAGGAGGATGGTCAAAACGGTCGTTTGATGAACAGCAATGAAACGTATGTCAAATGAAAGCTTGGGATGAGTGGATTAACGTTTGTTCTAGCGATATTTAGCTAAACAGTGGGAGATCGGAGATATGAGCTATTTAAGTTTTGACAAAAAATGAAAAATCTTACTGCACTAAAATCACATTTACCGAAGAAATATGTAACTCAGAGACTTGAAGTAAATTTTCTAATACATTTAACAGTTTTCACTATCATTGATGGAAAAAATGATTAAAAAATATTAAGTCGTTTTGAAATTATACACGTTCAAAGTCAAAAGTTGCGAATTTTTAATATTCTTTTTGTTACTTTTATCTAATTCTTTCTATATTGCGAAATCATTACATAAAATATATTTTATAAAATGAAATTGTTGTTTTGTAGTGAACAAATCTGCTTTACATATATTTAGTCTATTTTCAAAAGTTAAGAAGTTAATTGGGCTTAAACGACGTAAAGTCTCGCAAAAAAATACACAATTTTACCAAAATATATCATAACGTTGAACGTGTATGTCGTATAAATCGGACTATCAATGGAAACGGATGAGTAAAAAGTTAAAGGATTCTCGATCGTGGATTTAGGGATAGTTTTGGTATTTTAGAAGCATATGGTTATGAAGCTAATGTACCTCCTACAAAGGAAAGGGGAGAAAGCCAATTAACCACGGAACAAGCGAATAGATCAAGACTTATAATCATATGCCGGTGGGTAGTAGAAGTTATGAACGGAAAGATGAAGCAATCTTATAAGCTGTTTCGTCAAACCAACTTTAATAGATCTCTTCCCCACATGTTTGACGACTTTAAAATAGGAGCTAGTCTCTTAAACGCCTTTTACAAGGATCATTGTTTGGCTCCTGAAATAATTAATATAATTAATGAAAACATTAATAAGCCGAATCAATCCGTCTTTATAAATATGTTGAGATGAATAATTTAAATAGGCATCGAATTAATTTCGTGGGTATGGAAGCAAACCTCTTATTTTTAGAATACTTTCTTCGATTAACAGAGGATTGTTTGATTTTGCACTTTTTAGGCACATATCATATAAAGTTACCTAGGTCGTATGTTGCAGAGCATTTGCGGGAGGGGATTTACTATGTTGAAATGTGTAGGCATGATACACTTAAAGGTTTAAGCGAACCCAGCAAAAAATGGAAGGCTTATTTAAGGTTTATATCCATACGCTGTATACCTTTGAAGTAAGGGAAACCTTCGGTAAGGAATTACGTGTTGCAAAGGCATTAACCTGTCAGATACCTTACCGAAGCACAGGCCATGTCATTGGCGATAAGGTTTAAGCTCAGAAACGTAACTTTTACCTTATAATAAAACTATTTAAGCCTTTAAAAAAGATTTACCAGTAGCTTTTAATAAGTTATACGGATGCCTGAAAAAAAAATATAATACCTTTTCATATCCTTATGTAAATGGTTTGATAATGTTTAGAGAATTATAAAAAAATTTGATTTTTCTGAACTGTTATGGCATTATTCTTCTTCTGTGTACCCCCCCCTTGTGGGACATAGTGCATATCCGCACATGCCCGGAAATGTTTGACCACGCCGAGATTCGATCTCCGCACCTCTAGATTACTAGCATCGTGACTCAACCAACTGAGCCACAGAGCCTGTCATGGCAATCTCCTCGCAAAATGATACTTAATTTCAATTTGGAAAGAAACTTAAAATAAGACTTACTTAAGAACTAAAGATATTTTTAATAAGGGAATGGAAAGGTTTTCAGAAAAAAACATTTTAGATACCTTATATAAAGGCTTACAAAAACTTTAAATTACTGAAATGTAATTTTGTCTTATTTCTGGTATGAATTAAAGTTTGAACTAAATTATAAAGAGCCTTACGTAACCATTATTATAATTACTATTTATACCTGTCTGGAAATAAAGCTGGCAATAAACTAAAGTAAGTCTGAATTGTGCCTTAGTTTAATATTAAACAAAGTGAACGCGAATTATCCATGACAGAAAGAAGCAATAAAGCTTTCGTAAGAATTATTATAAGGCCAAAGCTGAAATCGTTTCCCTTACCTATTCCTTAAACCTGACAAACCTGATCAGATTTTTTGCTGGGAATGCAACATTACGTAGACTAATGTATGGTTTTACGGGTTCGACTACATTCGCGGCATGTGAGAGAACGAATTTATTATGTCTATATTTTAATTGACAGAGACCAGCATGGTATACATTCCATTATAGAGCATTAATTCAACTGTCTTACTGGCAGGCGAACAGTGGGAAGCTGCGCCCATATTCTGCCAGTTTTATGGTATGTAGGATAAGGCAGATTTTAAGAATTCAATCCTCCAGAGCAGCACTTACTAGATGTAATAATCGATGACCAATATTAATTAGCCTTTTGTTACCTAATTTTAATGTTTGTTTTCTTTAAGTGCAATGAACAATGTATGTGTTTGACCATATGTGTGACTAATTTGACGAGGCGATGAGAAAAAAATGTGTTTGGAATTTTATATACTCACATAACAACCCATAACTTTAATGAATGCATTTTAAGGAATGGACTTTTGTATGGAGGGGGTCTTAATATTTGTGTTGGCGAGCTCCCACGAAAAGGACATATCGAGAATGCAATAAGAAGGCAATTTCCAAAGAATCAGCTCAATTGGAGCTTTTTTCGCAGATTTAGAAGCAAAAAATGAATATAGGGGAAAACGGTTTTTGTATCAAAAGTACCATTTGTTTTAAAGGAATCGTCCTGATTTTTTTTACAGTAGTAGGGAATAATTTGACCAATTAAGACAATTCAACTGCAATCCGGTCGAAAGTTATATCAAAAAAATTAAAAAAATTGTAGGGGAGGTAGAGGAAATATTGGTCGCATTATATTCATACTTTACAAAAAGTAAGATCCTCTAGTAAAAGCCACTTGTACAAAATTTCAAGTCTCTAGCTTCATTCTTTCAAAAGTTATAGATCGGCAAAGTTGCCCCAAAGGACGAACAAAAGTCGTCCTTTCTCAGGAACCCCAGTGTTTACGGGCCTAAAATTTATATATAAGTTACCCTCTAATATAGCCCTTTCATTTGACACCAGTTTCATTACTGTTCACTCAACGACCAACTTTCATACAAAAGTGCCCATCCTCCTTTGTTGGTTGACCTTGATAATCCTTTGTAGCTCTGCATTCGCGCCAACAAAGTTCGTTCCGCAGTCGCTGTATACGTCAGAACATAATCCACGTCGAGAGACAAATCGCCGAAAAGCTGCCAAAAATGCTTCCGTACTTAAATCGTTGACAAGCTCGATATGCACAGTTTTAGTTGCCATACAAACGAAGATTGATATATAGCCTTTGTGAATACGACCTCCTCTTCCCTTTTGATTCTTTATACTAACTGGACCGCAGTAACCAACTCCAACATGAACAAAGGGACGTGTTACGTTTACTCGAGGTGAAGGGAGACTTCCCATCAATTGCGTTGCGACTTGAGCCTTCGATTTATAACACCTGATGCAATTATGAACGCATTTCTTTATCATATTCCGCGCATCTAAGATCCAATACTTTTGTCTTAACGAAGACAACATAAGCTGAATGTCGCCGTGCATAGTTGTTCGATGAATGTGTTCGATTAGCAGTTTGCTGAAATTTCCATCCTTCGGCAATATGATCGGATATTTTTCGTCAAATGTCATGTTGGCGTAAACTAATCGACTACCCAGCCGCAGGATCCCATTACCATCCAAAAATGGGTTAAGATTATTAAGTTTGCTTCTTTTATCAACTGGTTTGCCGCTTTTTAAAAGACGTAACTCCTCCGAAAACTCTGTCTCTTGAACCTAACGAGTTATTAAATCTGTAGCTGCATTAAGCTCCATTGTTGACAGATAACTTCGATTAACGTTAAGTCTTCGAACAGCTTGGAAAAAACGTAAGCAGTAGGCGACAACTCTTATCAAGCGAAGGAGTGATGAGTATTTCGAGAGAAGCGCTTGTAGGACTGATTCCTTTACCCATACGCTAAGACAAACTACCGCATTTCGTTTGATTTCAATATCCGTGGCATCAATATCAATACTCGCAGGCCATTTGTCTGAAGAATCTCGTAGCCATTCCGGACCGTTCCACCATAGATTATTGTTCGCCAAATGTTCAGCTTTCGCTCCTCGAGACGCTACGTCTGCAGGATTCTGCTCAGAAGGAACATACTTCCAAGGTATGTTAGGGACATTTTCCAGAATTTGACAAACGCGATTCGATACAAAAACTACCCATTTGCTAGGATGCCCTTGTAGCCAAGATAGCCCGATCTTGGAGTCTGTCCATAAATAGGACCTCCCAATTTTCACTCTTCCGGAGAATATCATGTGTGCTTGTTTCATGATTTTTGATAACAGCAATGCTCCACATAATTCCAATCGTGGAATTGTTATCGGCTTTACAGGAGCCACCTTGGTCTTCGCCATAACCAAGTGTGATTGCACTGTTTCGTTGGTTCGAGTAACACAGTATACCGCTGCACCATACGCTACTTGAGAAGCGTCACAAAAACCATGCAGTTCGATTTCTTCCGATTCGTTTGACAAAATATACCGAGGAATTTTAATATATTGTATTACTTGAAAACTATGCCGCAACTTGTTCTAATGATTCATCATGTCCGTAGGTAAACATTCGTCCCAATCCAGTCCACGCGTCCATAGTCTCTGCATCAAACATTTTGCCGTAATTATAATAGGAGCAATCCAACCTAACGGATCATACAATCGTGAAATATCTGATAATACTGAACGTTTGGTATTTGGGCCAAATTTGTCAGGTAGATTATAACGATATGCCTGATTGTCGGATTCTGGGTACCACAATATGCCTAAAGACTTGTGCCCTTCTTCGAAATTGAGATCCATCGTACGAACAGCTTCAATATCTTCGGCGGGAATGTTTTGAAGAATAGAAGTGTCGTTCGAAACCCACTTCCTAAGATGAAATCCCCCAGATTTTAAAAGTTTATTAAGTTCATCAATTTTTGCTATCGCCTCTTCGTGACTTCTTCCTCCGGAGAGTACATCATCGACATAAAAATCTTTCCAAATTGTTTCCGCTTCCAATGGATAAGATGCTTTACCATCTTCAGCCAACTGTTGCAATGTACGAATTGCTAAAAAGGGAGCACTCGTTACACCAAATATAACCGTGTTGAAGCGATATTCCGTAATTCTTTCTTGATTGTGAAACCTCCATAATATTCTCTGAAAATCTCGATCTCCAGGGCGCATTCTAATTTGTAAATACATCTTTTCGATGTCAGCAGCAAAGGTGTATCGACGTAATCTCCATCGAATAAGAACAGAAAACATGTCATTTTGTATTGATGGACCTGTTAGCAGAGTGTCGTTCAAAGACAGGCCTGATGTCGTCTTCCTCGAAGCGTCGAAAACGATCCGTGTTTTAGTGGTTGAGCTGTCCTTGCTAACAGCGTGATGTGGAAGAAAGTGTGGCTGACAAATATTGCTACCATCAACAATTGCATGCTCTTCGATATCATAGACCTTACTCAAATATCCGTTATTAATGTACTCGTCAATACAACGCATATAATCCAGCTTCAAATCTGCATTCTGATTGAATCTTCTTTCAAGGCATTGTAGACTAATCTCAGCAGAACGACGCGAATTGCCCAAATCATGTTTGATAGTCTCATTTTTGAACGGTAAACGCACCACAAACCTTCCAGTTTCATCTCTTGTAGTAGTCTCCTTATACAAATTTTCGCATAGAGTATCTTCCACCTTATCCAACCTAGTTACTATTGGCTCCTCTAATTCCCAGAAGCGTTTCAATTGTTCATTTAAATTTTGTTCCTCCGATATTTCATCCTTGAATGAGTGCACCGAAGCACATTTCATATTACGAGTATTTCCAGATATAACCCAGCCGAGCTTTATTTGCTGCAATAGCAGTCCATCGAATAACAATTTCGATTCATTGAGAAGTAATTTACCGTACAAATCAGATCCAAGAATTAAATCAATCCTTCCAGGAACATTATATCTGGAATCAGCTAAGGAAATACCGTTTAGATCCGAGTGATGGGGGACTTGAATTTGTTGTGCAGGTAGCCAATTCGTTAATTTGGCCAAAACTAATGCTTCAAAGGGTATGTCTTCGTTGTCGACCGTCCTGATACAGGCTTGAACAAGTCCTTTAGCCTTTGTTGTGTTGGATCTTCCTATACCAGTTACACGTGTATCAGAAGGGGCCTTTTTCAATCCGGAGCGTTGCACTGCTTCCTCAGTTATGAAGGTTGCCTGAGACCCTTGATCGAAAAGCGCTCTCAATTTGATTTCATCCTTCATTCCCACAACAGTTACGATGGCAGTTGCCAACAAAACGTTCCCCGATAGAGAGCTGTTCAACGAGCTAACACTTGCCGGTATAAATGGAGGTGCTGAAGCAGATGGGCTTTGAGTGGAATGACTATTGCCTTGAGTGGAATGACTATTACTTTGTGTTGAAGCCTGATCATTTTTATGAAGCATGGTGTGATGCAACCCCTTGCACTTAAAACATCTAGATGTACTTGGACATGCTGAAGCTCGATGACCTTTAACTAGACAATTAAGACATAATCCATTATGCTTCGCCATGTCGAAACGTTGACTCGGATTTGCCTTAACAAATTTGTTACAGTCCCTCGTTTTATGTTGCTGACGACAAAGGGAGCATTCAACCTTCGACTCGACATAGTGAGCGTGAACACGCCGAACAGGACGATTAGTTGGTTTGGATGTAGTCGCTTCCAAAGTTCGAAATCTGGTGTTTAAAAAAGTCTTTAACCCTTTAAAGTCCGAACTCTTAATCGCTTGAATTTCCTTTTTTTTGGTCCTGAATATCAACTCTAAATATGATTCTTTTTAGAATATACAAGAAAAAATTTTTTACCTCACCCCCTTCCCCCCTTTCTATGCTGTTCCCAATTGGGAACAATGGCCAGTAATGGGATATAAACAAAACAAGGTCGATTTTATTTCAGATATGTTGGACTTTATTGGTTCTTCAATGTAATTTATGGAAAAGTATAAATCATATTTTGAAATTTAATTTATGGAAAAGTATATATCATATTTTGGCAAAATTCATTCAAGATGAAGACGTTTGTTGCACTCCTTACACTCCAACCGTGCATATAACTTACAAAGAGCACAACTTCCTTGCGATGATTTTATCAAATAGTGGCCATCTAATTTGCGTCTTGCTGGGCTAGCATGTCCTTTAGGACGTGGCTGTGGACCTATTTTTTTATGAAACCCTTAGCAGGAACATTGTTACTTCCCGCCTGAAGTCTAGGTGAGTCATTGCCGATTTCCCATGCATTTCCTTATGCACAAACCAGGCTGCTACTACTGCCATGTTGAGAGCATTAGCGAATAGATTCCACCACTACTTTTTTCATCGTAGGCATGGGCGATACGAAGATTAGAAGTCCATCTAAAATATCGACCCCACCCATTCCGTGGTTATATTTGTGAATAAGATGTGGTTGTTGTATGCCTTTCTTTTTGTTCTCCTTGACAGAATATCTACATGCTGATTTCGCCATGACTTTCGATTCCTGCAAGGGACTTTACGGTTGATGCAATTGGAGAGTAAATGTCTTCCGCAGTAGTGATTCTCAGAAAGCAACTGGTGGTACTTACTGAGAAGGAGTATGCCCCAAAACGACGTCCATTCAACGCCGATCTGATCAACATGCTGAATGGCGTAGATTTTTGTTATTTCTGCTAAATGCTGCAGACAGCTTTGTGGCATAAATTAATAATATATTTCTACCGGAATTAAAGTTTTCAAATGTGGGAAGTTAGTTTCTAAGTTTTTTACCGGCTCATTTTGTATTGGGTTTTGAAAATTAATGCTGGGAAACCAATTTAGAGGTGCAATGTCGGGGTTTTTTTTGCCTCGTTTTGGGCTATGATTCACTTGTTACCAACCGTTGATGGTCACCATTTGAAGCTTTTCTTTTCTGGACACGTTTATTTTTACTGCCCGATGCCTCACTTTCGACCTTTTTATTATAACGGAAACTTCACCGCAAACATCATTTGGTCTAAGATTTCTTGCTCAATGTCTTCCTCGTCAGTAACTTTGTCGTTTTCCTCAGGAGGTAATTGGTAGATATCTATATTATTCAATGAACCCACGTCGTAATCATCTAAGCTCTGTAGATATTCCACTACCAAATTTACGAACTTGAACTCTCTTATGAACACCGAATAGAGACTGACATAGAACATGCGAAAATTACATGCAATTGCAACGTAAGTCCAGTCATATTGAAAAATTGCAAACAAAATAATTTTTTTTCCAAGACACTGAAGTGAGCCAATGTTCCCAATTGGGAACACGTCAATTTGAACATGTATAGCCGATAACGGTATTATTTTTTTATTAAATTAAGGTCACTACTACTATTTCGTATGTATTTATTAATAGTAAAAAATAAAAATACATTAAAATTTCAAAGTTTTCCTGGTTAAAAAAAAATTTGAAATTTTTTCCCCAAAACTAAAAAAAATCCTCATTTTAAAAAAATCACCAAAAAATAACGGCATTTTTTTTATCATTTATTTATTTTTTTTCCTTTTTACCAACTTGTTAAAAAACTAAGAAAAATGGAAAAGAACGAAAAAAAAATTGCAAGTGGGTTTAAAAAAAAACATGAAATTATGTTCCCAATTGGGAACATTGGGCGGTAAAGGGTTAAATCGTTCAACGAAAATACCTCCTTTTTCAAGGCTTGCTCCTGCTCCCACAATGCTCGCGTAGATGCAGGAAACCTTTGAACCGCGAGAAAGACAACCATTGCGCGCCATAAGTTGTCCATATTCATGCTTTCCAGCAACTGAACGGCTTCGACAGTCTTATCAAGCAACCCCCGTATGGAGTTCGCGGATTCTACAACCGTGTCACCGTTCACTAATTTTTTAAATTGTGTATTTAATAGCGCAGCCTTATTATCATAGCGATCCGATAATGTACGCCAGGCCAAATCAAAATTGTCTTTAGTTGTTTTAAAGGCGCGGCTTCACCCTTGACACTACACTTTAAATAACGTAATTTTTCAACCGCATTAAGCGATTCTTTATTACCGATAAGAGTGGTAAACAAGTCCTTAAATGATGTCCACTCATCATAATCTCCGTCAAAAAGAGGTAACTCAATCCGAGGCAATTTAACCGTTACGTCCGCGTGGTGAACTTGTGAAGAGCTATCATCAAGTTCATCCAAAAAGTCCTCTAATTCGGATTGAAACTCTAAGCACTCTTCTTCAAACGAAGCAAATTGAGCCTCCGCGAAATACGTATGCTTGATTTCTTCATCGTTGCCGGTTAGAATGGCAAGTATCTTTTTGTGGACCCCGGAACAGTCTTTAAACAATGTATCGATTTTCGCAATTAAGCGTCTAACATAATTATGGGTTTTACGCTCAGGCGAACATGTTACAAAATTAGATTTTAGCCGCGAAAATGCACTAAATTTGAGTGTTTGTTCCTGCACCAACTTGTTCATTTTAAGAACACTTGCAAAGGGCATAAATGTTCAAAGAGTAAATGCACACGTGGCGGACTTGGATTATACTAGCCGCAGAGGTTATCCGCAAAGTCTAAGACCATTTACTGCATGAGTTATGAATAAAACTATTAGTTATGTTATATTCTTTATTTATCTTAAAGGGTCGGACCTATAGCCCGATTGGTACTTTAAGACTGAACTAGAATCTATAAATAGTTGCCTTAAATACTATTTCTTATTCCTATCTACCTATTCTAATGGATATCTATGTGAAATATACATTTCACCTTTGACCCATATGCGATGACCCTTCCAAGAAGGTCGCGTCATATAATCGTAAATATTTATTATCTACGATGCTAAATGTGTAGCGCGACGAACGATGATATTGTTCATGAGTTGATGTTGTTATCGGAGATAACTGATACATATGTTGCGCAGAATCATTAGGAATTTGACCTCTCAAATTCCTATATGGTAACTACTACCCCTCTTAAGACAGATACGTCCCGGATCTGATGCAATTGTTTCCTTTCGTGTCCTCTTTTACTGGCATGGGTGCTCCTATCTGTCCACGTTTTAATAAGGTTTGTTGTACTTACGACACTATGCGGCATAGCAGGTAGTTTGTCATTGTCATTGAAAGGCTTCAAAGGATTTTTTCGGTATTGTACGCGGATCTATCGAAAAAATAAGACATAATACATAATTTTTCATTTCAAAATTCACTCAAATGTTGAGGATCCTTTGACACACAAAGGCGTTAATTGAATACGTCATGTGAAATGTTCCGGCGGTGTTTTTCGCTTAACCATTTTCTTCGGCGATGGGCTTTGCTACCGCTGACATTTAAGACTGCTTTAGCCGGTCCACAATGCAGTGTTGCTATTCTGTATGCAGTTGTTTCATTATCGGAGGACTAACGCAAGCAATAGGCATGTGGGTCTCCTGACCGAACTGATCGTTACTTGCACGTAGTAAATTCTTCGTTTCTCGATCACCATCAACATCGAAACGTTACATTCCGAGGAATATTTTCTTAATAGTAGAAATATTTCATGGATTCAAAAAATATCGTAAATTCAGATACAGGGAATTTACAATCATATTTACAATATTTAGGTTCTGTTCTTTTAAGTAATTACTTGTATCTTTGAGAAAACTTTAAACATACATTAAACATATTCATTTGAATTTAATTTTTGGATATATTTCACAATATATGTATATTATTTATGTTATATCACTATTTATTTGACAAATACAAAATTTATACGTATTTCTTATGTTTGATCAAAAGAAATTGCTACCCGTTATCGTTCTGGTGTAGGAACTATCATTTGAATAGTATTAAAAATAGTGTGTGTTAAAGTATTTTCGATAGGTAATAATTTTTCGAGCATAAATCTTGTTAATGCAACATATGAATATTTTACTTTGTATTTAAATTTGATTACATTATATTTATGTTTTGTTTTTTTTTTTCATGTTAGTTTACATATAGTAGTTTTTATTTTACTTCCAACATATGCGTGTATTTAGCATATTTTTGCAGCTTATTAGTTATTATTGTGTTTTTTTTTTACAAGTTCAATAAAATCTTTCATGTTTTCTTAACATTTCGTATTTTTTTCAATTAATCCAATAGACGGAAAATGAAATTTAAAAGTTTGTAAATGCCTTTTTTGCCTTTTTGTTAGGAATTTTTTATTCTTGATTATGTCTATGAATTGCATTCCATTATTTCTTACTGCCATTGATTCTTTTCGTGAAAATTTACAGTAGATTGTAATTTATAAAAGGAATTTTATTGTGTAATTGTATCAAAAATTGTTATTTCATGGTTGACTTAGAGTAGTCAAAGTGAAAGAAAAGAATTCGTTTGCCGGGGAAATAAAAAGAATACGTAGTCAGAGCTGATTACTATCCAGCTTGAGCTTTCAAAATTATACAATTTTGAGCGAAATTTTCACTGTATTTAGTTCGTAAACTAGAAAACTTGTACTCTGTAATTCCCAGCATTTGAATAATCTTTTGTAAATAGTTATGGTTAATTTTCGACTTTCCATTATTGTTATCTATTAAAGTATCATGCTTTTTCAAATTGTTCAAAATTGACTTTCTAGAACCATTTGTTTCTTTTTTTAAGTTCAGCTGCGGGATTGCTGATTTACTGTAATTTTCAGACTCATATTTCCATTTATGAATAATTTTATTAGGGTATTTCCTAAAATATTTTCTTTCTAGTTTCTTTTTATCTAAGACTGAAATTTTTTGGGTTTTCTCGGAAATGTCAGAATTTAATGCAGTCCGATTGAAAAACCTATCTTTGCTTTTTGCATGTTGAATTTCTCCAATTTTTGCACTTCTTACTATTGTGTAGGATTTTACCCAAAACCTATTCTTAGCTACAGAAATGAAACCCAAGTGAAATTGATCAGCCGGTGATTCCGGAATAGTTTTACAGGAAGGATTTATTACTATTTTTCCCTCAAAATACTCAGTGCGGATCTGGTTATCAAAAGCTTTTGGACTTTTCATTTTATTTTGTTTTTTCCTAGTAGAAATTGATATTTTATCTAACTTGGTTTCGTTCTTTTTCGTGTCCATTACCGTGCTGGTACTATACGAAATTGCCAAAGGAGGAGCAGAAGATAGAAGAATTCGATCTACCTGAGAACACAATTGATTAATCTTTGTGTTCAATGTCATTAGGTCGGATTCACTTCGTGAACCGGGATACAAATTAGAAAGCACTTTTTCAGTAATTAATTTTGCCCATTCGGACATAATATTCGCACTTAAGGACATTTTCTATGTAAATTTGGAATCAATGTTCAAATATATCTAAATTCTATCCGTCTATCAGATTTTACAATATAATTTATTTACTTACAATTCTTATTAGTTTCACAACACAATTATTTTCGTTCACAATAATCTTATTTAATGTTGTTCTGAAATCATTCACAATATTATTTTATATGATTATTTCCTTTTTAATTTCCTCGTAACGTTTGTTACGTTTTTTTCGATTCACTTTTTTTCGCCAAACTTAAAGTACAAATTTTAATATTTTCGATCGCGAGTTTTAGTTTTGCCACTACTTGTAGTCGTGAGTTCGATTCCGCCGATTGACGAGGTCAACTATATTACCTTCGCGAATCGAACGGCCGTTGGGCGCCAGTTATGAATAAAACTATTAGTTATGTTATATTCTTTATTTATCTTAAAGGGTCGGACCTATAGCCCGATTGGTACTTTAAGACTGAACTAGAATCTATAAATAGTTGCCTTAAATACTATTTCTTATTCCTATCTACCTATTCTAATGGATATCTATGTGAAATATACATTTCACCTTTGACCCATATGCGATGATCCTTCCAAGAAGGTCGCGTCATATAATCGTAAATATTTATTATCTACGATGCTAAATGTGTAGCGCGACGAACGATGATATTGTTCATGAGTTGATGTTGTTATCGGAGATAACTGATACATATGTTGCGCAGAATCATTAGGAATTTGACCTCTCAAATTCCTATATGGTAACTCATGCACACTATCAAAAAAATCCGAAATACTGTTCCGTTTGAAACCGCGTATTAATTTTTCATAGAAAATTGAATTGTCCGAAATGTTCAAATTTGTTCATATTAATTAGATAAACCGAACCGAATCCGAATGGCACAAATTTGAGGGAAATAGGTAAGGAGGATATAAAGGACTCACCCGACGACCGATCCGGCTCGACGGACCAAAAACTGTAGCGGATCACGAAATATCCTTGAAACCATAAATTGAAAGAAAAGCGTTTTGTAGTTTTCCATTCGTATACTTAATGCAAATCCATATCCAATTCCAAATTCCAGTAGAACATTCAAATCTATGAAGAATTACAATATTAGTTCAATTATTTTAATGACCCTTACCGCTTGCTGGTCGTAATCCAAGTGACTTAAAATTTCTCTATTACATGCTAGCAAAAAATATATAGCGGTATGTACTTGTTTTACATGAAAATCTATTGAATCTAATACAAAGTGCTAGAAATGCAAATGCTAGAAATGCTAGAGATAATAATCCCAAATGATGCTAGAAATGCTAGTACGAAACAGGGGGCACTAATTGTCCGATGTACCGGGAGGCGGTTAAAATAAAGATTAAATGAGATTTCTGCAGTTGAATTTGAATCACTGCCAGGTAGCACAAGATCTGCTGTCACAAACGGTGAAAGAAATGGCTATCGACGTTGCCATTATCTGCGATCAATACAAGAATCTAAGGAGCTCGGTATGGATAACAGATAAAGACAAAGAGGTGGCTATTTGGACCTGCCGACGATACGCATTTCAGCACGGTGTGTCAGGAAATATGAAGGGAGTGACAACAGCGAAGATCAACGAAGTGCAGGTGTATAGCTGCTACGCCCCACCACGGTGAAATGACACAGAGTTCGAGACTTTCCTCGACCAATTGGTACACGACGCAAATACTCACAACCCTGTGATAATTGCGGGGGATTTCAACGCGTGGGCCCGCGAATGGGGCAGTCGGGAAACAAACAAGCGTGGACGGATGCTTCTTGACGCCTTTTCACAACTCGACGTCGTTCTGATGAACACCGGCAGCGCAAACACCTTCAGGAGAGGTAATGTGGGGTCGGTAACTGACCTCACATTCGTAAGCGGTTCGCTAGTTCCAACTACGGCGTGGCAAGTAAGCGAACACTACACCCATAGCGACCACCAGGGAATTTTGTTCAACATAAAAGAGCGACCATCTGGAGTTATTGTAAAAACCCCAGCCGTGGGGTGGTCAACGAGATGTTTTGACGAAGCCTCATTCCGAGAAACCTTAGTGCAAGAAGCTCCAGCTAACGCATCAGCAGCTGAGAAAGCCTTGCAACTCACTGAAAGTTTGGCAACAGCATGCGATGCTTCCATGCCAAAAAAGAGTCTGACCAGCAAAAGACAACAAAACTACTGGTGGACTGAATAGATATCGAACTTGCGACGCAATTGTCTTAAAGCCAGACGTCTCTGTCAACGCGTAACTCGGACGACTACGTATAATGATATACTTCAAGCATACAAAACGGCCCGTAGATCACTTAAGATAGCTATTAACAAAAGCAAACGAGACTGCTTCAGACAGCTCTGCGAGGACGCAAACATAAACCCATGGGGTACGGCTTATAGGGTGGTCATGAAAAAGATAGGACAGAAAACTCCCCAGCTCAAATGTCCGGCACTGCTGAAGACGATAGTTTCTTCATTGTTTCCTTACCACGAATTGGAACCCGAAAGACAGGTCCGGATGCCGATTAGAAGCCACATACCAGCGATTACCGAGAACGAACTTTCAGAGGCCGCCTCTAGGTTAGAGGATGGAAAAGCGCCCGGCCCGGACGGTATTCCCAATAGGGCATTGAAGGTGGAAACTCTAGCAACACCCGAAAGGTTCATCGATGTTTTCGAAACCTGCCTACATGAAGGAACTTTTCCGCAACTATGGAAGAAACAAAAACTGGTGCTCATTCCGAAACCGAGTAAACCAGCTGGTGAGCCTAACTCATACCGCCCTATATGTCTGCTTGACTGCACGGGGAAAATGTTCGAGCGGATCATATACAACCGACTGTCGGAAATAGTAGAAGAACAGGGATGCCTGTCTGACCGCCAATTCGGTTTCAGACGTGCACGATCAACTATAGACGCAATCAGGACGGTGACTTCATTAGCTTCGGAGTCACTACGAAGGAGCACATGTTGCGCGATAGTGACACTGGACGTCAAAAACGCTTTTAATTCCGCGAAGTGGGGATGCATTCATGCCGCTCTTGAAAAGATGAATGTGCCCCAATACCTCGCCGCGATAATTAGGAGCTATCTCTCACACCGCGTTTTATGGTACGACACCGCAGAGGGACAATTGGAATACACGATAACTGCAGGGGTTCCACAAGGGTCTGTTCTTGGTCCACTCTTGTGGAATATAATGTACAACGCTATTCTGGAGCTGAAAATGCCGAAAGGGGTAACGGTCGTCGGTTTTGCCGATGATATAGCAGTCGTTGTCGTCGCAAGAGATCCAGAGTTGGTCGCAATTTACGCAAGTGAGGCGATAACAAATACGAAGCTGTGGCTGGAAGCCGTGGGATTAGAGCTCGCCGATCATAAAACCGAAGCAGTGCTAATAAGCAAGCGTAGGAAAAGCTGTCCGTTTCAAATCAGAGTCGGATAGTGCGTAATAACGTATAGTCAGGCCGTTAAGTATTTGGGTGTTATGATCGATTCCAGATTAAGTTTTGCAGCTCACTTGAAATATGTAGGCGATGAGGCAGCAACTGCAACGGCGGCGCTAGCAAGAATCATGCCAAACATTGGTGGCCCGAAAACAGGCAGGAGGATGTTGCTGTCAAGGGTGATAACATCCATCATTATATCGCTTTAAGCTGGATGTCCGCGAAACATGTCCTGTTTGATTGTCCTAGATTTGGATATGTCCGTAGAAAGATGGAAGCCGAAGTGGGAGAGAACATAACCCCGAAAATGTAGTGGGCCTGATGCTAGAGTCAACGAGGAACTGGGACTCAGCAAGTCTGGCAGCCAAGGTGTAGGCTAATTAGCTGGAAGTGGCCCTGTGAAGTAATACTGCAAGGTGGTCCCGCAGGGTCACGCGGTGACGAAGAGGTGTTCAGGTTTAGTCGATAGGAATCCGACATAACTGCGCGCGGGCTGTTCCCGCCGCAGTATCTATGCAAGATTCCCCACCTCTTAAAAAAAAAAAAGGCGAAATGGATGGCGAGAGCAATGATAGGACTATATTTGTTACCTGTATGATCGATCTACCAGTGTTCAGTCAACTTCTACAAACTATCCGGAGGTTTGTATTTCTGGACTTCTTACACAGTAGTCAAGATGCCTAAGTATACCCTCTACTGACGCGTTGTGGATGCGGATTCGTATCTGCGAGATGGTGAGTTGGGGGCCCTCTCAATAACCACTGACGCAATTTTATTAGAAATTGGCGTGGCTGCCCGATGAAAATGTTCTTCGCAAGGTATCAGGCGGAAACCTATTGTGACGTGACTAGTTGTCAGTTCGTGTCAACTTAACAACAGTTTCTCAAGAAGTATGCCCTTTACCATAGGAAAGTTGGCATTTTACTTTGGAAAAATTAGGGGTAAGCTGGATTTTTGCATGAGCCTTCCTTTCGAGGTCATAAACAGGACCCTAAAAGTCCCCGTCTCTACGAGTGCCACTAGCGGTGCTACAGAGGGTCAAAGATCCTCGAAAATCTCTATAACGGTAGAAGTTACAAACTTTAGTATAGAAAGCGGCAAATTTCATATGAATACGTGCAACCTTAGGGCGCTATGAGGGTTCAAACCTTAAAAAATGTGTTTTTTTTTTGGGTTTTTTCGTGAATGGCGCTAAAACGGGGGAGTGTGCTTTATGGTCTTCTAGGAGAAATTTGTAGCTTCTGTGGCTGTTAGTAAGAAGCCAAAAGTCCCCAAAGATGGAAGCCCCCTAACGAAGTTATGATGGTCCATACATTCAATTAAGCAGTTTTTGGGGAATATCTCTATAACGGTAATGTGCACCGAAAACTGTTTTATGTCGAATTTGTAGCTTATAAAAGGCTTAATTAAAAGTCCGAATTTCAGATTGATGCCTGCAACACTAAGGGCACTATGAGGGTCCAAACCGCACAATAATGGTATTTTTCGTGAATTTCTTCATGACGGGAACGCATTCGGCAGGGAAGTCTGTAAGAATTTGTTGCTTCTGTAACCTCAACTTAAGATGCCAAAACAACTCATATATGCAGGCACCCCCAAGGAACCTATGAGGGGTCAAAATTAAACAAAAACAGCTTCTCGGAAATTTTTTAATAACGGTAACCGCTTGAGAGAACCAATCTGAGATAAATTTGTAGCGCCTGTGGCTGTTAGTAAGGGGCCAAGAGTCCCCAACGATCGAAGCCCCCTAGGGAAGTTATGAGGGTCCAAACATCTAAAAATGAATTTTTTTTGGAAATATCTCTATAACGGTAATGTGCACCGAAAACTGTTTTATGGCGAATGTGTAGCTTATAAAACGCTTAATTAAATATCCGAATTTCAGATTGATGCCTCCAATACTAAGAGCACTATGAGGGTCCGAACCGCACAATAACGGTATTTTTCGTTAGTTTCGTGAATTTCTTCATAACGGGAACGCATTCGCGATGGAAACTTGTAACAATTTATTGCTTCTGTAACTTTAAATTTAATTTCCAACTTATTTAGTGAAACTTACCTTGAACTTCCTTACGAATCGCTTATTCAGTGTAAATATTAATGGAACAAATTCTGCTCCATTTGCTCTTCCAGCAGGTGTTCCCCAAGGATCAGTTCTGAGTCCATTATTATATAATATTTACACTAGTGATATACCTATTCCCGCCCACTGTAAAGTATGTCTCTTCGCTGATGACACGGCACTATTATGCAGCTCACCGTCACCAGACCTCATCTCTAACGCTTTAATAAGCGGTTTTAACAACCTCGAAAATTATTTCACAAAGTGGAAAATTAAAATAAACCCTATTAAAACTGAAGCGTTCTTCTTCACTAGAAAACGTAAACCCAGCTTAGTCCCCTCAGGACCTCTCTTACTAGGAACCTCTACTGTAAGATGGAATAACGAGCATATAAAATACCTTGGTGTGCTCCTGGATAAAACCATGACTTTCAAGGCGAACACGGACAACCTGTTAAAAAAAGGTGAGAAATTAATAAAAGTGTTGTATCCGCTAATAAACAGGAATTCCCCCTTGTCTGTTGACAACAAAATGCTTTTATTCAAAGCTATCCTCCAGCCTACACTAACTTACGCCGCTGCTGCTTGGGGATCTTGCGCGCCATCCCACATCGACAAACTTCAAGTTAAGCAAAATAAATTTCTTAAAATGATTAATAATAAGCCTAGGTATTTTTCCACATCTTTGCTTCACAATATTGCTAAGGTTCCCTTAATACATGCTAAAATTGCACATATTGCTATTAACTTTAAACTATCCTGCGTTTGCTCCACCAACCCTCTTATCAGCGACCTCTCTATGTAGTACGTCACCTGTAATCAAGTCTGTGTTTGTCTCGATGCTTCTTTCATTATCTTTGCATGCAATCCATTAAGCTTTTTTCTAAAAATCAGTCGTTAGTCGCATAATTTAGTTAGCACATAGTTAGTTCTTAAGTCTAGTATAGTTTAGGTTAAGTTTTTATATATAATTATAAATTCGAATAAGAGGTTTTTTCGAACCCACTTTTCCTCTTACCAATTTTCTTTACATTTCTTTGCACATTTTCCTTTTCTGTTTGAAAATAATATTTCACTACTAAATTTTATATTTAATAGATGCAAGAGAATAATCTCGATCACTTAATTATAAATTTTGTATCACAAATATGTTATGATTGGTTGAATAAAATTGAATTGAATTGAATTAAATGCCAAAACAACTCGTCTATGCGAATACTCCCAAGGAACCTATGAGGGGTCAAACTTAACAAAAAACTGTTTCTCGGAATTTTTTTAATAACGGGAACCGCTACAGGGAACCCATCTGAGGCAAATTTGTAGCTCGTGTGGCTGTTAGTATGACGTAAAATGCTCCACCGATTTGAATGCACCTGAGGCAACCATACGTGCATTATAACGTTTAAACTAACTATTTTTTAAGGAATGCATGTGTAGTATGTGGTGTATGTGAGCACATATGGTTGCCTCAGGTGCATTCAAATCGGTGGAGCATTTTATTTGGAACCATAGAAACAACAAATTCTTACATACTGCCTCTGGTATACGTTACCGTAACAGAGATTTTCAGGAAAATAACCAAAAATACCGAAATTGTATGGTTCGGACCCTCATAACGCCCTTAGCATTGCGCGCATCAATCTGAAATTCTGATATTTAATTAAGCGTTGTATAAGCTAAAAACTCCCTATATAACCGTTTCGGTGCACATTACCGTTATAGAGATATTCCCAAAAAACTGCTTATTTGGATGTTTGGACCCTCACTTCTCTAGGGGGGCTGCCATCGTCGGGAGGGAGGGAGTTCACATAGATCAGTTGTTTTGGCTTTTTAATTTTAAGTTACAGAAGCAATAAATTGTTACAGGTTTCCATCCCGAATGCGTTTCCGTTTTGAATAAATTCCCGAAAAACCGAAAAATATCGTTATAGCACGGTTCGGACCCTCATAGCGCCCTTAGCAATGCACGCATCGATCTGAAATTCGGATATTTAGCTGAGCGTTGTATAAGCTACAAATTCGTCATATACAGTAGGGCCTCGGTTTGCGTCGTTAATTGGTTCCTTGAAAATGCGACGCAAAACGAAACAACGCAAAACGAATCGCTGATTTCCCTACATTTGTTCGCATACTTACTTAATTGGTTCCAGTAATACACATTTACACGAAATCGGGAATATAAATGAAAATATATAGTATTTTATTGTTCTCTAAACAATCACATACAAAATAAAACTATAAATTCATAATTCACTTAAAAAATAAACATAAACAAAATAAAATATAATTCATATTCTATGAGTTCTTACAATCTCACACAGTCACTCTTTGCGCATAAAGCTGTCTAATGTAAGCTGAACAACTTGCTTTTTTTGGTCGTCGTACATCTTTTTATAACACGAAATTGCGTTTTCTATGTCGCTTACGACTTTGGAACTTCGTTGTAAATCAGGGTCATCATTAGTGAAAATGTCCATACCCTCCGTAATTGATTGAAAAGCCTTGGCCAATCGTTTCGAACTTAATTTTTTAGGCTCAATAATTTCTGGGTCATCGTTGTTGCGACATTCTTCTGGTGACAATAAATCTGTAGATTCCATCTCGAGCAAACATTCCGTTGTTAACTCTTCATCAGGGTCATTTAATATTTCATCAATGTCGTTCTCATCCATGCCTTCGAAAGCAGCATCCCTCGCAAGGCTTGCGATTTCAGTTCTGACTAAGTGAACCTCATCTACTTCATCTGAATCATCCATAATTTCCGGCCATACTTTCCGCCATACTCCCTTCATGCATGAAGGTTTCACCTCCTTCCAGGCATCCCCGATGTTTTTCACAGCCATCATGATATTATATTTCTTCCAGAATTCTTTAATAGATGTACCGTCCGCTTCAGCGAGAAGCTGAGTGATAGTTCGGCGAAGGTAATAACTTTTGAAGTTTCAAATCACTCCCTGGTCCATGGGTTGGATCAAAGAGGTCGTGTTGGGTGGTAAGAAAAGAAATTTCACACTGTTTTCTGTTAGGTCGCCTATATACGGTGGGTGTCCGGGTGCGTTATCCAATATGAAAAGCACTTTGAACGCAAGATTTTCCTTCTGGCAGTACTCTTTTAATTGAGGAATTGCGCAGTTTTTTACTCAATCATGGAATAACGAAGCCGTGACCCATGCTCTTTTGTTGGATCTCCAGTCTACACAAAGCCGTTTTTTATCTAAGCCTTTCATGGCTCGAGGGTTCTCAGAGTGATAAACTAGGAGTGGCTTGAATTTAAAGTCTCCGTTGGCATTACCACCAAGAAGTAAGGTGAGGCGGTCTTTACTGACTTTAAAGCCAGGAGCACGCATCTCCTCTTTCGAAATGTATGTTCTCCTGGGCAAACGTTTCCAAAACAATGCGGTTTCGTCTATATTGACGACTTGTTTAGGAGAATACCCACCTTCTTCAATTGCCGCTTTCAAAACTTCTGGGAACTGGCTTGCCGCCGTGGCATCGCCGCTTGCTGCTTCACCTTGTAGCGAAATGTTATGGAGTTTATAACGAGCATTGAATCGCTCAAACCACCCATGGCTAGCCTCAAATGTTTGTTTGGTAGATGTGGATGTCGACGGTACTTGTTTCTCAAGGTCGGAAAAAATGCTTTTAGCTTTTGCCTGAATGATCATTTTTGATAAGGGGATCTT
The DNA here is from genome assembly GCA_949715475.1 of Microchrysa polita. Taxonomy (NCBI): domain Eukaryota; kingdom Metazoa; phylum Arthropoda; class Insecta; order Diptera; family Stratiomyidae; genus Microchrysa; species Microchrysa polita. The sequence continues at coordinate 77,258,401 of OX454421.1, read as the reverse complement.
GAGGTTGTTGTTGTGCTCGATCCACGAAAAAAGGAGAGATTCCGTCTTCATCATAATGTCGCTCCTGCTTTTGGCCAAACCTCTTGTTGTGAGCTTGTCGTTTTGGTAGCCAACTCTCTTATTTGAACGGCATCCCTGTCCCGAATTGTGCGTACTGTTGTGGGTGCTAGCCCCAGTGAACGCCCAATATCCACAGCCTTTTCACCAGCCTCGAATCGTCGTAAGACATCTAGTTTTACTTTCAAATTTATGGTTTTCTTAGCTTTTTTCTTAATGTTCTTTTCTGATTGTGAATTCATGATAACAGCCTATTCATAAAACAGAACAATAATTGCGAATCATGAATTTAATTGTAAGATTTTTCGCCTTAACTGTGACATACCCAATATGAAATCGAATGGTGCCCGCAACCACTTTGAGAAAATCAAATGCACTAAAATTCCACAACTTTAGAAATGAATCGTCCGAGTATAAGTTGAACAGATTTAGAATTTGAGAATCTAAGAGCGAAGAAATCAGAACGAACGGACACTCCAGAACTACACAAATGCAAAAACCACAAGTGCGCAATAAAACACTAATACGTATCGATGAAGACTTCAGAGTTCCAGGAATTTTTTTACTGCTAAATGTTCGAATTGTGTGTCTGACTGAAGGTTCCAGGAAATATTTTATCTTGGGATTTTCCAACAGCCAGTCTAATAACGACGCAAATCGAATTTTCACGACGCATTTCGAAAAAAGGGTGCAAGTTTTAAAACAACGCAAATCGAAAACAACGCATTGTGAATCGACGCAAATCGAGGCTCTACTGTAATAGATTTTGGTGCACGTTACCGTTATAGAGGTACAGTGTGTACTCGATAATCCACCTATAGCGCCCTTAAGGCTGCACGAATTGATATGAAATTTGGCCGCTTTCTTCAAAACCGTATAGGCTTCAAATTTTCTTTACGAAAGTTTTTGGTGCGAGTTACCGTTATAGAGATTTTCGTGAAACATTGTTAAAAATTTCCTGGCGTACTTGTAGATCTTCAAAAATCAGGGACTCATTCAGGAAAGCGTCGCTGTCCAACTTCATTTAAGTCAAGCAACTGTGCCACCAGAAGAATTTTAGAGACTGGTACCTATACTTGGAGATCAAGAGCCGTTTTTGAATTTCAGTGCTGAATCGCCATATCCGGAGGTTTAATGTGCACCAAGAATTGAGTGAAAATGTTAGCTAGAACGCCAACCAATGACTTTTTTTAATAAAGGACGAAACCGAGCTCGTCTTTGTGCCTTCTGTGAAGAATGGTTGAAGGCAGATGTATTTTCGATTCAAAAGTGTAGGCTGTGGAGTGTTTGAAACTCTGTAGCTTTCGCTATTCATTATGAAAACTTTTCCTCGCTGCGTCATGCCACCGCAATTCCAGCCAGATAATGTTGAAGGTAGATGGAGAATGACATTTAGGGTTTCCTGCATAATTCACGTTAAACCAATTTAAATAGTCCCCGATTTACACCGAATCACGATTTTCGCATGTAGTCCCTGTTCAAGGCTACTATCTACACTCAGCTATGGAAATAACAGATTGCCGAATGGGTCATTCACAAAAGTGCTTTCCTACTTGCTTTCAAGGATATGCCCGGGAAACTAGTCCGTTCTAGAAAGTTGACATTAAAGCACAACTTTAAGACGTGTGTCAAGTTATTCAAATCGACTCGACGACTTTACAACAGTATTTTGCGTGAATTTTGTTGTGAATTAGTTGTGGAAAACTTAATTTTGTCGCTCTTCGTTTCTTCCTCTTCATTGGCTAAATTAAAAGGTGTTTCACTAAATTGTGCAGTTTATAGGTTTAAAATCCGTTCAAAGCTAATCAAAATGCAGAATTTAATATCACCCAACTGTTTTCACTGATTTAACGGCTCCCCCGCCGATGATAATGCTGTACTAAACTCTATCTCTGCACTTAGGTGTTTGAGAGCGTGAAATGCGGGTACGACTCCTAGCACAGTTCTAAAATTGCCGTAGTTCCATTAAACAACTGCGCCTAATCGCTTGGAATCAACCCGCAATTTTAGGTTTCAGGGAAACTTTGAAGATGTCATCAGAAAAGCAAAAAAGCCCTGAGTATAGACGGAATGCCGGAACGTGGAAATCAGAGAAGCATTAGATGTGACCCATAGGAGTAATAGGCTAAGCACGGTCAGGCAGCATGCCTCATGTGAAAGCGGGTGATGAAGGTTGCACCTTCTGGAGATTTACAGTGGCTAAGAATCTACAACAGTCGGATCTGGCCAAGAGTATAAGTCCTCAGAACTGCTGCATTCCGATGAAAATTAGAAGAAATTCAGTAAAACGGTCTGTGCAATTCGCAAATTGTTGCGCAACGAGAAAGGCAGTGGACATTTCGACGACGTAGTACGACATAGGTATTTCCGTGTAGTTCATGGAAATGTGGTTACATCAATTTTACTCAAAACCTCGCCGGTTAGGTCCAGCTAACTGGATTCTGCAGTGATACCAACCGATAAACACCATATAATATATTTGACGGTAAAATGTACTTGTCAATTGTCAACCGCATGGAAAAGAGTTAGGTTAAGTTTTGGAGAATTAAGACTCGTGCAAACCAATACCGCATCGTGGTTACTTGAATTGGCGATGAGGACTTGTCATCAAACTCATCTGCCCAGTGCATTGTAGCGAGAAGGATTCGCCGCGGTTTCGAAATTATAGCCCATAAAGAACTCCTTGAACTTATCGCCGCTATGCAAAAGCAGATTGCAGACGACAGAGTGATGTCTCTGGAGGCATTGGCCAATGCGAACAGCCAGGAGAGTCCACAACCGCAACAGACAACCAGCTCCCAATCATCGGATTTTAGTGATCTAGCCGGTCAAATAACGTTCTTCGTGCATGCCCCGGAAGAAGGTCAGCCAATGGGAACATGGATTCTCAGAGTTCAGGCAGTTTTGGGCACTGATTAAGGTATGCGTCTGGCAGAAGGCGATAAAACGCCACTCATCCGCATTAAGTTGTTTGATAACATGTATCGTACGTTGTCCGATGCCACCCGACCGCGCAAACTTGAAGATCTCATCTTGGAGGAGACTTTGAAGCTGCTGAAGGAGCACTTTGGAAGAAAGAATCAATGTTCATGCAGCGAATGCGAACGTGGTGCATTAAAAGGAATGATGATGAAGATTTCGATGGTTTGGCTTCACACGTCAATCGAAAAGTTGATGATTTTGACCTGAGGTCTTTCACTGGTTTGGACTTCATAAACCTAGTGTTCGTCAATGCGTTATGTGCACCAGCACACGCAAACTTGACAAAACGCCTGATGGAGAAGGCGCAACAACACCATGTCCAACGAATGGCCAGTGAGAACCCCGAGAATCAGCCGCCACTTACCTTGTCCACCCTCCTTGCTTTGGCCAAACAACATGAAATGGTTAAAAGGGATTTGATATCCAGAGTTTTTACTGGGACGTCCCCGCGCGCCGTCTGGTCAATCATCAATTATGGCCACAGCAACACAACAAATTCGTACGCCTCTGAAGTGTCATTTTTGTGGCGATTTATTATTGGCTTCGGGACTGTCCGATTATAAAAGGAGCTACTGTGACTCAGCCTGGAAGTTTTTGGACAGAAGTGGAAGAATGAAAGTAGGGCTATTGTCAATACCAACCAGTCAACTAGGGACTTTGGTTATGATATGACCCCCCCCCCCCCAAATATTCACCGCTACGGGCTACAAAATTGCTAGATGGTTTCGTCCACTGGTATGACGACTCATCAGGAGCTACCTTGTTCATACCAGTCAGTAGCTCGACCATTTTTTGCAATGTGTGCTGCACTCCGACTAGTGTCAGAATGCAACCAGTTTGCATGTCGCTTGCTGTAGGAGAGATTGTATCGAAGGCAGGGAACGCACGGAAGTTGCTAGCCAACGAAACTTCCTTTACTTTGAAGCACGACTCCGGCTCAGATTCGACGATTATTTCGAAACGGAATTAGAAGAAGATTGGATCGCCAAATCTGTTGCCACCAACCGCAGAAGCCGTAAATGCAACTTTTGGGACGGTCCCCATATGTGTCTACTTCTTCGCGACAATTGAACTGCGGACGGAGCACGGACTGGATCTTTTCGCTAACATGCCAATGGAGGCCCTAGATTTGTGGGGCATGCCTATCGTTGCGATCTGCCACTCCATCTCAGCTACCCTTAGAAACTTGGCAGCATGGGCCAAGCAGGCATTCCCAGGTCTTTCTGGGCAATTTGATAGATGCAGTGCGGTATGAAGCCACACCGTTAATAAGTGCACGGCCGGTCCCTATATCGACTACAACGTCTGAACATAATCACAAGAATCAACTATGTATGCCTAATCTGCTGCCCCAATCGTCTTAGTAAAAAAGAAAGACTGTTCAGTGCGTGTTGCTGCGGATTGTTCAACGGGTGGATTGTAGAGGGGCGTGAACCCGAAGGGTTTCGCAGCACTGAAGAAAATGGACCTATTGTGCTATTATATTATAATCGATATTTAACGCGTCTGAACCATGTAATTCAACACCCACAGCACCCACCATTCCCCACTCTAGAGTCGATCTTCGCACAACTCTCCGGAACGGACACGTTCACCGTGTTTGATGTCTCAAGCGCGTTTCTGCATATCGAGCTCGATGATAAGGGTAAACAAATAACGGCGGTGAATATTCACCTCGAAATATTCCACGTCAACCGGCTCCAACCTGGCGTCTTGACTGCTCCTGCAATCTTCCAGGAGATCAAGGATACTATCCTCGCCGGAACGGGGGCCATGGTGTACTTGGACGATGTAATTGTTCCTGGCAAAGGGAGGGCCGACAACGACGCCAAACTGACGCGTGTTCTGAAAGCGCTGGAGGATGCCGGATTCACTTTACGTCTTGACAAGTGTTTGCAGACTCTTCGAGAACTGTCTGCTCCAAAAGACAGTAGCCAGTTAAGATCCTTCCTGGGCGCTGTAGACTGGTATGAATCGTTTTTGCCGAACTTGATGGAACTGCGTGTGCCCCTGGACGAACTCACCAGAAAGAACATTAAGTTCGAATGGACAATGGCAACTTCGTCTGTGCCGACTTCATGTCCAGAACGATAAACACGCACACAAGGCCAGGTGCGGAGGACGTGGTCATCGCAGAGATCCGTTATGATGATGGAGCTACAAACCTTGATGAGGACTTCGGTGCAACATGTGTGATTTTGCCCTTATCAGAGAACCCCATCACGCCTGAGGAGTTGTACAATATTTCGCAACACTGCGAGTACTTGCAGAAAGTCATTGACTACATGCGCATAGCCTGGCCGATGAGCAAGAACCAGTTGCGGGACCCGGGGGCGACGCCATACTTGCAGCACTACATGGAGGCGCTGCGTCGCATCCTGAGGGCGTGGCGAAGGATGTAAAATATATTTCGGTGGAGCCTTAGCATTAACAGCGCAATCCCAGCAGCTCTTCACAAAAGATGAGATTTGCACGTTCGTCCTGGGCCAGAAAGAAAAGTGTCCGGGCAAGTGCCAGCATATGCGAAGCCCGAAGCGCCCGGGTGACCGTCGTGTAGCTCCTTTATAACCATGAAACGAAGTTCAGGAGGAATAACTTGACTGCGTCTGCATGTTATTGGAAATCGATTGTTTTTCGGCGATCGGCCAGTTATTCCCCCTGAACTTCGTTTCATGGTTATAAAGGAGCTACACGACGGTCACCCGGGCGCTTCGGGCTTCGCATATGCTGGCCTTTGCCCCGACCCTTTGTCTCTGGCCCGAAATGAACATGAAAATTTCATCTTTTGTGAAGAGCTGCTCGGATTGCGCTCTTTAATGCTAAGGCTCCACCGAAAGATATTTTACATCCTTGGCCACGCCCTCAGGGTGCGACGTAGTGCCTCCATGTAGATTTGGCCGGTCCTATCGGCAACGTCAGTAGCTTGAGGCTTGAGTTCGCACTTTTGAGCTGAACGACCCCATCAACTTTCAGCAAACCCATGGCGATTCTAGGTCGTGGCAACCTGCCACGGTGAAGGAGCGGTTAAGAAACGCTCTTTACAAAATCCTTGCTGGCGACCGAGAGCTCAGAGTCATTATGAACCCGACTTAACTGGCCTCCCCCGACAACAACTGGTCCCAATGAAGGAACTCGTGAAGGGTCGACTGACAATGATAGCGACACGCCGACTGGTAATGAAGAGGAGCTACAGAACAGTAATGGGAGCAGTGCCGACGATGAACGACAACGTAGAGAGGTCAAATGAAGGAGTTGGTGGGCGCCCTTCTAGATCGACGGCCGGAAGACCCCCCAAATACTTGACCGAACACTACGCGATGTGATCGTTGATTCTCTCCCATGTCTCGATCTTGGATGGGAGGAGTGCAGTGATGCCAACCGATAAACACCATAGAATATACTTGACAGTAAAATTTACTTGTCAGTTGGCAGCCGAATGTAAAAGAGTTAGGTTAAGTTTTGGAGAATAAAGACTCGTGCAAACCAATACTTGTTACTTCACATTCTGCAAATAATGTTCCGCAAATTCCGTCGATTAACAAAAGGGGCGCATTAAGATCATGTTCTACGTACCCAGCAACCTCACAAAAATCTGCCTGTGTCGCTGGAATAATACAGGTTGACAGAAAAGGCAACCTGCACATTGGTCGTCTTAGCGAGAGATCAAGGGTTCAAGGAGTAATAAGAGAGCACGTTTTTCCACTGTCTCAGGTTTTCTGTGGGTAAGAATTTTAACCGTCCAGAACGTAGATGACTCGATTATGGAGTTGCAGCACATTGGAAACGTGATGAGTAACACCATATGATGGTGGGGCTCAAGGATGAACTCAAGAATTGTCAATGAGTCGTACGAGAGACCTGAAATGCTTTTTCCTTGCGTAAATTCCTTGCTATGGAGCTGCATATTTTTCGGTGGCTCATTCTGGCCATAAAACAACAGTTCTCCTAACGGTCAAGAGTCTATTTCTTATAACCTTGAGTTTACTTAAGTCCTCTTAGACGTGGACTTTCGCTAACCTAATCGGTTTCTATTTTAATCTCGCGGGTGACAGTTTATGTGATTTTGTCAAAATTATTCGCTCGATGAAGATCTACGTATATAAATCTTCCTAATGATGCGAGATGCAATCAGGGAGACAACTACAGATTTGCACAGATCTCCGATCAGTCGATTCATTCAGCAAGCTAGACCAAAAGAACTGCACCCCATCAGAAGACTCTAGAGCACAGTTCTCTTGTCTTTTACTAAGAAATTGATTTTAGGCTTATTTCGACCAGTTTACTTTGCTGAAAGCATTATCCTTCATCCTTGACGACTCCTTATTGATTTACAGTGGGTGAGTGTAAGTACAAGCCTTGATCTTGGTCAGAATATTTCTATTGTTTCAAGTATGAGCTAAATCTGGACGTAGTCTATTATAGATTCACAGGAGCTTACAGTTCCTGGACAATTTACATCCATTGGTTACGTCGAGACTGATTGTTTCGGAGAATGAGGAAAGCCACATGCAGATATTAGCGTTATAGTGGATACAAATGTTTTGAAAAGTGTTTGGGTCAACTTACTTAATCACGGGAAATCATCACTTTGCGTCGCTCATTATCCCAGCTTACGACAACATATTTTAACAAATTACTCTGGAAAATATTCTCTATACTCTAATCCAGTTAGGCCCAATTAAAACTTAACTACGGCACGTTTTCAGTCATTATCTCGTAATGGCAGCCATTACGTTGCATAATGAAAAGTGCATTGTCGTCTGTAGTTTCTGTATACGAGATAGCAGAGAAAATCCTTCGCATCCTTTCATCCTGTTGTCGAGGGCTTAGGGTGTCTTTTTTATTACACTAAAATCCCGAGCAAGTCATTCCGACAAACATTTAGCCCTCTCTGCGAACAACAACAACATCATCATCAAGCAAGGACTCCCAACTACTATACGGCAGGATTTTATGTAATCTGCTTTACAAGTCACGACCATGATTCAACAGATCAACGACGGATTCGTCATGCATAACAAATGGCTTGCATCGGCGGCAGCAGCAGCAGCAGCAGCGACATCGTATTTATATCCTTCGTCTTTTTCGTTGACAAGAAAATCGTTTGTAAGCTGCTAACGGCAAAAAAAAAACCCACTCCACACACACAATGGAAGCAAGAATCAGAGCAGTAGAAAAAAAGATGCAGAGCTTACATTTTCTTGATGAATCTCTTGTGAGAGAAGAAGATGAGTCCTTCTTCTCCCTACTCCGCACTTGGCCCTCGTCACGGCCTTTTTCTCTCTAATCCTTCGATGCAAAGTTTCGCAGAACAAATTCACTTGGACTGACATCAAATTCCAATTTTGTAAATCGTCGGAGCGAGGTTATTCCATCTCGATGACATTATTTCGGCAATGTAATTACAAATATCGGGTAAGTCCCCTCGATTCCCGGCTGACCCGCTCGCCTAGCTCAACTCTGGCCCTGGGACATTCAAACGGAATTCGTTCAAATCACAGTCCTTATGGTCGGACATTTTTTCCCATTATTTATCCTTTCCGTTCGACCCACATTTCTACATGTATACGAATAGTACCCATTTCGAAAGGTTTTTGCCAATATCATCGCATTCTACAGCAAAGCAGTCCGTAAATTGGATGTCCCCGGTTTCGTCTTCCCAACCCTGAAAAGCAGAGCAGCATGGCTGCTCCCCTCTCCGACCCGACTTATTCAATATGAAGAAGTGTGTTTATTTGTGCGCCCTCCAATTCAAAAGGATGAATGACGGAAAGCGATAACGCTAAATTGATTTCCTGATACTCTCGTGAAAGTATATATTTCGCAACAACGGAATTCGTGTACGAAAATGGCTGTGCCATCAATCTTGTCACGGGAGCGATGCAGGATATTGCCAGGACAAACAGGCGGAGGTCGGGCGTGAAAATGGAGTGCTTCCGTGGTGTTGTTGTTTCTGTTTTATCGCCATTTAAATTGTGTCGTATGATATCCTTAATCAGCGCCATTACGGAAGAATTTCTTTGTTATGTGTTGCAATCAGTCAATGGGAATCAATCAACAAAACGTTTCGACAAGGCTGCTTTTGTATTGAATCGAATAATTGAAACGAGTGACGCGAGTGTGGTGGTACTACTCGTAAAAGCTCATTGCATGCATGGTGATGGATGTGGCGGATTATTTGAGTGTAAAGTGATGGAAATCTCATTATCTCGTAATGTCCTTTGAAGCTTAGACTTGACATTTATTTGGCATCCTATTCAAATGCCTTTGAGTCAATGGCTTCCAACCAGAAATGAAAGGCGTGCAAGTATTATTCTAAAACCGTTTTGTACAACTTGGACTTTAGCTTCAGTGGAATTTTCATATCGCAGAAAAGTCCCTGCCACCAGAAATAAGGACCAGATACGATTGACGCTTCGAAAACTGCTCAGCCAAAAAGGACATGGTCCTGAGTTTGCGACCATTAAAAAGGACAGAAGTGCAACGACTGCTAATGGAAAAGGATGAAAATGGTCACGTGGTTTGGCTTTGTTGCGAGAAATGACCATGACAAACTGTATAGCAAATTTGAGAAGATGGATACACTGGAATCAAGATTGAGCGTCATTCGCGGTCATTGACAGAGAGAACGGAGTCAAAACTAAGTCAAAGGTTGTTTTTCAAACAAACAACAAAACTCGAGGAAAAATTGGAAAAACGTTTCGGCGAACAAGCGGAATGCATCTACAGTCTAGTCTACAGATAGATTTCGGATAATCCAGCTGTGCGCGTCTTCAATGCGGCATAAGCACTCGTATGGATGCACTGAGGGAAACGGAGGTAAGGAGCCAAGTTCTATGATGGGATCAGCATAAACCAGGGCAGGCGGCGCTAACATTCTGTGTCACCAGCTCAGCTATTTGCGAAGCCAATCAAGTCGGCACCAAAGTACGGTCGATTAGTGAGAAGGACACCGGATGCGAGACTAAAAGAATGCACGAATATGCTATCAGAATGGTCATAGAAAGGGTAGAGCCAGGAAATCACGTCATATTACCGCTCCCAGCCAGGAAGGAGCTGGAAACGACTAAAAGCCATTTCAAGGTGGTCTCAGTAGAATCTCAGCGGAAAAATTGAGAAGGAATGGCGGAAATAGTCATCGACACGGGAGCCTCCAGGTCTATAGTCGGATCCGATACATAATCTATCAGCGAAGGATAGATGTCGACTCGTAGAAGGTACTGATGACAGGCGAGACTATACCAATAGGGGGCTTTCAACATCAAATCTTGGTTTCAAACATAAGGGACGAGTGCATTTTAGGAATGCACTTTTTCCCCATCACCGATTTCCTATGGATTTAGGGAAAGCGATTATTAAAACGGCAGTGCACTGAAATACTATTGAAAGTCTTGCACAAATAGACCTCTCCCGTACAGATCATCGCCACAGCTGACAAGCTGAAATCACATCAGGTAGTTCCTGATTTGTGTTTGCCCATTCGCTAAAGTGGTGGCCCCTGTGAAAAAACGCGACTTAATCTTACAACGATTTTCGAAACAATTCGACTCGATTGTCGATGGCAGCCGTGTGCAGTGAAAACATCGAGGCGTGGTTTCTTTCGATGGAATATTGGATCGCCGCGTCAGGAATCACGAACGACCGCCAGAAATTTTCAACTATGCTGGCAGTCATCGGGCCGAACGTCATCGCTCAGTTCACCGACGTTCTTGGCGAGGAATCTGCGTCCGAAAAAAAAACGAATTCATTAAAACGCGAATCATTTCGCAAACAGCAAGCAGCGGAAATGCCACTCGGAGTGAAACGTGTTGCCGGTTTAGTGGTTGACGAAAGAGCATTAAATTTTTGTTGGATTCAGTGACTCCCTGAAGCCGTGCGTGCTGTTGTAGCCGCAACTTTAGGTTGCGTATCTGAATTTATCAAACTCGCGGACACGAAGATGAAGGCTATTAAGCCACGATATGTTACACTTGAATCCAATGCCAATCTCGTTGACTTGGAAAATCCTCGCAACCGAGTTATGCTGGTACCACGAGACGTAAGGCCGAACTACCCGCTAGTGCCTCAGTCCATGCCGTTTGCGAAGCAAACGTCTACGTACGCCGGTTCGCCCGTCCGCACAGACAACCGTCAACGAAATCGGCAACATGTAACGCCGCCATCTAAAGGGTCGACGACCACTCAACCAACAATGACTTCGTCCCGTGGTCCGACATTTCAGCAATCAACAACAATATCAGCATGCATCGACATTCGCCCCCCGAAACAAATCGTAGACAGAACGAAACGGCACATAACAAACGTCACAGCGAATACAATCTATCGACCGAGCCATCGACTACGAACAAATCGTCAATGCCCAACGCAACGACCCCGGACTCCAGCAACATCATTGATGAAGGCTCCCCGATTCGGACGCCGTATCGTAATTCCACGACGCTTTCTAGAGTAGCCTTCATCTAGCAGAGGAGTACTGTGACAACCCTGAAAAATCAGGACACGACAACCCTACCGACGAACTATGTGCACTGACTATGCCATTGTATTTTTGGACAGAGTCAGAATCGAACAAGCAGTCTTACACGAACATTCGAGTCGACCAGTCGCACACGGGACAAGGCGCCGTTCATGACGTGTATCCGACAATTACGTGTGTGTCCTAACGGGTTGTTAATAAAATAACCGATTTGTTGAAAGAGGAACTTTTCTTTATTGAGGACTGATACGAAGTAATTCGAATACAAATGAGGACTGCCTTAAACTAAAACATGTTCGTCTTCTTATACTAAATTAATGTTGATCCTGCATCTGCAATGATGATGCACATGTGCTTATACGTTCGACTTCGATGTGATGTTTATGTTGTGATGCGAATCAGATGTGTTTATGTTACGATGAGGTTGATGCATCCTGATTGTGTTGAGCGAATGTGTTTATATGAGGATGGGTTTGATGCATCCTGTTTATGTTGAGCGAATGTGTTTATGTGAAGATGGGTTTGACGCAACCATACTTATGCAGCTGGTGAGTCAAGTTGGGATGGCTGATGGGGTTGTCGTAGCGGTGACGTAACTCGCCCCTCCTTAGGTTTCGACTCCTGGCGAAACTCTGCTAATGGTAGGTTTATGGGTAACACGTCCTCTTGAGGTGGTATAATTTCAGGTGATTCAATTGCATATAATTCGGCTTCTCGTTTCGTTATGTTAATGTTAATCTTATTATTTCTTATTCTATAATACATATGCTTGAAAATTAAAATTATTACAATTAGTATTACAATGGTGAGAAATGAGTAATTTATCCATGATTGTTTTTCATATTTATCTTCAAATGTTTCTAAATCCTGAAGTGTTGTAAAATTTTGTTGTTTCCATTCTATATCTTCCAAAGTTAATTTTTTTATTACGGTATAGTTTTTTATTTTATTAATATTTGGTAATACTATATGGGCAAAATATGGAATTTTCAAATTTCTGTATGTTTTTTCTTGGATAGTTATTTGACAATTATCAAATTTAATAAGTACATTATGACTTACAATATTTGTTACATTATTTTTTTCTTCATTACAATTATGTTGAATTCTAGTATTTTTAGCGTTTTTTATTACAATTATGGCTTCAGTTATTTTTTTAACAGTAAAATTTGAGTTCATTTCATATTTACAATTTTGTATTTCTGTTTGAAGTAAATTTTTTATACATTCTTCTTTTATTTCAATTAAATCATTTAAAGTATCTGATGGATAATACAATGTTTTATTATATTCTAATATTTCATTTACATTTGTTACAATTTGTAAATTTTTGTCTTTATTTGGAATTGGTTCCATAGTATATTTTTGGTATTTATTTTTAACATATTGAGGTATTCCAATTACAATTAGTATATAATTTTCTTTAAATGCAACTGCGGTTGTTATTTTTGGGTACTTATCTATAGTTATTTTAAATATATCGCTTTCTTCATCTTCGATTAAATAACGATTTAATGTTCCAATTTTTGAATTTAATATTATTTCTTTGATTTTTTCAATTTGCTCGTTAAAGTGATTTATATCTGAAAGAATTTTTACTTTTTGTTCAAATGCAGAATAATTACGTTTAATTTCATTGTTGTCTTTACGTATTTCATTTACTTTTATTTTCAATTCATTTTGGTTTTTATTAAATTTTTGTGTTAAAATTTTCATTTGATTGTCAAAATTAGTGTTGAATTTCAAAAGTTTATCCTGGTTTTCTCTCAAAACTTTCTGATTTTTATCAAGGTTGGCAAAATGTGCTTCAATACGTGAGGCATCCTGATCGTCCATAACTCCACCTATCCAACTCAACAATCGTCCATAACCATTAATTAAACCACGTTTTTGTCTAATGTTTTTCGTTTTCTTACAGTCAGTCTTTAGTCCTAGTGTTTCACATAGTTCTGGAGAGTTTACAGGTGTATATGGGTTATTTTGGGTTCTGCTCAGTTTTGCTAATTTGCCATACAAGTTTGGTTTAGTTTTGCTTATTCCAGGTAACCATAATGAATGAATTTCATGTTCTAAATGAGTTAGTTCATGGGCAATATCAGTTAAGTCATAATTAAGAGAATGCAGAATTTCAACATTTCCTTCTATCTTTTTGAAACTTTCTTCGTAAAGCGTCAAGTTTATTGTGTGAATTATGTGGGTGTAGTGATCTATTAATTGTACCTTTTCTTTTTGTACCAATATGTAACCGTTTCCGTCCGCAATGTTGGTCATCTCTATTACCTGAGTTGACGAGACTGGTATCAGTATCAGTAGAAGAATTATGATTGCTGGAACGAAAGGGAGTTATTAACTCTGAATTTTGAAATTTTCTTTTGGCTAAATGTTGATTTTTGTGAAATTTTCTTGTATCATTACTTCTAATGAATTTATTCCTTGGATCTAATTTGGTTTTAGGGTTAGCATTAACGAAATTTTTATTTATATCTCTTTCTAGTCTATTTTTATTTAAATTTTTAATACTGTTTTCTTTGTTTTTAATAAGTGTTTCATATATTTTTGGATTGTTACCTAAACCATGATGTACGTCAATTGGTCTTTCATTCGTGCTTGAATGGATAGTTCTATTGTATAAATGTAAAATTTCTGTCAAAGGGTTTTCATGAAATAAGGTTTCTTTCTGCTTTTGTCTTGCGTTAAATATTCTAAGATTTTCGGCTAAAGTATTATGAAAACGTTCCACATCTGCGTTTCCAGTGTGGTAGTTAGCAGTAGTAAAGTGTATTTGGATTTCTTCTTGTAGAAAATAGTTTTTAATTATTTCTGTTTTAAATGCTGTTTCGTTATCGAGTATTATTTTCTTTGGTTTTCCCATTATGTTCAATATGTTTTTGATTCCATTTAGTATATCTACCCAATTTCTCGATTTAATTTTATCTAATGCTGCATATTTGGAGAATTTATCGATACAAGTTAAATAAAGATCAGTTTTTGTTTTATACCAAACATCCATATGATATATTTCCTGTTGTTTTCGAGGTGTTTCAGTAAGTTTGAATGGTTCTTTTATAGGTTTCCTATCGTATTTGGAGCATAGACATAAATGACAATTATTAATAAGTTTAGCTATTTCGTCTTTGATATGAGGATAGAAGTATTTTGTTTTTATTTCAGAGTATATTTTATTAATTCCTGCATGATTCATTTTAACATGTACTTTCAAAATTATTTCTTTTATTTCTTCATCTGAAGCATTCATAAGCCTGTAGTTTGTTTTTATATAAATTATATTTTTGTTATCTCTTTTCCATTTAATGTATTCCTGTTGGAAATTTCTGAAAATTGTATCATCTGTAAACATTATTCCTACTTTACCAAATTTAGGTGAATGTTTCATAAGTATTTTCCTGTATTCTTCTTCACAAGGGTTCTTTAATTGACAGATAATTGTTTTAGCTTTTTTATATGTTTCTGTTGTGACTTTATCAATTTTACCTTTTTTAACTATAATTTGGTGTCTGAACAAATTGAGTGGTCCTTCGGAAATTTGCATGTAATGAGTATCATCTTCTTGTGCACTATGAATTGTAGCTAAATTGGATTGATTAACTGAGTTGTTTACGTATATTTCAACACGTGATAATGCATCTGCGACTACGTTTTCTTTACCTTTAATGTACTGTACATCGAAATTGAATTCTTCAAGTTTAACTTTCCATCTTTGAAGCTTAGAATTGGGTTCTTTGACTGAACTTAACCATTGTAATGGTCTGTGGTCTGTTTTAATCGTAAAACGTCTACCGTAAAGGTATGGTCTAAAATACTTAGTTGACCAAACGATTGCAAGAAGTTCTTTCTCGATCGTTGAATATTGGATTTCATGTTCGTTGAGAGTTCTGGATGCGAAACTAATTGGGTGTCCTTCTTGTGAAAGGACGGCTCCAATAGCGAAATTGGATGCATCGGTTGTCAACGTAAAATGTTTATTATAATCGGGATATTTTAATACTGGTTCAGTTGAAATAAGTAATTTTAATTTTTCAAAAGATTCTACAAAGTCTGCATCATTTGGGTTTATTTTTGAGCCCTTTTTGAGTCTTAATGTAAGTGGTTTTGCGATTGCAGCGAAATCCTTAATGAATTTCCTATAATATCCGGCAAGGCCTAAAAATGATTTTATTTCTTTACTTGTTCGGGGTAATGGAAATTTAGTTATTGCTGAAATTTTCTCTGGGTTTGGTTTAATACCTTTTGTTGTCACAATATGACCTAAAAATTCAGTTTCTTTACGCAAAAATTCACATTTATCTTGTTGTATTTTCAAATTTGCTTTTCTGAGACATTCGAAAATAGTTTTAATTGATTTTATGTGTTCAACTAGGGATGTAGAAAAAATTACTATGTCATCTAAATACACGAGACAAATTTTACCAATGTGATCCTTCAATACTCCATTAATCATTCTCTGGAATGTGGAAGGTGCATTTTTAAGACCAAATGGCATTCGAAGAAATTCGTAATGTCCATTGTTTGTTGAGAATGCTGTTTTTTCAATATCAGCAGGGTCCATTTCAATTTGATGGAAACCTCTAGCAAGATCAATAGTTGTGAAATATTGACTCTGACCAAGTTTCCCTAAAATATCATCAATACATGGAATTGGGTATTTGTCGTCAATTGTATTTTCATTGACTTTCCTATAATCAATAACAATGCGCCATTTTTTATTACCAGAAGCATCTGCTTTCTTTGGTACTATCCAAATGGGACTTGAGTATGGTGAACTTGAATTTCGTATTATACCCTGTAATAGTAATTCTTTAATTTGTTTTTCAACTTCTTTTTCATGACATTGAGGATAACGGTATGTGCGAGTATAAATAGGTTTATCAGTTGTCATTTTAATTTTATGTTTCACTTCACTTGTAAAACTTAAATTGGAATCAGGTTGATAAAAGACATCATTATGTTCCCTAATGAGTTTATCTAGCATCTCCTTTTCTTCCATATTTAAATGATTATCTCTTCTAGTAATCATTTTTCCCTGAGATTCTTCCATTTCTAGTTTTTCTAGAGATTGTTCCATTACTGTATTATAGTTTTCTGATTCTTCGTCAGTTTTATTTTTATATAATTTATTCACTTTTTTATTAAGTGTAATAGTAGATTTATTATAATTTATGATGGCTTCGTTAGGGATCAAATTGTCATTCCCGATAAGTCCATCAAAATTATCATGAAACTTTGTAACTAGAAACTTCATTTTATTTGGTGAATTAAATTCACTTAGAGGGGGAATAATTGCTTGTTGAGCAATAGGGACTATGCCACTAATTGATTTTAATAAAATTGGTTGATTTAAGTCAAAAATTTTGTCAGGACTACAAATTCCAGGATTTAATATAGAATGAGTGGCTCCAGTATCCACGAGTAAGCGGATGAAACCAAGTCTTGTACGAATTTTTACATATGGCAATTGTAATGAGTTTCCGAGGCTTCTAGCTGAAAATTTTCGGCTAAGTCCTCTTGTAAGTTATTATTCCGATACTGATCAGAATTATCGACCTCCATAGGTTCCTGATTTGTGTGGGAATAATGGGGCATTTGGAAGGTTCTTCTAGTTTGTTGTGAAGTTCCAAAATTGTTGTATTGATTAAACCTGTTGTCTTGGTTAAAACGTTGTTGAGTACTTCTAACATGGTTATGCATGGATTCGGGTTTTCGGTAATAATTATTTCTGGGTACGAAGTTATGCTGAACTGGACGAGGGGGTTGAACGTTATAATATTGTTTTTGATGTTCATGTCCATCATGTCTGTCTTGTCTGAAATTGTTATTTTTTCCTAAATAGTTTCTCTTATGAGGATTACTGGTATAATTTGTATAATTGCCTTCCTGAACCAATCTGAAAGCTTCTTCAAGAGAACCAGGATTTCGAGAGTATAACATAGATCTGACCGGTTCGGGGGTTTTGCCCTTAAAAATTTCCAACGCGGCACTCAAATTATGTTCGATATGATCGGTAAACGGTAAATTTCTAGTTTCTAATTCAACTTTGGTTTTTGTATTTAATGTTTTTAAATTGTATTGTATTTTTTCATAAAATTCCGCAATTGTGCCTGTACATTTAAGTGCTCTTAAATCATCATATAATTTCATACTATTTTTATGTGAACAAAAATTATTCATTAATAGGAGTTTAGTCTGGGACCAATTAGTTACATTATTGTGAATTTCTATTAGTTGTCTTGCTTTACCTTTTAGCCTTGAATAAATGGCCTCCATGATTATTAGTTGGCTATCGTTATTGTACCTCCTTACATGTGGTATAATGCGATCCACTTTGGTTATGAAACTGTTGATGTCTTCTCTTCCATCAAATTCGGGGATGCTTGCGACATATTTCAGGGGATCCACGTTTAATGCGAGATTTTCGTCCTCTCTTGGTAGTTCTGGTAAGTCTCCTTCCAACATTTTGGCTTTTTATTTGTTTAAATCACAATCACTTAATTTATGATGTTATGATTTTATTAACTCTTTTAGGATTACCGCTGGTGGGGTCCTTTGGAGTTTGTATTATTACTCTCTTATTGGATTACCACTGGTGGGGTCCAACAGAGTTGATTTGTATTAATGTATCTAAAAGGATTACCACTGGTGGGGTCCTTGAAAGATTTTATTTTTTTAATGTTTTTTTTAATTTTACTAGCACAAATTTTCCACTAGTTACACTAATCGAAACTCTATTTCCACTTTCTGGAACATAGATTTTGTTCGAAGAACCGACTGCGCCAATTACGTGTGTGTCCTAACGGGTTGTTAATAAAATAACCGATTTGTTGAAAGAGGAACTTTTCTTTATTGAGGACTGATACGAAGTAATTCGAATACAAATGAGGACTGCCTTAAACTAAAACATGTTCGTCTTCTTATACTAAATTAATGTTGATCCTGCATCTGCAATGATGATGCACATGTGCTTATACGTTCGACTTCGATGTGATGTTTATGTTGTGATGCGAATCAGATGTGTTTATGTTACGATGAGGTTGATGCATCCTGATTGTGTTGAGCGAATGTGTTTATATGAGGATGGGTTTGATGCATCCTGTTTATGTTGAGCGAATGTGTTTATGTGAAGATGGGTTTGACGCAACCATACTTATGCAGCTGGTGAGTCAAGTTGGGATGGCTGATGGGGTTGTCGTAGCGGTGACGTAACTCGACAATAATATTTTGTTAGAAGTCATTCGGTAGTATCTCATTTATGTTAGCCAATTCGCCAAAAGTGCATTGCGCCAATAAATTTGTTTGTATGTTCACCGCATACAGGAACACTGCATTTAGCACAAAATGTGTTTGTCTTCCTTCTTATTTTGTAATTGCAGAATCGACAGTAAGCCAATCTGACTCACTGGCTTGCAGGAAAACACTTATATCTACGCACCACAAAATCGACCACTCACAATGAAATTCGGCACAAAACTAGTTTCTCGAGGAATACATAAGTAGCGCAACGCGGTGTGCGTACGGCCCTTTTAATGGCAAGTGAAAAACTTTTATATGTGAGTCAGAATGACTCACATTAGTGTTCCCGGGTTAACCTTGATATTATCGCCTTATCGTTATTAATTATATTTTGTTTTCTGGGTCTTGTTATTATTTTTTCCACGTCTACTCTAGCTTTTTCTTTCTCCTCCGCGTTCTGGTGCCTAATAGCTGCTTCCGTATCAATTATAGTGTCTTCATTACCGGTGGGTTCTTTAACGGCGAAATTAGACCTAAATTCCCTTACAGCTACTCGCAAAAGGTAGTGAGGTAACGACAACAGTCCTAAGAGATGACTGCAAATGCCGTACAAGAAAAATTTACTTTGTTTAAATTGAAAGCTCATACGACGGTTGGTGTATAGCGTCATCCCGGGAAAATATAGCACCGTAATCCAACTTGCGGAGGGAAACTCAAATTTCTACTAATGTGGATGGCCATAGCCCCCTCCAGGACAAGATTCTGTTTGCGCCACTGCTTGCAACTATCCCCACACAGTCGAGGGTGCAATATGCAAGCTTCGCCTAGGGCACAATTGATAAATTCCGAAACTTTGCACAGCCCTAAAATATTGCAGTGACCACTTCCGGTGAAAATGTAATGGTTCCAACTATCACTGCTCATAAGTTACAGCCTTCAAAAAATCAGATGCGTCGTTAACGAGATAATCCCACTTGATGTTATGCAAAATTTGACTCTCGTTAAAAGTAGGGGCTAACATCGTCAGTTCACGTGAAATCCATGCAAATACTGTCAAAATTTTGATGATCATGAAATCGAATTTGCTTGGTGGTACACACTTCACATGAAAGTCTCCACACCGGTTTTTGACATTTCGCCAGCGAAAATAATGCAGTGGCACTTTATTTCACAGTGAAAAGATGTCATCGACAATCAACCAGAACGCGAGTGAACATTTATCTTAAATTGAGTGAATAAAAACCAAGTCTCCACGGCACCGTTTTCATGGGAGACAGTGGCGTAACGTACGGTGTGCCATGTGTTCGGTGGAACACGGGCCCCCAAGCCAAAGGGGCCCCCAAGACCGAAATCATAAGGACATTTTTTTTGATAGATCCTTGGATAACTGTTGTTTTAAAAGACATTAATGTTTAGTAATCTGCAAGAAAACTGCGTAAGTGAGCTTCCGAATCTAGGATAGTAGCACAGCATTCAATTTTGGGTATGGTGAAGCTTGGATCTCTAGGTATTATACTCTGTGTTGCACCGGAGAGGCGCAACTCAACTCAACAATCCATAATTATATAGGTTTTTGCTCATAATAATATTGAAATTAATAAAGGTTCAACTTCAGGCGGCGTGCCTTTCTTGATGGTTCTTGCGTAAAATTGGCCTCCCGCTCTAGGGAGGGGAGGCATTTTGGGAAGCACTTCATAGACGGAAAACTACATGAAAGCTGAAACTTATTTCCGGTAAGAAAAAACCGTTACTTAATTTTAGATTCCATGTTAATAAAATTGCTCTTTTAATCGGTGTTTTTTGCTTTAGCAACAAAATTGTTAGGTGCTCAGTTTTTATACCCGTCACTATGTGAAAGGGTATATTAACTTTGTCATGAAGTTTGCAACGCACAGAAGGAAGCACTTCCGACTATATAAAGTGTATATATTATTGATCAGTGTAACGAGAGAAATCGATTGAGCGATGTCCGTCTGTCCGTCTGTCTGTCTGTCTGTCTGTCTGTCTGTCCGTCTGTTTCAATACAAACTAGTCCCTCAGTTTTGAAGCTTAATCTTAACTAAACTTCACCCAAATGTGTTCCTAGTAAAGCCTCAAAATATACAGGGTGTCCCACGACTCTTGGTACATACGATAATGGGTGATAGTACAGCTCATTTGGGTACAATTAATGTTCTACATTACCCCTCTATCTTTAACCGTTATAAAGTTATAGCCGTTTTTGTTAATAGTGTCAGAAACCTCCACCTGCAGAGCAAAATCACTATTTGCCACACTCCCAAATATTTGATCCGAGATTTGACTTTACTTTCTGAAGCATCACAAAATTCTACATAAAATAACTGTTTTGCCAATTAAATAATTTAAGACCCTACCCAGATACAAACATTCAAACTTTTAAGAAATTCGAAAATTGATTTTTCATTGAAAATTTAAATTGTAAAATCGTAACGGTACTTTGAACTGACAAATGTGCAAAGTTGATAAAAGTTGCCTCATAATGTTAGCTTTCGAACGACATATAAAAATTAGGGTCTTAGGATTTGAAAAATTGCATATCTTACCTGTTAAAGAGAAAAAAACGTGGTTATAAGAGAAAACCAAAGTAAACGTTTCCACAATTTTTATACGAGTTTTATTTAGTAAACAATTTTTTTTAGTAAAAAACGAAAAAAAAAAACACGTAACCGAGGATAATTTCGGGCGCGGCCGAAATTTTGATACCCTTCACTCTTCTCGGGCTAATATTTTTTTCCGGTGTACTTATATGACTTATGTTTAAACCCCCCAATTCCTTCTCTTCCGTTTTCACATAGTTTCGTTACCTCGATAAAACATATTTGCGTGAGATTTGGTTAGAGTAACTGCACAAACGGAAAAACAAAACTTTTTTTTTTGTGGGAGGGGGATGCCCCCATAATACGAATATATGTATTTGTTTTTGCAATGTGTCTTTATAGAAAGTACAAAAATATGTAAAAACAAATATATTCACCCTCCCACAAAAAAAAAAGTTTTTTTCCGTTTGTGGGAAGTGAAGGAATGGGGGGGGGGATTAAACATAAGTCATAAGTACACCGGAAAACCCAACCTGAAAACTAAGTTCTTCTAAGAAAAACTTTTTCCTTTTTAATCCGACCTTAACCAAGCTTCACCCAAATAGGTTCCTAGTAAATCCTTAAAACATATATAGGAAAGGATGAAATCGGAACACTACGACATATGGCTGTCATACAGACCAACCAATAGAAATTAGGTTCTTTTAAGAAAAACTTTTTTCTTTAGGAACCAATCTTAACCAAACTTCATCCAAATGTGTTTCTAGTAAAGCCACCAAACATATCTAAGAACGGATGGAATCGGAACTTTACGTCATAGGGCTCTCATACAAACCAACCCCTGAAGAAAAACTTTTCCTTTTTAATGGAAATGGGTTCCTAGTATAAACTGACCAGACGTACAGCATTTTGACCTGTCGTAAAGCATTGGGAAATGTACATCAAAACGTACAGCATTTTCCATGTCACAATATGAAACCTAAATCACTCCTCGGTGACGCCTGTGATCAGTCTTGCCTGCTTTTACGATGCAAAATTGGGCTCCTGTGTGGTCGATATTTAGCGAGATGATCGCATTTTAATGTTTGGCAATCGCTCATTTTCGACAGCTCGGGAATCGTTCCCGATCTTTTTGAAATTTGGCTCACTCTCCAAATTACACGATTCAACCTATCCGCAATCGAATGTTATGGCAAATCAGCGTTTTGAGTTTTCTATTTGAAAATTGTCCATCACTCGAAAATTTGGAAAACTTTGAAATTCAGAAAACTTGTAAAACACCGTACACTATTTGGTGAAAATTTCAAGGCTCTAGCTGTCAAGGTTCAGAACTTCAGCCGTCGAAAGTTGCGATTTAAAGTGTAAAGTTTGACTCATACACGATCGATATTTAGCGATATAATAACACTTCAATCATTCACTTTCGATAACTCGGGAACCAACGGAAATTTCTGAAATTGGCACATTTGTAGAGCTACTTGGCGCACATTTCCTCCGTAATTTTCAAGGTCCGACCTATCTGAGTTCGGAAGTTACAGCTGCCCAAATTGCACTTTTGTGGTTTTTAATTGAAATTTTATCCATAACTTGAGCGGAATTTAGAAATTTCTCAGACCGGTAGAGCATCGCACTGTCCATATTTGCTGAACATTTCGCGGCTTGATACCAAGACTCTGAAGTCACAGCCGTCAAAAGATGCGATTTGAATTTATTTTTCCTATCACAAAACGGTGAAAAATCCGCCGCTATACTGCATGCGATTCCCTTATCCCCTCTATTGGAAAATTCACACTAAAGAAGGGAGTCTGTATGAGTTTTAGATCAGGGTTTTTCCATCAACATGTCCTTCGAATCCGTTAAAATTTTTTACACCAGGGGACCAGCCTATATAACTATACATGAGTACAGAATGCATACTCTCCTCCAGAAATATCGCAACAAGGGTTAGCCACTTCTTCACCGCTTTGGAGGTTCTCCTCGAACTCCATAGCTACATTGAAACTTTGCCTGGGAAGCCACCCCCAGCTGAAGAATTCTCGGGTCTCGGCCCATCTCACTGGGTTTCGTTTATCTATTGCAATAAACGAAACGAAGTTTTTAAATAAGTAGGTACTTTGCGGCCATCTTATGAAAAGCCAGGTACCACATCATACGACATTCCTTACAGTTATTTTTGAAACCTTCTTCTTCTTCTATTTTATATGTGTGTAAGTATAATCTTATTTGAAGTACTCTTTTTTGTGTTTTTCGTGTTAAAACATACGTTTGTTCTTCATATGTTGATGATTTTTTTAAGGGGAACATTGAGAACTATAAGGCTCCCTGTTTAGTATTAACAGAACTTTGCCTTCCCAAGAAGAAGATATTACTCATGAAGGCAAGAAGAATATGAGGTTATTATATGGCATGCATACTTTTCGTATCCGTCATGTTTTTGGCAGGACAGTCCTGCGTTTTCAACTTTAACCTGTCGTCTTGCCAAAATGCTAAAGGTCCTGATTTTATCCGGTTTTGTCCTGTTTTTGGACGTCGAAATGGCATCTCACCAAATGACGAATATGACTTAGTTTAATGAAGACTACATTTAAATGTTAAAGAAAATCACAAATAAAAAAATTGGCTTTTACGACAGTCGGTTGTTTGATGTAAATCGTCGCGGAGCTAATCACTGTTAAAAGGGCCAAGCACTGCGAAACCCCCCTTCGCATCGCCATGCGATTATTGCTCTTTACTTAGTCCAGGAGCATTCTTGACAAATAGTAATTATGGAACAGGATATTGAAGACATGGTGAGGATATACAGTTTCCTAAGATGAATGCCCAAACATGCATGAGTATTAAATATAATTCTCCTCTAATCAAACTACACAGAACAAGCCTTTCAGTTTCCAAAAAATCAACACCTAATGCTGAAAAATTCGAAAGTTACGTAAATATTACAGACGCATTTGTGTTTCTGGTTGTCCTGCCAAACGAAGACTTTTGCTGCGCTTGTCCTTATTTTATCGAAAAAAATATACGAGCCTTAGGCATGCATCATGACCTCGTGAGATGTTATTATTTCTCCAAATAGGCGCGAATAGGGTGGCGAGAATATGACTGAGTATTTTCCTGAAAAACGAATTCTGCAAGAATATAATGTCTACAGCATTGCCTTCGGGAGTCTGGTCACCTTATCCTAGTAAATCCTTAAAACATATCTCGGAACGGATGGAATCGGAAAATTAAGTCATAGGACTGTAATACAAACCAGCCCCTTCAAATGTCTTCCTGGACTAGCATCCAGGAACAGATGGAATCGAAACACGTCATAGGGCTGCGATAGAAATTGTTAGCACAAAAGGTGCTTAAGTTTCATTCAAATGTGACGGGTATTCAAATTTCGGCCGCACCCGAAATTAGCCTCGGTCTCGTTTTAAGTTGTGTTTAATGGCCTTCCAAAAATTTACCAAAATCCAATTCAGCACGAAACTCTTATAGTAAAGCAAGTACCCAAAGGAAGTCACTGTGTTATTGTATCCTAACCTCAACTAGTCGTTCAGTACCTCACGAAAGAGATAAAATTACAAGAAGCTACAGCGTGAAGTGAGCAATCGCCCAGGATTTATCAACAAGATTGGTTTATTTAGTCTGCTTCTTGACATACCCTCTGGTTTCTCATCTAAGTTCATTTCACTTAGTAGTACTCCGTGAGATTACCGATATTTAGGCACTATAGGAGGCTCAAATTGGCAATACTGAAACCCTAGGGACGTATACTGTCCTTAGATTACCGCTTGGATTGTCCAGTAATATAGTGTTTCATCCTCAGAATATTTTTCCACTAACGACTTAGCACCGCAACCCAGACCAGAGTCCTATCTGGTAAGATCTAAAATTTAAGTAACGTGTTTCGTCTAGTAAAGTAATATGTGGGGCTATCTGACAAAAACGACAGAGAGATATTTGTGCAATTTTTGTTTGTATGAAATCTATCTTAAGCGCATTTCATTTCTTAACGACTACATCACCAATACGTACTCTCAATTCGTTCACAAGGGCTTTTATATTCTAATTTCCTCGGGAAATTGCAGTCTAGATTATCTCAAGTTCATCATGATAAAAAGGCTACATTGACAACCAGTTCAAAGAGCATAAAGAAATGTTGAGTTGGTTAGGAATCTGTCGGCTTTTCCGGTATCTCTTCTGTTTTCGTATGGAATCGTAGGAATTAACAACTTATTTCTAGGAGGGATTCAAAAAATTCAAAATGTGTCAGAAAAACATCCTTCCTGGTGAAATGAAGTCGTCGCATCCCATGAACATTTTCAAAAAAACAATCTTAGGGGCGGCATGCAGTTCGTCGTTTTGCCCGGGGCGGCGTAAGTGCTCGGGCGCTGCCAATAATTCAGTTATTGGGAGTACTTGAATATCGAATTGATTGCTCATCTAAGGAAAATAGGTTCACACTTCACAATGTTGAAAAAAGGATATAGGAAGACATATGATCGGTCAAATGGCTAACCACAGTTACTAAGATGGTTCAAAAAGGTTTGAGTGAGAAAACCTTTCCTTTTTTTAAATGGGACTCAAGAAATCAAGAAACGGATGTCTGTCGACAAACTAGTGAGTCAAGATACGTAAAGTATTTGCCTTTGGGGATCTCTAACATAATTTTAATTCAGTCGATTTAGTTTTCCTTGGACATAAATGTGATCCACAGATCTATACTAATCATAATCAGTTTTAGTCTAGCATCAATGACTCTTACGAGATAGGTATGTAAGGGCACTCCTAAAGGATGTCTTTTCGCCGCGACTTTTGGATTTTGTGATAAATAGATGATCTTATTTAATTATTCAAAATTCAATTTACTCTCAAAAAACTAAAAACAAAAATTTTCAAATGATGTTCGTTGCTTTTTCTTATTGTAAAGTGTCAATACTTTACAATAATAAAATTCCTAATTATTGTAGAAACAGCATTAATACATTTTATTTGTTAAGTAACTAACTTCACTTTTTTATACATTTCGGTAAGATTTAATTTCATGTTATTTTGACAATAAAAGTTCTCTTTCCCAATTGGATCTCTGAAGAGAGATATATGCAAGTTTTTCGCTAGGTGATCTCAGTACCTACATACCTTAACTTGGGAACCCATTGGCTGATCTTTCTAAAATTTTGCACCCTCATAGAGCAACTTTGCGCCCACATTTACTACAAATTATATGGTCCTACGGGTCCTACCTATTATCGTTCCCAAGTTATAGCCGTGCCGCACTTTTGTTCTTTTTTTAATTTCCAAAAAAGAAAGTCTTGAAATTTCAGGTTAATTTAGAAAACCCAAATCAATAAAATTTTGTAAATTCAGAAAATATCAAATGAGAATTTAGAAAATTTTTATAACGAAAAATACGAACTCCGCAATGCATATTAGCTATCTGACAGCGTTCAATAGCATGTCGTTATACCACTCGAGTCCCTGTACATATAACACAGTCATCCTTGCTGCCATTTGCATCATCTTACAATCCTCTTATTGTGTCCATTTCTCATAGCCGCACCACAAATGGACCATATGCTGCACTCATATTCAAGTCGCTGGCACGTACTTTTCACACTTTTTCATATTAACCATTACCCGCACCACCCTGTCCGCCACCAACGACCAACCCGATCCAGCAATTTCGCCAGAGCTATCGAAACCCATAGTTCACAAGAAGATGTCAAAAAATCATCTCGGGAGAAAATTTGTGCCAAGCAGCACAGGAAAAAGTCTCAACCCCTCCGGGGATCGACCGACGACATGACCGAGCACAAAATATATATTTGAATTGCAAGGGAAAATATTGTGGTCTCACCCGCGTGCCCCTTGGAATGGAATGGGGTGATTTATTACAGAACACGATTTTCAGGACATTTATTATCTCGTGTGCTTGGCAGGATTTCATCAAGTTGCGGGACAACGGATTAAGTTGTTTCGCATATAAGTAAAATTTTGTCCGATGCGGTTTTGGTGTTTTGTTCTCCGTAACGTCCAATTTTTCCCTTTTTCCGGTAATCTGTCGTTTTTGTTCTGTTCAGTTCAGCTCTGGGTTCTGTGTCGCCTGTCAGTCAAGATCTGGTGTGGTGTGTAGTCAAGTCATCAGGACTTTGTCTCCGAGGGCATATATAAGATATGAGCATTCTCATAGCGACATGACTCGAAGAACTGGCATGGCGACTGGCTAGACGGACAGACAGCGTGAGTCCTCGAAAGGATACTCTCTGTCGCCCGATATGGAGTGGATGCGGTCACACTTGTCTCTTGAATAATGTCCTCGATCCAATCGTGACAAATGATGCGGTCATCGCTTTCGTTCGTTATTCATTGTTGCTGTAACCGAACGACACGACCGACGACGACGACGACATAGTCCGACCCATGTCCACCGCACGATCCCATTTAATCCTAATAAACACCCCCTGAAAAGTACTCATGAGACTCGTATGATTATTTTCGGTCTCACAACCCTCACATGAACCGACGACGATGAAATGTCTTTGCGGGTGTCAAGTCGTTGTGCTCGAATAGAGTGCAGGATATACATACATAGCTCCTCTCCACTGTACAGACCGAGAATGGTCTCGAGAGTTGGGCAAACTTTATGAAGTGATACTTCATCGTTTCCAGTCGAAATGTGGAAGAAGAGTAATGACTGATACTCAATGTCGGATATAAATGCCATAAATTAGATTCAATTCGTGTAATGCGGGGCGGGATCCAAGGCTCAGACTTGCCGGTGGAGGATGCAGGATGGAATTGCTACCCTGCCCGATATAATACTCGCCAATAATTCAAGATTTCGTCTGACACACAAAGAATCGCTGTTCTGTTGTTCTATATGGACAAGGACAACATAAACTTGTGCGGATTATCCTGTGTGGCATGAATGGAATGCTGCAAATATGTATAGTCAAAATTTGTCGTAAATTGGAGATTTGTCCCAGCTTTGGAGTCAATAAATTCGGGAATTGAGATGCATTTGAATGAGTTGATAGATCCGGCCCAAAAAGGGATTTACTTGGGAGTTTGTTTGTAGAGCTGTTGTATACGTGACATAGGTCAATTGACCTGAGAAATCAAGAGGGATTCTTTTCGGAACTAAATGTCTGGCTTGAACTATGAAAAATTTCAGACTTCAACGAGAAGCTTCTAGCAAATGCAGTGCTTAAGCAATGACAGATTTATCGCTGACCACCACAGTGGCTGCATTGAGTCTCCGAGGTGAGCGAAAACTTTATTTATAGTAAAAGAGGCCAAGTTAAATGTATCCGAGGTCGTCAGGTCCAGTCTTTATCCTGTTCCTGGACACGTTCAAAGCAAAAATAAATGACTGAATCTCCGGGGTGTTTTGCGATCTATTGGACGAGGTGGTACCTACAACGCAGGCCTAGCGACGCGACACCATGAAGCGGTATAAAGAACGAGGCAAGGAAGTTGAAAAGAAGAGGTGATCAAGGCGTAAATGTACACGTCTAGCGGAGTTTTATGGGCTCCAGACGATCTCCAGCGTTTCTAAGCAATGCGGGGCAATCATACTTTCTGCAGCTTCAGACACGAAAACCAAAAAAACTATACGTCCAATGAAACGCTGTATCAGGGACACTTTTGATTTCACTGACTTTACCGTGCCCCCCTTCGAGGCAGGAGGCACGAAGTATGACATTCGAAAACTCAGAACCACTGGATGCAAACAGTGCCTCAAGTTACTGGCTCAAAGATTCGAGTCAAAAGAAACAACAAAGCAACCGTGGAAACTCTCTCTCTCTCACTCCTTGCAGCAGAACATAATGCTCCATGGAAAAAGTATCACGTGCCTCCACGACCTGACGATACACAGACAAACACAACCTTCGGTATTAAAGCTTCATGGCTCTTGCTAGGGAGGTAGTTTAAGCAACACTCGACCATTTTGGGTAAAATTAATGTGATCCGCCCCGAAAAGGCCGCCATATGACAGTAGTTGCCGGTAGGACCACTGAGACACAAGCCGAGAACGACGAAGCAACTTAAGGGACATCTACAGACATTCACAACCAAATCCAGTCTGATTTAAAAGGTTCAGTCTCAATCAGAATCCTGGAGCTCCGGCAAAAAAGCCTACATCTACCAAAAAAGTCAAGCGTTCGCCCATCGACAAAAGGACACGGGGCATCGCTACTCAACCTAACGACATTAGTTCAGATCAGATGATGAAACGTTGATACCCACGAAGACTCAGGTAATGCAGATCCCATAAACGCGTTCTGCCGTATGTATGTATGCGTGAACCTCGTTTTGACGTGTCCCAGATTGCTAGGTTAAGCAGACGGGTAGTCACAGGTTCCACGAACCGGGACTGATAAACCAAATTCGTTAGGTTACGCTTTTAAAGAGGCAAAAATAATATCAAAGAATAATGTACTTCGAGGATGGGCATGCCCATCAACGAGTTGAACTCGAGGTGGTTGTGGTGTTAGCCAAGTCAACTAGCTAGAGTCGCAATCTATAGGACGGTTCCAAAGGGAAGAATCCCTCTGGAGAATCCCTTTCCAACTTTAAGTCGTATAAAACAGCCATTCCTACAAGGGAAGGAGGTATGAACATTGAATTGGGATCTCCCTAATATCATCGCCAGTAGACGCAGACCTGGCACCTGTTGGGTCTTCTTTGGGCGGCTGTATCTCGAAAACGGTGATAGGTAGGACTTTGAATTTTCAGCAAAATGTAGCTCTGAATGCGCTCTAAGTCAACCTTTTCAAAACCCATTTTCGAAAATTTTCATTTGAAAACACAAAAATGCAATTATCTCGCTAAATATTGATCATAGGGGCATAAAACTTGGCACCTGTTGGGTCTTCTTTAAGCGGCTGTATCTCGAAAACGGTGATAGGTAGGACTTTGAATTTTCAGCAAAATGTAGCTCTGAATGCGCTCTAAGTCAACCTTTTCAAAACCCATTTTCCAAAATTTTCATTTGAAAACACAAAACTGCAATTATCTCGCTAAATATTGATCCTAGGGACATAAAACTTGGCACCTGTTGCGTCTACTTTGGGCGGCTGTATCTCGAAAACGGTGATAGGTAGGACTCTGATTTTTTCAGCAGAATGTAGCTCTCAATGCGCTCTACATCGACTTTTTCAAAACCCATTTTCGAAAATGTTTATTGTAAAACACAAAAATGCAATTATCTCGCTAAATATTGATCCTAGGGGCATACAACTTGGCACCTGTTGGGTCTTCTTTGGGCGGCTGTATCTCGAAAACGGTGATAGGTAGGACTCTGATTTTTTCAGCAAAATGTAGCTCTCAATGCGCTCTACATCGACTTTTTCAAAACCCATTTTTGAAAATTTTCATTGTAAAACACAAAAATGCAATTATCTCGCTAAATATTGATCCTAGGGGCATAAAACTTGGCACCTGTTGGGTCTTCTTTAAGCGGCTGTATCTGGAAAACGGTGATAGGTAGGACTCTGATTTTTTCAGCAAAATGTAGCTCTCAATGCGCTCTACATCGACTTTTTCAAAACCCACTTTCGAAAATTTTCATTTGAAAACACAAAAATGCAATTATCTCGCTAAATATTGATCCTAGGGGCATAAAACTTGGCACTTGTTGGGTCTTCTTTAAGCGGCTGTATCTCGAAAACGGTGATAGGTAGGACTCTGATTTTTTCAGCAAAATGTAGCTCTCAATGCGCTCTACATCGACTTTTTCAAAACCCATTTTTGAAAATTTTCATTGTAAAACACAAAAATGCAATTATCTCGCTAAATATTGATCCTAGGGGCATAAAACTTGGCACCTGTTGGGTCTTCTTTAAGCGGCTGTATCTCGAAAACGGTGATAGGTAGGACTCTGATTTTTTCAGCAAAATGTAGCTCTCAATGCGCTCTACATCGACTTTTTCAAAACCCATTTTTGAAAATTTTCATTTGAAAACACAAAAATGCAATTATCTCGCTAAATATTGATCCTAGGGGCATAAAACTTGGCACCTGTTGGGTCTTCTTTAAGCGGCTGTATCTCGAAAACGGTGATAGGTAGGACTCTGATTTTTTCAGCAAAATGTAGCTCTCAATGCGCTCTACATCGACTTTTTCAAATCCCATTTTCGGAAATTTTCATTTGAAAACACAAAAGTGCAATTATCTCGCTAAATATTGATCCTAGCGGCATAAGACTTGGCACCTGTTGGGTCTTCGTTGGGCGGCTGTATCTCGAAAACGGTGATAGGTAGGACTCTGATTTTTTCAGCAAAATGTAGCTCTCAATGCGCTCTACATTGACTTTTTCAAAACCCATTTTTGAAAATTTTCATTTGAAAACACAAAAATGCAATTATCTCGCTAAATATTGATCCTAGGGGCATAAAACTTGGCACCTGTTGGGTCTTCTTTGGGCGGCTGTATCTCGAAAACGGTGATAGGTAGGACTCTGATTTTTTCAGCAAAATGTAGCTCTCAATGCGCTCTACATCGACTTTTTCAAAACCCACTTTCGAAAATTTTCATTTGAAAACACAAAAATGCAATTATCTCGCTAAATATTGATCCTAGGGGCATACAACTTGGCACCTGTTGGGTCTTCTTTAAGCGGCTGTATCTCGAAAACGGTGATAGGTAGGACTCTGATTTTTTCAGCAAAATGTAGCTCTCAATGCGCTCTACATCGACTTTTTCAAAACCCATTTTTGAAAATTTTCATTTGAAAACACAAAAATTCAATTATCTCGCTAAATATTGATCCTAGGGGCATAAAACTTGGCACCTGTTGGGTCTTCTTTGGGCGACTGTATCTCGAAAACAGTGATAGGTAGGACTCTGATTTTTTCAGCAAAATGTAGCTCTCAATGCGCTCTACATCGACTTTTTCAAAACCCATTTTTGAAAATTTTCATTTAAAAACACAAAAATGCAATTATCTCGCTAAATATTCATCCCAGGGGCATAAAACTTGGCACCTGTTGGGTCTTCTTTGGGCGGCTGTATCTCGAAAACGGTGATAGGTAGGGCTCTGATTTTTTCAGCAAAATGTAGCTCTCAATGCGCTCTACATCGACTTTTTCAAAACCCATTTTCGAAAATTGTAAAACACAAAAATGCAATTATCTCGCTAAATATTGATCCTGGGGGCATACAACTTGGCACCTGTTGGGTCTTCTTTAAGCGGCTGTATCTCGAAAACGGTGATAGGTAGGACTCTGATTTTTTCAGCAAAATGTAGCTCTCAATGCGCTTTACATCGACTTTTTCAAAACCCATTTTCGAAAATTGTAAAACACAAAAATGCAATTATCTCGCTAAATATTGATCCTAGGGGCATAAAACTTGGCACCTGTTGGGTCTTCTTTAAGCGGCTGTATTTCGAAAACGGTGATAGGTAGGACTCTGATTTTTTCAGCAAAATGTAGCTCTCAATGCGCTCTACATCGACTTTTTCAAAACCCATTTTTGAAAATTTTCATTTGAAAACACAAAAATGCCATTATCTCGCTAAATATTGATCCTAGGGGCATAAAACTTGGCACCTGTTGGGTCTTCTTTGGGCGGCTGTATCTCGAAAACGGTGATAGGTAGGACTCTGATTTTTTCAGCAAAATGTAGCTCTCAATGCGCTCTACATCGACTTTTTCAAAACCCATTTTTGAAAATTTTCATTTGAAAACACAAAAATGCCATTATCTCGCTAAATATTGATCCTAGGGGCATAAAACTTGGCACCTGTTGGGTCTTCTTTGGGCGGCTGTATCTCGAAAACGGTGATAGGTAGGACTCTGATTTTTTCAGCAAAATGTAGCTCTTAATGCGCTCTACATCGACTTTTTCCAAACCCATTTTTGAAAATTTTCATTTGAAAACACAAAAATGCAATTATCTCGCTAAATATTCATCCCAGGGGCATAAAACTTGGCACCTGTTGGGTCTTCTTTGGGCGGCTGTATCTCGAAAACGGTGATAGGTAGGACTCTGATTTTTTCAGCAAAATGTAGCTCTCAATGCGCTCTACATCGACTTTTTCAAAACCCATTTTTGAAAATTTTCATTTGAAAACACAAAAATGCCATTATCTCGCTAAATATTGATCCTAGGGGCATAAAACTTGGCACCTGTTGGGTCTTCTTTGGGCGGCTGTATCTCGAAAACGGTGCTAGGTAGGACTCTGATTTTTTCAGCAAAATGTAGCTCTCAATGCGCTCTACATCGACTTTTTCAAAACCCATTTTCGAAAATTTTCATTGTAAAACACAAAAATGCAATTATCTCGCTAACTATTGATCCTAGGGGCATAAAACTTGGCACCTGTTGGGTCTTCTTTGGGCGGCTGTATCTCGAAAACTTTGATAGGTAGGACTCTGATTTTTTCAGCAAAATGTAGCTCTCAATGCGCTCTACATCGACTTTTTCAAAACCCATTTTCGAAAAATTTCATTTGAAAACACAAAAATGCAATTATCTTCCTAAATATTGATCCTAGGGGCATAAAACTTGGCACCTGTTGGGTCTTCTTTGGGCGGCTGTTTCTCGAAAACGGCGATAGGTAGGACTCTGATTTTTTCAGCAAAATGTAGGTCTCAATGCGCTCTACATCGACTTTTTCAAAACCCATTTTCGAAAATTGTAAAACACAAAAATGCAATTATCTTGCTAAATATTGATCCTAGGGGCATACAACTTGGCACCGGTTGGGTCTTCTTTAAGCGGCTGTATTTCGAAAACGGTGATAGGAAGGACTCTGATTTTTTCAGCAAAATGTAGCTCTCAATGCGCTCTACATCGACTTTTTCAAAACCCATTTTCGAAAATTGTAAAACACAAAAATGCAATTATCTCGCTAAATATTGATCCTAGGGGCATACAACTTGGCACCTGTTGGGTCTTCTTTGGGCGGCTGTATTTCGAAAACGGTGATAGGTAGGACTCTGATTTTTCCAGCAAAATGTAGCTCTCAATGCGCTCTACATCGACTTTTTCAAAACCCATTTTCGAAAATTGTGAAACACAAAAATGCAATTATCTCGCTAAATATTGATCCTAGGGGCATACAACTTGGCCCCTGTTGAGTCTTCTTTAAGCGGCTGTATCTCGAAAACGGTGATAGGTAGGACTCTGATTTTTTTAGCAAAATGTAGCTCTCAATGCGCTCTACATCGACTTTTTCAAAACCCATTTTTGAAAATTTTCATTTGAAAACACAAAAATGCAATTATCTCGCTTAATATTGATCCTAGGGGCATAAAACTTGGCACCTGTTGGGTCTTCTTTGGGCGGCTGTTTCTCGAAAACGGCGATAGGTAGGACTCTGATTTTTTCAGCAAAATGTAGGTGTCAATGCGCTCTACATCGACTTTTTCAAAACCCATTTTCGAAAATTGTAAAACACAAAAATGCAATTATCTCGCTAAATATTGATACTAGGGGCATACAACTTGGCACCTGTTGGGTCTTCTTTGGGCGGCTGTATCTCGAAAACGGTGATAGGTAGGACTCTGATTTTTTCAGCAAAATGTAGCTCTCAATGCGCTCTACATCGACTTTTTCAAAAGCCACTTTCGAAAATTTTCATTTCAAGACACAAAAAATGCAATTATCTCGCTAAATATTGATCCTAGGGGCATAAAACTTGGCACCTGTTGGGTCTTCTTTAAGCGGCTGTATCTCGAAAACGGTGATAGGTAGGACTCTGATTTTTTCAGCAAAATGTAGCTCTCAATGCGCTCTACATCGACTTTTTCAAAACCCATTTTTGAAGATTTCCATTTGAAAACACAAAAATGCAATTATCTCGCTAAATATTGATCCTAGGGGCATAAAACTTGGCACCTGTTGGGTCTTCTTTGGGCGGCTGTATCTCGAAAACGGCGATAGGTAGGACTCTGATTTTTTCAGCAAAATGTAGGTCTCAATGCGCTCTACATCGACTTTTTCAAAACCCATTTTCGAAAATTGTAAAACACAAAAATGCAATTATCTCGCTAAATATTGATCCTAGGGGCATACAACTTGGCACCTGTTGGGTCTTCTTTGGGCGGCTGTATTTCGAAAACGGTGATAGGTAGGACTCTGATTTTTCCAGCAAAATGTAGCTCTCAATGCGCTCTACATCGACTTTTTCAAAAGCCACTTTCGAAAATTTTCATTTCAAGACACAAAAAATGCAATTATCTCGCTAAATATTGATCCTAGGGGCATAAAACTTGGCACCTGTTGGGTCTTCTTTAAGCGGCTGTATCTCGAAAACGGTGATAGGTAGGACTCTGATTTTTTCAGCAAAATGTAGCTCTCAATGCGCTCTACATCGACTTTTTCAAAACCCATTTTTGAAGATTTCCATTTGAAAACACAAAAATGCAATTATCTCGCTAAATATTGATCCTAGGGGCATAAAACTTGGCACCTGTTGGGTCTTCTTTGGGCGGCTGTATCTCGAAAACGGCGATAGGTAGGACTCTGATTTTTTCAGCAAAATGTAGGTCTCAATGCGCTCTACATCGACTTTTTCAAAACCCATTTTCGAAAATTGTAAAACACAAAAATGCAATTATCTCGCTAAATATTGATCCTAGGGGCATACAACTTGGCACCTGTTGGGTCTTCTTTGGGCGGCTGTATTTCGAAAACGGTGATAGGTAGGACTCTGATTTTTCCAGCAAAATGTAGCTCTCAATGCGCTCTACATCGACTTTTTCAAAACCCATTTTCGAAAATTGTGAAACACAAAAATGCAATTATCTCGCTAAATATTGATCCTAGGGGCATACAACTTGGCCCCTGTTGAGTCTTCTTTAAGCGGCTGTATCTCGAAAACGGTGATAGGTAGGACTCTGATTTTTTTAGCAAAATGTAGCTCTCAATGCGCTCTACATCGACTTTTTCAAAACCCATTTTTGAAAATTTTCATTTGAAAACACAAAAATGCAATTATCTCGCTTAATATTGATCCTAGGGGCATAAAACTTGGCACCTGTTGGGTCTTCTTTGGGCGGCTGTTTCTCGAAAACGGCGATAGGTAGGACTCTGATTTTTTCAGCAAAATGTAGGTGTCAATGCGCTCTACATCGACTTTTTCAAAACCCATTTTCGAAAATTGTAAAACACAAAAATGCAATTATCTCGCTAAATATTGATACTAGGGGCATACAACTTGGCACCTGTTGGGTCTTCTTTGGGCGGCTGTATCTCGAAAACGGTGATAGGTAGGACTCTGATTTTTCCAGCAAAATGTAGCTCTCAATGCGCTCTACATCGACTTTTTCAAAACCCAGTTTTGAAAATTTTCATTTGAAAACACAAAAATGCAATTATCTCGCTTAATATTGATCCTAGGGGCATAAAACTTGGCACCTGTTGGGTCTTCTTTGGGCGGCTGTTTCTCGAAAACGGCGATAGGTAGGACTCTGATTTTTTCAGCAAAATGTAGGTCTCAATGCGCTCTACATCGACTTTTTCAAAACCCATTTTCGAAAATTGTAGAACACAAAAATGCAATTATCTCGCTAAATATTGATCCTAGGGGCATACAACTTGGCACCTGTTGAGTCTTCTTTAAGCGGCTGTATCTCGAAAACGGTGATAGGTAGGACTCTGATTTTTTCAGCAAAATGTAGCTCTCAATGCGCTCTACATCGACTTTTTCAAAAGCCACTTTCGAAAATTTTCATTTCAAGACACAAAAAATGCAATTATCTCGCTAAATATTGATCCTAGGGGCATAAAACTTGGCACCTGTTGGGTCTTCTTTAAGCGGCTGTATCTCGAAAACGGTGATAGGTAGGACTCTGATTTTTTCAGCAAAATGTAGCTCTCAATGCGCTCTACATCGACTTTTTCAAAACCCATTTTTGAAGATTTCCATTTGAAAACACAAAAATGCAATTATCTCGCTAAATATTGATCCTAGGGGCATAAAACTTGGCACCTGTTGGGTCTTCTTTGGGCGGCTGTATCTCGAAAACGGCGATAGGTAGGACTCTGATTTTTTCAGCAAAATGTAGGTCTCAATGCGCTCTACATCGACTTTTTCAAAACCCATTTTCGAAAATTGTAAAACACAAAAATGCAATTATCTCGCTAAATATTGATCCTAGGGGCATACAACTTGGCACCTGTTGGGTCTTCTTTGGGCGGCTGTATTTCGAAAACGGTGATAGGAAGGACTCTGATTTTTTCAGCAAAATGTAGCTCTCAATGCGCTCTAAATCGACTTTTTTTAAAACCCATTTTTGAAGATTTCCATTTGAAAACACAAAAATGCAATTATCTCGCTAAATATTGATCCTAGGGGCATAAAACTTGGCACCTGTTGGGTCTTCTTTGGGCGGCTGTATCTCGAAAACGGCGATAGGTAGGACTCTGATTTTTTCAGCAAAATGTAGGTCTCAATGCGCTCTACATCGACTTTTTCAAAACCCATTTTCGAAAATTGTAAAACACAAAAATGCAATTATCTCGCTAAATATTGATCCTAGGGGCATAAAACTTGGCACCTGTTGGGTCTTCTTTGGGCGGCTGTATCTCGAAAACGGCGATAGGTAGGACTCTGATTTTTTCAGCAAAATGTAGGTCTCAATGCGCTCTACATCGACTTTTTCAAAACCCATTTTCGAAAATTGTAAAACACAAAAATGCAATTATCTTGCTAAATATTGATCCTAGGGGCATACAACTTGGCACCGGTTGGGTCTTCTTTAAGCGGCTGTATCTCGAAAACGGTGATAGGAAGGACTCTGATTTTTTCAGCAAAATGTAGCTCTCAATGCGCTCTAAATCGACTTTTTTTAAAACCCATTTTTGAAGATTTCCATTTGAAAACACAAAAATGCAATTATCTCGCTAAATATTGATCCTAGGGGCATAAAACTTGGCACCTGTTGGGTCTTCTTTGGGCGGCTGTATCTCGAAAACGGCGATAGGTAGGACTCTGATTTTTTCAGCAAAATGTAGGTCTCAATGCGCTCTACATCGACTTTTTCAAAACCCATTTTCGAAAATTGTAAAACACAAAAATGCAATTATCTCGCTAAATATTGATCCTAGGGGCATACAACTTGGCACCTGTTGGGTCTTCTGTGGGCGGCTGTATTTCGAAAACGGTGATAGGTAGGACTCTGATTTTTCCAGCAAAATGTAGCTCTCAATGCGCTCTACATCGACTTTTTCAAAACCCATTTTCGAAAATTGTGAAACACAAAAATGCAATTATCTCGCTAAATATTGATCCTAGGGGCATACAACTTGGCACCTGTTGAGTCTTCTTTAAGCGGCTGTATCTCGAAAACGGTGATAGGTAGGACTCTGATTTTTTTAGCAAAATGTAGCTCTCAATGCGCTCTACATCGACTTTTTCAAAACCCATTTTTGAAAATTTTCATTTGAAAACACAAAAATGCAATTATCTCGCTAAATATTGATCCTAGGGGCATACAACTTGGCACCTGTTGAGTCTTCTTTAAGCGGCTGTATCTCGAAAACGGTGATAGGTAGGACTCTGATTTTTTCAGCAAAATGTAGCTCTCAATGCGCTCTACATCGACTTTTTCAAAACCCATTTTTGAAAATTTTCATTTGAAAACACAAAAATGCAATTATCTCGCTAAATATTGATCCTAGGGGCATAAAACTTGGCACCTGTTGGGTCTTCTTTAAGCGGCTGTATCTCGAAAACGGTGATAGGTAGGACTCTGATTTTTTCAGCAAATATAGCTCTCAATGCGCTCTACATCGACTTTTTCAAAACCCATTTTCGAAAACTGTAAAACACAAAAATGCAATTATCTCGCTAAATTGATCCTAGGGGCATACAACTGTTGGGTCTTCTTTAAGCGGCTGTATCTCGAAAACGGTGTTAGGTAGGACTCTGATTTTTTCAGCAAAATGTAGCTCTCAATGCGCTCTACATCCACTTTTTCAAAACCCATTTTCGAAAACTGTAAAACACAAAAATGCAATTATCTCGCTAAATTGATCCTAGGGGCATACAACTTGGCACCTGTTGGGTCTTCTTTAAGCGGCTGTATCTCGAAAACGGTGATAGGTAGGACTCTGATTTTTTCAGCAAAATGTAGCTCTCAATGCGCTGTTGGGTCTTCTTTGGGCGGCTGTATCTCGAAAACGGTGATAGGAAGGACTTTGATGAAACTAAATATCCAGGTAAAAGTAAAAAGTGGTACGATATAACCGACTCTCCCCTAGCGCATCTTATATTTTTGTTGATTGAAGAATGATTTAACCTAATCTCAGATTAACAGGCTAGGTCTAAGCGAATACTAAGTCCGACCTTAACCCTAAAGATTCGACAGTGAAAATCGAAAGCACTTCAATTAAACTACAGTTCCTCAATTGTTTTTCTAAAGTTACAACTACCCCCGACCACTTTCATATATCTATAATTACTCTTCTCCCTAAATTCCATGACATAACATCTTCATACATCCTTCATAATTATCTCCGAATCCTTACACAACTTTTGGCATCCTTACCTCATTTTCCACCTCCTTATGAACTATTGCACCACTTCACATGCTTCACAATCTGCACACACTGGCACTGCATTAGTTCTTCATTTGTGCAATAATGATACGAGCCAGCACCTACTCTTGTTTCCAGGTGCCTGACTCTCCTATAATGAACAACAAGTGCTGCTTGATTCTAGTTTGCACCATGTGGAGCATTGCTGCTGTTGCTGCCATGCCGGTCCAAGCAACCATACAGAATTCATTTTTAGCATAATCATAAAAGCCCAAGACTGCATATTTGATTCCGTAAATAAATTACTGGCCTGCACAGTTCATACAGTGCCCCCTTCGTCCACTTGCGCTCCCCAACTGAATTAGACTGCAGACTACCGAAGCAGTCTCTATGGCCCTGGGGGTGTTATTTAAACATGTTTTCCTAATGGAACTGTGTGAACTGTGTGCATGGGTGCCATCGAGGACGCCCCAAGGCCAGGGAGTCGAGAAGCATGGGACACACATATTCGCCATGGCTAGGTTAATCGGTAGATGACTTGACTGAGGCTACCTACTCTAGTCCAAGTCTCTTCTCTTCTTTGCTAAGTTCAAACTCACTTGAACCATAGAAAATTGTGGCATGAACTCGATTCTCGATTCGCTTCTATGATAATTGATACCTGCAGGCATTGACCATAACATGGGTCTTATCAATGCAATTTAAACGTTGCCGGGGACGCAACATTTCGTAACCCATTGCTCGTCTCTCTCGCTGGTCTGTTTTGTTCGGATGTTGGATGGCTTCAATTTTGCTTCTTGTCCTGACTGTGTACGTATACCATTGACTCCATGTCCCCATGTTTTATAATAATAATAATTGTCCCAATATTGGTCATGGGAGGCCATCGGGGAGCCAGTCATCATGGACTGGTCAGTTTAGACATATTGTGCGTCGGAAGCACTGTGTGGATTGTGTCCAAGGCCCCGGGGGGAGCGGTTGGGTTGAAACTGTTGCAATTATTATTTGTTTGAGCTCCACAGAGTACTCCTGTGATTAGATTAGGAGTCCGGGTCCATTGCAACATTACTTCGGGCACAATTGAAAGACTTCGTTTGTACGGAACGGACGTTGGAGTTGGGCGTGCATGGAGCGCATAAGAAGCATTTGTAATGATGATGTTTTGTACAGCACAGGATATAGTGAGTCAGGAAGTATCTGCACTGTAATGCTATTGTGCATGGAAACGTTACGAGCATTTGCAATGAATTGCGGTCTGACGATAAGTTACATTATAGAAAAAAGTATGCTCAAGTTGTACTATCGTTTGCAGCTAGTTATATAGAAACTATTGTGGAGTTTTGTTAATGAAGGTCCTTACAAATTGAAATGGGTCAGCTGAATTAAATGACTCCACATTTTTCAGTTAACTGCAGTCATTACAACAACACACAATTAGAGAAGTGCATCATTTGAAAATAGGCAAATACTTTTTATGATCACAGACACACAATGTTACATAGGTAGGAGATCATTTCAAACCCGAATAGGTTACAGGTATGGAAAATGACTCTGCCCGATGAATAAATTGTGTAAATCCACCATAAATGGAAGGTATTCAGAGATTTCAAAAATGTAACTAGTCGTTACTTGAAGTAACGATAACAACGAAGTAACGTAAACTGTTGTCGTTATACACAAATACGACATTGTTCAGAATGTTGATCTCCGAGCGATTTCCCGATTCACGGGCATATCGACTCGGAGATTGCAAAAAATTGACATTCGTCGGTTTCGATTGAATGCATATGACACGGAACTCTCATCAGGTGCCGTCGCTAGTTCCGTGTCATATGCATTCGAGGACGGCACGACCGAGAATGCACTGGCTGGTTGTTGTTCAACCGCATGATACTACGAATATAAGAGATAACGACACGCGCATGTGTCTTCTTCCTCGTTGTTGACGTTTACGTCACTCAGAGACTTGCAGTTCAGAGAAAATTTTGAATGGGAATGGTAAGGTACGTTCAACGGTTTTTTCTCTATGCGATTAGTGAAAATTAATTGTATTTTTAATTCAGTGACTTCGCGACTTTATTGTGTCTTTATTTACCTGTGTATATCGAAATGTGTTGTGCTGTTTTAGGTTGTGATTCGTGCAATCGAAAAAGTGCTCATCTGACGAGGATAAGTTGATTTTGGCTTTACACCTTTCGGAAAGATGGTAAATATCAGGAAATATGGAAAAATAAGTGCTGAAGAATCTACCTAGGTAGCTCCCGCAAGGATTTGCTCAAAACATTTTGCGTCTGATAGTTATATTCGCAATCTACAGAATGAGCTTTTGGGCAAGTTGGATGTTGTCGGGATATGCGTTTGTTGTCGCTAATGTTCTTGAGAATATTTTATTATCCAGGCATCAGCAATAGGAATAGTTTAATACTAAAAGAAGATGCGGTTCCGACTTTAAATTTACCGTTAGCTTCGTGTGTAGACGCCGGCAAAACCAGCAATGAAAGAAACGAACGAGCTGCTGCGAAAATACGACGGGTGGAAGTAGATGCTATTTTAAAATATACTGGGGGAAAAGTGAGTAATAAATACATTTTCATTATCTATGTCGCTTTTCTTCATTACCGTAACTCCTAGTGGAGCATGGTGCGTTGATGACTGCCGTGTGTAGTCATCAACGTTACAAAGACAACTGAGTTCGGAGTGTGATGCGGTTGTCTGCCATACCACTAAGAATATTTCTTATCATCTTCTTTTGAATAATAAACTTGCGACGGGTCGTGCCGAGTTTGGAAACTCGTTTCTC
Organism: Microchrysa polita; assembly: GCA_949715475.1. Lineage (NCBI taxonomy): Eukaryota > Metazoa > Arthropoda > Insecta > Diptera > Stratiomyidae > Microchrysa > Microchrysa polita. Next base: position 77,215,806 of record OX454421.1, on the reverse strand, counting down.
TATGAGTGTCTACCGAGTGTGTCACAGAGTGGCGACCGAACGATCACGGCCACAGAGCACGACTATGTCGCTTACGAAATATTTTTTTATTTTCTTCGGAAGAATAATATATGGTAATGATGTGCCGGTTCAAGCTGAACTATGCCAGGATGCAAAATTCTCCTGATATTTCAGTTATGGCGGATAAAGATAAAAGTTGGACATAGATAAACCAATTAACCGAAGGAGGGCTTTCAAAACCATCGCAAGAGTTCATGGAAATCGTTGAACAATTAAGGGTAATTTAAAAAAAAAAAATAAAAATGATTCTCTTTGTATTTGCAGCAACTACTTTAGAGACCTATTGGAGGCAGCAAAGGATGTGCTCTGTCAGGATAGCATTAAAAAAATATTTTTAAGATTAAGATTGTATCTTAAGATAAGAGAACTAAATAGAAATTTAAGAGGAAATAAGACAATAAGGCTGAAGTGAAAAGAAACAATAAAATGAAGAAAATTGTTACATAGTTTTTTTTTTCGCTTTTTTACTTAAGGAAAACAAGCTCTCTCTCTAGTCTGTACATCGTCCAAAATGATCAAAACATGCAATAAATTCTGTCTAAAAAATGTTATTTTTGTTTACTTTTCCGGAGGGTTTTCTCAAAATGTTCTTTCATAAAAAGCTTCTCCAGGCAATTGCAAACAACTGAAACGAAATTTGAGCCAAATCGGCCGAGCCGTTCTCAATTGATGAATTAGTATACATTTTTTTGGACCATTTTTATATATTTAGATTATTACAGACCAGATCCAAAGGAACATCTTTCCATATTGTAGAGATGGAAAATATATAAACGCGAAGTAACAAAAATTTAAGCAGTTGCCATTCAGTACGCAAGACTATATTAACTATGATATTAACTGCATACTGAAAACACAAAGTCTCTGAGTGACGTCATGCGCAAAACGTGCATGCATTCCCCATGCTATTGTCATTATCTTCTGTATTTGTAGTATCATGGTTGAACCGTATATAAACCGAAAAAAATCATTCGTTGCTACGGATCACATTTAAAGCGAATAGCTACTTGCTATTTCTGTGATCCGCTCAACATCCCACTGTTTTGGCTAAAACGCCAATGGTTCACACAATAACGAGATATGCGTGTTGGAACGCAGCCTCCGCATCCCACGAAACAGCCGTGGATGAGAGAGATGAGATGAGAGTTCCGTGTCATATGCATTCGGTAGAAACCGACGAATGTCAATTTTTTGCAATCTCCGAGTCGATATGCCCGTGAATCGGGAAATCGCTCGGAGATCAACATTCTGAACAATGTCGTATTTGTGTATATGATTGTGTACCCGCACTGAATGGGAACCGGGATGGCAGCGGAGGGCTCCACGGCTGTTTCGTGGAATGCGGAGGCTGCGTTCCAACACGCATATCTCGTTATTATGTTGTCGTTACTTCAATATGAACATATACATATGTAACTAACAAGAATGACAACCCCGTTTTCTCGGCGTGGGAGAAACACCAAGGTAATTTTGGGTGGCTGATTCCAAATTTGAAGTCAAAAACTAGAAAAATATGTTTGGGGCTGCCCGCCCAAAAAATTGTATTCCTGTTTTTGCGGAGAAATCGGCACATCGATTCGTTGAGTATATCCGAAGGAAACTCTCTGGGTACCCTCTGGTTTGAACACTAAAAAATCGCCGCGAATTCGATGCGGAAATTTGGCGTCCGCGTCGGTCTGAGAACCACTTAAAACAGTTCAAAAATTGTAGAAACGTTTCTACTTACCTACTATGACTGTAACCAATCATACCATGAGTACTATAATATTCGGATAGGTATCATCAGGTTTCTTTTAAAGAATTTCTTTAAAAATAACGATTACAAAGTAACGAATATAAGGTAACGATTACACCGAATAAAGTAACGAATATAACCGATTTTTGACTGAAATGTAACTAAATTCAACATCACTGATTCAGATGAGAACAAAAAAATGTTAGACAATTCTTAGGAAAAATAAATTTTTATGGTAAATATGTGCAAAATATATAAACTATATTGGATCCATTACTCAGTCTTCTGAGAAAAGGACAAAAATTCATTTGGACTGATAAATGTGAGGAATTTTTTAATAAAATTAAGAATTTGTTATGTTCAAAGCCTATTTTAGCAATTTTCGATCCAAATTTCCCAATACATATTTACACAGATGCAAGTATACAAGGTATAGGAGCTGTAATGAAACAAACACAACAAAATGGAGATCAAAAGCCTTGTGCATATTTTTCCAGAAAATTAAATGAAAACCAAAAACGAAAGAAAGCTGTTTATCTAGAGTTTTTAGCAATAAAAGAGGCAGTGAAATATTGGCAACATAGGCTCATGGGTAAAAAGTTTACAGTTTTTACTGATCATAAGCCCTTAGAAAAAATGAATATTAAATCTAGAACAGATGAAGAACTACATAGGAGATTTGTCTTATTATCTTTCACAATTTGATTTTGAAGTAAAATATTCCCCAGAAAATATAATTTAGAAGCTGACTGTTTAAGCCGAAATCCGGTGTTAGAAGCAGATGAAAGTGAATGTGGAAATTTTAAGATCGTAAATTTAATAGCTTTAAAAGATATTTTAAATGATCAAAAAACCAATTAAGATCTAACTAATAATAGAAAAGAACAAATTGAAATTAAAAAAACAGATTTATTAAAAAAAATAGGAAAAAAAGAGACAATTATATTATCAGAAGAATTTAGTCGAAAAGTCATACAAAATATTCACTATCACTATTGTCATATTGGAAAAAAACAAGTTCAAATGAAAATTGAACCATTTTTTACCGCTAAAAATTTAGCATATAATATGGAAAAAAATTGCGAAAATTGTTCAATTTGCATTAAAAACAAATCAAGAAATAAAAATAAGTACGGACTAATGTCTCATTTAGGTCCCGCTACTTACCCTTTTGAAATTGTATTCATATCCACCGATCGTATGATTGAATTTAGAAGTGAAAAATGTGAAATTTGTTAGAGAAAATGTCTAGAGTGTTATATATCATTACAAAGGTAACTTTGTTTGGTTTGTTTCGTCCTGAGGACATTTTAAGGTCAGATTCATAGTTTTCTAGATATTTGCAAACAACTGAATTTTCACCTCTTTGTCACACAGGGTGTGACCTCCCCCTTAACCCATGGCGCAAATTAGTGTAAGTTTCTTCTGCATATATTGGGCACATTCAACAATTTGGCATCAAAAATTTCTTTTTTTTTTAAGTTTGGGTTTTGAGCTACCTGTATACTATTTAGGATGATTTTAAAAATGTCAACTCGGTATATTGGAAAAACGCACTTAGGGATAGTTTTCGAGTCGAAGGCAACGATCGATACCTACCTAGTCTTTGAAAAGTTTTTAAATATGTATACATTAGAACTCACACTCTGTTTGCGAGGTCGCCTTTGTTAACAACCATATTGACCCTGACATTTTTACTTAATTGTACATCTGAAATAATATGTCCCCTGTTTTTAGCATTACTACTCAATATTGCTATACTTTTGAGATTTGCCAATGTTCAATTAGTCTCCGTCAGTTGACCACATACCCTCTATCTTAACCAGAAATTGTACACCCTTGAGTGGTCAACTTATGGAGGTTTTACTGTACATGAATCAAATACATATGTAAAAATAAATTTACTGAAATATTTCATATTTCTCTACTGTGATTATGAAATGAATGTCGATCAGCTCTTATCATCCGGATTGTATTCTCATAGTTACAGTCGCCGCCGCTTAATGTGATCACATCGGGTGCTCTTGCTGTTTTGATATTACTAACCGAATAATTACATTAATACTCGTAGTTCAAAGAAATTGAGCCAAAATAGTACTGTTTAGCTATCGATAGGTGGTCCGGAAATTGAGGAAAAGGGAGAAGAGTCATTTTTCAGTTTTTTTTAGATTATTTCAGAAACAGTCAAAAGCTACAGCGTAATGTACCGCGGGCTTTTAGCGGGGACCGTGAGGATTCCTATTTCTTCTCACTCGATTACATGTGGAGTTTTGGGAAAACGCCGTTTCCATTTATTCTTATAAAGGGTCCGCCAATAAGCGCGCTCGAACTTTAAAATGAAATAAAGCAAGTTGTGTGAGAGGTATAAATGAAATTTATTTTTTGTTTGAAAGAGTATTCGAAGGCATTATGTATGGAAAATAACATCGTTCAAGTGGCCACCTCGGCTTCGCTTGGTGGCGCGCATACGAGAAGTCCAATTTTCAATGACTCTGGCGCACAAATCGGGCTGTATTTCATCGATGGCGTGGCGTATGTTGACTTTGAGGTCATCAGTGTTTTGTGGTTGGTTTGCGTAGACCTGCGATTTAAGAAAACCCCACAAGAAATAGTCTAGTCGGGTTAAATCGCACGATCTCGGTGGCCAGTTGATGTCGCCTCCGCGCGAGATAACCATTCCTCCGAAGCGCTCGTGCAGAAGATCCATTGTATCGCGCGCTGTGCGGCTCGTAGCGCCGTCCTGCTGAAACCACATATCCTCGACATCCATATTATCGATTTCATGTCAGAAAAAGTTCGTTATCATGGATCTGTATCGCTCGCCGTCGTTCTCGAAAAAATACGGCCCGATGATGCCTCCGGCCCAAAATCCACACCAAACAGTTACCTTTGCTGGGTGCATTGCGACCTGTTGGACCTCCTGTGGATTGTTCTCGGCCCAGCAACGGCAATTCTGCTTGTTGACATTCCCATTTATCCAAAAATGTGGCTCATCGTAAAATTGGCGGAGCGCGCGGAACGTTGCTCGAACCGATGAATGAGTTTCGTAATAAGTTTTAATGATTTGCACATGTTGCTCGCGGCTGAATTGGTTCATGGTGATTTGTGAAGATACACTGAATAATAACAACTAGGTTTGATAACTCTACCACAAACAACATGGCCGCCATGAGCTGTCAAAGATCGAGCGTCCCTATTGGCGGACCCTTTAGTTCCGTGGACAAATATGACAGTGGAGTTTATGGTCGATTTTTGAGAAATTAATCAAATTTAACTCTAAATTCGAAAAAATGCAATGCGATACGACTTAAAACACACCAATAACCAAAATATGTCTAGAGTTTTTGTAAAATGATCACAATAAACGTAAATTCGTAATTCCATTAAGCGGCGTCGACTGTATTTACTATCTTTGGAAAAAGAGCAAATCGTCGAATTATTATCAATTTATAATATTATCAACAGAGCTCACAAATCAACTATATAGGGAGAAAGCAAACAGATGATCGCCTCTTCTACAATCAAGTTTTTTGATTTCAGTAGTGTAAATTTCGTTTCGGTGACTACTTCGAGCTAAGTGAGCCGCCAATATTATTTTATTGGAAAATTGGAAAATCCCAATATGCGATTAGGCGCTACAATACAAAATTTCTCAGCAGAAACGACGGTGGGACCAATCGATTTTTACACTTGGCAGGGAGACTCGTAAGTATTAATTTGAGATATCGACTTTTTTACTTAACTAATTTCTGTTATACATGGGAATATTATGTTGCCATTCCATACTTAATAAGAATTGATAGACAGTACAATATAGACTCTCAACACCAGCTTCTTTCCTTTTCTAGCTATGTTCTCCTTTTTTCCCATCCTGCCGACTTCACCCCCGTATGTACAACCGAATTGGGACAATTGGCTCTCCACAGCGAAGATTTCATCAAACGTAATGTCAAACTGCTGGGACACTCAGTAGACAGCGTACAAAATCACTTGGAATGGATAAAGGACATCAATTCATATTGTGCGATTCTTCCCAGCGAATTCCCATATCCAATCATGGCTGATCAGCAACGTGACTTGGCCGTTAACCTGGGAATGTTGGACGAGGATCAACAGAATAATCCAAATGCTGCCATAACGGTTCGAGCCCTCTACATAATTGGACCGGATCACAAAGTTCGATTGTCCATGATGTATCCGTATGGAACAGGACGTAATGTTGAGTAAGTATACACAAAAATTAATGAAAATTTAAACAAAAAATCATCATCAAAATGATCACTTGACAAAGCATATTTATTTATAATTACGAATAATACACCAACAATCGAATTCCAATCCAATTTTCCCCAACCAGAGCAATAATACTATCCGAAATATTTCACAATATTTCAACGCAAAACGATTCATTCCGTCACACTTCGGCCTTGCGGTAACCCAAAAATAATATCCTATGACCAGATAATAAGGAAAGCCTCCCCAAACGATAATAATCACCACTTATTTATAATGCAAAGGACTATTAAGCGCAACACAAACAGAGGCGTAAATTTCCATCCATTCATGTACAAAAGCCAGGGCCAACCACCGACGGACGCCGCCGCTCAAAAAAAAAATCAACTGGGTCGAAATTATCATATTTCACGAGCGAGTGAGGAAAAAAATTGCAAAAAAAATTAAAATAAATAAAACCAAACAAGGAATGCATTAAGTCATCCCTTGACGTTGACCATACCTTTCATTCGTTCGGTCGCATCCAATTTCCAGCTATACCACAGCACTACACCGCACCATCATGTCCTCCTCTTTATAGTCCTCCCGCGTCTAGGCTTTGGTCGTACCGTACTCTCGTATACATAGTATCCTTTCACGTTGATGGTTTTATGCAAATTTTTGAGTAATTATCTTTTTTTTATTTTTTCAACTTTATTAATACATTTTCTGCCGGTTGTTCGGCTTTTTTTTCAGTGAAATCCTGAGATGCGTAGATTCGGTACAATTAACGGACAGAATTAAAAATATTGTAACGCCTGCAAATTGGACGGTATGTTGTTGTTGTTGTTGTTTTTAATTTCCTCTTACCGCACGGTGGAGCATTTGCATAAGTTTATCCGTGTAGTGGTCGATTTAATAATATTTAATCAGATTTTTATTGATGCTTAATCAATGGCATTAACGAATGATATCGGTTTTATTTTAATTGGAATTTGTATTATTATTGTTACAGCCCGGTTCAGAGGTTATGATTCTGCCCACTGTACCAGACGATGATATCAGACGGCTATTTCCGCAGGCGAAAATCAGATGTCCGAAAGTGCCGTCCGGACGAAAATACCTGCGAAGTTTTTCGGATTATAATTAAAATGAGGAATAGTAAAATGTAGAAGGTGAATTTAGTGGATAGATGAATTAAATTTTTTTTCTTGAAAGGGTTTTAAGTAAGGTTAATTTCTAGACGATTTTTTAACAGTTGAAACAAATTTTTAAAAATGTTAATCCTTTATAGTAGAAATAAATTAAAATATTGTCATTCCATAGTCTCCACATTCAAGATTTAGTTCTATATCAAACTACCAACTATGTTCCAATTCGCGATCCTTATTGTCCTAAAAATGTGTCATGACTTGTTTCAACAAATTTGTAAGTTGTATGTGTAAACTTACAAATTTGTTGAAACAATTCATGATGCCAAATCACTTTCAGCACAGCTTGCGCGCGACCATCATCACCACAAATAGTCTAACATTTCTTTGACAAACGACCCGAAAAGTGAACAATTCAGAAAAATCGGTTCTAAGGAATCAATATGTAATTGAACCGAGAAATCATCGACCCACATAAGAAAAATAATGGCAGACGTTTGAGTAACAGCTGGTGCTGCCTGCTGCAATGGTTGCGACCTAAAACCTAAATCTTTATATTGGAAGATTCGTTCCTTATTGGAATCCTATAGTCTACTATCCTATAGTATGTACAGTCGGAAATGCCGGCATGTTTTCGCCATTGCATGGTCCTTTATAAGTACTCGCTATACATACGAATTATTTGTGTAGGGAAGACTGCAGTTCGAAGGACTCAAAGTTATCATGAAATATTCATGGAGGTGGGCACAGAATAAATATCGCAGGGAAACATATTTGAAGTAACCGTATTGGTGTCCCTTAGGAACGTAATTCAGACTTTATAATCGAAGGGGTAAAAAAAATAATTAATTCAGGGTGGGTTTTAGGTTTCGTGGAGCTAAAATTTAACGGAGCCCTCATAATTCAATAATTGGACAATATGGACTGAAGTGCTGCCTATGGCTTCGGTCACATTTGGCGAGTTTACTAGCGCGAGTAAAGTTGCATTCGATAAATCACCATTGGCGACGATGCGTAATAAACATCAAAAAAGTGTCATAGGTGACTACGCGTTGTTAGGATGTCGCCACCGAAAAAGTGATGCAACTAGACGCGAACTAGTCAAAGTGGACGACCAACCAAATGATAATCAGTGTAGATGCGATCATGGGCGTAGGCAGGATTTCGGTCAGGGGGGGGGGGCAATCCCGACATTTTTTCAATATCAAGATTTTCTTAGGAGCAGAAATCGTTGCTCGCAAAAATATTGTTAGGAAAAGTTTAGAGTATGTTGGCTGGTGTAATGGTTAGTGCGCGCACCTTCTTTGCACAGGGTCATGGGATTGAGACTCACCATGAACGAATTCAGTTTATGGTGTTTTTAGAACTCACGTCCGTTGTGACGAACTATGATCTCAATCAGATGTTAAACGAGTACCCAGGGCCGACTTTAGGTGTAGCGGCGCCCGGGGCGAACTTCAAAGAAGCGCCCCTTATGGTTTCTATACACGAAACAAAAATGCAAAAGAAGTTGTACTTCAACATTCTATGGAATATTTTTCTCCATTGCCCCGCCGGCCGCCATTGAAACTATCCACTTTAACTGTTTTTAACTTCCCCTTAATTTTCCCCTGTTTCCCAATCAATTGATTGCTTAAAGCGAACAGAAAAGTATGCCTCTATCCATTCACATTTGTACCTGGCTTTTTTGCATTACTGTAGGTTACACTATGTAGGTACCACCGGTTCATTTTTGAATCACCAACATTTAAACGTTCATTAAGTTAATAATTTTGCAAATACGTTTATAAACATTTCTATTTTTAAGCAGTTTTTGTAAATTTAATTGAGAGAGAAAAGACAAAAATGTTTGCTCTAAAATGCAATACTCCGATCGATCGGCCAGATTTTTTGATTGCGAGATAAATCGGAAGGTGTATGGAACCATTGTATTAAATTTTTTTTTATTTAACGTGTGGAACGTATTGCCAGGGCAATTTTCCGTACAAGCTGTCATTACAATTATGTGTTATCAGTGCCGGATTAACCACGTGGCAGAAGGTGGCAAATGCCACGGGCCCCGCGCTTTGGGGGGCCCCGCGTTTTTTTCAAACAAAAATTATAACAACCAAGATGCTTCGGAATTGTTATAACACTTTATCGATGAAAAATTTACGCTAGGGTGTTCCAAAATTACAGCAAGGTTTGTATTGCATAAAAATACAGAAATATTTCTTTCTGAGCGAGAAATTTTTGTCCGCTGCGATTTTTTCAATGAAAATGTATTCATACTGTCGTGGAATATGTGGAAAATGCTGGGGAATTCCATATGCTGCAATCCGAAAACAGTTCCATAATTTTTCTCGGCCATTTTATGTATTTTTTCCGATTCCCCTCATCGTGTAATGGCAAATGACCGGGGAATCGAAAAATAATACATAAAATGGCCGAGGAGAGTTATGGAACCGGTCTCGGATTGTAGCTTATGGAATTCCCCACCGTTTGTGTATATTCGACGACAGTATGTACGCATTTTTATTGATAAAATCGCAGCGGGAAGAATTTCACTCTCGATCTTAATTCTGCCCTTCATTCATGATAGCATTCCCGTAAACATACGTCCAATTGTTTCAGATTCACGTTCTAGCGAGAAATAAGATTTTTGGACTTTATGTTAGGAAATGTGCTTGCATACATCCATAGAATTAAGAAATTACAAATTTATCTTTCATGCACAGTGGCGTAGTCTGGCTGGTCTAGCGGTTAGTGCGCGCACCTTCGGTGCACAGGGTCATGAGTTCGAATCTCACCGTGAGCCATGGTGTTTTTCGAACTCACGAGCTTGTGACGGACTATGATCTCATTCAGATGTTAAACGAGTACCCATTTAGGGGGATAAATAACACTGCTGAGCGTGATGCTGATCTCTTTACCTCAACAACAAAGCAGATAAGATCTTGGAAATATGATGTCACTAACGCATCCTGCGGCCTTAGTCCAATGCTGGACTGTCGCGCCTGTTATTTTTTTTTATGAACAGTGGCGTACCTCTTTAAACGTTATGAAAACAGCGGCAAAAATACCTGTTTAAAAAATTATTCAAAATGCTTTCTCGAAAATTTTGGTTTTCATTAAAGTGTGTAAATTTTCGATTTTTTTTTTATTAAAAACCGTAAAACCGAATTAATGTAGAAGATGTTAACGTGAATTTGGCTTTCTGGTATATGTGCTACGTGAGTATCTTTATTGTGGGCATCTTTTAGCTAGATTTTTGGTAGTCAGTTTTTATGAACCTGAGTAAACCTGAAAAGGGACAATTCAATCGAAAGCTATATTAATAGGAAACACTTATATAATGAAATAATTTTCCATTTTTTATTACTTTTCGGAAAATGTGAAATTTTTAAATTTTTGGAGGTCGTCCAAAAGGGACTTCTAACATCAATTCTTCTTTGTCGAATAAGTACAGTTTTTCTACAGAAATTCGGTTTAACTAATTAAAATAAAAAATAACGAGACCGAGTTCTAATCGTGCGAATAGCACGATGAGTGTATACCCTATACCCATGTACAGACCTAGAAGGCACGCAAAACCCAAAAAATCAATTTCATCTTTTTTGTAGGTGAGGGAGGGGTAAATGGTTAGGACCTGGCACATATTTAATATTATATCAAGGCTACCATTTGATACTAATTAGAAGTTTTTCGCGACATTCTAGCAAAAGATATGGCTGAATATAACTTTGTAGGGGAGGTAGGGTTAGGGGTAGTCGGACGTTCTCCACTTTACACCAACTTCAAGCATATGTCACAATTAAGTATTGATGAACATTTCAGGTCGCTAGCGATATTTTGTTGAAAAATATTGTCGAATTAAACTATCACGGAGGGGTTATTTGTACGGGAGGTAGGGGAACCCTTTGTCCGATTTGGCCCATTTTCAATACCATCCAAGGTTTTATCAAAAAAATCATCTGACTTAAATTTCAAAACGCTAGCTTCATTATTTCGGGAGTTATCGTGCGAACTGACAGACACACGGACGGACAGACAGACAGACGGACATGGCTAATTCGAATCAGGGACTCACCCTGATCATTTATATATATACTTTGCCATACCTCCGGTGGCTCCTTCGAGGTGTTACATAAATCGTCGTAACAAAAACAATATACCCTATACCATCTTATGGGTATAGGGTATAAAAATGCTGGCAAACTCACACACGTCAATGAAAAACATTTTTTGAAACAATTTTCAAAACAGATAATATTGCCCCCATTATCATAATTGATGGGATGGGAATATTCTCACGGGTTGAATTAAAACACCTTGGAGTTTCTCTCGACACGTTTATTCCGCACAATGTATAACCCGGAAGAGCCAAGGCAAACGTCAACGTAGATTGACAAGTAGTTATTCGTTAAGTAGTGGGTGCGCTCAAAATATAGGTACACGTTTTTATAACAATAATGATTTGATTTCTTTCCCGCTAGAATAGTAGTTCCCATTTTTTTCAGCCCTGAGAAAATGTTGGCCAAAAACCGAAAATATGTAGATGCAAAAATTGCCTTGGGCAAGGAATGCTTTTAATTTTGGACATGAGTTCCGAATCCATTGTCGCAATTTAAATTGTTTGAACATTGTGAGTTCGGCCGTCATCATGGCTTTAGTGATATGTCGAGCAGAAAAATTGATATTAATATTACTGGAGTGACCAAAATCCGTAATTGTTTTTTATCCAAAGACTAAAGCTGGCTGATGCGGTTCAAATCAGCCATATCAAATAGGCCCCGCGCTCTACATATGCCACGGGCCTCGCGTTTGCTTAATCCGGCACTGTGTGTTATGCTGATTTTTGACATAAACCTGTAGTCGTTCTTCATACTGTGGTTGTGGCGGTCATTTTCCAACAAAAGTAGCAAAAGATGTCCATCTTCCATTGCCAAAAATGGTATAATTTTCGCTATTTGGTGTTCTGTCTTGTGGTCCGTGAGACTGTCAATTTCAGATTGCCCGATAAATTGCTTAATGTATGTGCTGTATGGGCGGCAGATCGATTACAAGCTTGACACACTTAACTTCGAATGACGCAAATACGTCATTATGACGAAAATTTACCATCATTATGACGAATTCCAAATTACTTATTTGGACCATCATTTGCTCAATAATGACAGGTGACGCCACCTGTTGCAAAATTGAAGAACAAGAATTTGTGCAAAAATATTAAATTTGTTATCAATCTTTACACATTTCTATTCAAAATCTTCAAGAAAAGTGTGTCTTTAAATTATTGAACAGAATATTCATCAAAATATCGCTGTTGTAAGGGACATTTTCATCGTTTACACAAACCTCAAAAGTAAATGACGAATCCTAATGACGAAAACATATGTGTCACCTCAATTTCGAACTTTCATCATTATGACGGATTATCGTCATAATGATTTGGATATCTGTCATAGGCATTATGGGCCCAATCGATCGGCCGAGAAATCGTCAGGTTTGTGGCGCCCTTAAGTTTAATAAAGACCGAAGCATAAACATAATCCATAAATTTCCACACAGAAAATATTAATGATGATGGTTCGAAAACGAATGTGCTTATTAGAATTGTGTACTGCTTTTTTTTAATTAAAGGTTACATGTATCTTTGGAACGCAGTCAATTCCTGAAGTGGGAATCTGATATTAAATTCTTAGCTGATTTCTATAAAAATACAGGTGACATTTTGTGTCGTGAGTGAACGTTGTGGAATTGCACATAGAATTCTTGTCGCAGGTCTGCGTTTGTATAAAAATATCCCGTTAACTTGTGATTAGAACACGCGTGAAATTGATGGCATTATATACATTTATACTTGGATGGTCGGGTACTATGGCCTGCATTCGTATTCTTACATCATACTAATTCAGCCGTTAAAAAATATAATTTCTTAAGCAACAAACAAATTTGTAAAAATAAATTAAATTAAAAATACCGGTTTCGGCGCCCCTAAACCCACCCTAAAGCCGGCCCTGCGAGTACCCATTTATGGGGATAAATAACATTGCTGAGCGTGCTGTTAATCTCAACACCTTAACAAAAAAGCAGTTAAGATCTTGGCATTTGGATGTCACTAACACATCTGCGGCCTAAGTCCAATGTTGGACTGTCGCGCCTGTTTTTTTTTTAATTTTAAAGCTAAATTTTAGGAAAGGACAGTCGAGAATGATTTTCAACACCATTTAGACGTGTTTAGACTTTTACTGGTGATTCTGATTACATTCAACTGGCCTCCGTTTCTGCTTTTTAGACCGTAGCTCGTTTATATTCAGTGCTATTTTTGGCTTTTGGACTGCACATTCCACTTGCGAGATCAATGTCCGTTTTAAATTCTGGCTTTGTTTGGTTCTACAGGATCGCATCTCCTGCTGGAACATACCGAGAAACCTCTTCTCTCACATCCACAGCATCCATTTAGAAGGAAACATTATCCGACAGTCGGCTGGAGACATTTAGGGATACAGGCTTTTCCTCTTCCTTAAAATAGGAGCCCAAGCTATTACGCTGTTTTTCCTCTTCCAAATAGGAACCCAAGCGCCTCAGATGCTCCTCTATCTTCTTTATTCAACTGTGAGTCCGATCTCTTCAGCTGCTCCTCTACACTTCTACAATAACATCGGGAGTCCTAGCTAACTCTCCCCAGAACGAAATCCCACACCGAAGTTAGGCAGGATTGCATCCTATTTCCGATGGTAGTTTTTGCTCATTCGACTTAAGTTGCCGGGACGCCGTGTAACTTGTATGATGAAGTTTTGTTATTTAACCCTCCGTCTGGCGCACCTCAAATCAAAACAAGATCGGGTGCACTATGCCTGAGAGGCCACCCATCTATTTGGGTCCTTTTTTATTATTATGTTACTATAAATTTCAGATACTTAATTACAGATAATTAAACTAAATATAGTACCAAGAAACATATTTACTAAACAGTATAATACAGAAATAAAATTATCGATTTACCAGAAAAAAAAACCTAGAGAGAAAATTTTTCTGAAAAATACTTCATCCATTGTTCGTTAGAAAAATTGAAATTAATAAAAAGCAGGCAGTCTAATGATAAATCGGTATTTGAAAAGGATCTTAATGCTCCAAATTAAATGTATAAAAGCATATTTGATGCAGCGCTTTCGCATAGCTTAGGCACATTCTAAAATATGACGCGATCAGGCGCACCCGGCCTATGAAGCCAGAATCCTTAACACACAACTGTCTAAAGGACCATGGAAAACTATAGGTATGGACCACGCCGAGATTCGATCTCCGGATGAACATTCTCGTTTTCAATAATTTGAAGAAAAATTTGTCTTAAATAATTTAAATAGACTAGGGGACTTCGCCCCCTGCTCGCTAGGCATCGTGTGAAATTCTTAAAGTTAGACGAGTGAACAGAGCTAAAAAGTTGTGAGTCCCTCTACTAGCGTGAAGCAGAGCAGAAATTCTTTTGCTGTACTGTTTTGATTAAGTACTCTCGCACAAAAGCAACGATCTGAGCGTTATAGCTATGGATCTCGAGAAGGAGTCAAATGCAGTCAAGATAAATAAAAAATTAAAAAATACCAAAGTTCTTAGTCTGAGTGGAAATTCAAATATTCAAATACCTAAACATAAATTTATCTATGTATTTATAAGACAGTATTGTTGCCGTTGATGGCGGTATCAAGAGCATTCCACAGCCAAGTTGTTGTCCAAAACTTTGCAAACCAGATTGTAAAAACCAAAGCTGTTGAAAGGGAGCAGTACCTGGAAAGCTGTAACTACAGAAAAGCAGCAAACAATCGCCAAGACTTAAGATCTTAGCTAAGCTAGCGAATTAAATCGCAATCGAAAGTGACATAGTGGATCATTCATTGCGTACCTACAGTACTGGTCGAAGCAAACAGGCCGAAAAAAAATCATGCTAGTTTTCTGAATGAATAGTGTTTGACTGAGAAACTGTGGTCAAATTAGGAGACATTGCGAGAAACCGTATTTGTTATGGGACGTAAGTGCAGTCGACACTCTAGTTTCCACAAGTGGTTAAGGCACCCTATAGTAGTATAATGATAATTTTTTCCGACTTTGCATTGCAACTTATTTTAGTAGTCTGGCTGGTCTAGCGGTTAGTGCGCGCACCTTCGGTGCACAGGGTCATGAGTTCGAATCTCACCGTGTTCCATGGTGTTTTTCGAACTCACGAGCTTGTGACAGACTATGATCTCACTCAGATGTTAAACGAGTACCCATTTATGGGGATAAATAACACTGCTGAGCGTAATGCTGATCTCATTACCTCATCAAAAAGCAGATAAGATCTTGGAAATAGGATGTCATTAACACATCCTGCGGCCTTAGTCCAATGCTGGATTGTCGCGCCTGTTGTTTATTTTTATTGCAACTTATTTTAAATAGCAAAAATAAGTATTTTTCCAGACATTAAGAGCAAAATTCATAGTCCTTACCTTAGAGAAAACATAGTAACTCATGCCATGCGTTAGTCCAGAGTGGCTATGTGATCACACAACCCATATGTGTTTGACTCCAAATTTATTACACTACACTCCACGAAATAATTCAAATGTCAAAATATTGTCGATGCAATTATTAACCCTTCTGACGCCGCCTACGAGCTATTATGCCTAAGGTGTAGCTGAATCTTCTGTGAAATCAATCTTATTTTTTGAAGAGGTATAATTTTGGTTCTAGAAACAGTTTACATACTGTGTCTTACGATGATGCGCCGTTTTTTCGATTCTTCAGACATAGTTTACATTTCGCCGAACGTTTGATCGCATTTGTGGCCGTCGGTTCCTCTGAAATTTATATGGAAAGGGGTGGAAAATATTATTGAAAGATATTTTTCATCAAGATATAGTACCAATGGTCTGTTTAGGTCTATGTGCCTATGTGCCAAGAGAAGGGTTAATTATCAAGTCGGCATTTTAAGAGAGTGATAAATATTACGCGGATTTTATATTCTCAATTGTAAACAAAAAAATTGACGTTTGAATAAAATTTTCACGCATACTATGAACTGCAATAGTGTGAGAACGGTGCCATTTTTATTTTCTGATGCCCACTCTGTACTAACGCATGCTTTCTCTAAGGTCCTTACTTATACTTAAAGAATCCATTTTATTTGTCAGTTACTTTAATTAGGCTTCTGAATTAAATCATTTTATTGAATGAGGTAATGCATTTATAAGTGACGTTTTGTCCTAATAAGCATTCCTTTATACTTATTCCTTAAGTGAGGACTATGAATTCCGCCCTTAATGTTCATGTTTTACGGCTTTAAAGACTGTCACGTTTCAGACTAGTCTGCGCTCACATAAAATTGTTCACCTTCACGTTTGGCGCAGTTTAACGCAGTTTTAGTATATAGACATTAAAAAGGGCCATCCATAGCCCTCAGGATTGCTGTAAATCTGGACGAAATAGAATAGAATTAGGTTTGTCCATATGTATCTATGTAGATTACTATGCAAGGTAGAAGAAAGGCTTGTGATAAATTGATATGGAAATGTTACTGTGTGGTTTTTAGAACATGTAAACTGTCGAATTCCAAATTGTAAAGCATGAGTTTCCGTAACAAGAATAAGCTGCATTAGTAAACGAATAGTCGTCCAATCGTCCGTGCAAAAATACCTATACTTACACCTATTCCAAAATGCTTTACAAGGTTTAGTAATATTCATCATCAATCATCATTAATGTGGCACGATAGCCCGACACGTCGGGCTTTGGCCGCCTGAATCGTTGACCTCCAATTGTCACGGTTACGTGACCTTGTCCTCCAGTTACGAAAGTCCAGCAGCTGATGGGCGTCCTCACCTACAAAGTTCTCCCAGCGAGCTTTCGGTCGTCCATGCAACCTCACTTCGTCAATTCATTGTGCGTTCATCACCTTCTTTGACATGCGATTATCGGTATCGGTATTTGTAATATTCCTTGAAAAAAATTAAGGATTTCATTTGTTATTGTAAATGATAAAAGCTAATAAAAATTTAACGTATAATTAAATCTGTTCCTGCCTAATCAGAGGCCCCTAAAATCACGGTGGATCACTTAATTTACCTTTGGCAATGGCTATATGCTATTTTGAAGACAAATTCAACTTTTAATCGATACAAATTAAATATGCATCAAATGAAATAAAAAGTCAAATCAACGATTGCGATTTTTTTTTAGGGTTTCAAGAATTAAAAAAAAAACCTTATAAAATCGATTTTGTCCGACCGTCTGTCTGTCTGTCCGTCCGTCCGTCTAATCACTAAATAACTCGCAAACGGTTCAACCGATCGTCATGAAATTTGGTAGGAATGTTTAGAATTAGAATGATGGCAGTCTTTGGCACGAATACTTTAGAAGTTGATAGGGACAAGATAACAGGGTGTCCCGAAGGGTTGACTTTTTTAGTTTTGATCGGAGATAGACGTATGGGTACTCAAATCAAAGGATCCAATGAGTAGTTATTTTTTTCCAGTTTCGAGTAACGGTAACGGAGTAATGGGCGTTTGAGGGTAAGCTTACGTTTTCACCGCGGTTTTTCTAACCCGTTATAGGTACCGATATGCAACTTTGCATAGAGATTGGTCAATATGAGCTTATACGAGGGTAGTCTGATAAGTACCCAGCCTCCCCGCCTGATGGTGTCAGTATCGCAAGAGCAATTTACTAACGTGTAGTACATTCTTCTAGACGGCAACTGTCCAAAATTCAGCCGGATCAGACTCGTAGTTTTGCTTTGGCCACGTGTAAAAGCTGGAGTGTCCGCCGATTTTAGAAAAATTGAAAAAAAAGATATTTGCTGTCGGCGCGATGTGTGCCGCGTTTGCTTACTCCGGACAACAAGCGCAACGGTGAGCAGTGTTTGACGCTGTTTAAGCGCAATCCGAAGGAGTTTCTGCGTCGTTTCGTGACAGTCGACGAAACTTGGATACACTGGTACTTACCAGAGACCAACGAACAGTCGAAACAGTGGACTTCAGCCGGCGAACGTGCTCCGAAGAAGGCGAAGACTGCTCCATCGGCCGGAAAGGTGATGGCCAGCGTTTTCTGGGATTCACAAGGTGTGATTCACATCGGCTACCTGCAGAAGGGCAACACGGTCACAGGGCTGTACTATGCCGAATTATTGGGCCGATTCGACGCCGAATTGAAGAAAAAACGACCCCACTTGGCAAAGAAAAAAATTCTCTTCCACCATGATAATGCACCGGATCACACCTCCGCCCGCCAACGCTAAACTGGTTGAATTGGGCTACGAACTGCTGCCCCATCCACCGTATTCTCTAGATTTCGCCCCGAGTGACTTCTTTTTGTTTCCAAACTTGGAAAAGTCACTCGCCGGGCAGAAATTTCAGTCGAATGAGGAGGTCATCGCCGCCACGGACGCCCACTTTGCAGGCCTCACTCAAACGACTGTCAACTAAAAACTGCGCGTCCTAATTGGCCGAAACTTTGGTGAGTAACTGTTAAAAGATACACAACTACATTCACTAGCTTTTATTGACGAGTGGCGCCATCTTTGAGTTGAGGTCGGAAACTTTTCAGACCACCCTCGTATACGCTAAATACTAAGACTGTTGACATTTGGTAAGAAAAAGTAAATAACAGTAAATTTGTGAAATTTCAATTTGTGCGTGTGTAGCCCTTCTTATGTATGCAAATATAAAAAAAATATGAGGGTTTTTATATCTATAGTTTATTAGGCAAACTGTGACGGCATGGTACAGCTGAGCTGCGGCCTTGATATATCTAGATGGCGTTGGTGCAAATCGTTGAAAATTTGCTTCTTATTAACATGAGTAAAATCAACGCCATCTAGAAATATCAAGGCCGCAACTCAGCCGTACAATGACGGCCCCCGCAGGGGGGTCGGTGTCCTTGTGACATCAGCCAGAAATGGCTGAATGTAGTGGGACAAAGATCTTTGGCGAGTTGCGCCACCACGGACCTAGCAGCGCAAGGGGGCCCCTGGTACAGTTGATACGCCATGGCGAGGATCTGTACAAAGACCATTCGGGCGGTAACGTTCCCGAGCTCCTGAGTTATGTACGGGTGGCTCATGGCGTGACCTACCTTCTCCCATGACTTACGGGAGGGAAGTTACTAAAGGCCAAGCACGATTATGGTGTCCTCTGGTGGGGAAGTGCATCGTATGGTAAATCGTGTGAGCTTCGGAGTTGAGGGCTTCGCATGACCCGAGTCCTGAAGGGGCTAGTTAGGGAGAACGGCCTTGGTGGTAAATGCCTACGCGCCTATATCTAACTAGTTTGTGAATTGATGACCACACTGCCCTGGGATGTGCACATCTGAATTCTCACGTGAGGCTTAACCAATAGGAGGCCGAAGGAGGATCACACCTGCTATAAGTCTATAGCGAATAGTGAACTACGGGGATGAGTGTGCCCAGGGGACCATGGTCCTTTCCCATCAAGGAGTTGGCTTCGTAGTGGCTGGAGGTTGTTACCCAAGTCATCCAGCTAGTGATGCAACCCCGGGGTTGGGTTCCTGAAGGTGAGTGCATTCGCCGGATGGAGAAATCCCCGTCTGGCAACAACATCGTGTCAGTAAAAAGCCGAAGGTCCAAACACTTCGAGGGACCGGGAGAAAAAGGCTAGGTGCTCCCCTGACGGTATACCTGTAGATGGTTAGCTTGAACGATGACGGCATGGATCCTGCTTAAATTGTTCGTCGGACACGGGCAAACATAAACATGAGAAGCAACAACTTTTTTTTCTTCTTCCTTGCCTCGTTCTTTATACCGCTCCATGGTTTCGCATTGCTCGACCTGCGGTGTAGGCACATCGCCCGTTTTGGCGGTAATATCTCAGCAAATGTGAAATTGAAAACATGAGATGCAACAATGCAATGCAAAATTTAATCTGCGGATTTGACGTTTACGGTTTGACGGCCGGCGGTGGTAAAATATGGAGGAAGTGCCTAAGGTGTTCCTGGTTGTTGAGTACCAAGATGAAAACACTAACACTGCATATTTCTCATATTCCCGTTCAGATTAAAAAAAAAAACACCCTCTTAACAGTTAAGGAAATCAAAACTAAGCTGAAATCCAGTAATGAAAAATGAGAACTCCGCATTTTATGCCTTGAGTTACAAAAGCGCATGTTTAAGCACGTCCTTTGTAATCGTCACCAAGGAATTGGCGAATCTAACAGTACCTCTTGCAGCCAGTTGCGCGAAAGTTAACTGGCCACAAGGCTAAAATTTCAGGTGAGCCAGTCTATGTACAGAAATATGATGTCCACGTCCATCTATTGGAGGGTCCGGTTGTTAGAGGTAATTTTGCTCACAAATAATGGAATCCTAGAGCGTCTGTAAAAGAAATTTGTCCGGTTACGAGACATGTCTTTTAGTGGAGGTTTCACATCTCACTTTGTATCAATGGTTTCCTCAGTTATAATAACCCTGCCAGCGATTTCATATATTTCTTTTTTAAATGTTATAATATTTCAAATTTTGGTTCAATTGCAGCCAGAACCAGTTCCACTATGAAGAGGGGCAGGTAATCTTTAAGCCAAATAGCTGTTTGTTTGTCTACTTCCCAAGAGTTGCATGCCCAATTAACTAATGTTCGAAATGTTATCTACTTTCATGAAATGCTGAAATGCTAGGACAAGGGAATATCTGGGCTAAATTTCAACCTCGTAATGCCCAACGTTTGGAGATACAGAGGCGTAAAAACCGCAACCCTTCTATTGCAAAGAAGTTACAGGCGAAAACCCTCATATTCATCACTACCCTATATATTCATCTCATTCTTATCGACCCCCGTCACAACGAGACAACCCACCAGCAACAAGAAGAACAAGAAGAAAGACGAAAAAAAAAACTTGTTGCAAATTAAACGTTTTGGCACCTTTCCGATAAGTCGAACTCTTCAACGAAACTTTTTCCACCCTTGCATTTCTTTCTTATGGCCGACCGTGTTCTTTGCTATTGCTATAGACACCCTGATTCTTTAGCCAGCCTTCATTGAACCTAGTTCGATTCGATGTCGTCGTCATCCCCCCATTTTCACCAGATGACATAGAACGATGTATGTATGTTGTTATCCTTAATACGAGACGAGTTTCGTCTTAAAATCATATAAGAGTATAGCGCCCATAGTAGCAGGATTATACTTTCCACATGCTTGAATGTATTTTTTATGTATTCGAAAAAGATTCATTCCGAAAAGTTATCGAAAAGTTCGTTTCACATGGGAAAAGGATGTCTCGCCAGCTACTCGAACTCGAATGGCTTGTATGGGGTTGGTTGGTATTTAGGTAGCTAGCGGACTGGCAAACTATCGTCCAACTTCCGCGACGTATAGCTTCCTGTATGGATGTGTATATACTACATCTGCATGAGCCATGAGGAATACTAACGGTGCCCATACCCGCTATATTCACACTCCCAACTCTCATATCCTGAAGACACTGAAACTTGGAAAAGTTTCGGTACAAACTTTTTTTTATGATTTAATCCGTCAGTTGCACACGCTTTTGGAATTATTTATTTAGCAAATAAATAACATGCGAGTTTGGTATAGCAATAAGAGTAAACTTGTGACGAGTTGAATGGGGGCGTATATGAGGTGAGGTGATAGTGTAAGGATGAAGGATTCGTCGAAGTTTCTCGATACCGAGACCAGCCAGACCAGACGAACAGCAAGGTGTGACTATATGTACAAGAGTATTGACGGGTCTTCTCTTTACCGTAGTCGAAAAAAGAAAGTTTTCCTTTTACTCCCGAGTTTCGTCGGTCGTCTTGGGACCTAGTTGGCAAGTTGGTATTTTGAATACTCATATCTCGTGTATGTGCTGCGTATACAGGACACGTTCAGGAAATTGATGTTTGATGGTGTAGCTGTGGTTTAATGGGCGGTAATATAATTTTAATGTATATTAATAGGTGGATCATGAGAGCATAGCTTTTAAAGTTTCGATTTGATAAGAGCACAAGGATTTTATAAAAAATAACAGGCGCGACAATCCAACATTGGACTAAGGCCGCAAATTGTGTTAGTGACATCCTATTTCCAAGATCTAATCTGCTTTTTGTTGAGGTAATGAGATCAGCATCACACTTAGCAGTGTTATTTATCCCCATAAATGGGTACTCGTTTAACATCTGAGTGAGATCATAGCTTGTGACGACAAGCTCGTGAGTTCGAAAAACACCATGTCTCACGGGTCGGGGCCGAAATTCAGACACCCTTCGCTCTCCTCCAGCTAAATTTTTTTTTCGGGCGTACCTACGACTCGTATTTAATCCCCCCTCCCCCATTCTTTTCCTTTGTTTTTTACAAAAGTTCCGTCGCGTCGACAAGGTTTTGTGAAATTGGCGTAAAAAATGTTTCTTAGAAGAACCAAAATGGAGGGTTGGGTTTGTATGGCAGCCCCATAACCCCATTGTCAGATTTTACCAATTCAAACACACAAACTGCCTATACAGCAAAAAGAAGCATTTGTGCAAAATTTCAGCTTCATAGCTTTTAAATTGGCCGAGTACAACGCGTCGCAACAGACGGACAGACGGACAGACAGGCAGACAGACGGACATCGCCCAATCGACTCCCCAAGTCATGCTGATCATATATGTATACTTTTGATATGGTCGGAGAAGCTTCCTTCCTTCCTTCCTTCCTTTCATGACAAAGTTAATATACCCTTTCACTCTATGCGCGAAGGGTATAATAAAAGTTTGCATGAGTCTACCCCACAGGTAGGAAATAGAATAATCAACAACCACCCACCCTCCTCCCTTGCTTCCCTTGCTTAAAAAGGGGCTTTACAAGGGCGTAGCTGAGCTTTTCCAAAAAAGTATGATCACACGCCAATTGATGGACATTATTCATAGGAATGAGTAGGATTCCAGTCACTCTGGTTCATCGCGCTACCCATCTTCCAGGACTTAAACAGGTCTACTAGGTCAGACAATCGGAACCATGGTGAGGAGCAAGCACGACATTCTTAGTTCATGTTTGTATAATGTATGTTTGTATGTACATACATACATACATAGTTTCGATTTTACCAAGTTAAAGGTTCTGCTAATTTTGCGTGTGTCAAAAGTGTCCCAAGAATATTTGAGATGTTTAATGTGGAAATATAGTTAAGAAAGTACTTACCTTACGGACTAGATGTTTCATCCTTCTTGGGCTAGTCACTGCACTGCACTGTGGTAACGAAATTGAGTACTATCACGTTAAAATTCATGACAAAAACATTCACTTCAAAAATTCAAACATTTTTAAAACTCTATGCATCCTTAGGTTGATGTGCGATAAATTTGCATGTCGACGTTTGTTGTATTTTAGCACTGCCATAATCGAATGTTGGTAGCTGATTTATGTGTTTACAAGCCGGCCCGACGAACTTCATATCGCTCCAACTTCTAAATGTACCAATTCGTTGGTGACGGAAAACTACCGCAATCCAAAAATATGTCCTCGTAATTTTTCTCCTGAAAATTTTTCCGAGTTCCTGCAATATTGATATTGTGCTATTGCTGGCAGCAGGGACGTAGCCAGAATTTTGTTTCGGGAGGGGTCCGACATTCGGTGTCAGAAATTTTGACATTATTAGAAATACATTTTTTCTGAACTGTGGAAACTAGTTTCGGCGTTGCCCCGTTGCGCACATGCCTCCTGTTCGGCTGTTCCTGTGTCGAATCCATCGCTTTATCGCTTGACGAGCGTCGAAGAGCACGATGGCAAGCATGCGTAGGTACTTCATAGGCCCGCTATCATCAGAAGCAGACAGTGCCACGTCTACAATCATAGGCCTCTCTGGTAACAGTACGAAGCAGCAGCCCTAAGGTTGCTTAACAAATTCGTGATATACGACATTTTTCACTTTATAAGGTTTAACGAAACTCTATTACGCATATGCATAAATTTGCTTACCTAAAAATTAAAGCATTACAAACAGCAGTCAAGATGTATGGAAAGTATGTATGCTTGGGCTCGCGTAGCGACTTCATTCTTAAGGGCTGAATTAAGATCGAGAGTGAAATTTTTCCCGTTGCGGTTTTATCAATAAAATACATACTTATTGTCGTGGAATATGTCACAAACGGTAGGGAATTCCATAAGCCACAATCCGAGATCGATTCCATAATTCTCCTCGGCCATTTTATGTATTATTTTTCGATTCCCCGGTCATTTGACATTTCACGGTGAAATAACCGGGGAATCGGAAAAAATACATAAAATGGCCGAAAAAAATTATTATTAAGCAGTTTTGGGATTGCAGCTCATGGAATTCCCCAGCATTCCCCACATATTCCACGACAGTAAAAATACATTTTCATTGAAAAATCGCAGCGAGCGGACAAAAATTTCACTGTCGATGTCAGTACTAGGCATTACAGGGAAAATACTTTATTTCAAATCTTGAAGACTTACGAAATTTGCCAAAGTCTCCATAATGAGAGACTATCGCCAGGGCCGGATTGACCCTGTATGGCGCTCCTGGGCTGTAGCTGCCCTCAGGGCCGGATTTAGCCTCTATGGCGCCCCTGGGCAGTAGCCAAATAGCCGCCCTCCGCCACTGGTTAAATTTGCAAGTAGTAGTAGTCGTATAAACATGTAGGCAAAACGTTAGGTGTGGTGTGGTACGTGAAAAAATATTTCATATTTTAACGCTAGTAACCGATGTAATTTTGTTTGTCTAACAATATGGTGCTTGCGAGGAATGGGGCCAGGTGAAGGTCCATGGGGGTCGCACCCTTCCCGAAATTGTTTAAAAAAGCATCGAAATTCCAATGATGACAACTTTAAAACTGAAATGATGCACATCCATTACATCGACTGTACATTTTCTTCAGAATGTTTTCTAAATGCCTTTCCACTTTTGGATTGTTTTCTTTTTTGATCGTTTTAGAAGTAATAAACGGTTATTCAAAAACTAAATTTGCTTATTTGCGTCATGTGATATGACTTTTTAGCAGTGGAATTTTCCGTTTTTTGTTTCTGAAGCAAAATTACATTTCGAAAATTTAAGCGTACAAATTGTTATTTTTTTTAAACCTGTTCACACGACTGAGACTTGCTACTGAACATTTTCTAGCTAATGCATCATTTCTAATATCACGAGTTGGATACTTCCTGAAACCTCTGGCTACATCCCAGTTGCTTCACGCCTAATTTTAAGTATAGGAAGAAGAGAAAGTAGTAATAGAAACTCGAAAATGTTTGCCAGCTTTTACTAGCTACGGACACTGGGCTACCCACACAGAATCCATGGGAGAATCCATGTGTGGGCGGCCTAGAGTTGCCAATTTTTAGATCTGTCTATCCTAGAGTCTAGTACGAAAGCTTTTGGCAATGTACTATTCCAAAAAATTAAATTTTTTATACAAGTGTAACTTATCAATGGTCCAGCCGACAACGGTAAATATACCCTTCCATTTGACGAGTCGTGTAGTGGGGCAATCATGTTCTGATTACATGTCTAAGATTTAATGTAGGTTCAGGAATTCCTTGATTGTTACAAGGATCCGAAGCGGAGAGATTCGAAGCGAATCAAACTCCCGGAGCGAAAGAGCGGAGCGAGGAGCGTTTTTGTTGCACGTCGAAGGGGAGTGGATCGAACGTTTGAACTAAATGTCGAATTGTTAATCCTAATATGTATGCATATCGCACAAAAGGATACTGTCGGAGGAGAGACATCGCCTGTTGGCAAGAATAGTGACACAACTCTAAATTTATCATTTTCGAGACTATGGCACATACAGATATAGTCTTATCCACGATCTTTCACCTGTAAAAATCACGCAGAAATTTTGTGCTTAGTTTTTGCAAGGGCACAACATGTCAGACTATATTAATGCTGCTATGTATGAGCACTGTCGCATCTTCGTTGTTCTGTCGTGAAAGAGTCGTGTGCATCAAAAAAGGGATGTTCCCAAAACTATATTACCGAAGAATATCATTAGTTTTCTGTCGAGTGATTAGCAATTAAGATTGGTCACAAGAACTTTCTATACGATTACCTGCAATCACAGTTGACCCATGTTTTACACTTTTAAAACTTGCCAAATTTAATGTTGCTCTCCCGTAAAAAATTATGTTTTTGATCTGTGTCACAATTCTTGCCGACAGGCGGTCAAATTTTAAATTTGTTCAAGCGTTAGCGGAGCGATTAAATTGGGCCGCTCCGGATCCCCGATTATTGCACCCAAAAGCTCTTCAACGCTTGTGTAAACTGAAGTTTGATTGAAGAACATATCCCTTGTTTAAGTTGAAGCCAATGTTTGCGAAAATACTTTCTACTTCTAGACTCAGTGAACTACGCGCCACCCGTATGTTACTCGGAATGAATGCTAAAATAATTTTGCATGAAGGATAACTCTCAGCTTTTTAAGTTGGAGATTTACATTTCAATTTCAGTTGAGGGTGCGATTGGGCGTCCTGGAATACACCCAACTTTAATAAATATGAAAGATGAAATTAAAGTTTTTGTCTAATTATGTCAACTGTTCTTCGAGTTTCCAAAATACATCTTTCGCAGAATTTAAAACCAAGTGATATTTTCAAAAATTGCCGCCCCTCAAAATCTGCCGCCCCGGGCAGCTGCCCAGGTTGCCCATATGGGAAATCCGGCCCTGGCTGCCCTCTGCTACTGGTAAAAATTTCCTAATTTACGATTTCCTCCATTCTATCTTCGTAAGAAACTTCAATTTTACGAGAGCTTACGCGGATTTTTGAAGATGGCGACACTTTGACTTTTTTTCGTTTTCCGTTATATAATGCAATTAACCCGCTTTTTTTGTTTTTGGTGAAAAACGTATATTAAAAAAAATCGAAAATGCAACCCAAGCAACAATTCGTTTCCTTTAAAGAAGCACTCCATACTGTAGCAATCATATAGTACCACGAAATTCACATCGCTTAAAATAATATTTTGATCCGATGAAACATTCTTAAAGTATTTTCCGGAAAGCTTATTTCATCATTATGGAATAAATTTAAAGATAGTGGTGTAAAACTTCGATAAAACTGTCTCTAAACGTTAACCTAAAAACGTACTCCTTTAAATACTCCACTCTTGTGTTTATTGGATGATACAGCACACACATGCAATGGTCTCTCTAAGTTAACTTACACACATGCATTATATTCTTCTATAGCACAGTCGGTGTCATTTTTATAGTGTGACATTCGTATGGTCATCCAATAAATTGTTCACCGTAGTTTTATAGAAGGACTAGCTGAGAGAGCTCGCTTTGCTCGCTCTCTTATCTAGTGCTCGCTACGCTCGCGTTGTTCGCTTCGCTGACAACTTAACACTAATTTAACCTTATGAGCGATTTTGAATGCCAATACACCTGCTAATTATAATTTATTGGGATCGACGTATCGATGGTAAAACTAAAGTGGATATGGAAATAAAATAAATTTGCGTCGCGCCACTACTTTTCAAGGGGACAAGGCAACAACAACATACTCAACCCCCTGACTGATTGATGAGACTGCACTTGCCCTTCAAAAATATTGGGAGTGTTATTATTAGCGTGAGTTATTTCGAAAATCATTAATTAATATTACTGATTCCAAGATGGTAAATGAAAGAAATACTCGATGCTGATCGACCGATAGATTCTAGTTTGGGAAGCATAAGGAGGTTTTCACACTTGTACTTAATCTGGCCAGATTATGTAATCTGCGGTGTGGTGAGTTTAAAAATGTATGGAATTTGACAGCTCAAATTAAGTAATCTGGCCGTAAGTGTGAAAACCTCCTAATCAAAAAATTAATTTCGATTATATATTTTAGTTTAATGTAAGCGCGCCAAATATTGAAAACTGTTCATACTAAAGGTATGTATGTAGGTTAACCTGGCCAACAGTCAGGGCCGGCTTTAGGGTGGGGCGAGCGGGGCGGTCGCCCCGGGCGCCAGGTTTAGGGGCGCCAAAACCCGTATTTTTAATTTAATTTATTTTTACAAATTTGTTTGTTGCTTAAGAAATTAAATTTTTTTTAACTGCTGAATTAGTATGATGTAAGAATACTAATGCAGGCTATAGTACCCGACCACATCCATGTATAAATGTATATAATACCATCAATTTAACGCGCATTCTAATCACAAGTTAACGGGATACTTTTATACAAACGCTGACCTGCGACAAGAATTCTATGTGCAATTCCACAACGTTCACTCAAGGCTGCACGACACAAAATGTCACCTGTATCTTTATAGAAATCAGATAAGAATTTAGTTGGGAACTCATCTCATAATATCAGATTCCCACTTCAGGAATTGACTGCGCTCCAAAGATACATGTAACCTTTAATTAAGAAAAGGCAGTACACAATTCTAACAGGCGCATTCGTTTTCGAACCATCATCACCTACATTTTTTCTTTGTGAAAATGCAATTTCTGGATTATGTTTATGCTTTGGTCTTTATTAAACATAAGGGCGCCACAAACCTGACGATTTCTCGGCCGATCGATTGGGCCCACAATCGAACTGCCGCCCATACAGCACATACATTAGGCAATTTATCGGGCAATCTGAAATTGACAGTCTCACGGTCCACAAGACACAACACCAAATAGCGAAAATTATACCATTTTTGGCGATGGAAGATGGACATCCATTGCTACTTTTGATGGAGAATGACCGCCACAACGATAGCATGAAGAACGATCACAGGGTTATGTCAAAAATCAGCAACTGAGCAACACATGATTGTCATGACAGCTTGTACGGAAAATTGCAATACGTTCCACACGTTAAATCAAAAAAATTGAATCCAATAGTCCCATACACCTTCCGATTTATCTCCCAATTAAAAAATCTGGCCGATCGATCGGAGGGTCTGTGGCGCCACTTACGTTTATTGATATTTATGAATGTAGAAAAGTTTATCGTTTTTGTTAATATGTATGTAGGTATTGCATTTTAGAGCAAACATTTTTGTCTTTTCTCGCTCAATTAAATTTACAAAAACTGCTTAAAAAATAGAAAAGTTTATAAACGTATTTGCAAAATTATTAACTTAATGAACGTTTAAATGTTGGTGATTCAAAAATGAACCGGTGGTACCTACATAGTGTAACCTGCAGTAATGCAAAAAAGCCAGGTTTCCCGAACAAACCATTTCTAACCACGGTCGAAATTACAAAATGAAATGAATTCATGTTTTGAAAAATATGGACTGATATACGTAAAATCGATACTGACTGAATTCGGTACCATCAAATTGATGGGATTTGCTATCGTCTTCCCATTCAACATAATGAATGTTTGTGAGCTTAGATGTATGGTTCCTTATGTTTCTGCGACGTGAGATTGTCTATTTTTATTTTTGAACTACATATTATAAAACTTTCTGCGACGTGAGATTGCCTGTTTTTATTTTTGAACTATTATTAAACTCGCAAAGTATTTTGTGGTTTGATTTAAAAATATAAAAAAAATGAACACTACCGCAGATCCTGCAATAGATCTACTATTGCTTACGCAAAACTCGTTTTTTTATAATGTTAACGAAATAATGATTTTCTAGGAATTATGAACAAATGTGAACGGATAGAGGCATACTTTTCTGTTCGCTTTAAACAATCAATTGATTGGGAAACAGGAGAAAATTAAGGAGAAGTTAAAAACAGTTAAAGTGGATAGTTTCAATGGCGGCCGGCGGGGCAATGGAGAAAAATATTTCCATAGAACGTTGAAGTCCAACTTTCATTGCAATTTTTTTCGTGTATAGAAACTAGAAGGGGCGCTGCTTTCAAGTTCGCCCCGGGCGCCGTTACACCTAAAGCCGGCCCTGCCAACAGTAGATCATTTTTTGCTTGTTGCCCTGTTGTTGACAGTAGCGGCACATTAGGTATAAGATTATCATTACAATTGCTTTACTAGATTATTGGGTTGGATTTAAGAAAGAGACTTTTCAAATAAAAGCTTTTTTGAAAGGCAAAAATAGGCCTCGAAAATAACTTTCAGAATGATTCACTGTGTACCATGGGGTGTACACAGTGGATCACCTCGTGGTGCACAGTGAATCAACGTGATATATGTACATAGTAAATGTGGAATGTTTAATGGCATTATTAAAAAATCCTCATAATATTTAAGTTATTCTTGTTGTATTTTAGAGAGTTTTATCTTATCGTTTGAAATCAAACGACATAATTTGACATTCCATATAAAAATTCGCTTGCTTACCGTATACGAAACAAAATATCTTAATTTTACATGTCCCAAGTAGGCATGGGTGTATTTCCGTATATTTGATGCTCTGGAAATAGTCGAAATTGGCGAAATAATTTGTCGTTTTTTACACCTATGCCTACTTAGGACATGCTAAATTAAGAATTATTGTTTCGTATACGGTATGCCCTGTGGCATGGGTCGCGAATAATGCCACCGCCTTTCCCGGCGTGTCGTAGAAGGCGACTAAAAAGGGACCTAATCCAAGGTGGATCAGCATGCGCCGAGGGATGCATGGTCAAGAGGGTGCTTGGCCGCTAGTATGCGAAGGTCGCAGGCAACCATGACATCTGAAGCCTGAGGCACATTTTAACATCAACAAGACCTCCCATAGGTTAGTGTGTGTGTATGTATGGGTTGCCGTGTCTGGAGATAGCCGGCGGACGTAAAAGGAAAGTCCATAAATTTATTTATTTCCACACACTAGTGCCAAAATACACAACCTTTCTCCAAAAGGTGTAAAAGAATGGAAGGCCTTATGGAAATTGACGCGAATACAAGCACTACCCCGCTGGGCACTAGTTCTGCTATGCGGTTGAGTGATCCCGGGGCGAACCTAGTTCGCGCCAGAGCTCGACGGTTTCCGGGGGCGAGCAATATAAGGCAGTCCAATTACATTGTGGAAAAGCTGAGGGTTGCAAGCTGGAATGTCGGTTCCATGACGTCAAAGAGCGAGGAGATTGAGGATATCATGAATCGGAGAGGGATAGACATTATGTGCGTGCAAGAGACGAAGTGGTCTTACGGCAACTGCCTCTACGGGGCGGACCACACCCGTTTTGTTTTGCAAAACGGCCAAAAGCTGCCAATATGCCTTCCTGGCAAGAGCCCCGGCAGGAGCCCTGAAGGTTCGATGCAGGAAGGTTGTGTTTGTCTGTGTATATGTGTGGGTACGATGTATGTGTTTTTTCGTCATATTGGGAGCATTACATCTCGGCGCGGCTGCTCTCAATTTTACTAATTCGCGCCGGTATTGAAACAAATCCAGGCCCAGAGGTATGGATTTGTAGTGTCTGCAACCAACGTATCGGTTCGAATGCCAGATCAGTGCAGTGTAATTGCTGCAGGGAATGGGTTCACTTTAGGTGTTCAGGGTTACGTAGACAAGGTCAACACTCCTTAGCATATGTTGCGCCAGGTTGTATAAATTCCGGGCAACCCAGGGCTGCTCCCAGCCCACCTTCCCCACCACTGCCCCCTACACCGCCAAACAATATGATAAGGAATGCCAGACCCAGTCTTACGCCTGGCCCTCCCCCTCCAGCAGTTTTCACTGCACTATCTATATTACAGTTTAACTGTAATGGCATTCACCGAAAAATCGCTGAGATCACACACTTCTTGAGTTCCAACAGAATTCTCATCGCCGCCATCCAAGAGACGTTGCTTCACGCAAACTCGTCTCTAAGCGTCCATAGCGAATATGTTATACTGCGGAAAGATCGACCGGCCGCCACGGATGATCCTCACCCTGGAGGTGGACTTGCCTTCCTAATACACAAGTCCGTACATTACTGTGTATTAGATGTAGTTGCTGACGGTACGGAGGAAATTCAAGCCATCTCAGTTCCATCAGGGAGTACCAATATCGAAATTTTTAATATATATGTACCACCTCACTCTAGTTGCCCTTCTGGCTATCGTTTCGATATTGGTCCTCTCCTTTCCGGAGAGCACAGGGTCATCCTTGGCGACTTTAATGCGCACCATGAGCTCTGGCATTCGGACCTCAACAACAATGCCAGGGGTATAGCTATCGCCGAATCACTTGACGCCTCAGAATTCTGTTCACTTAATGAAGACTCGCCGACTAGAGTCGTGGGCACTTGCAGTAGTTCTCCTGACATAACTATTGTCAGTGCCAGTCTAATTGCTGCTTCCCGATGGGAAGTACGTACCACCCTTAAATCAGATCACCTCCCAATCATTATAAAGATTGACAAACCAGCAAACATGACTAAGTCAGAGAAGCGAACGTTTGTCAATCACAAGAAAGCCGATTGGGATGGTTTCAAAGCTTACTCGTCGGCGAAGTTCACCGAGCTAACATCACCTATCACCATTCATGAGGCCGAGAAAAATATTAGGAACGTCATTACCACAGCCGCGGCACGTTTTATTCCGGCAGGACGTATCCCGAAAGTTCGGCCTAACTTTCCCACTAGTGCCGCCAGATTAGCCGATGAACGTGATCAGATCAGAAGCGCTCACCCTGATGATCCCAGAATTCAGGAGCTTAACTCCGAAATTGACCGACAAGTTAAAGACTATAGGAGGGCGAAATGGAATCAGCACCTCGATGAATGTAACCTCAATGAAGGTGTCAGCAAACTATGGTCTGGCGTCCGCGCCCTTTCCAATCCTCGGAAAGAAAAGGGCAACAACGCCATTGAATTTGGCAACACTAATACCTGCGATCCTCTTCAGTGTGCTAGCCTGTTCAATAAACAGTTTATTGAACATCCCAAGTCTGACGGCCTCAAGCGCAAAATTAGAAGACGGATTCGCAGCCGAAATGTTGACACCATACCATCTTTTACAGCGGACCAGGTTAAAAAAGTCATCGAGAATGCTAAAAACTCCAAGGCCCTCGGACCAGATGGCATTTCGATGACCATGTTGAAACATCTCGACCTTCCAGCCATTGAGTATCTCACGGCCGCCTTTAACTTGTCGATGTCCACGCTTGCCATCCCTGAAATCTGGAAAACAGGTCGAATTGTTCCCTGTCTCAAGCCAGGGAAGAGCGCAAATCTCGGGGAATCCTACCGCCCCATTACGATACTTTCTCCTGTCGCAAAGACGCTGGAGGCCCTTATTCACCCCACTCTTGTTGCACATGCGAAGCTAGAACCTCACCAGCATGGCTTCAGGAAGATGCATAGTACCACCACTGCCCTCGATGCGATCACTACATGCATTCGTGATGGGCTAAATCAACGCAGTCGTTGTCACAGAACTATTCTGGGGGCAATAGACCTATCAAGTGCATTCGATAAGGTCAATCATTCAATGCTCCTAGCAAACCTGTTGAATATGCATCTTCCTGCACAAGAGATCCGTTGGATTGCCAATTATCTAGCTGGTCGGCACTCCTTCACCGAGTTTCGAGGCAAACGTTCTAAGCTTATGAAAATGAAATTAGGTGTTCCTCAGGGAGGGGTACTCTCCCCCACTCTGTTCAACATCTACATGTCCGGCCTTCCCACACCACCTGAAGGAATCGAGGTGATTTCCTATGCTGACGATTGCACCGTACTCGCCACAGGGAATGATAAGGATGAAATACGCCTCCGAATTAATCGCTATCTAGGACGATTACAGGCATTTTTCCAAAGCCGAAACCTCACCATCTCTGCGTCCAAATCTTCTGCGACTTTTCTA
The DNA here is from genome assembly GCA_949715475.1 of Microchrysa polita. Classification (NCBI taxonomy): domain Eukaryota; kingdom Metazoa; phylum Arthropoda; class Insecta; order Diptera; family Stratiomyidae; genus Microchrysa; species Microchrysa polita. The sequence goes on along the minus strand of OX454421.1, from coordinate 77,182,025 downwards.
ACCACTTGGTGGGAGGACATCAGATGGGAGATGGATATACGTATTGGCAACAATTCTGTTCCTACTGTTAAAAACCCCAAAATTCTCGGGCTTCACCTAGAGAACATGATGACGTCTGCGAATCATGCAGCTTCAGTCTGTGAAAAAATGCGCAGTAGGAACAACATCCTAAAAGCTCTAGCTGGTAGCACCTGGGGCACAGATAAAGAAACCATGCTAGCTACTTATAAAGCGGTGGGTCGAGCGGCCGCTGATTATGCAGCCCCAGTTTGGACACATAGTCTATGTGACACAAACTGGTCCAAAGTTCAGGTCTGCCAAAATGCCGCTCTACGCATCGCGACAGGTTGCCTTCTGATGTCTGCCCAGGATCACTTACATCAGGAGACAAAATTGATGCCAATACGTGATCACAATCTCCTACTCTCTAAACAGTATCTTGTTGGTTGCTACCGTGAGGATCATCCCAATAATCATCTCATGGACCGAATTCCTCCACCACGACATGTCAGGCGTGGTTTACGAGACCTTGAGAGAGAGGTTCAGGGATACAAACGGGACCCTTACGATGAAGTTACATACCGAGCCGCCATTGCAGCGATCCACACTGAAGAAGTGAATCGGTCTATCGCGAGTTTAGGTGCGAATAGAGTCCTCTCAGAGCGCCCACCACCAATTTCGCCTGAGGAGATTAGGCTCCCGAGAGCCACCAGAGTAACACTAGCTCAACTTCGGTCGGGCTTTTGTTCACGCCTTAATTCGTACCTTTCTCGCATAAACCCGGACATCCAAAACATCTGTCCAAACTGCAATGGCACTCCTCATGATGTGGGCCATTTGTTTCAATGCCCAGCTGCGCCCACTGATCTTACCCCTATATCACTGTGGGAAAACCCTATCGCAGCAGCTATGTTTTTGTCCTTAGACCTCACGGACACAAACATTGACGAACCATAAATCGTACCCACATAGATGCACAGAGGTTACACACCTTTCTGCACCGCTACAAGAAGAAGAAGAACAATGGATGAACATTTCTCACTATTCAACATACGACCAACAGTTGAGTACTACGCAAGTTAGTTGTTTGGGAAGTTTCTAATTTAAGTTACACAATTATACCGAACGCAGTCTTGTCTGCCATTGAACCAAAATTTTGAATAACATAGCAGCCAACTTCTCATCCATCTTTGACTTCCTTCTCTTCGATCCACCTTCGATGGCTTCGATCCGACCCACCGTCAGAGACTGACATATCAACGCCACGATCCGTATAGACTATAATCCATATTAAAGTCGTTTTATTAACAAAGACTTAACAACAAGGAGTGTGGTTGACGAGGAAAGAGTAATGCACACGATAACACAGTCAAACTTTTCGTGAGAAGAGGTGTACAACTGAGAACTTTTGTGCTTATCGCCAAGCGCTATTAATGCCCCCCCCCCCAACCACCGTCTGTTTTGACAGTGAGAAGATTACGATTACAGCGGAAAATACTCTAAGATTGGAGAATCTCAGAATACCCTATGGAAGAATCAAGCCACGTCTCGAAAATGTTTATATCATGACCAGAGGTAATTGACGAAAGGGAGAATTCATCCAATTCGGCTCTAAGGTCTCTAGTATTTTGATAATAGATTGAAATGTTTAATTGTCGCGTCTTGGATGGCGCCGCCGAGATGACGCACCCTTTATAAAATCCTTGACAAACAACTCTGGTGGCCAGAATGAAGAGTCTAAAGGAATGTCGACGTCATGCGATACAGAAATTTTGAAAGACGAGATTAGTCGATCCGGTATGTTGTCTTTGGTTAGCTTTCTACAGCTGAACACTGCAGGTCGAAAGCCAAGTCGATTGATTACATAAGAGGAAAGCTCGTCCTCTGTCGTATCGTAAGCAAGCCTCGCAGCGCACACTCGCAAATTAGGAGCAATAGCATCCGTCGACAGTTGCGCTTCAATACCGTCGCTGCGATGATTAGCACTATTCCTCGTAGCTGATGGTGTTGAGAAGGATGCGAAGTGTCAGAGAGCTGTTGGGCTGTCGCCGAGGGAAGCGCAGACGATACGACAGGAGTTTGTACAGAATTTAACGAAGACGCATTGGGGCATTCGGTAGCTCAGTGGCAGAGATGTCACTCTATCTCTGAGTTGCCGGTGCGTGGGTTCGAATCCCACTGTGGCCCATGGATGTTTGTGTTGTCCATAAAAATGCTCCTACGGCAGCTGGTTCTTCGATGTAAATCGTCCCGGAGCTACCCGTTGTTAAAACGGCCAAGAGCTGCAAAGACCTCCTTCGATTCAAGAGAAAAAAATTTTTTTGAATCGCTACAACAACAACAACGAAGACACTGTCGATTGATATTGATGCAATTGTTGTTGATCCTGGCGAATATTCGGCGAATAAATAGGCGATAGTATCGAAACAAGTAAGGGCGATTGTAAACCAGTCTATAATGAATTATGTTGTGGAAGCGACCGCGAGCAAGTGGGAAGGAAGTTGAAGCGCATTAGACGAAGACAACGGTAGTTGTTGAGGCAACGTTAGATGCGGTGATTGAAGAGACGGATGAACAGTATCATTGGATGGAATAAGCAAATGAAGCGTCGATTGAGTTATTGGTGAGCCACAGACGCTAGGTTCGAGTTGTTGAGAAGGTTTTACACGTTTGCCGTCGTCCTTTTTCTTTTCCTTTTCCTTTGGAGCTTCTGACGAGTAGTAACGCCCAAGGTCTTAGTAGGAATGGTGTTGGGGCAAGTATCGTCGTTGGCGTCAGGAAGAGTTCTGTTTCGTCCTTTACGCAACTTGCTAGTGTGTGTTTAGTAAAACATCTTCCTGGGCGCGAAACCATACTACTAGACTACGACAGGAACCTACTTGAGAATAAAAAGAAAATACAAAAATTTACATTAAAATGTATATTTATTAGTTAATCAGATTAATAGAAGACTTTAGTTACAAAATATTTTTATAAATAGCCCAAAACATATGTAACAATATTGTTGAGTTACTCAACCATACAACCACTATATAAATATACAAAAATATATTTTGGAGATGTGTGTGACTTAGAAATGGATTCACGCGGTAGCGTAATCTGTATTGATCGCTTATGACATGACTAATTTTGTGTTCTTTGCTTTGTGACTCTCCATCATCTAATTCGTTTCCTTTGTACCATTTTTTATTTATTTTCAACTTGTCAACAATTTTGGCATCTTACGGATTACCTATCGCCATCATGAATGAATTGACCCATCACCTCTATCCGCCACGTCTTACGTCGAACGACAACAACGATTATCACGTCAACTTGTGAATCGTTTGGTAATCTTCGAATTTTTTCAATGAATTCAAATTATCCCACCACAAGCGTAGCTGATATTTCAATATCAGATTGAACCATGGCGTGAGCGGTGCCTGTAAGTTGAGCAATTCATTGTCCAGATTTGTACGCTTAATATAGCGTATCTCGCTTATTTCATTCGGATTGGGGCATAGGTCAACATCTTTATGCAAAAATAAGATATAATCGATTTCGTGTTCGCCCCAAGTGCCGTCGCCCTGATTCTCATAATGGATACGTGTCAGATAGTGAAAATCGTCGGGTTTTGCCTGAAAATAGAAACGAAAAGAAATGAAAAAAATATGAGAGAAATCAGAAAGCAAAAAACGCACGTAAGCACATGGAATTGTGAAGATTGGGAACGATAAAGTTTGAAACATGAGCTTCAGCAGAAGATGACAGCAACGACAGGGAGAAAATCGGGATCAAGAATATCAAAAGGGAATATTTCAAAAGGAGGAGGAAAAAGGGTTTTGCTTTGGTGGCATTTTAGTTTGTAAACTTATTCAATGCGTGTGTGCATATTTAGTTACCTATTAATAAAGCGGGACAAGTTTTTTTTTTGGTCCAACTGCGAATAGTGTGGAGTGCCACGCTATACTGACGACGGTAGCAATATGATGCTCAAAGAAGTTTACTCAAGCACTCCAGTTACTCATAAACATCTTTCATCCTTCGTGTCAAAAACTAGATTCATGTCTTCTGTTTTTAGGGTGTTCTGTACATAGTAATCCGATCTTATGGTGACAGAGCCCCGACAGCAACGTCAATAACCAAACTTGGGACTAAATCTCTACAGAACCCCACTTCACACGGCCAAAAATCTACGCTTTGCTGTAAAAAAGACTAAAAATTTTCACACCCTCTACATGTTACATCTCTACACATCCCCATCATAACACAACACGGCGCCTAGGAAACTTCTACATATTTCCTAAGAAAACACATAACAAGCACCGCACCGCGCCTTAGATATCATGTCGTAAAAATTCAAATGAGGACGACTATAAAAAAATTTTCTCAAGGTGTGCACACTCGTGTACCTACTTTTTACTTTCGTTGGTACAATCTGCGAGAAATCTGTTGGGGCGTAAACAGCGTATTTGCGCGTTGTCATTGAATTTCAAAACAGGCCATTGCGATGCTTTTCTGTAGATATTCCCAACCTACCCGCGTCCTACGTCCTATAGACAGATCGACTCGATACATAGCGAGTGCGGCAAATGTTAATATGTGTTATGCATATTTTGCGCACGGATTTAAAACTATTTCGGGGGATGTTATCCCGTGGGCTTAGCGGGAACAATTTAGCCGGAGTTCCGAGATATGCGGTGGCAATGACGACGATGAAATGAAAATCAATTGTTGAAATTGGTGTTAGAAAAATATGAAAAAACGATTGAAACTTTGGGAATGTTGTTTGGATAAGTTTATAAGTAAATGCGAAGCGTTTTGATATGACTTCGGGCTAAGAGAATCAGATGGTGGGCATTGAATTTGAAGGATGCTTTAAGCAGTTGTTATCGTTTTTGAAAATGTTTTGAGCATATTTTTGCAGAATATAAATGGGCACTGCATAAAATCTTAAAAATTGAAGGCTTGGGTGGGCGATGATTTCTGTCGCATTACTGTGGCAAATTTGTAATTGCCCTTAAAACGGACACGAGTTGCACGATTACTTCTAAGCTGGTATGACCCTGTCCGAAAATCCTTCAAATGGTAGGTTTCATCAATAAAGTTACTCTGGTCTGGCTGTTGTTGTTATGCCGGCCCCAGACTGTCCGGGGTTTGCCAAACCGCGCGGTACAAAACATCCAAATTGTAGACAAAACATGCCAGAAAGGACCAGAGGCGATGGGGGAATTCAACAAACGTTATTTATTCGTTGAATTCCCGTCATCGTCTCTGTCGCTTCCAAGCATGTGTTGTCCACAACTTTCATCTGTTTACCACGCGGTTTGGCAAACCCCGGACAGTCTGGGGCCGCCATTATAGTATGCATTGCAGAAAGGCGCGAACCGCTGGGCATGCCAGTGGATTACTGTGATCAGCATTTGATCGTACGACGAATATTAGAAAGGTTATGGAGTGGATATGAGGGGCGCTTATATCACAAAATTGTTTAGAAGAGGTCGTCTTATGCAATACATAAAAGATACACGACGATACCACACTCACCTACCGGAAACATTATCCGAACGCGTACCCGAATAATTCTAATTGTTCACATCAGGGAATTCCCATTCTTAGGTAAGCTAATTTTAAGTCCTAAACTATGTATAAATACCGAATGAAGAACACTAATAAAGGGACAGTCGGCTGGAGACATTTAGAGGAGTTTAATTTAGGAGTTCATGCTTTTTAGCTGCTCCTATTAATAGGAGTCCAAGCTCTTAAGCTGCTCCTCCTCATTCAAATAGGAGTCCAAGCTCTTTAGCTGCTCCTGTCCTCAACGCAGCTGCTCCTTCACACTTCTACAGCGACATCGGGAGTCCTAGCGAATCAGCTGTTCCGTAGAACGAGCAGAAAATCTCACAAGTTAACTCATTCATTTAGGAAACGCTTGCTTGCCAGTTTTTTAAGCAAGGAAGTCAGTTTTGCGAGAATTCGTTCAGAAATTGATTGACCTTAAACGATGCCAGTCAACAAGTTATTGATAACCGTTTCGAGAGATTGTTTGGCCGCGTTACATTGGAGTTTATTCGCCGATTCGTAGTCACCTACTACTTTTCGCTAGAGTACAACAAGCAGTAGAAAAGGACAATCACATCAGAGAGAATGAATGTAGCTGTGTTTCGGGTTCAGGTAAAATATTGAGGTTTGTCACGAAAGATTTTTATAATTTTGTGGAAATCGTGTTATTCATCTTCAATGTGGCATGATAGCCCGACACGTCGGGCTTTGGCCGCCTGAATCGTTTACCTTCAATTGTCGCGGTTACGTGACCTTGTCCTACAGTTTCGGAAGCCCAGCAGCTGTTGGGCGTCCTCACTTACGGAGTACTCCCAGCGAGCTCTTGGTCGTCCACGCAACCTCGCTCCGTCGATTCGTTGTGCGTTCATCACTTTCTTTGGCATGCGATTATCGTCCATCTGTTGTACATGCCCAGCCCATTGCAAGCGTTGAAGCTTCACGATTTTCGTTACTTCCAGCTCATCGTACAATTGATACAACTCATGGTTGTACCGGATACGCCATTGATTTCGCTCGCGAACGGCCCCGAAAATTCGCCGAAGGTCCTTTCGTTCGAAACGGTCTAGCAAAATTTCGGAGGCTTGGGTGAAGGTCCATGTTTCGCAGCCATAACATAGCACGGGTCGGATGATTGTTTTGTACACGCGGAGCTTCGTGTTCCTGTGCGCAAGTTTCGAATTAATAATAGGGAGGACCGAGAAATATGTCTTATTGGCTAGTTGTATCCGTCGCTTAACTTTGTCCGTTTCGTTGGCGTCCTTTGATAAGTTACAACCCACATACTCGTCTACATCCCGATATTAAGGTCCCCCACTGTGATGCTTGAATTTGTTGGCGTCCTTGTTTTCCATTGCATCATGGCATTTGTTTTGCTTTCGTTGATATGTAGTCCAACTTCCTTTGCGGCGTTATTGAGGTTATGCAGAAGGCTTTCGTTTCCGATTTTGGCGTTAAAGTCTCCTAGCGGCAGCTTGACGTCGTGACGGAAGTCAGTCGAAGAGTGTTTCTAGGTGGTTGTAGAGTTCGTCCTTAATCGCGTCTTCTTTTTACTTCTGTAGGAGCATGCGCATTAATGAGCCAGAGATTAGCGAACAAGGTCTTGATGCGTATCGCACATATTCCCTCGTTCATGAGTTTGAAGCCGATAACGAAGATTCTGTTTTGGTGGTTGGATTAAACGTTTTCTTTCACGTGTCACCTATCACATTAAGTAACCTGAGACGCTGCAGACGTAAATACAGCACTCAGGCGCAGCGGTTACTCGGATAATGGGGGAAAGTAACGCCCCGTAGAGAAACATAGGAATCGGCCGGAGCCTTTCAACCTTTATTTCCCCCATTATGGGCATATATAGTGCTTGCAACATTATATACACTCCGAAATGAATATGCAATGTAACGTTGACTCTAAATTGCCTATAAACAGCTGAGTTAACGCACCATGGCCCCATATTGGGCTATACGGTAACGAGAAGAAGAATAATTATGAAGAACAAAAATGTATTCATTCGTGGAATAGCCCTGTCGAAACCCTGCTTGATGTTTGGTTATCAGCTGTGTTTCATTCAACCAATAAGCGAATCGGTGCAGCAGTCTTCTTCTCCCTTGCCTCGTTCTTTATACCGCTCTATGGTTTCGCGTTGCTTGACCTGCGGTGTAGGCACATCGCCCGTTTTGGTGGTAATATTTCAGCATATTTCTACAGGCAGCTCTATCTTGGATCGTGTCATCGCCGAGACCCATGCGTTGTTGTTGCTTTTTCATTTGACACATCCAGGTGTTCTTCGGTCTGCCTCTGGCCTTGGGTCCTTCAAGTGGAATTTCCATTGATATCGCTTTCTTTGCGGGGTTATCAGGCGGACGACGTTGAACATGGCACATGGGTCTTCGAGCTTTTCGGTGATTGGTTGGTCTATGGACAAGCTGCCTCGGATGTAGCTACTCTTGATGTGGTCCCTTTTGGTTACACCAACTGACATGCGTAACATTTTCATTTCAGTCGCTGTCATTTCTTTCGCGTAACCTTCATACATTGTCCAGCATTCTGATCCATACATGAGTGCGGGACGTACAACCGTTTTGTACAACTCGCCCTTTAGCTTCAGTGGCATTTTCTTATCGCAGAAAACTCCTGAGTTTTCTCGCCACGTCATCCACCCAACCTTTATGCGGTGTTTGATGTCATCATCGCATGTAGCTCCGCTGTTCACCATCGAGCCAAGGTACTTGAACTTGGTACAAGACTTGAGCTGCTCTCTGGTATCTGGTATCGGTGCATCTGGATCTGAGAATGGGCAGCATAAGAACTCAGTCTTCGTTATACTTACCCTCACTCCATGCTCCTCCAGAATGTCAGTGCAGCTTGCAAGGCAACGATGTTTGGGCTACTGAGGACTGTATCATCGGCAAAAAGAAGAGATATTTCTAGGCCGTCGGAGATACGTGTTAATAAGTAGCACATGATGATGTTGAAGAGCAACGGACTCAATACACTGCCCTGGTGTACTCCGACATTCACCGAAAATTCTTCTGATTCACCGGCTGTGCATCTAACCTTAGTCGTAGCTCCATCATACATGTCTCGTATCATCCTGACATATGCCTCAGGGACATTAAGTGCCCTCAAGGCCAACCATATCAGATCGAATGCCTTTTCCAAATCGATGAACACAAAGTGCAAGTCCTTTCGTGCTGCTCTTTACTTTTCCATCGCAATACGAATGCACTCTAGATCGACCTACAACAAAGCCGCATTGATTGTCATTCAACCGCACAATCTTTTTCAATCGGTTGCAGACAACTCGCTCGTAGATCTTCAGTGTATGAGGTGTTAACTTTATAGCCCTATAGTTGTTGAGTTTGCGTGAGTCTCCCTTGTCCTTATAGAAAGGAAGAAGAAAACTTTCCCTAGAAGCATCCGGCGTCGGTTGCCCACCTTTCATTTTTTTGAAGAGAACTGTGAGCCAACTAAGCGGAGATTTTGTCCAGTCCGAATGCCTTTCCGCGTTTCATCTGATGCATTGCCTCCAGCACCTCTTCCTCTGAGATATCTTCAATATTTGTGGTAATGGGCTCAACATCTTGAAAAGCTGCTCGAGGAAATTCTTCATTTAGAAGTTCGTCAAAATAATCTCGCATCCTGCTACAAATTCAGCAACATTCCGTGCGAGTCCTCCACGTACTTTTTCGCCTGTATTTCCCTAGCGTTCCTTCTCCTGTGGGCTGCGACCCTAAATATCCTGGCGCCGGCCGTGCTTAGGTCTCTCGCGCAAAGACGGTCCTTCGGTCGCAGTCTGAGTTTCTAATTCTTGGTAGAATTTCTCAGCTGCTTTCGCCCTTGCTTGAGCTACCAAGCGCTTTACATTTTTCCAGCATTGCATATAATTTTCGCGAAGTTGAACCCTTTCGGCTTCACTGCTTGCCTCACATTTCGTCCATGCCTTAAATGCGTTCGATTTGCACTGCTTCCTTAGTTTCGGTGTTCCACCACCATGTTTCTTTCTTCGTGTGGAGTGGACCTTTCGAAACTCCAAGTGCCTTTTCCGCCTCACTTACTGACATTTCAGCGAAACTATTCCACATTTGTGTTGGACTGTGCTCGGTGCAGTTGGTGTTGTTTGGAAACCACTCCGTCATTTTATCAACGAATGGAGTCACTACAGGTTCAAAATTGTCGTTTGTGAGATTGTGCCACTTGTTTTTATCGACTGGCTTGGGAGTTCTTTTATTTCTTGCTCCTCCTGCTTTCAAAATAAATTCTGACAGGAACAAACGATGTTGGCTGACGACAGATTCACCCAAGATCACCTTGCAGTCTTTTACCCACCTTCTCATAAAATCGAAGCAGAGGTGGTAATCGATCTGCGTTTCGTGTTTCCTATCTCCGTGTCCACTACTGTAGATGATCAGGTGTCTCTCGTTTTTCACAAACCATGTATTTAGGATGACCAAACCATGCGATCTGCACATGGTCAGAATAGCTTCACCTTCGTCATTTCTGACCGTTCCACCATGGCAATCCTCGTAATCATAATTTGATTCACCCACATGGCCATTTAAATATCCTCCCAAGAACACCAATTCGGTATCTGGAATGGTCTGAATCAGGGTGTCAACGTCGTTCCAAAATGCCTCTTTTTCTTCTGGTGGTAGTCTTACTTGGGGAGCGTAGGCGCTTATTACGATCCACACCCTTCCGCAGATAACCAATTTGATGCTGATCAAGCAATCACTTCTCTTCGCGACACTTATTAGGCTGCCAAGTAAAGATGACGACAGAATAATGCCAACTCCGTTATTTTGGTTTGTAATTCCATAGAAATACAATTTGTACTTCATGGAATTCGTAAGAAACCGGGCTCTGTCGATATGGGTATTTCGCCACTTCGTCTCTTGCGCGCACATAATGTCTATCCTCCTCCGCTTCATGATATCCTCAATCTCCTCGCTCTTTGAGTCATGGAACCGACATTCCAGCTTGCAACCCTCCGCTTCTCCACAATGTAATTGGACTGCCTTATATTGCTCGCCCCCGGAAACCGTCGAGCTCTGGCGCGAACTAGTTTCGCCCCGGGATCACTCAACCGCATAGTCGAAGTAGTGTCCAGCGGTGTAGTGCTTGTATCTACGTGAATTTCCATAAGGCCTTCCATTCTTTTACACCTTTTGGAGAAAGGTTGTGTATTTTGGCACTAGTGTGTGGAAATAAATAAATTTATGGACTTTCCTTTTACGTCCGCCGGCTATCTCCAGACACGGCAACCCATACATACACACACACTAACCTATGGGAGGTCTTGTTTGTGTTAAAATTTGCCTCAGGCTTCAGATGTCATGGTTGCCTGTGACCTTCGCATACTAGCGGCCAAGCTCCCTTTTGACCATGCATCCCTCGACGCATGCTGATCCACCTTGGATTAGGGTCCCTTTTAGTCGCCTTCTACGACACGCCAGGGAAGGCGGTGGCATTATTCACGACCCACACCACAGGACACTTACTTACTTACAAGTAAGATCATCACCGTTTTCGAGATACAGCCGCCCAAAGAAGACCCAACGGGTGCCAAGTTTTATGCCCCTAGGATCAATATTTAGCGAGATAATTGCATTTTTGTGTTTTCAAATGAAATTTTTCGAAAGTGGGTTTTGAAAAAGTCGATGTAGAGCGCATTGAGAGCTACATTTTGCTGAAAAACTCAGAGTCCTACCTATCAACGTTTTCGAGATACAGCCGCCCAAAGTAGACCCAACAGGTGCCAAGTTGTATGCCCCTAGGATCAATATTTAGCGAGATAATTGCATTTTTGTGTTTTCAAATGAATTTTCGACAATGGGTTTTGAAAAAGTCGATGTAGAGCGCATTGAGAGCTACATTTTGCTGAAAAACTCAGAGTCCTACCTATCAACGTTTTCGAGATACAGCCGCCCAAAGAAGACCCAACAGGTGCCAAGTTTTATGCCCCTAGGATCAATATTTAGCGAGATAATTGCATTTTTGTGTTTTACAATTTACGAAAATGGGTTTTGAAAAAGTCGATGTAGAGCGCATTGAGAGCTACATTTTGCTGAAAAAATCAGAGTCCTACCTATCACCGTTTTCGAGATACAGCCGCCCAAAGAAGACCCAACAGGTGCCAAGTTTTATGCCCCTAGGGTCAATATCTAGCCAGATAATTGCATTTTTGTGTTTTGAAATGAAAATTTTGGAAAATGGGTTTTGAAAAAGTCGATGTAGAGCGCATTGAGAGCTACATTTTGCTGAAAAAATCAGAGTCCTACCTATCACCGTTTTCGAGATACAGCCGCCCAAAGAAGACCCAAAAGGTGCCAAGTTTTATGCCCCTAGGATCAATATTTAGCGAGATAATTGCATTTTTGTGTTTTCAAATGAAAATTTTCGAAAATGGGTTTTGAAAAAGTCGATGTAGAGCGCATTGAGAGGTACATTTTGCTGAAAAAATCAGAGTCCTACCTATCACCGTTTTCGAGATACAGCCGCCCAAAGAAGACCCAACAGGTGCCAAGTTTTATGCCCCTAGGGTCAATATCTAGCCAGATAATTGCATTTTTGTGTTTTGAAATGAAAATTTTGGAAAATGGGTTTTGAAAAAGTCGATGTAGAGCGCATTGAGAGCTACATTTTGCTGAAAAAATCAGAGTCCTACCTATCACCGTTTTCGAGATACAGCCGCCCAAAGAAGACCCAACAGGTGCCAAGTTTTATGCCCCTAGGGTCAATATCTAGCCAGATAATTGCATTTTTGTGTTTTGAAATGAAAATTTTGGAAAATGGGTTTTGAAAAAGTCGATGTAGAGCGCATTGAGAGCTACATTTTGCTGAAAAAATCAGAGTCCTACCTATCACCGTTTTCGAGATACAGCCGCTTAAAGAAGATCCAACAGGTGCCAAGTTGTATGCCCCTAGGATCAATATTTAGCGAGATATTTGCATTTTTGTGTTTTGAAATGAAAATTTTGGAAAATGGGTTTTGAAAAAGTCGATGTGGAGCGCATTGAGAGCTACATTTTGCTGAAAAAATCAGAGTCCTACCTATCACCGTTTTCGAGATACAGCCGCCCAAAGAAGACCCAACAGGTGCCAAGTTTTATGCCCCTAGGATCAATATTTAGCAAGATAATTGCATTTTGGTGATTTCAAATGAAAATTTTCGGAAATGGGTTTTGAAAAGGTCGATGTGGAGCGCATTGAGAGCTACATTTTGCTGAAAAAATCAGAGTCCTACCTATCACCGTTTTATAGATACAGCCGCCCAAAGAAGACCCAACAGGTGCCAAGTTTTATGCCCCTAGGGTCAATATCTAGCCAGATAATTGCATTTTTGTGTTTTGAAATGAAAATTTTGGAAAATGGGTTTTGAAAAAGTCGATGTAGAGCGCATTGAGAGCTACATTTTGCTGAAAAAATCAGAGTCCTACCTATCACCGTTTTCGAGATACAGCCGCCCAAAGAAGACCCAACAGGTGCCAAGTTTTATGCCCCTAGGATCAATATTTAGCGAGATAATTGCATTTTTGTGTTTTCAAATGAAAATTTTGAAAAAGTCGATGTAGAGCGCATTGAGAGCTACATTTTGCTGAAAAAATCAGAGTCCTACCTATCACCGTTTTCGAGATACAGCCGCTCAAACAAGACCCAACAGGTGCCAAGTTTTATGCCCCTAGGATCAATATTTAGCGAGATAATTGCATTTTTGTGTTTTCAAATGAAAATTTTGAAAAAGTCGATGTAGAGCGCATTGAGAGCTACATTTTGCTGAAAAAATCAGAGTCCTACCTATCACCGTTTTCGAGATACAGCCGCCCAAAGAAGACCCAACAGGTGCCAAGTTTTATGCCCCTAGGATCAATATTTAGCGAGATAATTGCATTTTTTGTGTTTTCAAATGAAAATTTTCGAATGTGGGTTTTGAAAAAGTCGATGTAGAGCGCATTGAGAGCTACATTCTGCTGAAAAAATCAGAGTCCTACCTATCACCGTTTTCGAGATACAGCCGCCCAAAGAAGACCCAACAGGTGCCAAGTTTTATGCCCCTAGGATCAATATTTAGCGAGATAATTGCATTTTTGTGTTTTCAAATGAAAATTTTGAAAAAGTCGATGTAGAGCGCATTGAGAGCTACATTTTGCTGAAAAAATCAGAGTGCCAAGTTTTATGCCCCTAGGATCAATATTTAGCGAGATAATTGCATTTTTGTGTTTTCAAATGAAAATTTTCGAAAATGGGTTTTGAAAAAGTCGATGTAGAGCGCATTGAGAGCTACATTTTGTTGAAAAAATCAGAGTCCTACCTATCACCGTTTTCGAGATACAGCCGCCCAAAGAAGACCCAACAGGTGCCAAGTTTTATGCCCCTAGGATCAATATTTAGCGAGATAATTGCATTTTTGTGTTTTCAAATGAAAATTTTCGAAAATGGGTTTTGGAAAAGTCGATGTAGAGCGCATTGAGAGCTACATTTTGCTGAAAAAATCAGAGTCCTACCTATCACCGTTTTCGAGATACAGCCGCCCAAAGAAGACCCAACAGGTGCCAAGTTTTATGCCCCTAGGATCAATATTTAGCGAGATAATTGCATTTTTGTGTTTTCAAATGAAAATTTTCGAAAATGGGTTTTGAAAAAGTCGATGTAGAGCGCATTGAGAGCTACATTTTGCTGAAAAAATCAGAGTCCTACCTATCACCGTTTTCGAGATACAGCCGCCCAAAGAGGACCCAACAGGTGCCAAGTTGTATGCCCCTAGGATCAATATCTAGCCAGATAATTGCATTTTTGTGTTTTCAAATGAAAATTTTGGAAAATGGGTTTTGAAAAAGTCGATGTAGAGCGCATTGAGAGCTACATTTTGCTGAAAAAATCAGAGTCCTACCTATCACCGTTTTCGAGATACAGCCGCCCAAAGAAGACCTATTAGGTGCCAAGTTTTATGCCCCTAGGATCAATATTTAGCGAGATAATTGCAATTTTGTGTTTTCAAATGAATATTTTCAAAAATGGGTTTTGAAAAAGTCGATGTAGAGCGCATTGAGAGCTACATTTTGCGAGCAAGCAAGTAAGCAAGTTCGGTAATCTCACTTGTTCGCATCTCGTGTTGTTTTTCATTGGCGGTCGAGAAGCTCCGGCGTCTCTTGATTGTTTATAGAAAACGAATGACTTCCTTGTAAAAAGGGTACACTTTTTACGTCATATTCTTTTAGTAGCGGAATTTTACGTCAATGATCGATGTTTTATACTCAAATAAAAATTTAAATTGCATATTTATTGCACCGTTAAATCCTCCATAAACAAAATTGATCCAATAAAGCTCTAAAAGCTTCCGCCAAAGAAAAATGCGCAATAAAAACCAGTCAGAATAACAAATATCATAATTGAGCTTTTTTATAGGATAAATTTATACGTTAATTCCTCCTGTAATCATTAAAATTATTGCAATGGCTTAAATTGACTCTCGTATGTGGAAATTGGTCCATAAAAAGTAATCAACTTTTACTCCTTCTGATTAAACTGATGGCGACGGGCACACAAAAATGTCTGCTTCTGACACCATTTCTGGTGATGCATATGGTAAAATGGGCTCCTGAATCAGAACATGAACTCCGCGTTTCTCCCCTAAAAGCTAGCGTTTTCGAGATACGCCCCATCCCCATTTTACATTGGTTTTTTGAGTCAGTCTTCTTCTTCTTACAACGTTTTTTAAACCGCTCCGTGGCGTCGCGTCGCTCAGTCTGCGGTGTAGACACATCGCCCGTTCTGTCGGAAATGTCTCAGCGGTGGTTTTTAAGTCAGTATAACGGTTAAATTGCATTTTGGATTAGGTTTCTCTCATTTGACAAAGCAGTTAATTGATTGACTGACAATCTGTCAACTTGTATGGAAAATGACTGTGACTGAAAAGTGCGGATCGACCTTAAATGCTTAGTTGACACTTCCTTGGAAGTCCAACGAAATTGAGAAGGGACGTACCTAATTTTGGTCCAGGATTTTGGTATTCGACAGCTTAGCATTACTGCCCTCGGTTAGAAAAGTTAGTTCTACGAAATCTTTTTAAACTTAAATGAGGAGCATGTGCGCAATACGCAATTCATCAATATTGCTCATTCAGATCACGCTTGATATGTAAACACCTGAACAGAATTTCCCGGGAGCATTGACCTCTCAATTTTATAGAATCTGCCAACTAACGTGACTTCTAAACGCTACTCGATGTTGCATCTGACTACCGTCACCCACCCCATTTCAGTGATCACCATTCATCCCACCGTCGACCGCCTAAAAAACAATCTCGCGGCCCCCGCACCGCCGAGAGAAAGCAGCAGGCGTGACCTCGACTCCACTAGTCGTCATGTCAGTGCGCAATTTCACACTTTACGACCCATTGAAGCTGCCGCCTCACGACTGCGCTTCCAATTTAATAGTCTCCCTATCGTCGCATGATCCATAAAAATTCTTAATTACCTGATTGAAAGGCACCCCAAGTTCGTAGTTGAGACGTCGCTGGGCCGCCTTGCGAATACCCATGGCGTTCTCCTCCTCTCGCTCCTCGGGGATATCATGCAACGGATGACTGCAGCAGGCGTTTGTATAGCGATCGGGAAATGTGATCTGAAACGATGCAAGACAAACGTTAGTCGGAAGGATCGATTTCAACCGTGCGACGGGAAGTCTCACCTTGTGTGCAGACCGCCTCTGAACCAGCATATCACCCTCCGAGTTGAACAGGAAGACACTGAAGGCGCGATGTAATTTCACTCGTCCCGCTTCATTGACGCGATGACAATCTCGTTTCGATGTATAGCCAGTGGCGCGGTCATGCTCGTTCACCAGAATGCAATTCTCCTTCATGGCCACCTCCTGTTGCGGATCGTGCTTTTTCACGGCCGACATAGCCGATGAAATTCCTCGAGTCACCGACGCGGGACCCATGTCCAAAAAACTACGAACACAACGCGCTAGCATTTTGACGATCGCGGAGAGACTATTTTCCAATCAATTTGCGAATATGTTTCAACACACAATACTCACACCCCACACGCGAATACGTAACCGAAACAATTCACGGCCGCCCCGACTGCGAATGCGAACTATGTAAAAACATTTTTTGCCTCTGGCATTTATAATAACACAGCGGTGCAGTCGTAAAAAAAATTTCTCTTTACCGAACGTCAAGAATGTCAAACTGACAGTTCGAATTGGTGATAACTGGGTATTCACAATGTTCAATTGGACTGCTCTGTACTGCCATACACAAGAAAACAGGACTCCGAAAAACTTTGTCATCGAAATTGGGGGTGTCAAAAAATTGATTGCTTCTCTGTCATCTAGTCCACTATCGTCGGCGCCAGGGTGAAAATTTTCCAAATTCTTTGAATTGTATAATACTCCGGACAGCAAAATGGTGAGTAAATTGTAGCAAATCCAATGCGATGTCCTGCGGAGTATTGTTAACGAATTTCGTGTTTCCAGATTCGTTTCATTCTCATTCAAAATCGTGCTGGAAAAACGCGCCTGGCCAAGTGGTACATGAATTTTGATGATGACGAAAAGCAGAAATTAATCGAAGAAGTTCATGCCGTGGTAACTGTACGTGATGCTAAACATACAAATTTCGTGGAGGTGAGTTAAGATTTTCAGGATGGAGTACCAATTGCAGTAAATTGAATTAATTTGGGGTCATAGTGGAGTAGCCATTTCCTGTCTCGGGATTTCCCATTTCTTTTTATTATCAATTTTGATAAGATGCCCATTGGTTGCCACAGATTCAATTTAGAATGTTTGGCAGTCCTACAGGACAAGTTTAGGTAGCGCATGCAAGTGCCACGTATATTACCGAATTTAATTATTTAGAGAATATGATATGAATGGGGGGCAAAAGACTTCTTCCATGTGTCCTCCGCGCGAGAGCCCCCTGATGCGACATTTGGAAGAAGCACCGCTGCACCTGAGTGCTGTATTTACGTCTCAGGTTACTTAATGTGATAGGTGACACGTGAAAGAAAACGTTTAATCCAACCACCAAAGCAGCATCTTCGAGGCATGCCCTCAACGATTAAACCCTATCATGGTTTAGCCCTGTGGCGCGGGTCAAGAATAGTGCCTCCGTCTTTCCCGACGTGTCGTAAGAGGCGACTAAAGGGACAGGAGAGAATAAAACTCTCCTGAGTTTCGAACATATCTCTACAATTGTGCGCGCAGCGACTCTGTTTTGTGCGCTCAAGGGTTCAGATATGTACGAAACTTAACAAAAAATTGATCCCTGTGGTTTTTCGGGTTAGAATTATGCCACAGCGGTCGCGGCTTGTCGTAAAAGGCGACTTGAGGGATAGGGCACGTAGGCTTGTAACCCGCGTACTTGAAATTTTCTTTACACTCGAAACATTTAACGAGCCTCAGACACCTCGGACTGGTTCTTCGGCAACGACTTTTGGCTATAAACAACGGACCACGATTGGGTTTTGGAACGTTCGAACGATGTGGGGCGAGTGCAACAACATGAGACTCACTGAAGTCGAACGGGAAATGACCGCGTATAACATCGGTATATTAGGACTGAGCGAAACAAGATGACTCGGATCAGGAGCGACTTTATCACCAAGCTCTAATACTGTTTTATTGTACTCTGGAAATGATGACCAAAATGCTCCTCGGCAGGCAGGCGTCGGAATCCTTTTGACAAGGGATGCACATCGATTGGAAAACAGTTTCCGACCGTATTCAAATCCAGAGTACGAAATATCACGATAATTCAGTGTTACGCACCGACCGAACCAGCTGACAAAGACGTTTTCTACCAAAGACTTGGCGACACCTTTGATAGGGCTCCCAGAGGTGACATTAAAATCATAATGGGGGATCTCAACGCTAAAGTCGGGTCAGATAACCAAGGATTGGAACATCTTATGGGAAATCATGGGTTAGGCGACAGAAACCAGAATGGCGAGATGTTTATAGAGTTTTGTAACTCTCGTCATTGGTGGAACTCTGTTTAAACACAAAGATTGCCACTTATCAACCTGGACCTCTCCGAATGGCGGAACTGAGAACCAGATTGACCATTTTGCTCTTCCCAAAACGTGGAGAAACTGTGTCCTGGACGTTAGGGCGAAACGTGGTGCTGATATTGGCAGTGACCACCATCTTGTCATCGCAAAAATGGCGCTTAAGAACGGCAGCAATCCAGCGTCCTAACCGTACAAATATTTGCCCTAGGTATAATGTGCAGAAGCTCAAAACGCCATCAACCAAGCGTGCGTTCTCCACCGCTTTGCCCGAAAAAGCTAATGCACCACCACCAAATGAGAATCCGACAATTGAAGATAGATGGAAAGTCGCTAAGGATTCATTTATTTCATGTGGCGAAGAAATTTTAGGACGATTGGATCGCGGTAGGAGACCATTTATTAGCGACTCTACTTGGTCTCTTATCTTAGCACGCAAGAGAGTTAAGCAGCAGATTAACTCAGCTGCTGACGATTCAGCTCAAGAACGATACAGAGCTGAATACCGTTCGCTCCAACAAGGCGTTCAGAGGAGTGTAAGACGTGATAAGCGTAACAATATCAACGCACTTGCGAAGGAGGCAGAGGATGCGGCTCTCCGCGGTGACAGTGGAACACTCTTCAAACTTATTAAGCCATTAACTGGCAGATCTTTATTAACGGAACATCCTGTGAAAGATAAGGAAGGTGTTCTGCTCGTTACCGAAGAACAACAGCTACAAAGATGGAGAGAACACTTTTTAGAGGCCCTGAATAACACTTTCGGACCCGCAAGTGTATCTTCGTTGCCAGCAGAAGACGTCCCTCAAATAGACGGCATTAGTTCTGGTCCACCATCCAAAAAGGAACTAACAGACGCTATCAAATCAATGGACGCCGGTAAAGCCCCGGGGATTGATGGAATTCCGACAGAATTTTTAAAAGCGGATATTAACGCTACAGCGGATATTCTTCTTCCCTTAATCCGAGAGTGTTGGGAAACTGAAACTCTTCCCAGTGAGTGGAAAAAGGGCCTAATTATTAAAATTCCGAAGAAAGGTGACCTGAAGAATTGTAATAATTGGCGTGGGATCTGTCTACTTCCTGCTATTTCCAAGTTGATGGCTAAGGCTGTTTTAGGACGAATCAAGGAAAAAGTCGATAGCACATTGAACGATGAACAGGCTGGCTTTCGCGAAGGGTTCTCCTGTAGCGATCACATTAACACCCTCCGTATTAGCATCGCGCAATCCGCGGAGTGGAGATCCCCATTACATCTCATGTTCATCGACTTTGAAAAAGCCTTCGATAGTGTTGATCGTCAGTACATCTGGGATGCCTTACGAAGACGAGTTTTCTGAGATAAGATCTCCATCATTAAGGAATCCTACAATGGAGCCCAATGTCACGTCTTGCATAAGGGCAAGCTTTCAGATCCTTTTGAGGTGCACAGTGGAGTGAGACTAGGCTGCATTTTGTCACCTATTCTCTTCCTTATTGTCATTAGTGATGTACTCGGCTCCGCACTTCAATTACATCGTAACAAAGGTATCAAATGGAAATTGTTTGATCACCTTCAACATCTTGACTACGCTGACGACATTTGTCTTCTATCAACTAATACGGATGATGTCGCTCAAATGACAGAAGCTCTAAATTGCGCAAGTCGTAATGCGGGGCTGAAAATCAATGCTGCCAAGACTAAGTTCTTGAGCACATATCCAGGGGGGGCAAAGCGGAATTTGTATTTCGGGACAGTCAGTCGAAAAAGTTGATGAATTTTGCTATCTCGGGAGCGTAGTTACAGCAGATGGTGGAGCGGATGCTGATGTAAATCACGGATAAACAAGGCTAGGGCGGCTTTCTTCAATTTGACTCATTTCTGGCTAAACAACAATATTTCCAGATGCACCAAACTTCGAGTCTTCAATTCCAATGTGAAATCCGTGCTGCTATATGGCTGTTCAACCTGGAAGGTGACTAAAGAGATTACTGATAAGTTGCAAACTTTTGTAAATCAGTGTCTACGGCGCATTCTAAATATTCGTTGGCCGGAGATCATTTCTAACGAGGATCTCCTTACTATACCTGGCCAGGAAAAGATAGGCACTTCGATCAAAAGACTTAAGTGGCAATGGATAGGTCACACCTTCCGAAGAGGGCCCAATAACATCGCAAAAAAGGCCCTGAACTGGAATCCACAGGATTCCGGAGCAAGACGCCGTGTTGGACGGCCAAGGAACACATGGAGAAGATCGGTAACAAGCGAGGCGAAAACGCTAAATCTTACATGGTCACAGCTAGCGCCGTTGGCGCAAAACAGAACGAGGTGGAGAGTAGGCGTAGTTAATGCCCTATGCCCCACAAGGGGTTGACAGGAACTAGAGAGAGAGATGGTTTAGCGATGTGCCGACAACTCATCCTAAGAAAATCTTCAAGTCAAGAAACCTGAAACAAAAGCCTCGGATTGGACGGATACAAAACAACGACGACCCCGCAAACGAACAACTGATTACTCTTTCGGATCCTGGAATGTACGCTCCCTGAATAGACCAGGGGCCTTAAGGGTCCTCCTGGTAGAACAATACAAGCTGAGCATAGTTGCAATCCAGGAAACTAAATGGCTCAAAAGCGAGATCAACGACCTCAAATCGCACACAATTTTTACCAGTGGTAGGTTAGGTTAGGTAAAGGGGCCGCCTGACTAGCGCCATGCGCACTTAGACCAAAAATTGATCCATTGTGATACCACCGTAATTCCTACGTTCCGTTTAAAACCAGCCAGTGCTAACAATGTATTTGTTAAGCAAAGTAGGGCTCACATCTCGAAGATCATCTGTATCGTAAAAATACCTCGAACCCAGTGCACGCCTCCTTCTCTCGGATAAGGCCGGACATTCACAAAGAAAGTGATGCACACTCTCTTCCTCCTCTTCATCATCACAACTTCTGCAGAAGTCGTTGTAAGGAATTCGGAGTCTCCTGGCGTGCTCCCCAATAGGGCAGTGCTCCGTAATAACACCCACTATGTTGCGTATATATTTCCTGTCTAGCGACAGTAATATGGCGGAACGGGATGTATCTAGTATAGGCCAGATCATCCTCGTCGTAGCACAAGTATATCCGCAGGCCCATCTCGCATTGGTCCTACGTTCAGAAGCGGCTTCAATTATCGATGCGCAGACGGCAATAGGTGCTTTAAGCTTCTCGTGGTCGCCTTAAATAATACTTGCTACCGCATTCCGAGCCAAATCGTCTGCGCAGCAATTACCTTCAAAGCCATTATGTCCCGGTATCCAGCATAGTGTAATGTTGAAGAAATGACCCATTTCTCTGAGTGTATAGCGGCACCCTTCAATAGTTTTAGATGTTGTAAATGCTGATTCAAGTGATCGAATTGCAGCCTGACTATCAGTGTATATAGTGACATCCTTACCAGTGACAACGTGCCTACCTAGCCATAAAAACGCTTCCGAGATTGCAGTGATTTCTGCTTGGAGGACGCTACAAAAATTAGGGAGGCAAAAAGACAAGCTGATGTCGAGTTCCTCCGAGTAAATTCCAATGCCGACTCCAGCGTCCGTCTTGGAACCATCAGTGTAGATGGAAAAGGACCTGATGGTCGTTTCGTTGCTCCAGCTTTCCCTAGGCGGGATTAAGGTAGAATAGTTTCTACCAAAAAAGTATTTGGGAACAGTGTAATCAGTAACCAGTGGCAGGCTGAAATTACGAAGTATCGTTGAGTGACCATAATCCAGCGCTCGCCACAGACCAGTTTCACGAAGGCGTAAGGCCGTGTAAGCTGCTGACCGTTGGGCGTATATGTCCAATGGCAGCAGTCCCAAAACATTGTCTAGTCCGAATGAAGGTGTTGTACGAAGAGCTCCTGTAATCAGACGAGAAGCCAACCTTTGCACTTTAACAAGTGAATTATGATAGGCAGTTGTGCTAAGTGCGGTCCACCACACACTAACGCCATAAAGCAGAATAGGCCGCACAATAACTGTATACATCCAATATACAACTTTTGGTTGAAGGCCCCAGGTTTTCCCGACAGCTTTCCTGCACGAATACAGTGCCACCGTAGCTTTGTTCACTCTTTCCTCGATGTTAGGTTTCCATCTTAATTTCTTGTACAAGATAAGGCCAAGAAATTTGGCCTTGTCAGAGAAACCAAGTTGAATGCCTGCTAGCTTAGGGAGGTTAAAAGTGGGGATCACACGCCTTCTTGTGAACAGGACTAACTCCGTTTTTGCTGGATTAATCCCAACCCCGCTCAGACTTGCCCAGTCTGTTAGGATACCAGGGCGTTCTCTAAAAGTCCGCTAAGTGTGTCAGGAAACATGCCTCTAGCGGCGATAGCAATATCATCAGCATAAGCGATGACTTTACATCCGATTCTTTCCAAATTCAAGAGCAATTGATTAATCGCTACGTTCCAAAGTAGAGGAGACAGAATACCCCCTGTGGAGTGCCCCTGCAAACATATCTACTAGCAGAAGACGAACCGAACCTACTATGAATACGCCTAGAAGTGAGTAGCCTATTAACAAGGAAACAAATTGAACCTTCGACCTGTAGGCTCATGGCATGAGAGCATCTGTTATTGCTCTGGGTTTAATATTGTTGAAGGCTCCCTTAATGTCAAGGAACGCCACCATAGTATATTCCTTATTATGAAGAGATGCTTCAATATAACTGACCAGCGAATGTAGAGCTGTATCAACCGATCTCCCTTTCCAATATGCATGTTGTGACATGGATAATAGATTAGCAGGGACGATCGTTCGTTTGTGAACATCAATTAGTCGTTCTAATAATTTTAGCATAGTCGATGAAAGGCTAATGGGCCGGAGGTCCTTTGGACTCGCATGCGAGCTTCTACCTGTTTTAGGAATAAAAGTAACTCTCACCTCTCTCCAGCTGTGTGGAATATGTACCAATTTTAGGCACGCTGTATTCCGTGTCGCATGGCTCTATGCGAACTGTCTGTATATCAGGTAAAGCAGCCGTTGAACTACCAGGGAAATGTGTGTCAAACAGACATTCGATGGTTTCAATGCTTGACGACGTCCAAGAGCCGTCTTCTTTTTGAAGAAAGCTTGGACTAGATGGGTTAAACGCCAAGACTTTCCTGAATCTAGATGTTTCGGAAGACCCTTCAATGTTTCCGCAAAAACTTCTCCAGGCTCTGCGCGTAGCTCCTCTTAACTCTTTTTCGAAAGAGCTGAGATGCCTTTTGTATGAGTTCCAATCCGATTCAAGCCTTGAGGCCTTAGCTCTATTGAAACTTCTTCTACACGTAGCTCTTAGCTCGGAGATCTTAGAGTTCCACCAAACAGGTTTTTGCTTGCCCAACCGTGAAACGGCTGGGCACGAAGCAATGGTCGCAGTTTTTATAACATCAGTGAAGAGGTTTACCATATTGTCCAGATCTTGTCCATTGTTTGGAATATTTGGAAGGGAAGGTAATCCTGCGAGCAGAGAGTCTCGAAATCTCTGCCAGTTAGTCCTCCTCCGGTTTAGGATGACTGGAGACGCCTCAGGGCGCGCAGCAAGACTGAACTGTAGATATCGGTGATCGGATAAAGAATGTTCCGCCGATACTCTCCAGTCGTTTATTAAATGCAGGATATCCTCTGATGCCAGAGTGATATCCAACACCTCGTGCCTGTTTCTTGTAACGAAAGTAGGCTCGCGTCCTACATTGCAAATAAGAAGATTCGTTCCCAAAAGATATTCAAGGAGTAATTCACCTCGTTCGTTGGTGTCCGAGCTTCCCCAGACTACATTATGCGAATTCGAATCGCACCCCAGGATTACACTAGTACCAGAAGACGTTGCTGACGCAACAGCTTCCTTTAGATTTGGGGAAGGCAGAGTGCCGTCGTGTGGCATATATGCCGAAGCAACCCAAAGCACCTTATCATGCAACTCTAGACAGACTAACACAAAATCTCACCGCTACAAGAAGAAGAAGAAGAACACAAAATCTCTGTCGCTATATTTAGGCACCAGGAACGCCTTGATGGTTTTCCTGATAAGAATACAGGATCGCGGTAAACCCTGTCCTGTAACGTAAAAAGTGACCAGTGGTAAAGAGGAGGGCAACAAGGAGCTTGGAGTAGCTTTCATCGTGAGTAAGCAGCTCAAGGACCACGTTATCGGCTTCAAACCAATAAACGAGCGGCTATGTGCGATCCGCATCAAAACTCGTTTCGCTAATCTCTGGCTCATTAATGCGCAAGCCGCTACAGAAGTAAAAGAAGACGCGATTAAGGACGAGTTCTACAACGACCTAGAAATACTCTTCGACTCACTTCCATCAAACGACGTCAAGCTGCTGCTATGAGACTTTAACGCTAAAGTCGGAAACGAAAGCTGGCATAGGGGAACTACTTGAGGTCATAGCCTCCACGACGAAAACAATAACAACGGCCAGCGACTTATCAACTTCGCAGCGGCAGAAACCTGGTCATAAGCTCTACATGTTTCCCTAATCGATGAATCCATAAGCAAACCTGGAAGTCTCCAGATGAATGCACCATGAACCAGATCGACCACGTACTGATCAGCAAGAGATGGGCTTCTAATGTTTTTGATGTTCGATCCTATCGAGGAGCCAACTACGACACCGATCACTATTTGGTGAAGACGACGTACAGGTGCAGAATCTCTTCGGGTGCACCTAATGAGAATCAACCCTGCCAAGATATTCGAGGTTGACGATTTGATTGATGATGCCACGGCGGCGGCAGCGTATACTACAGCGCTTGAGCGTTCCTACTGCGACCGGGTCTACGAACCGGAACGACCCATGCTTCAGCATGGCCAAGAGTCGCAACGACCCCCTTCGACGCAAGAAGGGGATGGAAACTTCGTGTCATTTATTCAACACCATTTTTTCCCTCGGGGAGCAGTCCTGGCCGGCCCAGCTGCTCCGAACACTACTAATACGTGCCGGCATTGAATCAAATCCAGGTCCATGGATGTGCTCTGTGTGCGGTAACAGGATTTGGACCAATGTTCAAACGTCGGTCGAATGTACATGCTGTGGAGAATGGGTTCACCTAAAGAACTGCTCAGGACTTACCCATTACAATCAACGAGGTCCGACCTACACAGCGAGTCGATGCAGAAATCGTGGGCGACGCTCTTCATCCAACCAGCAGCCGCCCTGCCAAGGTTCCCAACTATCAACACCTTTCACACCGGCAAACCCTGTACGCACAGTTCAACCTACGCCTAATTTGACCCCAGCTCCACGTACCATCGATGTTAACTACACCAACACTAAAATCGTCCAACTAAACTGTAATGGACTCCAACATAAAATCGTCGAACTTACTGATTTCATGGACAGACACCATATACAGATTGCTGCGGTACAAGAAACCAAACTAAACTCCAACCATTCGCTCAGCTCTTACGGGAACTATAACGTCATCAGACACGACCGAGGAAGCAATGCTGGAGGAGGTTTGGCTTTCCTCTTTCACAACAATCTACCGTACAGCATCGTTGACATCACTTCTGCCGACAACACAATGGAACAACAAGCGATAACCGTCAAATAGGGCAATATTGACTTTGAAATCTTCAACATTTACATTCCAGCCGTCTCCAGCTGTCCCGCCAATTACAAAGCCAATATTAACCCTCTACTAAACGGCCAGTATCGTCTTCTGCTTGGTGATTTCAATGCACATCACAGTCTTTGGCACTCTAACCTCCACAACGACACCAGAGGTAACATCATCGCCGATCAGCTGGACGCATCAGATTTCTGTCCAATAAACGACGACAAACCGACTCGTATCGCTGGATCCTGCACAAGCTCACGAGATATTTCCATCGCTAGCCCTGGACTTATCAACGACATCACATGGGAGCCAATTCTCACGATGTACTCTGATCTCACCTTCCAATCATACTAACGCTGGATATGCCGTCGAAACTCGTCCACCCCGACAAGAAAACGTACACAAACTTTAAAAAAGCTAACTGGGATGGCTTTAAAAGGTACACAAGCAAAGCTTTTGCTAGTCTTGCTTGGACCGGACGGTATAGCAATGATAATGCTCAAACACCTCGACACACCGGCCCTAGAGTATATCACTGCCACGATGAACCTTTCACTTAGAACATTCATCATACCAGAGATTTGGAAGAGAGGCCGCATTATTCCTATACCCAAACCTGGCAAACAACACTCCTTAGGAGAATCCTACCACCCGATCACGCTCTTATCTCCTGTAGCAAAAATACTTGAAGCATTGATACACAAAACTCTTACGACGCACATACAACTCGCCAATCATCAACACGGCTTTAGGAAAATGCACAGCACCACCACTGCATTAGACCGAATCATGTCTAAGGTCTTGAATGGAATCAACCAACCCAAGCCGTTTAAGCGTACCATCCTAGTGGCTTTGGATCTGTCGAAAGCGTTTGATATGGTGAATCACTCGCTCCTACTGACAGACCTTCATAACTCATCTACACCGTCGTATGTAGTTAAATGGATTGCAAACTACCTAGCCGGACGTCAATCCAGCACAGAGTTCAGAAATGGGAAATCTAAACTAAGGAGGATCAAAAAGGGAGTACCACATGGCGGAGTTCTATCACCCACTTTGTTCAACCTCTACATGTCAGGGCTTCCCACCCCACCTGAAGGAATCGACATAATATCCCACGCTGATGATTGTACCATCCTGACATCCGGCAACGATAATTCAGACATGTGCGACCGTATCAACGGCTACTTAGAAGAGCTCAAACCCTTTTTCATTAGCAAGAACCTGA
Source organism: Microchrysa polita (assembly GCA_949715475.1). Classification (NCBI taxonomy): domain Eukaryota; kingdom Metazoa; phylum Arthropoda; class Insecta; order Diptera; family Stratiomyidae; genus Microchrysa; species Microchrysa polita. The sequence goes on along the minus strand of OX454421.1, from coordinate 77,154,681 downwards.
AGTTATCAGCACCCAAATCCTCGGCCACCCTCTTTACCACGTACAACCAATAATACAACCTACGGCTAGACATTAGTGTAAACAACACCGAAGTCCCCACTGTCCGTCACCCCAAAATCCTCGGCGTCACAATTGACAATCACGGCATTTTCAATAGCCACGCCGACAATATATGTGACAAATTGAAGAGTAGGAACAAGATCCTAAAATCTCTCGCTGGCAGCAAATGGGGAACTGATAAAGAGACATTACTCACAACTTACAAAGCCATCGGTCGTTCAGTGGTAAACTACGCCGCACCCATATGGACAAACAATCTTTGCAACACTCGATGGAAACGGATTCAAACGCGCCAGAATGCAGCTATGCGTACAATCACTGGATGTGTACGCATGACATCACAAGATCACCTCCACCAAGAAACTAAGCTGCTTAATCTAAAAACTCATAATGAGCTACTCGCAAAGCAATATCTTGTTGGTTGCTATCGTAGTCAACACTCGAATTTCGATCTTATGGACAAAACCCCATCTCCACGTCATGTTAAACGTACATTAAGGGACAAGGAAAGGGAAGTCCAAAGATTCAAAAGAGTTCCCCTCGATAACACCAACAACTACAAGGCGGCTCTAAAGCAGTTGCATACTAGCGAGGTAACAATAGCCACGAATGATCTGTCATTAAACCGTGTCCTTCGAGCTCGACCACCAGATATCTCCAATGACGAACTACAGCTACCTAGAGCCACACGTACCACCTTGGCTCAGCTTCGATTTGGATGGTGCTCCAGACTAAATTCATATTGGACCCGTATTGACAGCATCATTGCAGACACTTGTCCAGCATGTGGAGCCAGCCCGCACAACGTGGACCACCTTTTCAATTGTAATGCCGCACCAACGCATCTAACACCCATTGCGCTTTGGGAAAACCCATCGAGGTGGCAACCTTCTTAGGCCTCGAACTTGAGGAGAGAATGCCAACCATTTACGAATGACACTAGTCCCCCCCCCCTTACTTGCGCCGCTACAACAACAACAACAACAAAACAAACAAAAATTATCTTCGTATTCGAGTCCTTTAATCTGGATCTAAGCAATCCTAGTAATCGACTTCAAACTGGCATAAAATCGACTGAATTCCAGTTTAACAAAATAAAAATCATTTCACCTACATACATACATATGTATGTACATAATTATGTAATTTCAATGCCATACGAAATTGAGTTCTATGCGTTAAAATTCCTAAATATTTATTTCCCCAGTTTAGCCATACGAAATTTAATTCTAGGCACATAAAACAATTCAGTCAATCGAAATTTATTTCTGGCCATTTCAGTACCTTATCCGAAATTTAATTCTGGGCAGTTTTTGGTTCGAATTCTAATTCTTTTCCTCGGTTATTTTAGTTACGGCAGGAATTGTCACGCAAGAAAATAGGACGAAACGGTACAAAACCGGGCTTCATTGTTTTCTTTTCGGAAATACGCATAACATTCGATATTCCACGGAGAAACACGCCACTATACATGCTTGGACATGTCGCAATCCGGCGCGATATACAACATTCTAGAATTTCTTAAATAATTCTTTTAATCTTCAATCAAAATTATCACACTGAGCTGGATTGAATCAGATATCGAATTGAATCATGCTTCGAATTTAATCATACATTTTCATTTCCACATTTAGTCGAAAACGAAAACTTAAATATGCTTCGAATTAAATCATGCATCGTATTTAATCAGCGAATTTAATTAATAATCCCCTTTTTTATGTTATACCCATAAATCACAAAAATATCGAATTGAATCATAGATCGAATGGAATCAGCGAATTTAATCATGTTCCATTTTTTTAACATAAATCACTTAAAAACATCGAATTGAATCGGCGAATTTAATCAGTAGTCCTCTTCTTATAGAAGTCACATACGTCACATATTAAAACAACCTTTCATTCAAATTTAATTCTCCATCGAATTAAATCATTCATCGAATTTAATCAATAAACTCTTTAACTGTTCAAAACACGTCACAAATTTTTATTATTCATCCAATTGAATCAAGCTTCGAATTGAATTAGCTAATTTATTTATCAAATTTAATCATCTCCGTAATATAATATCGATATGACGACAACAAAAATAATTTTAACCTTACGTTTTTTTCTTCGTTTTATACGTACTTACACATCTATGTATAATTTTCATCACTCTTCACATCAGCACGAAATTTCTTTAAATTTTCAACGATTTTCTTTCTTTTTATTTTTAAATCACTTAAATCACTGACATCACTTAAATATAACTTTTGGAAAATCCTTAATCCTCGTCGCCATTGTAATATTTACTAAAATTGCATATAAACGTGTATATGCTAACAGTCTCTAGAATAGAGTGTCGGCTTATTTATTTTATTGACAGTTCACAAATATCATAGGTTGCTAGATACTACAGTTCATAAGATGGGAAAAAGGTTTAAAACTTAATTTTTGCGTTTTCTGAAATAATCAGCACTATTGTGCTAAGGTATCGATCACACCTGTCGTCTCCTATTTTGTTAGCGGTAGTATCTGATGCCGTTCGAAGCCGATGAATGTCAATCTTATTCAATTCCTGAGAGGGGATAACTATTCCTATTTTGATCCACACTTGACGGAAAAAGTGAACAGCAGCGTGGAGGACCCAAAGTTAAAAAATAGGAGTGTCAATACTGTGCCCCAATATTAAACTTAACCATTTATTTAAATTTTTTTCGTATGTCTTTTGTTTTCATTTAACCAAAATCTCATTATTTTCCTTCCAGTTCCGCAACTTCAAAATCGTCTATCGTCGCTATGCCGGTCTCTACTTTTGCATATGTGTCGATGTGAACGATAACAATTTGTGCTACCTCGAAGCCATTCACAATTTCGTCGAAGTACTAAACGAATATTTCCACAATGTTTGTGAGCTAGATTTGGTCTTCAACTTCTACAAAGTGTACACCGTGGTGGACGAAATGTTTTTGGCCGGCGAAATACGCGAAACGTCACAAACCAAAGTTCTGAAACAACTACTCACACTGAATTCGTTAGAGTAAAGCAAGATCGGGAGAAGGGTTTTTGGAGCAATAACAACACAAAAGTTTATATCGGTGAAACAACACACCGCTGCGTCGCCTACCAGATTAATATGTAGCATACACATTTAAGTGTTCTATTGAATGAGATTGTACAAGTAATGCAGAAGAAGGATGCTTCATGTTGACGTGTGTTGTTTCGAACCAATTCTATATATTATTCTACAAAGAATTAAAAAAAGAAATTATATTAAAAAAAATTCATTCCTCTGTTCGTTTTGTAAGAATTATTATTCGTTTTCTATTATTGTGTATGTATTGTACATTTATTATTATATCTCAAGCTTTCATTATACATATATTACGAGTATATAAAGTACATGAAGATGTATTTATCATGACTATTCGATAATATAGAATATAAAATGGAAAAAAATGATGAATTCGTCTGTTTGTCTCGAACTCATTGCAATGTCGAATATTATGCACACATTAAATAAATATTAGTGAATAATTGTGAAACATTGAATGTTCGCAAAATAAAGTTTAAGTGAAGAAAATTGTTTAGATTATATTTCATTTCAACGCATGGGAAACAAATGTGTCTAGAGTCCACCGCGAGTTGAGCGCAGGTGCAAGCAAGATGCATATACAAGCATTGCGGAGATGCAGCTGAGAATTGTGTTCGCAAGTTGTGGAACACAGTTTTGAGGAACCTGTTTTGACATGGGTGCCTAGCCAAAATGTCATAGTACATGCTGCAAAACTAAATTCATACTAGAAATGTCAAAAAAAAGTAACTACCCGTTACTTAAGTAGTCGTTACTAATAAGTATCTGAAGTAACTACTACCGAGTACAAAAAGTAGTTGTTACATATGCACCGAACAACAAACAAACAAAGCAATCTCGTATGTATGTACTCAGGCACAAGCACAAGAATCGAGCATACCAAGTAGTTTACAGTGTGGTATCTAATCATGACGGTTACATCCCTGTGAGCTACATTCTCTTAGAGAATGTTTTTGTGAGCTCGGCGATACCTTGATCGTGTCGATCGGCACAAGGATTCCAAAGATATCGACGGATTTCGGATGTAGTACGAAGCTGATTGTGAAATTGTTGTGTGCCAATATGTATTTTGACAGTTATTTCTGACCCCCCTGTGCACTGACCGAAAAAGAGGATCCTTCAAACCGTTAGACAATTTTGTAGCGAGTCCAGCGCTACGTGTGTCGCCACGCCAAAGGATTGCAGAGATATCGACGGATTTCCGAAATATTACGCGGTTTCGTTCATAGTATGATAGGAAGTCGTGCTGGCTCGATACTTGCGCAATGCGCTTCTACCCACTAGCGGTTTGCTCGATACTTGCGCTTCTTCTTGAGAGTAGATATCATACCGTGTGCTGCTCGCCGAATAGTACAAGTGTACAAGCTACAAGCGCAAGAATCGAGTTGTCGAGTCGAGTCGAGTAGACTACACACGGTAGTCATCAACGCACCATGCTCCACTAGGAGTTACGGTAATCGAGAGAGTCAACTAATACATTAGTTTGATTTCACTACAGCACATTGGTCGTTCGAGCTGGATAGGCGCAACCATTTCAGGAATTAGCCCAGTAACCAGCAGGATGGACGCAGAAGCTGAACTTTGATGCGAATGACCGTCTTTTAGGCAACAATGGCTTGCGAAAAGGCGCACAGTCCAACCCATGCATTCCTCGCCAACCAGGAAGACGACAGCCTGCTCGTCGACTACACCAGGGAATTCAACGACCAGGAAATTAAAGTGTTGGACTATATGACGATGTTCAAGGATACCTCTATAGCTACCGAGGTGCTGACCCCATTTCTCAAGCGGCAGTCGCAAATAGTAGCAACACCATTCACCTGGAGCGGATAAAAATTCCCGTCTTCGATGGGAAGTATGCCGAATGGACATTCAGGCCAGACGACAAACAGTGCGGAGCAACAAGCTCGGTTTCAACTGCCTGTCCACCAACCACGAGGTTAAGGAGTGTTTATCGAACAGATCATGCAAACATTGCATTCTCCATATCGATTGGAGACATCGGATCCCATAAAGTGGCGACAACCAGGGGCATTGTGGACTTGAAACTAATCGTCCTTCTGAATGGAACCAAATCAACGATCCCATTATCAGCACTCATTTTTACAAGCGTGACATCAGCCATGCCGCCAAAATCCATTAATGTAGCACTACCCCGAAGCATATGTGCTAATCAGCTTGCCGATTTCACATTTAATAAACCGGCATCAATCGATCTGCTAGACATCTATGGAAATATTTTGACCGATGGATTCATCCCAGGATATCCATGCGCCCAAAACACTAAGTTCGGCTGGTGTTATTTGGAACATCCACGGCCGACAGTTCGGTGAGTTTGTTTGACAACAAACGAAGAGGAGATAGAAGAACCATCTTCTAGCTCACCATCAGCGACCCACAAAACACTATCTCGACCACACACTACGGAAGTCTGCGGGAAGTATTCTGTCAGATTACCTTTCGTTAGCGGTGTCGACTTAAGGCGAAATCTTAAGGATTCGGAAAGGATCTCGCAAATACGTTTACGCCAGCTGGAAACCCGCCTGGAGAAGGACAAAGATACTAAAAACCAGTACCATTAGTGTATGGAAGACTATCTCCGATTGGGTCATATGGAGCACGTTTCTGAGAAGCAGATAAGAAACAAAGGACAGTTTATATCTTCCACATCATGAAGCCATTAAGGCAACAACTAAGCTACGTGTTGTCTTTAATGGTTTGCAGATGTCTTCCGAAGGAAAATCCCTTAACGATGTCTTTCATGTTGGACCACCCATTCAGAACAATCTGCTGCATCTACTGAGAAAATGCACCGGCAGATTGGGGTTGACGACAAATACCGTAACTACCAACTCATTTAATGGCGCCCTGATGACATCAAGCGAGTACAACACTTCAGGCTAAAAGACGTGACATCCAGCGCTGCATATGCTGCCGTGGTATAATAGCATATCCAACCGGAGAAATTTAAACTCACTACATGGTAAGTATTCGTTGTCAATCGAGTAGAACACATACAGCAAGAGTTAACACCCAATGAATGGAATCATGTACTAACAAAGGAGAATCCTGCAGACATTGTATCCAGAGAAATTAATTGGCAATTATTTGTGCTGGAAATATTCAAATTAGCTTCAAGAATCATCCCTTCATCAGGGGAAAACATCCAAGGAAGCTTTACATCACGATCGAACATCAACTGATCATGAAGCTATCCTAGACGAGATGCCGACAGTACCATTGGTAGCAACCAGGTCAATTGCAGAACTCGATATTCTATCACGATACTCATCATTGCCGAAGCTACTCATAGTAGTCTCTTATATGATGCAAGGAGCCTCTAAACGACAGTAGCCTCTAACATATGAGGAGCTTGAAGCTGCTAAGACCCGATATACCCTGTTGTCCCAGAAGTATTCATTCGTTGAAGAAATTGAGGCTATACAGCAGCAATCCAATATCCCGCAAGACAGCAAAATAAGGTCCTTCAATCCGTGGTTAGATGAGGATGGAGTCCTGAGAGAGGGCGCAAGATTACACCATGCTTGATTAAGTTACAATGCGCCGCATCTTGCGATAATCGCTAAAGGCACATTTGCTGAACTGATCATCAAGGAAAACCACCTCAAAATGTTGCACGGGAAGGTATAGCTCGTTCTAGCCATGATTCGGCAGGAATTTTGGATCGAACGAATACTCCATGAATGTATGACAAGCATTCGGGTAAATCCGCGAGCAGACGGACAATTGATAGGACCACTACCACGTGTGCCTAAACAGGAGTGGATTACGCTGGGCCAATCACAATCAAGTGGAATTCTGGACGAGGCGCTAAGACAACAAAGGCATGCATAACTGTTTTTGTGTGCTTCTCTACCAAGACGTTTCACCTGAAACCGGTCAGCCATCTATCAAGAGCCGCATGCATCGCAGCTCTCCGAAGGTTTATAGCCCGACGAGGAAAATGCAACACGATCTATAGTGACTGGGGCATCAACCTTGTAGGTTGTAACAACAAACTTTGAAAGGCATTCGCTGAAGCAATAAAACACTGCAAAGAGATGCTTATAAACGAAGACATCCAATGGAAATTCATCCCTCCCGGAAGTCCACATTTTGGAGGACAACGAGCAAGCAACGAAACGACATCTAGTGAAGGCCATTGAACAGCAGCCCTTGAACATGAAAGAGCTGTACACGTTGTTGGTACAAATCGAAGCTTGCCTTAATTACCACCCATTGTGTGAATTAAGCATTGATCCCACATACAATGATAAACTCCCGGACACATTTTCACAGGAAACAACCTGTTTGAAATCCCTTCAACGCCATCAGATAAGTCATTAGCCAAGAAATGGGAGGTCGTCCAATAGATTATGACCCATTTCTGGAAACGTTAGCAGTTGGAATATTTACACCGACTACAACAGCGCCCGAAATGGCATACCAGTCGCCGCAACTTTAAAAGTGGAGATTTGGTACTCGTCAAGCATGACCACATACAGTCGATAAGTGGTTGAGGGTCGTATCAGTTAAATTGCATGGGAAGTTCACCCGACGCGCAGTGACAAAATTATGCCACTTACCATTCGAGAACTCAACGCAATCATTCCATGGCGCTCTAACTCATAGAGCTACACCGTGAACGACCTCCAAAAGGAAGGCGAAAATCGCACCGATAGGCGATACGTGGAAGGAGTATTGATATATACCCCTTCCATCATGCTGACAAAAGACGGACGAAAATCGAGCGGTCATCATCATCGACATCTGGTCCGAGCTCCAGTAGTACCACTAATACCAGCCCAAATTTTGGTAAATGTTACCTAAAGAATGGACTGAACATCGAGCACTTGGGTGAAGCATATTTACACAGAGGCTAGCTATAAGTCAATTTACAAGTACCGTGGCAAAACTCGGAATTCGATAAGACCAGCGTGGTCTGAACTGGACTGCAGCCATCATGTCTATCATCTGAACGAACTATAGACAGTTGTCATACTTCATAAAATTGATACTTTACAACTGTTCCACACGCGCCCTAGACGAGGAATCCCTCGGTCACTTCTCACAGCAGTATTTGGTGTCAACGAAGAAGTATACCGCGATATCAACAACCTCTCCGACAACCAGAAAAAAATCATTCGGTCAAAGGATACCCAATGCAAGGTTATGCTGAAAGCAATCAAAACGCTCGACAACAGCACTGGTCGAGTGGATGCTCAGCTAAGGCAGTTCTATCAGGAAATTCAGTTAAGCTGAAATCGCATTGATAAGCTGACTAGTATAAGAGCACTGACCAAAATAAAAATTAAATAAATTTTTTGAGCACCCACTAACGTGCGTTTAACCATTTAAAAGAAGTATTCCAACCTGCCCCTAACCATCACGTCGCGCACTAACATATCGGAATGCATCAGTCTGAGCGATGCAACTACTAAGAACATCAATCGAACTCAAGCATTCTTACCTGAACATCTGGAGATTTTGTACATCTCTACCGAACCTATCCAGACTACGAACGACGACGAAGCTATTCACATCAAGGGATTGCTTCGTATCATCGATACCCGTACGTTCTCAAAAAACCAACGCCAATATCCCATTGGAAACGGATCCATCATTGTTTTTGACATTCCTGCAACGATACTAGGCATCAATTACAATCTTCTACAATACTTCGAAGTATCATCCTTGCAATTCAACAAATTGTCCGATGGATTGAACCTCGTTGACACCTCGATTTTGTACGACGTGAACCACAAACCTAATTGCATAATTAACGAAATCCAATACCAATACCTGGATGTTTTCAACGCCTTATGCATCACAATCAACCACATGAACCCAATATCAACCAGACTATCACCAGTCAACACCTCCACCTTTAACAACATTAAGAAGAAATAATTGACGAACGATATTCGATAACATGGACTACCATTCAACACCATGGAACAAGCATAAGCAACTCAGTGTTTCTTCATCGCTGCAATCAAATAATCATAAAAAAATTCTCAACGACAACCTTAAGGTACGTTGTCCTCCACGCGGCCGCAGCGACTCTAGCGACTCCAGCGGCTCTAGAGCAAGTTCCCTACCTCAAGCAGCCGTCGCCCGAAGCCTACAAACAAGCGAGTGCACCATGTTCACAACTCATGCGGGCATTATATACAACAAGAGCCGCGCGGTTCATTCGACGATAATTTTCGTTGTGGAGCTATACCAAGCGATTATAACTAAAAACGAGTTTTTATATGCATATAACGAGTCGCAGTCGCTAGAGCCGCTGGGGCCGTGCCGAGGAAAACGTACTTTTATAAGTTACGGTACCGAAGAAAGCAGCTAAATGGTACGATTCCGAAACGACAGCAGACAGCGGTTGTTAAGAACAGGGAGTTCATGGCTGGCGGTAATGTTCAGCCCGACCTGGGCGTCTATGACCACGAAAAATTTAACGTAAATGGAGGCTCCCTAGATAAGTTACCTTATACTCTGAAACGGACCGGGAAACTACACACTAATTTAAATAAGGACATTACACACAAGATGGGTACTTATCCGGTCTCATTATGCTTCGTGCATACTTACATAAAAAATAAATAACAGGCGCGACAATCCAGCATTGGACTAAGGCCACAGGATGTGCTAGTGACATGCTATTTCCAAGATCTTATCTGCTTTTCGTTGAGGTAATGAGATCAGCATCACGCTCAGCAGTGTTATTTATCCCCATAAATGGGTACTCGTTTAACATCTGAGTGAGATCATAGTCCGTCACAAGCTCGTGAGTTCGAAAAACACCATGATCCACGGTGAGATTCGAACTCATGACCCTGTGCACCGAAGGTGCGCGCACTAACCCCTAGACCAGCCAGACTACAGCATACTTACATACTCTCCAAAAAACTGTTCGGACTTAATATAATGAAATTTATTCTAAAAACTCACAGAGCTAAAACACTCTGTTCCGTATCAAAACATGATTCAATTTTCAATTTACAATAATTGACTTTAAATAGTGCTTAAATCTAAAATTAATTGACAAGACTTTATCTTAGTATTTCAATTCATTATAAATTTATCCTAGTTTTGCCGATTACCCCCCACCTATTTCCAAGGTGGTTTATCGTCTCGTCGATGCTTGTGTGCACTTGTGGTAGGTTCATTCTTAGAATGATTGTGATGAGGAGTAGTCGTCGTCGTCGTATTGGATGGTTTCATTGATTCAATTATTTCGCCCAAATTGTCAATATCACGAGGAGATTTGTTCAGAAGCTTTAAAGATATTTGTGTCATAAAAAAAACAGGTTAAAATGGATGGATGAAAAATTTGACACTCACCAATTGTATATAGGCCTGCAATTGCTCATCTCTCCGTTTGTCTCGAACTTTTTGACTTTTATACGCTGCACCCGATTCCGCGGCACTCTCATTGTGAGGATTCATTCCATTCGGCACGTTTGTCTTCAACTCCACCCCATCAACTTTACTTTGATTGATCTTTTCGGCACTCAAGTTGTTAGGTCTGTCCGTTACAACACTGGAATTGGTAAGCACTTCCAGTGCTTTTTGCCATTGCGATTCCATAATATTGTGCAATTTGCTAGCAATATCGGCTCTGAAACGGTTTTGTTGAAAAATTGTTAATCATAATGCGTCCAAATTGCAGATACAGGGTATCGCACAGACACCATGATCTTGTGCTTCGAAGGCGAGCCCATCAACCACCATTACTGCACAATTTCATTCCGTAGACGAAGAAATAGTCGAAATGAACTCACCTTTTCGTCCGATAGCCATCCAATTTTTCCTGTAACTCGTCTATTATTTGTGAAGAATTGGTCAATTGAATTCGATACAGTTCAACCTCTTCGCGGTGTTTTTGAAGTAACAATTCAATTTCTTGCTCATTTTTCATGTTGATCATTTCTATCTGCTTGATAGCGCGTTCGGCCAAGAGTTTTTCCCGTTCTTTTGCCTCGTTTTGCAACTTGTCTTGGACACTGTCCAGTTGAGTTTGAAATTCGGCGAGTTTTTTCGAGACGACCTGTTCGAGTTGTTGCTGATAGTAGGATTTCAGGGAGACTCGTTGCGATTCGAGTTCTTTAAGGACATTTGTCTGTAATAGAAAAAGTATTTTGTGATTTTAATTTGAGTCGTAAAACGGATTGAGCAATGCAGTTGGTTTTTAGTACTCGAAAGGATCGTTGATTAAAAAGGCTCGCTGTTGTTGTAGCGGCGCAGAAGGGTGTGAGTCGCTGTGCATGTCTGTGGATGTGCTCTAAAGGGCGCCACAAACCTGACGATTTTTCGGCCGATCGATCAATCAATTAATCTGCCGCCCGTACAGCACATACATTAGGCAATTTATCGGGCAATTTGAAATAGACAGTCTCACGGTCCACAAGACACAGCACAAAATAGCGAAAGTTATACCATTTTTGGTGATGGAAGATGGACATCCATTGCTACTTTGTTGGAGAATGACCGCCCCAACCACAGCATGAAAAACGACCACAGGTTTCTGTCAAAAAACCAGCAACTGAGAACACGATAGCTTGTACGGAAAATTGCATTGGCAATGCGTTCCACATGTCAAATCAAAAAATTGAATCCGATGGTCCCATACACCTTCCGATTTATCTCGCAATCAAAAAATCTGACCGATCGATCGGAGGATCTATGGTGCCTCTAAGTTTCGTCGTCGTTCTCGCCTTTTGTATCAAGGGACAAGAATGTAGCAGCTGCAATAGGGTTGTCCCATAACGCCCTCGGAGTGAGGTTAGTGGGTGCAGCTGGGCATCGCTTCACTTCATGAGGCGTTGTGCAGCTTGGACAAATGTTCTTGATGTCCGGGTCTATTCGAGATAAGTAGAAATTGAGGCGCAAGGCTAGTGTCGCTCTTGTGGATCTCGGTAGCCTAGTCTCCTCAGGCGAATGTCTGTGAAATCTTCGAAAGAAGTAAGCAGGCCCATTCCATGCGGTTGCTTCCCAGCACGATTTGCCTGACTTGGAGACGCATACGTACTTAAACACAGCTCAAGGCCACGCCCGAACTAATAGGCGGACCACGCGGTACGGGCACTCAGGCCACTAATTCAACCCATTGTAACATTCCGTTGCGCTTAGGCGCTGTTTTGTCTGCGATTAATGCAGGATTTCGCGAAGCGTAGCACATTCCCAAGAGGTAGTGAGAACGCCTCGCTCTCGTCGAAAAAGTAATCGCCAAGATACCTCATCCTTGACATTGAAAAGGCAGGACATCTGCATATGAAATACGATTCTGTTTCTTCCTCTTTTTCACACTGGCCACACATAGCCGATAGTACCATCTTAATTTTGGGTAGGTGGTAATTTAGATCACAAGATCTGTGAGGGTCTTTAAGTCCCCTTTCCTAAGATTGAGCAGGAAGAACGCCACGTGTCGTATGGGTGTGGCGATGTCTGTCGGCAGGAATCTATGTTCTCCCAGATTCCGGCATCGATCGCAACCGACTCCCTTTTAGGATAAGTTTGATCAAGCTGGCTCCGGACCTAGCATTTGTCGGGCGAGTTTATCGGACATCTTGTTCTCAGTGATGCATGAGCGTCCGGGCACCCACACCAGTTGTAGCCCGTGTAGTCTATCGAGTCTTAGAAGCGCTTGATGATAATTCCATACCAGCTGGCTTGATATTTCTGAAGAGTCCAGCGCCTTTAAGGCAGCTTAGCTGTCAGAACAAATTCAAACGTTGCGGCCGCGCCAGTTGTACCGCATACATTCATGGGCTGCCACTGTAATGGGGTAAATATCTGATTGGTCCCAAGAGACTCTAGGTTGAGCCGAGAAGATCCCTGAACCAGCCCTGCCATCCAGCACTGACCCATCAGTGTAGAAAATTATATCACCACCTATATCACCAACGAAGCCAGAGTGGCCTTCAAAGACCATTTTTCTCTGCCAGTGGGGATTACTTGTTATGATTTATTGAAGACGTATTTTGAAATTGCCCTGTCCGAAGGCATCAGCGCCTGTGGATGTTTTTACAGTGATTTCATTTTCGACGCATGACGTGGAATGTTGTTATTTAATTTTGTTACAAGACGGTAAGTGTCGACCATTGCCTTCCTCTTTCACTCCCACATCCAGTGGTGGTAAGTTTAGAGAGCCTCCAGTGCCGCGGACGCCGCGGTTTTCATTGCCCCAATGTTAAAGCAGCCCAGTCAACGCTGACCATAGGCCACCAAACAATGTAAGCGTATAGCAGAATGGCTAATATGATGGAAGTATACATCCAGTGTATCCGTTGTAGTGAAAGCCCCCAAGTCTTACCTATTGCACTTCTGCAGCACCAGAGCAGCCTGCAGGCTTTATGGCATTGTTGGTGAATATGGAGTTTCCAAGTAAGTTTGGGGTCCAAGTGCACCCCGAGATATTTGATTTGATGGATGAAGTTCGACATCGTGTAGCCTGGGTAAGGTGAAGTTGCCCCAATTTCGATTTCTGGTAAACAAAACCAAAACAGTCCTCTCGGCTTTTACTGATGGCCCATTTTGTCTACTCCATCTGTCGATTAGCCGTAGTGTCGATTGCATTCGGTCACAGATTGTGTCCACAAATTTGCCTTTGACTATTACAGCAAGCTCGGCTGCATAAGCTTCCGCAAACACTCCAAAGTCCGAAGCAGAGTGTACCACACAAGGAGCCACATCAGAGGAGAGAGAACTCCGCCCTGAGGGCACCCTCTGGTACATCCTGCTTCGATGGTTTTGATCCAATTGTTATAAGGATATTCTTTGAAGTGAGCATTCCATCCACCTTATCAGCAAAGGGTCGATTCCATACTCGTTTGCCGCATCACAAATGCTGGTAAATGAGGCGTTATCGAACGCCCCTTGGATGTCGATGAATGCACCCAGTGCAAACTCTTTCTGAGACAAACTCTTTTCGAGCTCACTGCTTCATCCTTCAGACTCCACTTCAGGAATTGAAGCTTCTCAGCATTTCCTACGAGTTTGTTGTCGTAATTGGTATTCACGAAAACGTCTCGGAAAGCAGTCCAACTGTTAAAGTTTCCGTCAAAAGTCGGAAAGGGCTTGACTTGGAATTTTCAGCCGTCCTTCCGCTGTATGTCCTCTCAGTGGAGGTTTGTGTAGTATCGCGATGATGTCTGCCATCGCAGCTTCGATTTTTTCGAACACTGCGGAGGATAGGTAGAATTGGGTATACTCGTTCTCCGCCATGCGTATTTCCTCGTGGAGTGATCGTATGATCTCCATCTGTTCGTGAATTGTATCTTTTTGATAGTCGTAAGACGATGATGTGTATAGTCCTCCCCCATTCGCGACTTCCCGTTGTTGTGTTGAAATTTTAATCTGTTGACGTCTGATCCACAGATCAGTAGAATTTTCAGTCGTTGTATTAGAAGCCTTCTCCTTCCTGTTGGTGGATGATAAAGATCCTAATCGAGAGTGATTGTAGTGTAAGTGAAATTAATTAACAAAGACAAATAAATCCTACCCAAAATTGTCCCTAACACCAACCAACCCCGGCCACCGTATCGAATCGTATTACTATTGTCATGCATGCCCCAACCGGTTGATTTTCTTTATCATTATTAAACCCTGTTTTGCGTGACATTTCTTCGTCGTCGCATTAGCGTCGGTTATCGCTTTCGTTACATTGGTGTCAAAAGCTGTCGAACCACCTCGTTATAAATGTGAAGTTTTAACCAGGACCTCAATTGCAGCTATAACGCCGCAAATAAGCCCCAGATCTAATGAGTTCTTGGCAGGCAGTCTGAATTATAGATTATAGAGGGACGTGAACCTCGGGGGGTTCGCAACACTGAAGCTATGGGCCTATTGTGCTATCACCCTAATTGAAGGGGGGGAGGGGGCGGGTTGCTTAGGAAGTAGTTGAGTTGAGTGCTAATTGAAGCCGAAGCAATGTCGTCTGTGTCTGGATAGGCAACTCCGAGATGTGTCCGGTGAAATCTCGTCGTCTTCTTCGCTAAATGGACAACGCGTTGCGTCTTGTATAAGTCTTATTATGCGCAGATGTGATCTCAAGCAAGAGTGGCCTGTAAAGATCCCACAAATGGTTCGTACCTTACATCTACTCAGATGAAGAAGCCCAGCCGATTTTTTATGGGAGTACCCTGCTATGAAAACCGCTGATTGCTTGAGCCCAGGTAAGTTATCCCAGCGCTCAGATTCCTTGAGTCGTTCCTGGTCTTTGATTTGTCTCTTTACTATGGTGGGATGCTGCGGCTATGCGTGCCAGCTCGTCAGCCTGTTCGTTCTCTGTAATGCCCAAGTGACCTGGAACACAGAACAATGTTATTCTAATGTTCAAGGTCTTCAGGCAGCACTGAACCAGTCTTAACGTGACAGTGTACTGAGTGGGTGACTTATAGCCGCTTGGCTGCCTGAGAAGATCGTTGTTCATTTTTCCATATAAATAGTTGACATCCAGACAGACTGCGACGCAAGTTGCTATTGCGTGGACTTCTGTCTAAAGTGGTGTGGCGTCACATCGGTGAAGACACCCTATGAACTGGGCCCACCACACCAGCTCCGGAACCGTCGGTTGTTTTAGAACCGTCAGTAAACCAATGCTCGGCGGATGCAGCTTAACGAAATTAAGAGTGCCACTCCTATTTGCTGCATGTTTTAGCTTGGAAACAGCGGCCGCATGGGAGCTTCTTTGCATTTTCACGACAGTGATGTTGTTAGGGCATGTTAACTGCCCCTTAGTTAGCTCCAGATTGGCATTGTTCGTAATGAGTCGGGCCAGTGTTTTGCCTCGGTCTCGAGGTGAATGTCAATTGGGTGTAGGTCTAATAAAACTCCTAGAGCGCTGCTGGGACAATATATCGGAGTGCAACGGTAGTTATGAGACACTCAAATGTCTGTACCTTGCCTAGAACGGATTTGCCCTCCGTGGCCAGGGCTCTCTTCCACCAGGACACAGCACCGTGGTGAGTGTTGATCTAACTATTGCTTTGTAGATCCATAGATTTCAGGATGAAGACTGATTGGTCTATATGATTTAGGATCCTCGTTGGGCCGGCTCCCCATTTTTGGAACGAAGACCACTCTCGCTAGTCTCCATGAATGCGGGATGTAGCCCTGCGCAAAACTAATTCTAAAGATATGGAGGTATGGAGTTAAAAGAGTTGGAGAATCCCGTCAGTGCTGGCGGATTTAAATGATTCACACGAACCTTTGGCCCATTTAACATTGTCTTGAGTGAAAAATTTCTTGCTGTTCTCCAATCTGAAGAATTAGCTCTGTACAGACTGTCTTCAGTTATAGTGCCCCCATTCCTCAGTGTATGGCATACCGGAAAGTGGATGCTTAGGAGTAGCTCGTCAGTCGTCAAGGCAACAGTTGTGTATCGTCCATCAGAGTGCTTAATGGTAGTTAGGTACTCAGTGTCCTATTTAGCGATAACTCGATGGAGTCTCATAGCTGCGTTAGTGCATTCGATCCCTCGAGGGTCGATACCTGATTTTCCTACTGAATTCGTGATGTTGGCAGCGGTGCACGCCCCACTCTCTTATTCGTTTGGCTCTGTTGAAGAGTATTCTTGTTAGCTTTGGGGTCCACCAGGGAACACCTTTGTGGTCCTTTGTTCTTCGGAAGGTCAGTTTTCCTCAAATGCGGGCACATGGACCTGATAACCTTAGCGACGAAGCTGTCCAGGCTTAGCCAGCCGGAAGCAGTCCTATCGACAGTAGATAGAGAGATTATGTAGTTTCCCAACTCAGTTAGCTGTGATATGCGCCTTTCTCTCAATCTAGGTGTGGGTATTGTTGCCTGCCGTCCTACCATTAACTTACCTCCTTCTTCTTCAATTCTTGCAAACTTTCTTCAACTAGCTTCTTTTCGTTCATCAACGAATCTGCCCGACATTTCTCGTCTCGATATTTTTCTATTGCTTCCCTTTTCTGTTGTTGCAGTAGTTTCACTTCTTCCTGGCGCATTTCCAGCTCCTTCGCACTTAAATTTTGTTCATTTGTGACCTGTTTAAAGAGCTAAGTTTGTATTTGTAATGTACGCAGTAACGACGTGACCGAAACTAACCTTTGTTGCTGCCGCCTGTGCTGCAATCAATTCAGACTTCAATGTTGACATTTTCTCCTCCAATTGGCCTCGACTGTTGTGGCTGTTGGACAGTCGAATCTCCAGATCACTTATTTGTTTCTTATAAACGTCGGCCGTCTCACTGGAAGCTCTGCAAATTTAATTTTCCCATTATACCTTTGCGATGCCATTTGAACAAAGAAGTTACCTCATAAGTTGCGTGAATTTCGCTTCAAGCACATGATTCTTGTCTTCCAGTTCGCTGATGGTGTTTTGAAAGGTTTTCAAATCCTTTTCGATCAGCTCCTTTTGGGATTGCAACGAGGCGTTTTCAGACTGTAAATGTTGAATGCGACCGAGTTGTCGCGATTCGAAACTTTGAATATCGGTGGAGAGTCGCTGCACTTGGAGTTTAAGTCTAGAAAAAAAAAATTTAGTCAAATTGACACGACAGTTTTAAGCGTTCCCCACATGCGTAGATATCAATTTCCTTCTCTAGGAGAATATTCAAGTCCCGGACATCAAACACATGTAAATTGAAATCTGTTCACATGATGAGAGCCATATAATTGTTTGGAATCCAAATACTTACTTCAGATTATCCTCCAAATGCTTCTGAATTATCGAGTCCTTCTTTTTGTCCACCTCAATTGCAACAGCAATCTTCTGCTGATATTCCAGCAACTTACTCTGAAGCGCCTGAATCGTCCTCTCGCAATGCTTTCGCCTCAGTATCTCCTCTTGCACTGTCACACTATTGCCATTATCCTCCCTCCCCCAAATTTCATTCAAACTAATCAACGGCTCCTCTTCCTTCGGCTGTTGCAGAGCCCATTCCGACAGTCTTACCGTCGTTCCCAAAGAACTTCGTGCGGGTTGTGAAAACTCCTGCGACTTCTTCGTAAAATATGCATCAATCTCCTGTAAAACACCCGTTCCGGGTGCATCGGGCACTCTGAAATTTTCTTCAACTTTTGGCGTAGAATGCACAATTCCCTGAGGTGTAGTGGACCGGAACGGCGGCGCGTCATCATTTCGCTGACCATTATTGTTACGAACCGTGGACGGTGGACAATGGGAAATGGACGATATATCCGAGGCGGTCGGGAAGTCACGTTCTAATTGCGCCAGACGAGCGTTTATGCTTTCCAACTCGGAGTGGCTGGACATGAAGGCTGGCGGTGATTTGTGGAGCGATTCCAGGCTGTAGAGACGATCCAATTTTTCATCGGAATGCGGTTCGACCAGAAGATAGTTGGGTGGGATTAGTAGAAGAACGTCCGTGTCGTCAGATTCACTCATTACATTCGGGAATGGGGGAAACTAGTTGGCATCCTTTTTCGAAAAAGCAAATATAAACAACTGTAGGAGGTTGTTTTCAGGGTAAACGTCAAGTTTGAGTTATCATTTGAAAGGAATTATGAATTCGGAATGTGATAGGAGGGGAAGTGGAAATATTTAAATAAAAGTGAAGTTAGTTGACGTCGTGAGTTCTCGCTATTGTGAATAGTCCGGAAGTGGTTAAATAACGATAAAAACTGCGCTTTCGATAAGATTTAGAAATCCATCAAAACTGAAGAAGAATCAGAGTTGAAATGATTCAGGAAAAAAAGTGAAACTCCCACAAAGGAAGACAACGAATGTGTATTGAAGGGAAGGAAATAAAGGAACAATGGTGAGTTTTTCAGGGCTCCATTACACAGTCATATTTATATTATAATTATGTATGTCATATGTCTAAGCCTACTCGATTCATTCAGTATAAATTTTTAGACGTGCAGGAAGCGAAATCAAGTAGGCTTAGGGATATGATAATATCTATTATAATATATATTACCAATATATGACTGTGTAATAGCGGCCTCATTTATAAGTTTGTAGATTTAATTTGTGTAGAATGCCAACAGGAAACATTTGTATTATAGGCCAGTCATTTAACGATTTTAGGTCGCAAAAAATTGCTCGGCTCTGTTGTTTTGGGATATTGTTAGGATAGATATCAGAACTGTACCACCAAGTTTGCAACTTCGAAAAACCTGTGCTAACCCCGTAACCCTAAAAAAACCTCAACATTTTCGGACTTTTTTCATATTTTTTGTAATTTCTAAAAGGTGCGTCCTACAAGCAAGTCTTCCACTGCACTTTTAAACCTAAGAAAATCTTCTTTAATTTGAGTGTAACTACAGCTTTGTAGGTGCAAAGGATCCCAAGATACAGCACTTTAAAAAATGTGCTTTTTTGCAAAAAAAAAGTCCGAAATTGTATTTTAGGAGGTTTGTATGACAGCCCTATGACGTAATGTTCCGATTCCATCCATTCCTAGATATTTTTTGAGGCTTTACTAGGAACACATTTGGGTGAGGTTTGGTTAAGATTGGTTCATAAAGAAAAAAGTTTTGCTTAGAAGAACCTGATTATCAGGGGTTGGTTTGTATGACAGTCCTATGACCTAGTGTTCCGATTTCATCCGTTTCTAGATATTTTTTTAGGCTTAACCAGCAACATACTTGGGTGAAGTTTGGATAATATTGGTACATCAAGAAAAAAGTTTTTCTTAGAAGAACCTAATTTTCAGGGGTAGCCCTCCCAAGCAACAATTCGTTTGCTTTAAAGAAGCACTTCACACTGTAGCAATCATATAGTACCACGAAATTCATTTATCGTGTGACAGCGCTTAAAGTAATGTTTTGATCCGATAAAACATCCTTAAAGTATTTTCCGGAAAGCTTATATCATCATTAAGGAATAAATTTAAAGATGGTGGTATAAAACTTCGATAAAACTGTCTCTAAACGTTAACCTAAAAAGACACTCCTTTAAATACTCCACTCTTGTGTTTATTGGATGATACACCACACACATGCAATAGTCTCTCTAAGTTAACTCACACACATGCATAATATTCTTCTATAGCACAGTCGGTGTCATTTTTATAGTGTGACATTCGTATGGTCATCCAATAAATTGTTCACCGTAGTTTTATACAAGGATGGACTTTGTGATTTTTTAATAAATTGACACTTGACACAGTTTTCTGAAATACTCAATTTCTGCATTAGAAATCCTTAAAATCTTCCATGAAACCCACACGTAAGCACTCATTGTTATCTTCGAAATTAATTAGGGTGATCTCTGCGCAGAAATTCACTCTATTTTATTGATAAATGTATGATAGGGTGCAGTACAAAAGAGTCGATAAAGAATTATCAAGCATTTCTATATTAGCAACAACCATGTAGTGTTTTCGAGCAATGCCGACCATATGTGAGGTTAGCTGAGTGGGTAGCGTGTAGGACGGGCAATCAACAGACATTGGTTCGATGCCAGCTGCGGAAATTTTGTTTTTCTATTTTTTTTTTTTTGCAAATTCGTTCAATGACAGAAAATGATGATATAAAGCAAATGACGTACGCCTTTTTAAAGCATAATTAAGTGCTACAATAAGGTTCTATTGGATTAAAAAACGGCGCCAAATGCCATTATTGGACTGCTATTCAGTGGTTATACCCTGTTAAGTGCCCCTATTAATGCTAGAAGAGAATATTTTACGAAGTATTATAGGAATGAAATTGTTACTTTGGCTATGACCCCATGGTCTGATTCCATTCGTTCCGTCATATATACAGCTAAGGAACTGGTTTATAACTTCATGTCACATGACTTTCTCCGTAAAATGCGCATTTAAGCCGATATTCAGCTCGGAACATGACTGAAATTAAAATTTCGAACTTTTTTTCAAAAAACAATGTTTAAAGTGCTGTATCTTGGGATCCTTTGCGCCTACAAAGCTGAGGTTACACTCAAATTAAAGAAGATTTTCTTAGCTTTAACAGTGCAGTGGACAACTTACTTGTAGGAAGCACCTTTTAGAAATTACAAACAAAAATATGAAAAAGTCCGAAAATTTTGAGGTTTTTTGAGGGTCACGGGGTTGGCACAGGTTTTTCGAAGTTGCAAACTTGGTGGTACACTTCTGGTATCTATCCTAACAATATCCCAAAAAAAAACAGAGCCGAGCAATTTTTTGCGACCTAACGCCTTATTTTTCGGTTTATTGACTGGCCTATTAAGAACACAAGATGAGGTGAGGTTTCGGATCAAAACAGTCGCGTATGTTCCTCAAACATGTTTGCCATTCAATTCGTCTATCATTTTGCGGATCAGATATAATCTCCGGTTCAGGGGAGATTTCATATATGCGGTGCCGAATTGTGGTGATGCCATTTCATTACTATTAAAAAAAAAATATTAAACTGAGGCAAAAAATGCCCTCAATTTTCAAATAAAGACTGACCGTAGAAATTTCAAACTTTGACATTGAATATCTGGAGAACCGTAACGTTTCCGCCGAAAAGGTTTGCTGATTCGATCGTTTCAGGCTAATATTAATGAAATAGCAACATCAAAATTTGGAACCACAGATACTGAAATCGTGCCCCGTTTCTCTCTGTCTTTGTGGAACATGCAAAAGAAAAGAACTGGAGATTATTTATGATCCGCAAAATGGCAGTTAGGGAATTAGAATGGCAAACATGTTTGCGGAACATACGCAACTATTGTGTATCGTAACCTCACCCATTCAGTACATTTTATGAATCTTTTTCTGCAAAATCGGGACGGTTCTTCAGAGTTTGACCTTTTGAATTTCTATGCGGTCAGTTCAGTGCTTAGAGTTATATCACCATCTCTAGCCTGTGACTCATATCATGAACCCTCATTAATGCCGGTCATACATATGTGTAAACAAACAAAATTAGTATTTCTATCTTTAGTTGAAATATGGAAATCATTGAAGGGACATGTTGTATATATGAGTTACCCATTTCATTAAGATAAGAAGATGTTCAAATGTCTACTAATTATCCTTTAATGATATAACAATAAGATTATAAAATAAGAATCAATAAAAAGAAGATAATGCAATAAATGAAATACACAAATTCTATGTAACAAATACGGAAGATAAAATGAATAACAAATATGTATGTAATTAGAAAAGATGTCAAGTGAAATCATGGTATAAATATAAGTTTTTAGTTTGTAAGAATTCAGTTCATTAAGTTCATTTATCGAATAAAGTGAGCTCAGGTCGAGACTTAATATACTATGGCGATATTATTTGAAACTCGACTTTATCCCAAAGATTTGAAATGGAAATTCGAATCTTAAAACTTTAGATAGGAAAAGGGTTTCCGTGAGTTGAGTTCGTGTAGTAATCATGAGGACTTTATCTCTTCTGTATATTCAGTTTATGGTATAATAAGAGGCTGGTTGGATGCTCTTCTTGCTAGCTGTTGTTGTTGTAGCGGCGCAAGTAAGGGGGGAGGGGAAACTAGTGTCATTCGTAAATGGTTCGCATCCTCTCCTCAAGTTCGAGGTCTAAGAAGGTTGCCACCTCAATGGGTTTTTCCCAAAGCGCAATGGGTGTTAGATGCGTTGGTGCGGCATTACAATTGAAAAAGTGGTCCACGTTGTGCGGGCTGGCTCTACATGCTGGACAAGTGTCTGCAATGGTGCTGTCGATACGGGACCAATATGAATTTAGTCTGGAGCACCATCCAGATCGAAGCTGAGCCAAGGTGGTACGTGTGGCTCTAGGTAGCTGTAGTTCGTCATTGGAGATATCTGGTGGTCGAGCGCGAAGGACACGGTTTAATGACAGATCATTCGTGGCTATTGTTATCTCGCTAGTATGCAACTGCTTTAGAGCCGCCTTGTAGTTGTTGGTGTTATCGAGGGGAACTCTTTTGAATCTCTGGACTTCCCTTTCCTTGTCCCTTAATGTACGTCTAACATGACGTGGAGGTGGGGTTTTGTCCATAAGATCGAAATTCGGGTGTTGACTACGATAGCAACCAACAAGATATTGCTTTGCGAGTAGCTCATTATGAGTTTTTAGATTAAGCAGCTTAGTTTCTTGGTGGAGGTGATCTTGTGATGTCATGCGTACACATCCAGTGATTGTACGCATAGCTGCATTCTGGCACGTTTGAATCCGTTTCCATCGAGTGTTGCAGAGATTGTTTGTCCATGTGGGTGCGGCGTAGTTTACCACTGAACGACCGATGGCTTTGTAAGTGGTGAGTAATGTCTCTTTATCAGTTTCCCATTTGCTGTCAGCGAGAGATTTTAGGATATTGTTCCTACTCTTCAATTTGTCACTTATATTGTCGGCGTGGCTATTGAAAATGCCGTGATTGTCAATTGTGACGCCTAGGATTTTGGGGTGACGTACAGTGGGGACTTCGGTTTTGTTTACACTAATGTCTAGCCGTAGGTTGTATTCCTGGTTATACGTAAAGAGGGTGGCCAAGGATTTGGGTGCTGATAACTTCAGGTTCTTGCTAATGAAGAAGGTGTTGAGCTCTTCTAAGTAGCCGTTGATACGGTCGCACATGTCTGAAATATCGTTGCCGGATGTCAGGATGGTACAATCATCAGCGTAGGATATTATGTCGATTCCTTCAGGTGGGGTGGGAAGCTCTGACATGTAGAGGTTGAACAAAGTGGGGGAAAGAACTCCGCCTTGTGGTACTCCCTGTTTGATCCTTCTTAGTTTAGATTTCCCATTTCTAAACTCAGTGCTGGATTGACGTCCGGCAAGGTAGTTTGCGATCCATTTAACTACATACGACGGTGTGGATGAGTTTTGGAGGTCTGTCAGTAGGAGCGAGTGATTCACCATATCAAACGCTTTCGACAGATCCAAAGCCACTAGGATGGTGCGCTTAAACGGCTTAGGTTGGTTCATTCCATTCAAGACCTTAGACATGATTCGGTCTAATGCAGTGGTGGTGCTGTGCATTTTCCCAAAGCCGTGTTGATGATTGGCGAGTTGTATGTGCGTCGCAAGAGTTTTGTGTATCAACGCTTCAAGTATTTTTGCCACAGGAGATAAAAGCGTGATCGGGCGGTAGGATTCTCCTAAGGAGTGTTGTTTGCCAGGTTTGGGTATAGGAATAATGCGGCCTCTCTTCCAAATCTCTGGTATGATGAATGTTCTAAGTGAAAGGTTCATCGTGGCAGTGATATACTCTAGGGCCGGTGTGTCGAGGTGTTTGAGCATTATCATTGCTATTCCGTCCGGTCGAAGCGCCTTTGAGTTTTTGGCGTTTTTTATGGCATTTGCTACTTCAGTGGTGGTGGTTTGAATAGATATTCATCTACCTTGATGTTACGGATGACTCGTGTAATTTTGCGCTTGAGTCTATCCTTGGGTGGGTGTTCGACGAACTGTTTGTTAAACAGATTGGCGCATTTTTTGTCGTCGCTCACGGTAGAATTGCCAAACTTGTTAGCGACCCTCCCTTGAGTTTTGGTGGGATTAGATAAGTTTCTTACGGTGCTCCATAGTTTGCTCACACCTGTGGTGGTATTCAGTTTTCGAAGGTGTGAGTGCCATATATTTCTCCTGTGGTCATTGACCTGTTTGACGATGATATCGTTAATGTCACCAATGCGTGGATCACTGGGGTCTGCACTTCTTAGCTGATCCCTCGTTTTAGCTAATTTAGCCGCGGATGTTGGAAAATTAGGTTTTAGGCTGGGAATGCGGCCGGCTGGAATGAATCTCTTAGCTGCAGTGAGAATTATCCGTCTGAGTTGTTTTTCTGCCATACGTATATGACTTGGGGAGGGGTGATGCCCAATTAGCGTCTAATAATAAATGTGTACACCGATCAAAAAGATTGATCGTCAATTGCGCAAAGGACGTCTGTTTTCATTAGTGTGATAGCCTATATGGCAGTACAAATCCACTGCACTCTGATAACAAATACAGTAAAACTTCGTTATAACCCTATCCCGGATATAACGCTTTCCCGGCTATAACGCTCTTTTTTCTCGGTCCCGGTCCCATTAGCATTTATTACAAGGAATTTCGATTCGTTATAACGTTACTATTTCCCGGTTAAAACGCTCTTTTACCAGTCTCATTTTCTTGAAACAATTTATATTGACAAATTCATTGAGCACGTAGTCTATCTTTACATTGTAATAATCACAAACACAACGATGATGCACAAGTTGTTCCGTTAATTCACATCAAGGTCAAATTTCCTGGAAAAGGGAAAGACATAACAACAATTGAAAGTATAATTGAAGATCTCGTAATTGCATCAGCATCCGTCGACACCGAAGAGAACAAGAAAGAGGCGTCAAGCATGCCAAAAATAGTTGCAGTATTAGTTGCAATAAAGAAGATTCGAGCAATTTTTATTATAGATGGACATAGAGGAAGGATCTTCCAAAAAAATTAAAACCTGTTGTCTGTTGCCAGTCCAAAACAAAAACAAATACCTGTTTTTTTTTAAACCATAATGATCAATTGATTGCCATTTCCTTACTATTTCATTCCATGTATCATTCGAAGTAGTCTGGCTGGTCTAGCGGTTAGTGCGCGCACCTTCGGTGCACAGGGTCATGAGTTCGAATCTCCCCGTGGATCATGGTGTTTTTCGAACTCACGAGCTTGTGACGGACTATGATCTCACTCAGATGTTAAACGAGTACCCATTTATGGGGATAAATAACACTGCTGAGCATGATGCTGATCTCATTACCTCAACAAAAAGCAGATAAGATCTTGGAAATGGGATGTCACTAACACATCCTGCGGCCTTAGTCCAATGTTGGATTGTCGCGCCTGTTATTTATTTTTATCATTCGAATAATAAATGTTCTCCCAGCGAGCTCTCGGTCGTCCACGCAACCTCGCTCCGTCAATTCGTTGTGCGTTCATAACTTTCTTTGGCATGCGATTGTCGTCCATCCGTTGTACATGCCTCGCCCATTGCAGACGTTGAAGCTTCACGATTTTCGATACTTCCAGCTCATCGTACAATTGATACAACTCATGGTTGTATCGGATACGCCATTGGACCGAGATATATGTCTTATTGGCTAGTTGCATCCGTCGCTTAATTTCGTCGGTTTCGTTCGCGTCCTTTGATAAGTTACAACCCAGATAGTTGAAGTTGTCTACATACTCGATATTAAGGTCCCCCACTGTGATGCTTGAATATGCTGGCGTTCTTGTTTTCGATTGCATCATGGCCTTTGTTTTGCTTTCGTTGATATGTAGTCCAACTTCCTTTGCAGCGTTATTAAGATTATGCAGAAGGCTTTATAACACCATTAACAAAAAATGTTATAACTTTATAACGGTTAAAGAGGGATCATGTAGAACATGAATTGTACCCAAATGCGCTGTACTATATCCCATTATCGTATGTACCATGAGTCGTGGGACACCCTGTATATAAAATACCGGATGGCGGTAGATATTTTCTGCACCATTGTGTATATCCTTCGCTCATTATTACTGTTGCAGGCTGTTTGTATGTTTGAATCATCGAAATTGGATCACTCTGGGTCATGGGGCTACCATATAAACCTAAACCCTCAAATTAGGTTTTTCTAAGAAAAACGTGTTTATTTGTTCACCAATTTCAACCGAACCTCATACAAATGTGTTTCTATGAATTAGGGATGTTAAAAACCGGACGGTTAGTCCGATATCGATACTTTCACAACGATTAACCGGGTTCGGTTTTTTCCTCCTCCCGGTTTTAACCCAGACGGTTGTTTGTCCATACGGTTAAAACCGAAAAAAAATCTTTCAAAATTCAAACAATTTTTAAAATTTTCTTTATTTTCCAGTCTGCAATTCTATTACTTGTCTCCTATGAGAAATTTTGTTTTCAAATTTCAACCCTTAAGCCTAGTACTGGCATCGAGAGTGAAATTTTTGTTCGCTGCTATTTTTCAATGAAAATGTATTCTTACTGTCGTCGAATATGTGGGGAATGCTGGGAAATTCCATAAGCTACAATCAAAAAACAGTTCCATAATTTTTCTCGCCCTTTTTATGTATTTTTTCCGATTCCCCGGTTATTTCATCGTGAAATGTCAAATGACCGGGTAATCGAAAAATAATACATCAAATGGTCGAGGACGATTATGGAACCGGTCTCGGATTGAAGCTTATGGAATTTCCCACCGTTTGTGACATATTCCACGACAGTAAGTATGCATTTTTATTGATCAAATCGCAGCGGGAAGAATTTCACTCTCGATCTTAATTCAGCCCTTTAAACATAGTTTCTAATACCCTCCTTTTTGCTATTACTCGTAGAACCAACGCCGTCTTAATACTAGCCCGGAAGCAGAACACACATAGCCTTAAACGTCAAATCATAGGCTTGAGCAGATTACATTGCGGTAAAGGCAAATCGGCTTGGGTCGCGGCAAACTTTACACGAAAAGCAGAGCCGGATTTCCCATATGGGCAACCTGGGTAGCTGCCTAAGGCGGCAGATTTTGAAGGGTGGCAATTTTTTAAACTTTCCGTTGGTGTAAAATTCTGTGAATGATAATAAATAAACTCAAGGAACAGTCACAATTAGACAAAGCTTTTACTTCCTCTTTCAAATTTTTTCTTGTTACCTAGGCGTACTGTTGTACACCCAATCTCATATTCATATTCCGTATTGTAATGGATAATACTCATCCATAAAAAATGGAACTTACAAAATGTACAGCCGGTCGAAATGCGATCTAATGGCTAAAATATCGCAAAGGAGGACCAAATCGATTTTTGTTGTGCACATTTTGATGAATATTTTGGAGTCCTTGCTGTCCCCGTTTAAAAGTTACACCCGCTCAAAATGCGACCCAAGGGTAGAATAATGCCAAAAAAAATGTGTTGATTTAGAGTATATTTTGCTAGAAATTTCAAAGTCGTAGGTGTCTGCGTTCAAAAGTTACGACCGTTTAACCCATTTCTTCCCAAGGATAAAAATACGCTAAAACTACGAAGTTTTTTGGTAAATTCCAATCAATTACAATACAATTAAGAAAAAACATTTTTAAAAATTTCAGTAAGTGTTACCAGTGGCTCCCAACGTGATGTTGCGTTGACGCAACGTTGGGAGTTTCTGGGTAAAAAAAATTTAAACCAAAATTTAAATTTTAAGCTTCTGTGTTGCAACAAATTGTTGATTTATATGGCGAATGATAAATTTAGTGATAAAATCCTGAAACACTCACTACAGCGATATAGATGTCATTTTTTGAAAACATTTTGGTCGGGTTTTTCGGCTTTTTTTTATCTAGTGGTTGGTCATATCGTATAGATAAGAGGCACAATATTTTCTGAAAGCCTTACATTATATTGAATTGAAGATAGATCTGCCATATTTTGCTTGGTTACATCTGAAATTTAACTGGCCATTTGTAATATAATGGAGGTCGGCCGTACTTTGCCGTTAGCGTGTAATGGGAGGGACAACTGCCCGAGGCGGAGCAGCGCCTGACTGCTCGGAAGTTAAGCCGGAGAGGGAAACGGACGGACCCGTGATGGTCTGGGTATCGAAAAAAAAACTCCGCCTTGCCCCCATTACGGGTGCAGGTGCGTGCCGACGGATTGTGTAAATCATTATTCACATCGACATGGGAATCGCGACGAACCTTGGCTTCATTGAAAAGGGGTTAGAAGAAAATTTTAAAAAAAGTTTCTCATCATTTCATACACAAGTTAATTATTACCACAT
The DNA here is from genome assembly GCA_949715475.1 of Microchrysa polita. NCBI lineage: Eukaryota > Metazoa > Arthropoda > Insecta > Diptera > Stratiomyidae > Microchrysa > Microchrysa polita. The sequence continues at coordinate 77,125,921 of OX454421.1, read as the reverse complement.
TTAAACCATACAAAAATAATAATAATAAATTTTACATTTTTTTTCGATGCACGTTTGTCACTATATTTAAGTTTTTCCTTTTTTTTCTCTTTTTTTTCTTTTCTATAACCCAGGTCACACTCGCACGAGTTTTATTATTATAACGAGCTGATGAAAAAAAAACTCAGTCCTGGGCGGCCGCTAAGGATTGGAATTTACGAGGACAAATAAATAGAATCGCGAAGCCGTTCACGCCACCGACGCGCGGTGCAACCCGTTCACACTTTGCATTTCTTTTTTTTTATATGTATAAATTCCGTTCAAAAAAGATATTTTTTGTATGAATGACACTTAATTCTAACACGACATAAAACTAACTACACATAAATCTTATCTTGTTTTCTTTTGTTGGGGAGTGTCCCTCATGCAACGATTCTTCCTTTTCCAGGTCACCATACAGGCATTCTCACAACAACTACTATGTGGTGATCGGGCGCCGGGCTCGCCGATCTGTTCCAGCGATTACGCGGATTCGTATTTGCGGACCCGTTACAACTAGCGGTCCTCCTCAGCAATCCCTAGTTTTCTAACGAACGGTATATGCTTAAACCGTTTATTCGCCTGACGTTTCCAATACTGTTAAATGGTCACGCCCGTCGGAATTCCACACTAGCCCGTACCTCCGTTCCGTTTTTTCCGACTCACGGAAGAAAGACGGAGCACTTTTGGGGCCCTGGGCTTCGCTAACAAAGGAGCAGCAGACACGATCTCCAATTGTTCTTCACACAGAAGCTGCAGCGCGACGCGCCTGCTTTTTTTTTCATGTGGTTACCGAATTTCTGGTAATTAACACCACGGCACACCGCAGAAGCACTACAAACTCCTTTTGCTCCTCGCACGTAAGCTGCAACGCGGCAGAGCCCGCGTAGGGAATGTATATTCCCTACAAAGGCTCCCTTTACCCACTGTAGAAATCCTTGTAACATTTTTGGATATCTCGACACCATCATGAAATATGTATTTGGAAAATTACTTTAGATCAACTGACAAGTATCTAGCTGTCATTGTCCCGCAACTTCTTTTATCGTTTTCGTTTCTTCAATGAGATACATGTGACTCACAAAAGAGTACTGGATATGAATACCATGTGTCTCGTAGATAGTGAGGTAATTAGGACTCATTTTAAGATATTGCTTATGCGAAACCTGCGTTACATAGCAAGAAAATGCTTTGCTCTTTAGGCGTTTGCCCCAGAGTTACTGTACCGGGAAACTCCCAACGTTGCGTGAACGCTATGCTTAACACATGCTCCTGCAGCAAGGACCAACCTTTTTCCAAAACCAAGTTAAATTAATTAATTAGCAACTGTTTTTCGTCTAGAAAGTGTGTTTGGATATTGATTTTAAGATATTTGAATATTTTTAAAATTATGACAAAAAATGTCCTAAAAAACATGGTATTATTTTCTCAAATATCCTTAAGGACCCAATGGCTGATTTGATATAACAAATATGCAGAAATAGAGCCAAGAAATGTCCATTAAAAACTACATGATTTCTTTTCCATTTCAATTTAAATTTGGTGGTGTTTACAGAGGTCAAACTTCGTGTTGCGTATACGCAACGCTGGGAAGAAATGGGTTAAAGATGCGACCCAAGAACAAAAAATTGCAAGCGCAAACGAAGTCAATTTCCCGTAAATGCTAATGACACTTTGAATATTTACATACAATTTCGGGATTTTAATGCCAGACAGACTTGTTAAATGTAGGGCTGTTCCGCATAGGTTTCATCTCACCACACACTCTCCGTTTTGATACCTTAATTCCTTAAAAATAATATAAATTGTTCTAACATTCATAATATTTGATTGGATTAAATGCTTCAATTTTAATTTGCTAAACAGTCGTTAACCCAGAAAACATAGAAGCTGGTCTATAGGTCACTTCATTTCAGTCCCTTGTTTTTCAGGATCCGTTCGGATGCCATCTACCGATACTTTCTGTCTCGAGAAGCCTTCCGCAAGAACCTCCACATTGAAGGACTCAATTTTAAGCTGAACGTGCGGAGCCTCGCTAAGACAACTGTCAACCTCTGCAACATAATTTGTTGAGATTCTTGCCAATGTCGTTACGATTGTCGCCAATATTCAAGCTTAAACCACGGTCTCTACGACCAGACGATCGAATATAGTCGGCGCGTTACGACAAATTGAAAATCGCTCTTTTCCTCGATTGTTTTCAAGTCTACAGTGGAGAACGAAAGCGAGTGCTTCTATACTTTTTATTTACCAGACCATCAGGCGAAATTCACCGAATGGATTTTAGACTGATCAGTTTTGCTTCCTTGAGTATCGATTCGATGTGTTTGTCCTGCCAAAATTATCTTCTTTTTGAAAAGACATCTCCAAATTTGATGAATTGTGCAGCACGTATCGATCATCATATCCACGGAGTTGCTTGCACTGAACATTTGTCCAGAACGTCCATCGCTGTTACGGAAATAATAGGCTTGGCAAGTCGTTTGACTCACAAGAAAATAGACTGATAGTTCACCAAGCAATCCGATGAAAATGTTGTTGGTTCTCCTATGCAGAACGGATGACCTCCAAAACTTCCATCAAGCTTGACTCATTGTCTTCAATGGTTTTGGCAAACGCAAATCTTTCGAATCTACCAACTGAATCCGTTTCACAAACTTGCCATGTATGTATACATATAGCATTTGCTCTATAGCCGATATTCGTAGCACAAGTTTCCCAATATTCTTCAAAAATATTTCCAGCGTAGACTCTTGCAATGCAAGATAGAGCTCTCTGTATTTTCTTGGTGGTAGCTCTTTGGCACACTAATGATTGCTATTCACCACCAACTGCGTCCAGGACGTTTAATGAACTCATACGCTGCCTGAATCACTTTTGGTTTTAATAAACTTTTCCAAATTTTAACGTTTCAATTGTCGAATTTGTTATTTTTCTGCAGTGAAAAATACAAAATATTAGCACTGCCAAAAAATAATTTAAAATAATAAAAATCAGCGAACAGACTTTTGCTGAACAATATATACTAGTCCTATCATTTCAACAACTTGAAATTTCAATTCTTGTTGAAACAGTTAAAAAATTATGAAATGTTCATATCATAGTGCCGGAGGGCGGAGATTTGAATACTGCCCAGGAGCGCCATAGAGCCCAAATCCGGCCCTGACAAATTATTGGTTTCCGGTCGATTTCGTTGCGAAAACTGCAATGTGTCGTAAATTGAAGTGTCTATGATGTAGTGAAAGAAAAAAATCCCGACAAGAAGTGAATTTTCCACGTGTTTTCGCGATTTTTATCAGAGCAGACACGGTTTTTTACATGCGCTGTGCTTGTGTTAGTGCATCGTGCAACGTATATACGACATGTCCATAGGAATGATTTGTGTGCATGTATTGCTGCTTCCCGGCTTTCTAATTAAGGTGGCTTTGCGTAGAGCCATCGCTTCGTCAAATTACCTCTCCTTGTATCTTTGATTTGATTTTGCATACGACACGAACACCAGCAATACGAGTATGTGTATGAATTTTTTTTAACTAAAATTCTAAGCAAATCAATGAAAAGACTCGGTTAACCGGAAAACCGGTACTTTGAGCTCCTTTGAGCCGGTCTAACCGGTTTTGCCAGGAACCCGAAAAACGAAAACAGTTTGGTCCGGTTTTTGACATCCCTACTATGAATGCCACAAACCATACGTAAAAATGGATGGGAAGCGGCCATTGGGCTGCCATACAAACCCTAACACCCATTTTGGTTCTTCTAAGAAACGTTTGCTTTTGTGTCTTTATACAAACAACAAAAGATTTAAAAATAAATGGAATCGTACTAAGGGACTGCAACCCCTTTTGTTTAGCATAGAATCGAAATCAAAATCTTGACGGACCTAATACGAAATAATTAATTCGCGAAACCATAATTTTAAAATAATATATTGTCCAAATATACAACAAGTACAAAATCCAATAAAATACAAACGAAAATCTTCAAAGTTCAAATTATAACAAATCGGGTTCTATACAAAATCCAAAAATACAAAGTCCAAAAAGACAAAATCCAAAAAAAATTAAAAATCCACAAAGTCAAAATCCACAAAGACAAAATTCACAAGGACAAAATCCAGAAAGTCATAATTCACAAAGTCCAAAAAGACGAAATCCATAAATTCAAAGTCCACACAGTCAGAATACATAATTTACTATTAAGAATATTATGTACGTTATTACGTTAACTAGACAATTACCAAATCCCGGAGCATATGCGCTTTAGCTGAAGACACGGAAAAAGTCCGTAGCATATACGATTTAACCCATGACACAGAGAGGAATGCACCCGGACCATAAGCGCTTCAGGTAAAGACACCTAAAGCGCATATGCTCCGGGTGCTCCTTCTCCGTGTCTTCAGGTAGAGCGCATATGCTCCGGGGTTTGGTAATTGTCTAGTTAAGCGACTTTTCTGGAAATCAATCTAAAACTTTAGCTGTTTTCTTAACCCATTTCTTCCCAGCGTTGCGTATACGCAACACGAAGTTTGACCTATGTAAACACCACCAAATTTAAATTGAAATGGAAAAGGAATCATGTAATTGTTAATGGACATTTCTAGGCTCTATTTCTGCATATTTGTTATAGCAAATCACCCATTGGGTCCTTAAGGATATAAGAGAAAGTAATACTATGTTTTTTAGGACATTTTTCGTCATAATTTTAAAAATATTTAAATATCTTAAAATCAATATCCAAATGCACTTTCTATACGAAAAACAATTGCTAATTATTTAATTCCACTTGATTTTGGAAAAAGGTTGGTCCTTGCTGCAGGAGCATGTGTTAAATATAGGTGATGCGTTCACGCAACGTTGGGAGTTTCCCGGTACAGTAACACTGGGGCAAACGCATAAAGAGCAATACATTTTCTTGCTATGTAACGCAGGTTTCGCATCAGCAATATCTTAAAATGAGTTCTAAATACCTCACTATCCACGAGACACATGTGACTCATGGTATTCATATCCAGTACTATTTTGTGAGTCACATGTGTCTCATTGAAGAAAGGAAAACGATAAAAGTTGCGGGACAATGACAGTTGGATACTTTGGATATTTGGATATTTCATGATGGTGTCGAGATTTCCAAAAATATTTCAAGTGGGTAAAGCGGGCCTTTGTAGTGAACGTATATGTACCCTGAAAAATCTATGAAATTATTGGTACAATCTTCACTCCACGGTATGGTCTGAAGTAAACAAGTATGGGATCAAAAACCTTTTCCATTTAAGAACAGTTTTGTTAGAACAGAGCTACTAAGCAAATGTTTGCTAAACTTTTGTGTAGTAAATTGTTCTCTTGCACTGGACGCAAGAACATATTTATTTCTAGTCAACTTACTTTACTTTTGTCACAAGGAATAGTGAAACAATCCGGAATCGCTAAAAGGTGGTAAGACAGACTTCCCGGCGATAATTGTGGATAGCAGTCTACATGTTCAGCAGTTCCCCTCTATGTATTTTGGCTGTTGACTTAAGCACCTAAATTGTAATATGCCTGTTCAAATCTGAAATAGAAACTATCAAAAACAAGCGAAATCCGGGACAAAGTTACTATGAATTACCACCAGACGCTAACGGCAAAGTACGGCCGGACCTCCATTATATTACAAATGGTCAGTTACTCGTACATCTTATCTTATAGTTAGCCTTTGCGTATGGAGAAGATTCACAAAATTTTCAGAAAGCTTTACATTATATTGAAAAGAAAATAGTGTGCGTCTTATCTATATGACATGACCAACCACTAGATAAGGTGTACGAAAATCCCGCCCAAAATGTCATCTATATCGCTATAGTGAGTGTTTCAGGATTTTATCACAAAATTTATTATTCGCCATATAAATCAACAATTTTTTGCAACACAGAAGCTTACAATTTAAATTTTCGTTTACATTTTTTTTACCAAGAAACTCCCAACGTTGCGTCAACGCAACATCACGTTGGGAGCCACTGGTAACACTTACTGAAATTTTTCAAAATTTTTTTTCTTAATTGTATTGTAATTGATTGGAATTTACCAAAAAACTTCATAGTTTCAGCGTATTTTTATCCTTGGGAAGAAATGGGTAAGGTTCCTTGGAACATGTCACGGACCACGGTCTATCAAGACTTAATATCAGCTTGCATAATCATTATTTTCATTACACTAATAAGATTTGCAAGACGATATCAATCTTGGCTGTGACGTCACTCACTGATAACAAGTCGATGGCTAGTACAATAGCATAGCAGTTGTCGGCATATAATGGTTTACACAGTGTATCTATTGTATGCTGGCAATTGCTATGACGTAGGAAAGGTCGTCTACAAGTTAGCATCGAGCGTGACGACTCGCTCTATGTAGATGGGTCAGCTGATGGGCTTCTCAGCAATGACACCATATAATGTTCCCGACAACGGGGATTGCATTTGACTATTGAGAGAAGTCCGGCAAGTTTTTGTTGTTGCTTTTGTGCAATACTTCGATGGACAAATGCAATTCGCATTGTCGGTGGACATCATAAGCGAGTGTCATCGACCGATGGTCGAGGATTTCGTTGCCTTGGTGTGAGAGATGAATATGCATGGGATGATCGGGATTTTTTTTTTTTGGGAGGTTCGCTCTGAACGGCGATTGACGACCGTTTTTTTTCGCGGTTGGTGGGATCGTGATTTTTTTTTGTGATCCCGTTCTTTTTTTTTGGGATCATTGGTTGGATAACTGGCGAGTTGGAGAGTTCTTGGCGGACGTGGAGTTGGCCGTTTTTGAATTTTGGATATTTTGCTGGACGATATTTTGGTATTCCGCGGCCTTATCTTTGTGGATCGATTCGTGGTCGTTTGAAGAAAAAAAAAAAAAAAAAAAAATCCAAAGATTTTACCAGAGGAGCGGATGGCGAGTTCTTTCCCGGGTCGTACAGTTGGTGTGCTCATTATCGGTGTTTCTTGGTGTCGGCAGAACAGGACGCGAGTGTGCAAATTGTGCGTGGTGCATTGGAGCTTAAAAGTGAATTAAGGTGTTGATTGTTCCACCCATATTAATCACGGCCCGGCAATTTTGCACCCCGTCAGCCCGAAGACACCGCACACGAGCCGTTCATTTCACCATTTCACGGAAGTGCCAGAGAGCCAGCTCTTAAGAGGAATTCCAACCTTTTTGTTTTTGGGACTGGATGGAGACGAAAACTTTCACGGAGACGGAGCTGCTGATGAATTTTCAAGTTTTTATTTTCGATCTCGGAAAGTGGTTAATGATTTTTTTTTTGTTCATTTCGCTATATTTGTGATTGCTTTCTTTCTTTTATTCACTCAGTGCAAACTCCGTATGATCGATCATCGGCGTCATCGTCACGAATTCTACAATACTCATACTGTAAGTCATATTTTAGTAACTTTTTTTTTTGAATTGTATAGAACTTCATTCTTTTAAATTTCCTCTTGAACTTTTTATTGAATTTTTTTTTTCTTGGTATTGCATTAAGTTTACTCGTTTCCCTTTCCGACATTTTTTTTCTTCTTTTCAATTTTCTTTGTGAATTATTTTTTTTTTATGAATACATTCTGAATTTTTATAATGTTTAACTAAATTTTTTTAAATCAAGAGTTCTTCCGTGTCCCGAAGGATGGGCACATCCCTCCTCATCCTTTTTCCTTCCCGTAGTCGATAATGGTGGCTCATCAAGGATGGGAACTCACTGACTCCTCAACTCACGCGACGCGCTGGTCTCGCCGGGCCAAAAATGCCACCGAGTCAGCAGTGTTCCCATTATTTTTTTTGTTGCAATGACGGCAGCTCGACATAGAGCCGTGGTCCGCGACAAACAATTCAGTGTTTTTTATGGCCAAAATTTTTTTTTTCAATATTTAGTTCCCCCTGTTCTGCATGAAATGGGTGAGGTTATAAAACACAACGTTCGCGCAACGTTCGCGTAACGTTATCTTTAATTTCAAATCAACCGGTCGTTACGGATCAGAAACTTCTCCATACAGACAGATCCACTAAGCGCTTAGGGCATTTAGCGCCGTTTTTTTTTAATCCAATAGAACCTTAATGTAGCACTAAACTATGCTTCGAAAGTGTCTTAAGTATCATCATTTTATGTCATTTTCTTGCGTTGGCGAAAAAAAATGAAAGGAAAATTCCCGCAACTACCATCGAACCCATAACTATCATATTGCCTCTCCTACTCGCTAACCACTCGGCCAACCTCAGATATAGTCAGCATTGCTCGTAAATACTATACAGAAATGCTTAACATTTCTTGATCGAATCTTCTGCAATGAACCTTTTACTTTATGTCAACCTTGATAAAATACACACATTCATTAATAAAATGCTGTCAGTTTCTGCGCAACGATCATCTTAATCATCTTAATTGGTTCAGAAATTAACGATGAGTGAGGGAATGTTGGTTTCAGGCAAGACTTCAAACAATTCTATTGAAAAAAACTTGGTATTCCAGAGTACTTCATAAGTTTCGATTCTTTCAAAAATCACAAAGTCCATCCTTCTATAAAATTAAGATAAACAATGTATCGGATGACAAATACGAATATCACACTTCTTCTTCTTCTCAGTACCGTATAGCCCCATGTGGGGCCTTGGTGCTCAGCCGTTTATAGGCGATTTCGAGTCAACGTTACATTGCATATCATTCCGGATAGTGTCTTGCAGCAATTATAATAGGCCCTTTGCCGAAATCATCATAAACTGTCGGAAGATAAGGGGCTTGCTTAATAGTGTTGCCAGTGTGAGTATCCTGGGTACAGGAGCCCTTGACAGATAAATAGATAACATTGGTTTGCATCTTCATACAATGCAAACTGATGTCAGGACTACTTCAGGTCAGTTACTAGTAACTAGGCGACGTGCGTGAATTGGTGCGTTTTAAGGACACGTCAAAGTCTCTCAGACTTCTCGTTGTGCCAAGTCTCACAAATCCATTATATTTGGGAATGGATTTCGGGGACTTGTTTAAAATCGTACCAATGCAGGTCAAAACTATAGAGCAAAAAGATGTCGTTTCAAGAGATCCTCTTCAATTGTCCGCAGCTGATCATCAGCGTCTTGAGTTTGTCAAACATCAGTTTCCCTCATTTCATGAGATGAGCTTAGGGTCAAACCAGACTTGTGTCCCATGTTATTAATACAGGAGATACTAAACCCATAAAACAACGGCATTATGCCGCTTTGCCAGTCATCCAGAAACTGATGTATGACAAACTTGATTGTATGCTGTCACTGAGGGTAATTTAATTTAATGTTACGCAATATTTGACTTTCGATAACTCGGGAATTCGTTGGCGGATCTTTCTGTTATTTGGCACACTTGGCGCCCACATTTCCCATACCCATATAGAGCTCCACAGTCCACACTGGTCACATTTGCTGACAATTTTGCAGTTCTAATTGTCTAGAATTAACGATTTTTGGGCAACTAAAAATCAAACAATAAGTTTTATTTTTATAACGAAACATTTTCTTTATTTTTTTTTTCAATTTTTTCTTTCATTTTTTCTTATTTAAAAAACGATTTGATATATATTTTCTGGATTTGTTTTCTTTATGTATACGTAGTAAATTAATAACATCTAACATGACCTTTTTGTTTTACTAGATTGTGCTTATATAAATTCATTTATATCTCTCATCATAATTATCGGGATAAAAGACAGAACAAAGAATATATGTATGCAAACAAAACGGGGCGAAAAATATACACATTACATCATTACTCGCGTATTTAGTATCTTTCTTGATCATTTATACGTTTCTTATACAATACGCATTTAAATATATATTTATTTATATCGATTAAATACACAGTACACAATAATTGGATTTATTGTTTCATGTTTTTGTGTTGTTTTAACTATATTTATAGATACGATGATTTTATACAATTTGTAAGATTTTTTTCCCTTTTCGTACAAAAACTAGTATTAATTTATGTTGGTTGATAAATGCTACTTATTCAATAAAGTCTAACTTAGCATTTATTTAAATGTTGAATTAAACTGAATAGAAACTTATCCATATACACATATAAAATTAAAATTAAATTTGGTTTATATGTCACGATTTTGTTTGTGTGAGTTCGTGTCTTTTTTATTGAGTTGATCGCCATTATAATATCAACTTTCCGCCTATTTAATGCAATGCTTAATTTTCAATGCTTTCATTTAGAGTTTTACTTATTTCCTCGTTTTATTTACAAATCTAGCACATCGACAATTTTTCCAATTAATGAGAAATTTGGATGTTGGATTCATTTTGTTTTTTCCTTCCCAGGAGTAGTATGTGATAACAACAACTTTTTTCTATCGTACATTGATTCGTTCGTCTTAGCGCAAGGATAATGAAGGGCGAAGGACAAATTTTCAATTTTGTATTGAAATAAATAATGAATACTGGACGATTAATTGGGTATAAAAAACCAGAAACGGGAGTATTGCAAAACAAACATAAAAATAATTTTATTCAATAAACAAAATAATTCACGTACACATCGCACTCAACGTCTCACATTCAGATCACTTTTTATTTCACTGTTCGCTTGAAATAAATCTTTTCTTTTTGCCTTCTTTGAATTCTTTTAAGTAGATAGATAAATATTTTTTTTTTAATCTCTTACCGTTTTTTGGTGTGTTTAAATAGTTTCTAAATTGGTTGGATTTTGTTCATTGTTTATTTTTACGCTAGTCATAATTACATATTATAATTTGGTTTTTTTTAATTTTTTTTTTTTTTAATTTACAATTTGTCGAATTTATTTTTTGTTGTTGGTAGCTTGTATCTAAGATGATTTTCAAGCGATTTTTGTTCACTTACATGCTGTCAAGTGTAGCTTGTAATACAGGGGGCGTTTTTATTGTTTGTGTTCTCTTCGGCTTTTTTTTGTTTCTGTTTTATTTTTTCTATATGCATCTAAATGCACAAATTATTAAATTATTGTATCTGTGAACTGTCACATTGTGTTTTTGTTTTTAATTTTTTAATTTCCAAAAATCGTTACTGATAGTTGTCTAGTTTGAAATGATTTTGTTAATTTTTTAATATTTATTTCGCCTAGTCTTTTTGTTTAAGATTTACATATATGAACGTTTATTTATACATCATAAATGATAGATGTATTAGACCGGATTAGATTTTTCCGCGGGAAATTAAATTCATATGTGAACAAATAGTGTTCACGTAATAATTTGTATTGTAGTATTGTTGAAATCTATGGAGAATGTGACAGATGAAGTTTTGGAGAATAAAGACTCTTGCAAGCCCATACCATAGAGATGGAACTCCATATAAAATTAAAATCTACTGAAACACATTTTACCTTGAGTGTGTGTTGTAAGTAACGTGTAGAGATAAGAAGATATCTTCCTGTATGTACACGTTACTTACAGCACACACTCAAAGGTAAAATGTTTTTCAGTAGATTTTAATTTTATATGGACTTCCATCTCTATTCCAATTACTTATTTATGTCCATACCACGTCTTGGTTACTTCAATTGGCGACGAGGACTTGCATTCCAATTCATCATCACTGTACATTGCAACGAGAATGATTCGCCGCGTTTTCCCCAAGTATGGCCGATAAAGCAGTCCTTGAACTTATCGCCGCTATTGAAAAGCAGATTGCAGACGCCAGGGTAATGTTTCTGGAGGCATTGGCCAATGCGAACAGCCGGGACCAGCCACGACCGCAACAGACGCCTAGCCCCCAATCATCGGATTTTAGTGATGTAGCCGGTTAAATAACGTGCTTCGTGCATGTCCCGAAAGATGGATTCTCAGAGTTTGGGGTGATTTTGCATCTGAAAAAAGTATGCGTCCGGCAGAAGGCGATAAAACGGCACTCATCCGCAGTAAGTTGTTCGACACTAGTATAATCCTCGTATGCAACTCTAAAGCCGGCACACACCGCACAAAAGATCGGTCCTAGAATGATACCTTGGAGTCGCCCAACCACACTGCTGCTGCACGATTTTTCGTATCAATCTTTTGTGCGGTGTTTGGCGCACTCCGGTCGGTGAGGGCCAGCTTAACGCGCATCATGTTATCTGGGGCAGCTCGGACACAAAAGACCAAGGAGAATTACTTCTCGAATTTCTTCTGGGAACTAGTTTTCTTATCTGTAATGTGGGTCGCGACAAGAGATCACTCGGAGGATGTTTATACATTTAATTAACGACTGGAGAGTGTCGGCGGAGCAATCCTTCTCTGATCATCGGTATTTGCAATTCAGTCTTGCTGCGTGCTCTGATGTGACCCCGCTCACTCTAAATCGCTGGAAGACAAACTTGTCTAGGTTTCGGGATAGTCTTCTCGCAGACGTGGCTTCGCTTCCAAACACCCCATGCAATTGACAACAATTGGACGATATGGTGAACCGCTTCACTGATGCTATGATAGCTCCGACTACTGCATCATGTCCTAGCATCTCACATACAGGTAAGAAAAAACCAACTTGGTGGAGTTTTAAGATTTCCGAACTAAAGGTACGTTGTCCTCGACGCGGCCGCACGACAGCGACTCGCTCATTCCATATAAAAACTCGTTTCTCTCTCATTTTAAAAACGAGTTTTTATATGGAATGAGCGAGTCGCTGTCGTGCAGTCGTGTCGAGGAAAATGTACCTTAAGACTCGTGTGTAGGAGATGCTTTAATAAAGCTAAGGCCTTAAGGCTCGAGTCGGATTGGCAATCCTATAAGATACATCTCAGTTCTTTTAAAAAACAGTAGAGAGGAGCTAAGCGCAGCACTTTGAAAAGTTTCTGTGAAAAATAGAGGGGTCTTCTGAGACATCTAGATTAAGGAAAGTTTTGGCGTCTAACCCATCTACGTCAAGCTTTCTTTTAAAACAGAACGGATCAAGGACATCTTTTTGTAACGAAACTATCATGAGTCTGCTTGATACACACTTTCCTGGAAGCTCAGCCGTCGCTTTACTTGACTCCCCCAAAAGTCACACAGAATCATGCGACACGTGCATGCATGCATCTATTCTTAACCGTGAGAAGATAATGTGGGCGATATCAAGCTTTGATCCCTTTAAATCAGCTGAACCTGATAATAATTGATTCGCGTACTTGACGGTTTTGCCGCGGATGGAGAATAGGAAGGAAGTAGAGTGTAAAATCACTGAACGCGCTTTAGCATGGCCATAGTGTATAGTACTGCCACAGTATTATACCTGCGGACTTGCAACAGTGTGTAGACATTACGAATTCTATGATAGAGCGCATACTTACAGCATGCCTGAATTTAGTACACATTCCTCTTATCTGGAATGAAGTTAGAGTTACGTTTATCCCTAAAACGGGTAGAAGTTCGTATGTGAGTCCAAAGGACCTCCGGCCCATCAGCCTTTCATCGACTATGATGAAATTTTTAGAGAGATTAATCGATATTCATCTACAGCACATGCATATTGAAAGGGGAGATCGGTTGTCAATTATATTGAAGAATCTCTTCATCATAAAGAGTACACGATGGTGGTGTTCCTAGATATTGAGGGAGTTTTTAACAATATTAAACCCAGAGAGATTACGGATGCTCTTCTTAATCTACAGGTTGATGGTCCTATCCTCGTGGATATGTTACTTACCTCTAGACACATTCACAGCTATTGAGGTACTTTGTCTGTTTGTAGATATGTTTCTAGAGGTACCCCACGGGGAGGGGTTCTATCCCATCTACTCTGGAATTCAGCGATAAACAAATTGCTTTTGAACTTGGAAGGAAAAGGATGCAAAGTCACTGCTTATGCTGATGACGTTGCTATTGTCGGTAGTGGCAAGTTTCCTGACATACTTAGCGGGTTATTAGAGAACGCCCCAGCTATCCTAACGGAATGCACAGATATCAGTGGCGTCGGAATTAATCCATCTAAAACGGAATTAGTAGTCTTTACAAGAAGGTTACGATTCCTAAGCATTAATCTCCCTAGACTTGGAGGCTTTCAGCTTGAGTTTTTTGACACTGCGAAATTTCTTAGTCTTATCTTTGATAAGGAACTAAAGCGGCAGCCCAATATCGAAGAAAGGCTGAATAAAGCTACTGTAACACTGAATTCGGAATCGGAATAGGAAAGCTATCGGGAAGAACTGGGGCTTGCAGCCAAAACTTGTGTATTGCATGTACATATATACCGCTATTGTTGTATGGGGTTAGAGTCTGGTGGATGGCACTCAGCACCAATACCTATTATAATTTGCTCGCCAAAGTTTAAAGGTTGGCATCTCTTCTCATAACTGGAGCTTTTTGAACTTCACCTTCAGGGCCGGATTTCCCATATGGGCAATTTGGGCTACTGCCCGGGGCGGCAGATTTTGAGGGGCGGCAAATTCTTAAATTTTCTCATTGGTTTAAAATTATGGGAAAAATGGATTTTGAAAATTCAAACATAATTGTAGAAAATTGTTTGCTTTTTTTAATTTAGGTGTACATATTCGTCTTAATTCAAAGCACCTAATCGCAACCTCAACTCAAATTATAATGTGATTCCGCCTTCAAAAATTAGGACTACTCAAAAGTTTTACTTGAAGCATACATTCACTCTGAATGGCCTGGCGGCCTTTAGTTCAGGAGCATATTTAGAGTAGGAGTATAAATCAAATTTGTCCCCACATCAAATTCGCTGGGAAATAAGGATTTGGTTTCGGGAGAGGTCCTAGTCTCGATATTATAAATGCGGCATTGGCTATCAACTTTTTGAGTTTCTATCGGGTTTAACTAAATTTTTAAGAATTTTTACGCTTAAATTTTCGGATTTGCAATTTTTTTTCTGAGAAAAACGGGAAATTCCTCCGAAAATAGAAAATAATTTAAAATAGTTGAAATCAGGAAAATCTAGAATTCTTTAGGCACAGAAAGATTTTTGCTGAATAGCTTCAATAAATGCTTTCCCAATTCGTTTTCGTTATATTTATCACCGAATACAAATAAGTTCAAGGTGTGTTAAAATTTTTTCGTAAGCTTTCTTAATTTTGGTTTTTTTTCGGTATGACGTTTTCTGGTTGAATATTATGCTAATATAGGAAATTTCATTTGTTGGGGTAATTCGCAAATTATTTCCAAAACCATCGAAAGAAAAAAATTAGAAAACATGAACGCATTTCTAAAAAGGTGAAAAACCGAATGTAATAAGAATTGTACAGTTTTCTATGTTATTATTGGAATTTTGGGAGGCGCACGGAACACCTGGAACCCTGGGAAGCAACATAAAAAAATTTCAACCAAACAAAATCCTCTTACTGGTAAAATATAATAAAATTTTCAATTTTTCACAAACGCCCGCTAATAAGTTAAGGCCGCCTTAAGTCAAGGATGCATTGAGACACATTTTTAAGTATTTGTGCAACCATTTTCAGTTTATTTTTCTTCCGTTAGGGAGGCAATCATATTTTTTCACAAAATAATTAATATTAGAACTAAAAGAATTAAAATACTCGTAAAAATAAATTATTTTGATGAAAAAATACTGACAATGACATTTCATTCCTTGAATTTCGGCATTAGTTGGCTAAAGGTCGACTTGAGTTAAGGCTTCCTTAAGGTATACTTATAAATAGGGCAACCAAAACATGCCCTAAAAAACTTCATTTTAGGCGCCTAAAATATGCTCTTAAAATTGAAAAATATGCCCTTAAAATAGTAAAATATGACCTTAAAATTAGAAACCATGCTCTTATAAATAACACTTTTTCCATAAAAAATTGGCTTGTTCTGCTATCCGTTCTCATAAGGAGTCCTGTTTCCGATATCGTTGTTGTTGCTGCCGTTATTCTCTATCATGTGGAAATTATAAAAGCCAGTTAGACACAATGGCCGCTCTAAAATTATAATAAACTGTTCTAATTTCTAATAAGTTTGATTACTCAATTCTTACGTTTTATCCCGTTTTAAACGATAAAATTTACTCCGTTATAATCTTGTTACATAAAGCAAATTATGTTGTCGAAAATTTGCTACCAGAAAATGTCACTTTTGGTAATATTGAAATTAGCACAGGATTCCGTTTCTGAATCTATATTGCGGTCCAGTTTGAATAATCTTTTCCTCTATCAGGAAAATGAATAGATAAACGAATTTCTATAAAACATTAACACCAGTGGCGTAACGTTTCGAAACTATTTTGTGTTCGAAACCAAAAGGGGGGCCCTTACACAGCTAATTTTCAACTAACCAAAAAAAAAAAACATTTTTTTCCGACAGTGGTTTGATCAAAATTGCTACTACTCACTGAAGAAAAATTGAAAAATCTTGAGATTTAAGTAAATCTGGAATTAAATTTAAAGGACTTGCCATACTTAAAATTTCCTAGAATTGATACCCCGGATTGAAATAAAATTTCAATTACCTTCGAACTGTTATTCGGTCCTGTGAGTGCAAATTAACAATAATTTTTACAAGTAAGAATCCACTTCTTATTGCAAAAGGCTAGCACTTATTCCAGTCGTGCATCAGAAGAATAATTTAGAGGACTACACTGTATTTTTCCAAACTACCATTTTCTCTTCAAATTTCATTTTCGCATTAATTAAGCTAGTAGACTTTAACATGGTAATTTTGACAGCTAGGTTTTGACGACTGACTGTGTGTGTTTTCTTTGAGTGGATTTTTACTTTTGTGTAAGAGCCGCTTGACAAATGTGTGAAATTCTGGCTTTAAGCGGCTCCGAAGCCAGCAAAACCTTTTGCACAAGAGCACCCCTTCCGATTTGTGGCACTTCTTTAAATGTTTCAATACTTCAGTAATCCACAAAAAGTTAATTTCCAATCACATTCCAAAAATTGCCACTCCTCATCCCTACGTTCGACGCAATTGGGTAGCAGTAGCAGTTGCCATTGTCAGGAATGTTTATTTCAGTGACACTAGGTAAAAGAGGAAAAGAACTTGCGGTGTTGGGGCCCCTAACGATTGGGGGCCCGTGTTCCAATTAACACATGGAACACCGTACGTTACGCCACTGATTAACACGATCAGTTTTACAATATCTCTCGGAGCACTTTTTTGCCTTTATTTAAAAACACTTGAAAATTCAAATTCTTAGAAATTAGAATTGGCCAAAACTTAACTTCTAATTTTCGAGCGTCTACTGTTTCTAATATCTTTTCTAAGTGAACAATATGATATTAGCTGTGAACTGACAGTAAACAGCGAATTATTCGAATTCGTGCCGCGCGGATGTGAACACCAAAAATTGCCGCGAATTCGCGCCGATAAAGTGGTACCGCGATGGTGTGAGCACCACTTAATACTTTTCAACTTTTTCTATTTACTGTAAATAGGGAATTTAATTGGGTTCTGTGCATTAAATGTTGGAAAAAAATATTTTTTTCCTAGAATCTTAGAAATATGCCAATATGATGCAAGAATATGCAAAAAAAATATGAAAAATATGCTTTTATGGATTTATATTCAAAATATGCATTTATGGACAAAATATGAAAAAATATGCACCATCAAATATATCTCTATCGACTTTTTTTTTTACATAAATCGGATTTATATCTGGACGATATATCTTAATAGCACATCCCAAAAAAAATATGCATTTTGCATACTTTGGTTGCCCTGCTTATAAATACGGGCCTTAGTGTTTATCTGCAAAAGATATGCTCTATCCAGCTCATCGACAGACGATAATATTCGAAAAGTGCTACTTGCAACAAGACCTAAGCGCAGTTTCTCAAGGTACTTCAACTAAAATTTTTACCGATAAATCTAAACTTGAGAATGGTAACGTTGGGTGCGCGGTAGTTATGCACAACCATACAGCGAGAGTCCAATGTGAGAAAGTACCAATTATCATCAGCTTGCAGTGTATATCAAGCCGAACTCTACGCGATCTTCAAAATTCTTCAATGGATTCAAGACACAAATGTACTCTGCGCCTGCATCTTCACAGATAGTCTATCGTCGCTCAAGTCTTTTAAAGGCCAAAGTAATACAAATCCTTATACCTTATACGAGTATTACACAAATTTTATGAGCGAATATCGAAATCCCAACATCATCGGCAGACACTGTTTTCCCATATTGTCATCGATGCGACTGGTTCCGCCTTTGCGAGGTATTGGCGGAATATCTTTCGAAACTACGCAATTCTTAGCAAATCACGGATATCACCTTGAATAACTGTTGTGCGTATTAAAAAAATGTTATTACCCCTGGTATTATGTTTTTTTGTGCAAACTTTGAATTTAGGGTTTCCCCCAAAATTATAGTACTTATTTTTTATGAAAAAACAAAACATTTACTCGCCAGACACTCTGCTCATCGATTGCGCTTTTGTAGTGGCCAGCAGACAAGCATTGTGCATTTCACTTTGTATGAACGATGATTCTTGTCTTGCAAGTTTTCCCGCCCGGTTTCGTTTTACAATGTGAATTCACCCATTCAGTGGTTACTTCAGCAACTTACACATTAGAAAGCTTATTCTCACTCGTGTAGGGAACCGAGGATGTTGATGGCAAGTCACATTTCAAATAGCTTGGCCAAAGGATGCGCTCCCTATTTTACCATATCGTATACGTACTAGGAAATTTGACATCTCCGCAGCCCTCTCTGGTTGAGAGCGCCACATAATGCCAAAACTGGGGTTTATTTTCGATATTAAGGCCTGGATAGACCTCGGGCGGAATGAGAATGAAATTTTAGTCCGCTGCGATTTTCTCAATGAAAATGCATACATACTGTCGTGAAATATGTGGTAAATGCTGGGGAATTCCATAAACTAAAATCCGAGAATGCTTTCACAATTTGTCTCTGCCATTTTATGTGTTATTTTTCGATTCCCCGGTCATTAGATAATTTCCACGATGAACTCGTCGTGGACAGTGAATCGGTTTGACGTTTGCAAAACACACCACGCCCGACGGAGAATATGCTACAGAGTCGACTCATTTTCACGTTGAAAATGCATTCGGACAAGGGGGAAATTATTTTTTTTTAGTTATTTTTAAGATGATTTAGGACGTAAAACGCCTTTGTAGCAATTTTCGAAGCTAAAATTTTAAATTCACCACGGTTTTTATGCCGGTTCATTACCGTTTCATTTTCATTCCGCTCGCACTCTATCCGGGGCTTTACTTATCGTTCTCCCAGGGAATAGAAACCCTCTAATATTGGAAAGATTGGAGAGTAATAAAAACGAAAAAATTTACCTCTTTGTATGTGAAGGATGTCGTGATCTGTGGCCGTGATCGTTCGGTCGCCACTCTGTGAAATATACACTCATAGAGAAACGAGTTTCCAAACTCGGCACGACTCGTCGCAAGTTTATTATTCAGAAGAAGATAATAAGAAATATTCTTATCGTAGAATTAATAAACTAACAATGCGACTAGGAAATGGTATGGCTGACAACCGTATCACACTCCGAATGCAGTTGTCTTTGTAACGTTACATCAACGCACCATGCTCCACTAGGAGATACGGTAATGAAGAGAGATGTGAAGGATTCTTGGTGTTTTTGTATGATTGGATTTTTATAGTAGGCCATGAAATTATATGACAATTGAAAAAAAATAAAAAATAAAATGAAACTTGTCATCTTGCCTAGTGGTACTTCAATCGCTTTTATGTTCCTCGTTTCGTTTTATTGTAATTTCCGTGGTCAAATCACGCGACTAATCATCGACATTTTGAATTAGGTTTATTCCACACGAGCGTGGTTCGCGTCAAGCAGTGGCGAACCTACGTGGGGGTTCAAACCCCCTCCGAAATTG
This sequence comes from Microchrysa polita, assembly GCA_949715475.1. NCBI lineage: Eukaryota > Metazoa > Arthropoda > Insecta > Diptera > Stratiomyidae > Microchrysa > Microchrysa polita. The sequence continues at coordinate 77,106,145 of OX454421.1, read as the reverse complement.
CTCGATGTAATATAAAATACAAATTGGGTTAATACAAAAGCAGGACTTTTCCCACAAAAATATAATTCTAACAGACGGAAAATGAGAAAATTGAGCAAGTAACTCAGCATCACAGAGATGGTGCTACGCTAAGATGCTTTTCGAAAGACTCTTCTAGCACCACAAAAAATTCTCAGATTATGTTTGACCAGGCCTGAGAGGCGGACAAATTTCGAATATAGTGCCTTTCGGAAGTACGACAACTGCAACTGCTCCCTGATCAGTCGAAATTGTATTCACAGTTTTTTCCAATTAGCTGAGATTGATACTGAGAGGAGTCTCTCAGTCTTTTTGTCTATTAAGTTCTTCGGCACTTTGAAATAATTGGCGGCCAAATAGAGCCAAACTAGCAAGCTCAAGTCATGATAAAGTACTATGAAACTCATGATAAAGTACTATATTGAAACGCTACTGATGCATAGTAACGGAACAATACAAGAAATGATTGTGGGATAATAAAAATTTATTGCAAAAATAGTTACCGAAAACAAACACCATTTTTCGGGTGTAGGGTATACCTAAATATTAATTCAAACTTCAACCTCTTTCATATAACCCCTCCCGAAATATTTTTCTGCGTACGCCCCTCCGTCAAGTGTTTTTCCGGGGTGTTTGTGAAGTGTGACGCGAAAAAATCCATTCCAAGATATCACGACACATTCGATGGTTGTTGGCTGCTGCTAAGGTGTCGGTAGGAAAAGGCGATGTTTAGAGCCGTGTGGGCTCCACCTCGGAGTTGTTCCCCTCCGATTGAGTCGTTGAGAGGTTGTGGTCGTCCCGCTCTCAGCGTTGTGTTTGTAGAAAGGTTGTGGTGTCTCCCCTTTCTACTTGTGATAAACTCGAGAGGGTGTGGTGTTCCCCTCTTTGCACAGAGTTTACGTTTTGGAGAGGTTGTGGTGTTTCCCCTCTCCATGTTGAGTTGACGTTCGTAAAAAGGTTGTGGTGTCTCCCCTTTCTATTGGTGGTAAACTCGAGAGGTTGCGGTGTTCCCCTCTTTGCACAGAGTTTACGTGTTGGAGAAGTTGTGGTGTCTCCCCTCTCCTCGTTGAGTTAATGTTTGAAGAGGTTGTGGTGTCTCCTCTCTTCGTGTTGTGTGTTTGAAAGGTTGTGGTGTTCCCCTCTCTGAAATGTGAGTAGAGGCGCGGTGCTTCCGGAGTTGATCCCCCTCTGTAATAGCTAGGAAGTTGTGGTTTCCCCCTTCGCATTCTACCATAGAATACCGAATGAGAATGTTTTCGCCAGGAGTTGTGTGCCTTTGGTAGAAAGGCTTTACTTCTGGATATAAAAGAATGAGGATGGTAGTGAAGTGGGATTGAACCAAGGAGAAGCAGCCGAATCAACCGATACATCCATCCTGCATCTACCTGGCATTGCCGTTTGAGTACCTAAGCAAGAATCAACCGATACAACGAGAAGCCGATGACCGATGCAGAGACGACGACACCGACAAGTGGTTCTCCTTCACTCTCCTCTTCTTCCTGTTTGTTGGCCGGGCCAAGATAGATATTTGGAATATTATTCGTTTTACGTTTCAAATGACTTAATATCTTCAATGCATGTAACTGCAGGCTCATTGGTTGTCTTTTTCTTATTACAGATGGTATCAGGCGGTATAGATCAGGTGAGTATCGTATTTTATGCATACAAATGTCCAGTACGCCATGTTCATTAAAAAGATATATAGTTATCTATCAAAATAAAGTTTTAGTCTCTTACATATGTGAAAAGGAATAATTGAAAAATAATTCGCGGAAGACTCAAGCAAAAATGCAATTGTGCGGTAACCAGTAAATCACAAAATTTTATAAAAATCGCACATCAAATGCGTTTGCAGTAAACTGAGAATCCTGCAACTGCAAGGGAGTAGATTCTGTATATTCAAAATGTATTAGTTCAAAATTTCAACAACACACGGTTTTTTGCGCATACTATGACTTCTCGTGAATATTATTTGTTTCTAATTATGTATTATGTTATTCAATAACAAAAAAAAGGGGGACATTGACATTTGTTTTGTTTACATAATGTTCATTCTGTCATGTTCCGTTGCAACAAAAACAAGTGCATATTTAGGGTTTCATTCAATTATACATACATCATTACATAGAGCGTAAATCTTAAATACAATAATTGTTTTTACATTGTTCCTTATATCGAATGATTTTTTTGTCTGTATTAATCTCATTGTTTGTCTATATTTTTTTTAATTAATTACATAGTCGCTTTCTACGCTAACTTATAAAATAGCGCACTTAAATTTAAATATAATAAGCCGTCAATATTGTTTGTTTATTCATACTTAATATTTATTGCATTGTGTATATTATAATTTACAGCATTTTGTTTTAGGTAATTACAAATCAATTGTTATTATTATGTGTTAAAAATAAAAATTCAATTAAATTGAAGCTTAATTTAACGTTTAGATATTTTTTTTGTTGAGGAGAAAACAAAAACGCTAACTCTAACGCATATTATTGAAACTCAACATTTTTGTGTGTAAACAGACAAAATTCACTAGCATGATAACAACAAAAACATCTACAACTAACAAGAAATGTTTTTATTTTTTGCAAACAACTTTCTTTATAAAACAAAAAAAAAATCGTCTATAAATGACTATTATTAGATTGTTTTCATTATTTTTAGCTAACAACTTTGTTTTGTTTTTACTTTTTATTTTAATCGGTCTAATATATGTATTGTAAACTATATTTTTTTTAATAATTACTGCTTAATATTCCATTTTTCTACAATTAAATGTATTTATATTCACTTTATATATATTTATTAATTTTAAATATATCTTAAAAAAATACTTTTAGGGACTAAATTTACAGCACCACTTATAAATGTTTTCATTTCTTTTTATTTCATTTTTATTTTTGGATTTATTATACACATTTTGGTTTATTTATTTGAATTTGTTTTATTTTTTTAATTTAGTATTTTGTTTTTGGATTGATTTAACATTTCAATGATGTTTGTGAACTTTACATTTTTTGTTTATTTTTTTTTTATAGGATATTGATCATTTTATCAGAATGATAGAATTTTCTTTGTCTTTTTGTTTTTAAGTTTTTTAATTTTTTTTTGGGTTTTACTAGATTTCAAAAGGGATTAAAGTCGAAGAGAGTATAATTTATAGTGTTTTGTAAGATATTTGTTAATTGGTAAATGTTTATCAATTTTTGCTTTTAACGTGTTTGTTGTATTTATTTTTTACATAAATATTAAAACAAAACACAAACAAAATGAAAAAAGTCGGTAATGGAGAGAAACATTTTGAACAAGCACTTATGGGTTTCTTTTTTGTTTTGTTTTATGATTCAGATTTTGTGTTACCATTCGTCATTTTAATGTTTTTTTGTTTTTCATTTCCACAGATCCAGTTTAGGAATGAATTTAGTTGTTTAGTTTTCTGTTTTTTGTTTTATTTTTTTTTTATTTTTAGATAGTATTCAGTAAAGATACGAGATAATAACTAGAATTAGATATACATACATACTTAGAATACAGCCTTAATCGTTAAATTTATTATTTATTATTATTAGGTATGATGAGATCAGTACGGCTGAATAGAGAGAGAGAGAGAGAGCGAGACATATACAGAAATATATATTGCATGGGTGACAGAATAATAAATTTATTCCTTACACAATAACACAGCGAGAAAAAGAGAGTGTCTTTGTAATTGATGATATACCCTAAGTCGTGTGAATGAAAAAACGGTTTTGATAAAAAATACACAACATTCTGCCGATCTTCTCTTTTTGTTTCCTTTGATTCTCTCTCTTTTCTTCTTTTATAGTTTGTGTGCATAACGGTAGTATTTTCTCTTGTGAAATATATATGTTTTTTTTAGAAGATTTTCGTTCAAAACTATATTGAGCTCGACATTATACATATTTAAACACAAAAATAAAATATGTATAACGGGATTTGTGTGCATTAGAAAAAATGTGCATTTAAAGTGTGCGTAGGTCTGACGGAGAGGTGCTTATAATACGCGAAGAGTGGGATAGTGGTTAAAAATTATGCTGGAAGAGAGGATGTGTGTATAGGCCAATGAGAGTTGCATTTCTTACAGTATTTTTTATTTTTTGTTAGGTACAACGAAGCGTAGTTTTGTTTTGTAGGACGATATTTTTTATTTTAATCTCAGGAACACTGTTATGGGAAATATTTGTGATAATATGGGTATAGAATGAAAATAGGCGTGTCGTCGTCTAGTGGATTGATTCTCAATTTCGACTGATCTCCTGTTTGGTTTTTGGAAAAATTAATGATTGTTCATTCCCCTCTATGGTGAGTTGTTCGTGGAGTTCAAACACAAACACTTTAAAAAGTAAATTTCTTTTAAATGAACAAAGCGACAGTGCAATGAAAGTGAAAGGCGTCGATCACTTTGTATGGCGACAGAAAACAATGTAACCCACTGTATTGGCGATACGATAGACGTCAATTGTCAAGCTGACAGCATATTTTGGAAACAAAAGTGGTGTGTGTGTGTGAATATCACGACACTATTCATCAAAAATGTGTAGGTACGCATAATCTGCCCTGTATTTTCGTAACAATATATTTCTTGAAAATTTTCAAATTAAAGCGAGCTGCTGATGTAGGCAGCGATCAACTTGTCACGCGGACCGCTGCGATTCGTCGCACACAAAACGAAACTTATGTGAATTTAGCCCGCACACATTCTCTAATTACGCTCGTAACAGTTTGTTCGCCGGCGGCTACATTTGTTCGTGAATGTTCGTCAATTATTTTCGTTTGTTCGTCTCTAATTGTTTAATAATAGCAACTTTAAAATAAGGAGTGTGAACTTAGTCCGCCATCTGTAAATATGGTCGGATAAATATAAATTTGGTATCAATCGAAAGCCAGACATTTGTTCGTTGTTTTGTGCGTTTGTTCGTCCAGGAAACGCAAGGATTCAGGAGTTATTAAGGAAAAACAGAAGAGACACAAACCATTGCGTAAAATAAAGCGAATTCTGGTTATACTCCACTAGATGGCACTCAGTGTTTATTATATATATGGTTTGTGTTTCGTCTTCTGTTTTTCCTTAATTACTTCTGAATCCTCTCGTTTCCAGGACGAACAAACGCACAAAACAACGAAAAAACGTCTGGCTTTCGATTGATACCAAATTTATACCAATCCAACCAAATTCATAGATGGCGGGCTAAGTTCACACGTAAAATTTTAAAGTTGCTATTATTAAATAATTAAGGGCGAACAAACTAAAATAATTGACCATCATGAAGGACGCTTTTATAACGTGTGCCGAAACATTTGTGGGCATACTTCATTTATCAGCGACGACACCTGCCCTCTAATAACTGCATAACAATTAAACTCGGCTGCTGACAGTACAGTCTGTTACGGCCACCGAGGGTTATACCAGTGAGTCTGGGGATGCTGCTTCGGCTTCCGGTTTGCCGAAAAGCCTGCGTCGTAAGCGGGCGAGCACGGGCATTGCCTTCAATGCTGATGAATAGTCGCTGCTTATAGAGCTTAGTGCCAGATCTAGGGCAACTGACAGGGATTTCGATGCGGCTAGGATGCCTAAGCCGAAGTCGCCCAGGGAGGCCTTATCCATTATTATCGAGGATACCAGGCGTATCCTCGCAGAGGAGGGTTGTTTTCCCCTCACAATTCTTAAGGTTGTGAGTTGTGGGTATTATGCGGAAGTTGAAGGAGGTTGACGCTACACAAATTGCAGCGAGCGAGAAGCTCCGCTGGATGCTACGAAGGCTTTAGTCAACCAGGTGACTAAATCGCCCTCGAGCGGGTGACATTCATTTCTTACTGAATCGACCAGCTGCCGATTGGTATTGCCAGTTCCATGGCCAGAACCACAGCCCGCCTGTGGGCTAACCTTGAGACTGAGCTCTTGGAGAGGTTCCAAGTCTAAAACACCAATATCGGAATTCTCGAGGGCATGCAGGTCCGAAAACAGAGGATTGGCGAGTCAATGCGCGATTTTTGTACTGCTATCGATGCACTCAACTGAGAATCGACAGACCCGCGAGGTAGCACGGATATACAGGTCATATTATTGCGACCAATATCGACCGGCCGGCATATGCCGTGACTACATTGCGGGCTTCGTATTCGAAACAGATCGCGAGTTGATTTGTCGGTGCATCGCAGTCGAGAAGGCTTGGAACAGCTCCAAGGCCGAAGCATCCAGCCATACATCATGGCAAGCAGTGCGGATTCGATGTTGAAGTGATGGAAACTTCAAAGCTGACGCAATGGTCTAGGGATCCTTCTCAGAGCACATTCCGGATATGTTGGAATCAGAAGGATAGGGGACACTCTTTCTTTGATTGTTCCATACCCGTGCAACACTCTTTTTGATTCGGATGTGCCCTCGCTATCCTCAGGCGACTACCGGAGAGCTCGCAGATTCCTTCCCAACAAACCTGGTGACGACCGACTACAGCGGAGATCGCAACCAACGTGGTCAGAAGAAAGGCTGTTGGACAGTGAAATCAGCATTAGTATTCTGGGTTCGAGACCCTTAACCTGACCAGGGATACATGTTTGCATCTATATACGATGCAAACTGATGTCAGCACAGCATCAGGTCAGAGGGTATGTCTGTCTGTCTTAGGGTAGACATGTGCGAAGCATTGACAAGACGACGTTCATGAGACTTCTTGTTGTCCCAAGTCTCAAAATTCCATTGTACTTAGGAATGTATTTTTGGGACTTGTTCAAAATCGTTCCAATGCAGGTTGCCGCTGTCGAACAGGAACAGGTGCCTGTTTCAGGAGATTCTCTAAAATTGTCTCCAGTTAATGAGCAGCGACTCGAATTTGTCAAACATCTATTTCCGTCTTTCCACGAGATGGGTCTTCGGAAAACTTTACTGGTGTCGCACTTTATTATTACCGGTGATGCCAAGCCCATCAAGCAGCGACATTAGGCAGTCTCGCCTGTGGTACAGAAATTGATGTATGACGAACTCCATTGAATGTTATTCCTGGGGGTAATTGAAGAGAGCCATAGCGCCTGGAGTTCCCCAGTAACGTTAGTGCGAAACGGCATTTACCGTTCCTGGCAGGCCCTCATACCATTTTAAAGTCATGCCTTTTAGTCTCTGCAACGCGCCACGGACCATGTGTAGACTCATGCATAAGGTCATACCACATGAACTAAAAAACAAGGTATTTGTCTATCTGGATGCTAGTCACCAGTTCTTCTTTTGAGGAACACATGGAACTTCTGGCAAGAGTTGTAAATTTGCTCAAGGAGGCTGGCTTAACTGCCAACGTGGAGAAGAGCAAGTTCATTCAGAGAGAAATAAAATACCTTGGCTATGTGGTTAGTGATGGTGTCCTTATGACTGATCCTGACAAGGTCACGGGCATCGTTTCAGAAGGACGATGATGGCGGAGAGCATCCCATCGCTTATATGTATGTCTGTGAAAATTATTGCTGCGCAACGCAACTATAGTGTTACCAAGTTGGAATGCTTAGCTGCGGTGCAAAGCCTTCGATAATTCGGTCATATATCGAAGGGCTGCCTGTCAACATCATTACGGACCATGAAAGTCTGAAGTGGCTGTGGAGCCAACAAGACTTCTGTGGCAGACTAGCACAGCGGAGCTTGAAACTGCAGTCCTTTAATTTCACTGTCAAGCATCGAAAAGGGACTCAAAATGTAGTCCCAGTCGCACTTTCGCGAGCTCACTCGGGCAACGTCTGCTGTCTTCCCGAGCACTTGCATATAGACGAGATTTCCCTTACCAGGAACCTGAATACAAAGATTTTTGTGTCCAGGTTCAAGGAAATCAAGACAAATTTGAAAATTTGTATGTACGGGATAAATGCGTCTATATTCTCCAAGGTGAACCCGGGGAGACAACAGACCTTCCCCGCGCTAAATTATAGGTCCCTGAAGTCTGCAGGCCTAGCATGATCAGTCGTGCTCACGATGACCCTCACGGGTCTCATTGTGGGATTCGGAATATGCTTGAAGTTTTGCAGCGTTATTACTACTGGCCGAAAATGCGGTCAGATGTAAAAACGCACATTGGTCAGTGAACAACCTGCATAATTCGAGCCTCAGAATTTCCGCATGAAACCTCCGATGTGAGCACCCAGAGAGACTGATCGGCCTATGCACCGACTCTTTGTAGATTTCATGGGCCCATACCCCCGTTTCAAGAAGGGAAACACCCACATATTCGTATATCTTGATCACTACAGGAAATTCGTTTGGTTAACAGCCATACCGAAAACCACTGCTGCAGTAATCATTACGGGACCAAATCGTTCTGACCTTTTTAGGTTCTTCACTCGGATAACGGGAAGCAGTTCGTGTGCGGAGCATTTGAGGGATTTTTAAAGGAGTATGGTTTGAATCACATCCTTACTCCTTTATATTCTCCCCAGTCATATGCTTCGGAATGAACTAGCCAATCAACGCTAGCAGCAATTCGTATTTAAGCCTAGTACTGACCTAGAGAGAGAAATTTTTCGACACTGCAATTTTTTCAATGAAAATGCATTCATACTGTCGTGGAATATGTGGAGAATGCTGGGGAGTTCCATAAGCTACAATCCGAAAACAGTTCCATAATTTTTCTCGGCCATTTTATGTATTTTTTACCGATTCCCCGATTATTTCATGGTGAAATGTCAAATGACCGGGGAATCGAAAAATAATACATAAAATGGCCGAGGAGAATTATGGAACCGGTCTCGGATTGTAGTTTATGAAATTCCCCACCGTTTGTGACATATTCCACGACAGTAAGTATCCATTTTTATTGATAAAATCCCTGGGCGAAAAATTTCACTCTCGATCTTAATTCAGCCCTTTATGTGGAAGCAAACTAGGTTCGAAAATTATTATGTCTAACGTGGAGTGTCCACTTTTTAATGACGACCTTATGAAGTCAATTTAAGAGGACAACCTCAAAGATGTTGTCTCAACCTCAAGGATGTTGTCTCAGAGGTCATATTTCAGAGGTGTCTGCAGATAGTTAGCAGGCCCTTGAAAGACGTTGCTGGAGCTACAAGCAATGTCATTATGGACGGTACCCCTAAAATCATAGATATGCTGGTAGCAAGCGAGAGGATATACATATATTAAATAGTTTAGTTTTAGGGTCAGGCGCATGGAGCCTATTCCATCCTGATTACCGTTGCCTTGGTTTTGACCACATGGTAGGCGCAAATTTGCAAGTATACGTGGCCGCCTGGTGCCTGTGGATGCAAATCTACACTATTTGGATAGGGTACTGCTACAGGTTTACCACTTATACTAGGTGCAGATGTGTTTGGAACCTCACCTCTCCGGTTCATCAAAGTGCGCAGATAGAGAGCTGCATACCCGCCGAACTAGAGAGGTGCTGATTGGTCGGAACGCCTTCTCGCGAATAGCATGTCCGTCCTTAATGTGCCGTCCGAAGTATACACGTACCAATCGTCCAGGATTTGTGTTGGTATTGATGTTACATTTGTAAACAGTGCGGCTAAAACCTTCCATTTTGACTGACTACATAATAAGCGATCACAGCATCATTGAAGTTCGTTTGACTTCGGATGATGCTAAGGATCGCTCGGGTGATGGCGGTTTACATGATTCTGTTGATGGTTCGCGGGATATGGTGGAAATCCTTTGTTTAGGTGTTGGTCTCAAGCTGGGTGTAATTGAGCAGTCTATGAGGCTCGAATGAGGAAAGCGTTCGATCGTTTTCCCTTTGTCGAATTCTCATCGGCTCTCCTAAATGATAATTTCGTGGTCGAGTCTAAGGCTGCCGTAAATGACGAGGTGCTTGGGGTTCACCGCACGGTGGAACGCAGACACGTCAGATGGTGAACTAGGTGCAATTAAGCGTCAATAAGTGTGAGGTAGCTCGCCTTCGAAGGCGCTTACAACGAGCCAGAGCACGCCATCATATTGATTTGCTTGACTATAGTGCCGCCCACCGGCGGGCTATTTTCCAGTATCGCAATATGATGGCTAAGTGTAAAACTGATAATTGGCAACGTTTTGTGCGTCTTCCAATAATCCTTGGGGTAATGCCTATAGGGTGTGTCGGGTAAAGAAGTCGGCCTGCGATATTTCTACCCTCAATGTTGATGGTAGACGTACGCGGTCCGGGAAGGAATCTGCTGCTCCGCCTAGTGATACACCACTGCATCAGGTTCCTGAACAGAAAGAAATTCCTGCTCTTGAGACTGGGGAGATAGCGGCTTACATTACTAAGTTGATAAGCAAGAAGTCGCTTGGGTTGGATGGAAAGACAGGCGGGATGAGCAAGCACATGCATGCCGTCCCGAAATAATTGGAGTGCCTTTTCACAGACCAACTCCTGCATCCGTCTTAGAGTCATCAGTATAGATTGCAATGGGACCACTGACTAGGTGCCTGTTACTATCCCAAGATTTCTTGACGGGATCAAGCTACAAAGTGTCCTACCAAAAACAAGCTTTGGAACAATATAGTCAGACGATGGGGGCAGGTTAAAGTTGCGAAGTATCGATGAGTGTCCATAATCCAGCGCTCGCCATAGGCCGTGTATGCAGCCATCAGTTCACCAAAAACGTCCAATAGGAGCAGTCCCAGCACCATATCTAACCCGAATGAAGGTGTAGTGCGAAAAGCTCCTGTTCTACAGGAAAGCTAGTCTTTGATGAGGTCGTTTTGAATGTGACAAAGAACAAAGAATTTTATTGAACTTCTAATTGCGTCAGATTTGTTTTGAATATTTGCTCTAGAATCCTATGCTGTTTTGCAGAACTCTGATCACCAGCTATTGACGAAGGAAGCTCTTGTTGTTCCGTAAGAGGGATAGAGAACTATTTGGAGGAACTTATATCAATGCTATAAGTGCGGTAGAACATATTTCATCAGGCAGCATTGGTACAGTTTTTCCTAAAGAAACCAGTCAAATTCAAGAATAAATTCACTATCCATAAAATACAAAATGCATTCCGATTCGTGTGCATAAACTCGGTGTATAAGGTAGGTAGGAAAAAACTTTCATAAAATCTTAACTAGATTTCAACCTAATGTAGGTCTCAAAAAGTCGTGTGCGTTTAGAAATATTTGACTGTAAAATTCCGTGCATCTTTCTTTATTCACAAGGAGGTGGAAAAAATCAGTTGAGAAAGAAAAAACAATCAAAAGATTTTAAGACTAGACTCGGATAATCCATACATACCACGCGGCTACACAATTTCTCTTTTCGCTCACATCTTTTCGCACAAAAAAAACTTACAACAACAACACTCATAAGCACTCGTCCGGACCTCGACATCATACCAATTCTAGGATCGAATTCACTAATAGTAGTTCACACATACCATTCTTTGATATCTTTAGAATCACGTTTCTTAGGCTTAGGCTGTACAAGACCGGCAGGTTGGCATTTATCATTACCGTTCATCATTGAACCGTTCATGTTCATTGAGGCTCCATATCCAGCCATACCGCCGCTCATACTACCCGTATTCGTACCACTACCATTCGATATTTGATGTCGACTATGATGATATGAACTATTTGTACCGGTATTGCCCAGAAGTGCGGCATTCGGCCCCTGACCGTATGCCGCACCCTTATCCGGTTCAGCCTTATACGATCGTTCGCCGTTCGATTTCAACCACAACACCAGCAATATGACCAGAATAACGGCTATCAGGACACCCGCCACGATACCAATTATCATGGCCGTACGCTCATCCTCAACGGAGTTGATGCGTCCGCCACGATTTTTGGGTCTGTGGTTGGGATTGTAGGCTGGTGGTGGTTGTGGCGGGGGTGGATATGCGTAGGGCACCTCTTCGGTTTCCGGTGGTACAGCTGGATGTTGAAATTCCGTTGTTGATGTTCGTTCTACTTCGGGGATGGCGGCTGTTTCATAGTCGGTTGGTTCCTGATCTACGGATGTTGTGTGCAGATGTGTGGTGGTTGATGAGTAGGAGGTTGGGCCGCTGCTTGTTGTGGTCGTAGATGATCCTGTTGTCGATCCACTTCCTGTTGTGGTTAGAGGAGTTGTACTGTGCGATGTTCGTGTCGTTTCTGTTTCGGCTTTTGTTGTTCCGGTTGTTTGATGTTGAGTCGTTGATGTTGATTCGGTTCGCTTATCACCTTCGGAGGTTGTGGAGGATGTTATCTCAACAGCAGATTCTAAAACGAAAGGGAGATATTATTAAAAAATATCGGACAACTGATTTTCCCCTAAAGGACTCCTGAACACAATCCCTTCATTTCGGGGTCGACTAGAATTGACATCAGTAACTGATCTCAATTTTAACCGATTACCGAACATTTTTCTTCTGTTCACCTGTTCCCTTGGCCGATGTCGAGGTAAATTGCTCCGTTGTCTCACCATAATCTCCGGAACCGTGCAAACAATCCTCATCATCACAAGTCCGCTCGGTCCCTCCCGTCACCTTCTCGCCACCCTTATGCGGCGTTGTTGGTTGTTTCGTGGGCGGAACATAGACGGGCGTAATCAAATCATCACCACTACCCGATTCGAACGGGGGCGTACATTCATCCTCGTCGTCGCCACGACATCCGGAGCCGGCTCCCGAAAATATCAAATCATCCATAACGCCCGGATAGCCACTGGCCGGTGTCTGTGAAAATACTTAAAATCAGTACCGAGTCCTTTGGCTTCTGGACAAAAATAAATTTATCCAGAATTTCATTAATCATATTTCACATATCTAGTCGTATGGAAATTCACACGTGAAACATAAGAAACCGGAAGAACCGAAGAAACGTTTACAAAAAAACATTTATTTTGTGCGAGATGTGAAAAATTTGTGAGTGACTTTGGAAAAATTCAATTCAAACAAATACGAATATTTTTCGGTTTTTTTTTTCATTAACATAAACATATCAAAAGAAAAAACGTTTCTACTACGAACAATATAAAAAAGTGGTGAGAAAGTTTTGTGGTGTTTTTATGTATTTACAGAAAATGAGAGAGAGAGTCGTGTAGTTGTGTTTTTACGTGTACTAAGAGTAATGGAAATGTTTGTGATGTGTTTCAATTGTTATTCCTGAAAACAAAGTTTTACACGCATGACGTCGTAATAGGTTCTACATTTTTGTAGATTTAGATTTTAGATTAAGGTGATCAGACGGTAGAACATTTCACAGTAAATAAGTAAATGGGGCATTCGGTGGCTCAGTGGCAGAGATGTCATTTTATCTCTGAGTTGCCGGTGCGTGAGTTCGAATCCCACTGTGACCCATGGATGTTTGTGTTGTCCATAAAATGCTCCTACGGCAGCCGGTTCTTCGATGTAAATCGTCCGGGAGCTACCCGTTGTTAAAGCGGCCAAGAGCTGCCAAGACCCCCTTCGATTCAAGAGAAGAAAAAAGAAATCTCTTGAACCGCTACAACAACAGTAAATGTTTAAGTGTTCAGCTCGGGCCTCACCCGGGGCCTAGAAGATCTTTCCGGGCCTACGAAAATTCTGTCGGGCCGCACTATTATATGGTGTTAAAAAATGATACTTCCACGATAAAAAAACAGCATCTCAGTGTAGTCTTCCTGGATAGCCCACTTCATTTTAGCCTACAATATTTATGAGGCCTATAAAGTCTTGGCGGTACTCTGCATCGATAATCAAACTGAATTACTCACATTGATAATATTATTCTCTTAGCAAGACCACAGAATTTACGTGAGGTTTTAAGTCGAAAATTATTGAATGGCTATAGGTATCCTATGTCGATTGCATATGCTGCCATGCTTTAAATAAATAAATTTTTATAACCTTGCTTGATTAAGGATAACTGAAACCTAACGAGCTGACCTAACGCTTCTGAGGCGATCATTGTAGTGACACCGCTGCATTACCAAAGAAACGGCAGCTGTAATTTGGCATCGTAGACATTTGACTTAAAGCGGCACGATTAGTGAGTTATCTGAAACATATTCTGAAATAAAAATCTCTGTGTGGAGAACTCTGAGTCTCCACCATATTCTAATTCTCACCAGCGGTTCACTTTTCCTATTCTCCCCAGCGGTTCTCTTCCATTTTCAGTCTTTTGCCAAGCCAACCGTCAAAGCGTGTGTATCATCTTTGTACCTTAGTATACAAATAACTATTTTGTTATAGTAAACCATCGACTATTTATTCAACGGGTATAATACTTCACTGGTGACGAGCATGAGATTGATTTACCAGTTATCTCCCAACATAACCTCAACATAAAATGGAAATTCAAAGACAGGGCGATGAAGACAATAGGCGACACGAAGAAAATGAGAAGAGATGATGATGATGATCAAGATTCAAAAACTTTGTCACTTCAAAACGGCCAAAAGCTGCCAATATGCCTTCCTGGCAAGAGCCCCGGCAGGAGCCCTGAAGGTTCGATGCAGGAAGGTTGTGTTTGTCTGTGTATATGTGTGGGTAAGATATATGTGTTTTTTCGTCATATTGGGAGCATTACATCTCGGCGCGGCTGCTCTCAATTTTACTAATTCGCGCCGGTGTTGAAACAAATCCAGGCCCAGAGGTATGGATTTGTAGTGTCTGCAACCAACGTATCGGTTCGAATGCCAGATCAGTGCAGTGTAATTGCTGTTTGGAATGGGTTCACTTTAGGTGTTCAGGTTTACGAAGACAAGGGCAACACTCCTTAGCCTATGTTGCGGCAGGTTGTATAAATGCTGGGCAACCCAGGGCTGCTCCCAGCCCACCTTCTCCACCACTGCCCCCTACACCGCCAAATAATATAATAAGGAATGCCAGACCCAGTCTTACGCCTGGCCCTCCTCCTCCAGCAGTTTTCACTGCACTATCTATATTACAGTTTAACTGTAATGGCATTCACCGAAAAATCGCTGAGATCACACACTTCTTGAGTTCCAACAGAATTCTCATCGCCGCCATCCAAGAGACGTTGCTTCACGCAAACTCGTCTCTAAGCGTCCATAGCGAATATGTTATACTGCGGAAAGATCGACCGGCCGCCACGGATGATCCTCACCCTGGAGGTGGACTTGCCTTCCTAATACACAAGTCCGTACATTACTGTGTATTAGATGTAGTTGCTGACGGTACGGCGGAAATTCAAGCCATCTCAGTTCCATCAGGGAGTACCAATATCGAAATTTTTAATATATATGTACCACCTCACTCTAGTTGCCCTTCTGGCTATCGTTTCGATATTGGTCCTCTCCTTTCCGGAGAGCACAGGGTCATCCTTGGCGACTTTAATGCGCACCATGAGCTCTGGCATTCGGACCTCAACAACAATGCCAGGGGTATAGCTATCGCCGAATCACTTGACGCCTCAGAATTCTGTTCACTTAATGAAGACTCGCCGACTAGAGTCGTGGGCACTTGCAGTAGTTCTCCTGACATAACTATTGTCAGTGCCAGCCTAATTGCTGCTTCCCGATGGGAAGTACGTACCACCCTTAGATCAGATCACCTCCCAATCATTATAAAAATTGACAAACCAGCGAACATGACTAAGTCTGAGAAGCGAACGTTTGTCAATCACAAGAAAGCCGATTCGGATGGTTTCAAAGCTTACTCGTCGGCGAAGTTCATCGAGCTAACATCACCTACTAACATTCATGAGGCCGAGAAAAATATTAGGAACGTCATTACCACAGCCGCGGCACGTTTTATTCCGGCAGGACGTATCCCGAAAGTTCGGCCTAACTTCCCCACTAGTGCCGCCAGATTAGCCGATGAACGTGATCAGATCAGAAGCGCTCACCCTGATGATCCCAGAATTCAGGAGCTTAACTCCGAAATTGACCGACAAGTTAAAGACTATAGGAGGGAGAAATGGAATCAGCACCTCGATGAATGTAACCTCAATGAAAGTGTCAGCAAATTATGGTGTACCGTCCGCGCCCTTTCCAATCCTCGGAATGAAAAGGGCAATAACGCCATTGAATTTGGCAACACAAAAACCTGCGATCCTCTTCAGTGTGCTAGCCTGTTCAATAAACAATTTATTGAACATCCCAAGTCTGACGGCCTCAAGCGCAAAATTAGAAGACGGATTCGCAGCCGGAATGTTGACACTATACCATCTTTTACAGCGGACCAAGTTAAAAAAGTCATCGAGAATGCTAAAAACTCCAAGGCCCTCGGACCAGATGGCATTTCGATTACCATGTTGAAACATCTCGACCTTCTAGCCATTGGGTATCTCACGGCCGCCTTTAACTTGTCGATGTCCACGCTTGCCATCCCTGAAATCTGGAAAACAGGTCGAATTGTTCCCTGGGAAGAGCGCAAATCTCGGGGAATCCTACTGCCCCATTACGATACTTTCTCCTGTCGCAAAGACGTTGGAGGCCCTTATTCACCCCACTCTTGTTGCACATGCGAAGCTAGAACCTCACCAGCATGGCTTCAGGAAGATGCATAGTACCACCACTGCCCTCGATGCGATCACTACACGCATTCGTGATGGGCTAAATCAACGCAGTCGTTGTCACAGAACTATTCTGGTGGCAATAGAACTATCAAGTGCATTCGATAAGGTCAATAATTCAATGCTCTTAGCAAACCTGTTGAATATGCATCTTCCTGCACAAGAGATCCGTTGGATTGCCAATTATCTAGCTGGTCGGCACTCCTTCACCGAGTTTCGAGGCAAACGTTCTAAGCTTAGGAAAATCAAATTAGGTGTTCCACAGGGAGGGGTACTCTCCCCCACTCTGTTCAACATCTACATGTCCGGCCTTCCCACACCACCTGAAGGAATCGAGGTGATTTCCTATGCTGACGATTGCACCGTACTCGCCACAGGGAATGATAAGGATGAAATGCGCCTCCGAATTAATCGCTATCTAGGACGATTACAGGCATTTTTCCAAAGCCGAAACCTCACTATCTCTGCGTCCAAATCCTCTGCGACTTTTCTAACCACTTGGTGGGAGGAAATCAGATGGGAGATGGATATACGTATTGGCAACAATTCTGTTCCTACTGTTAAAAACCCTAAAATTCTCGGGCTTCACCTAGAGAATATGATGACGTCTGCAAATCGCAGTAGGAACAACATCCTAAAAGCTCTAGCTGGTAGCACCTGGGGCAAAGATAAAGAAACCATGCTAGCTACTCATAAAGCGGTGGGTCGAGCGGCCGCTGATTATGCAGCCCCAGTTTGGACACATAGTCTATGTGACACAAACTGGTCCAAAGTTCAGGTCTGCCAAAATGCCCCTCTACGCATCGCGACAGATTGCCTTCTGATGTCTGCCCAGGATCACTTACATCAGGAGACAAAGTTGATGCCAATACGTGATCACAATCTCCTACTCTCAAAACAGTATCTTGTTGGTTGCTACCGTGAGGATCATCCCAATAATCATCTCATGGACCGAATTCCTCCACCACGACATGTCAGGCGTGGTTTACGAGACCTCGAGAGAGAGGTTCAGGGATACAAACGGGACCCTTACGATGAAGTTACATACCGAGCCGCCATTGCAGCTATCCACACTGAAGAAGTGAATCGGTCTATCGCGAGTTTAGGTGCGAATAGAGTCCTCTCAGAGCGCCCACCACCAATTTCGCCTGAGGAGATTAGGCTCCCGAGAGCCACTAGAGTAACACTAGCTCAACTTCGGTCGGGCTTTTGTTCACGCCTTAATTCGTACCTTTATCGCATAAACCTGGACATCCAAAACATCTGTCCAAACTGCAATGGTACTCCTCATGATGTGGGTCACTTGTTTCAATGCCCCGCTGCGCCCACTGATCTTACCCCTATATCGCTGTGGGAAAATCCTATCGCAGCAGCTATGTTTTTGTCCTTAGACCTCACGGACACAAACATTGACGAACCATAAATCGTACCCACATAGATGCACAGAGGTTTCACACCTTTCTGCACCGCTACAAGAAGAAGTCCCTAAGATAAATGGCATGTGCGGAGGCGATCCTTGGATATTGCAACATGATCTTGCCCCAATCCATACAGCGAGGATGGTTAAATCGTTTATTGAGTAGGGAAATGTGACTTTGTTAGACTGGGTGCCCATCTCCCCTGACATTAAACATTTGGGGGTGGCTTGTTCGGGAGGTTTACAGTAGTTATAAACAGTACGACTCTAAAAAAGAGGTAATTCATGGAATTAAGACACCTTGCTCTGAAATACCGATATCCGTGCTGCATTCATTATAATACGATTCCCTGCCTCGAAGGCTTTATGAAATTATAAATCAAAATGGCGGAAATGCAAACTATTAAACTACTACTACTATTCTCTTTCATACTTTTCTGAAATATTTTTCAGCGAAAACATTATGTAAAACGGTAAAATCGTCCCTGAACCTAAGCAATTGTCGCACTGGAAATTGACTCTTTGAATGAAATAAATTACTGTAATTTAGGGAAAATGTCCTGTGGGGATTCAGTCCATTCAGTTGATTTGTGATATTTAATAGTTCCGAAAATAACATTTCTTGAACCGGTAAGCTTTTATTTTACCGTTTCATGGAAGGAAATATGAGTGAACCTAACTACAACAAATGTGTCGCGCAGTAATACCGTATACCTTCTCTTGGCAGATTATACAGGGTGTCCGGAAACTGCGACATAAACGCACCGGATTATGATTCCTCAGTTGATTTCCAGCAAAAAAGTTGTACGGAACATACTCTCTTAGCTTAACCCTTTAGCTGCCACAGGCATTTGAAGATTTTTGAAAAAATCATTTTCTTGCACGACTTAAAGCTCAATATCTCTAAAGCTGGTCTAGAATAGTGAAACAATTATTATTATTACAGCCAACAAATTTATCTATGAAATAAAAATAGCGGCACTAAAATCGGATAAGAGATTTCGTTTTTACAGAACTTCAAAGTCAAATTTGTATGATTATATTTTTCCATCTCAGTTTTCTCCAACTTCTGCCAAAGTGAGGTGCTTGTACGTTTCTTTTAAAAATTGGCGCATAGTCTTAGGCCCGTATTTATGAACATTCCTTAACTTAAGGAGACTTTTTTGTCTGTTTTGACCAGGGTTGTGCTTTGTTCCTGAGTCACCGCCGCTATGCGAAAGTCCACAGGTCAAGGAGACCTTGGGTCAAGGATGCCGAAATTCAATAAATTAAATGTCATTCCCATACTTTTTCATAGAAAAAAAAGTCTCCTTAAGTTAAGGAATGTTCATAAATACGGGCCTTACGATCATATCTTTCTTTTCTTACATTATTTTATTCTAGCTCCATTATTTCTAACAGTTTTTATACGTTAAGTGCAGAGAGAGAGAGAGGAAGTTTTTTTTTGCACTTTTGACCCTGTTCCACAACGAAATTTCGGTGGAAAACTGTTCGTGTTTAGCGCCCAAACAAAACATAAAAAAAGAGAAGAGTTCCAACTTTCACGACCAAAAATAGAAATCCACTCAATCTGATCATTATTTCATTATATGTGACCGGGAAAGTTAAAAAGGGGCTATCGTGTAAAAATTTCGATTTTCACTTTTTAGTGATTTCCACAGAAGAAAATATGCTCTTCCCGATGGTGAAAACCGCATTCAAAAAATGGGTCCGAAAATCGATCTTGAAGTTCGCCATCAAATCATCAAAATCCAATGTGAAATTGAAATTTTGTGTATTTCTGAATATCTTTTCAACCGCTAAAGCAAATTTACCCAAATTTTCAACACGTCCCTTTCACTAAGTTGGAAGTAAAAATCAATACCGCAAATCATATAAGTCTGCATGAGTTGAGGTAGGGAGCGGCATGAAAACAAAAAATGTAGTATCGAATACAACATTTTTAGGAAATTTAAGATTTATAAGTTTCTAAATTTTATGAGATGTAGGCATTATTGTATATAATGTAAGTAATGATATTTTACTGTTATAGTTTATTATCAAATTATATAAAGTAGACTTTTATACAGAGTTTTAAATAGTGGAATTCTTTTTTAATGTTCAATAGAAAAAATAATCAAATGTAGTTTTTTTGTTTTATAATATTTTGGGTGCTAGATATCAAGCTAGGTCAACAATTAATTTTGATTTTAAAAAGGACCAAAAAGGACACAGAAATGTCGTTAATGCGGAACGGACATGTGTGATACCTATCATATCAAAGGAGACGTTGAGTGCATTCTAATCCGTTAATATATTTCATTCTTGCGCGTATAAAAGATTAATGTCAGAGTCTCTCATAATGAACATGTTTGTATTTGAGGCGGTGCGCAGCAAAACTCGCTTCTTCCATTTTTATACGAAATTGAGTTATGAATTGCATTCGAAAGTATTTTTCCTACTCTACACGGTAGTTAGCTCAGTTTTCATCAAAACAAATCAACATTTTGATCAGAAAGGTCCTAAAAACAAAAAAGGACACTATTTATTCCTTAACCGGAGGTCGGCATGCGGGGCATCATATGAAAGGGGACGTCGAGTACATTACGTATCCGGTGTTTGTTTCCTATTTCAAGAAACCTCGACGAAATAAACCGGGCTTAAATGAAAAATTATCGTGTTCCCGTGTTTCTTTCCAAAGCCATAACTGCGCAAATAATTCAATTTGCCACAATGCCTTTTTCATTTTTTAGAATTCATAATATCTCAACATTCTATCATTATATTTGCTTAGGAAAAATTCAAACAAACAAACGTAAAAAAATATGCCCCATTTGACAAAATTTCGTAGCATAGGAAGAGTAGGGAGGCGAGCCTAAACATGTGAAGACCCTGTCAAGTCGATAAAAGTCATTACACTCTCTTTGGATTTACTCGCTTCCTGTGCATCTTACAAACACAATTTATGATGCAATTTGATGTCAATCAATATTCCTATAACACATACTTAGAAGGCTTTAAGCTACAATGCAGCGGTAATGAGTTATTGATACGTAAATGCAAAAAAACTGCAAAATTGGTATGATTTTTGGAATTTCCCGCATTTTCTTGGTGCTTTAACTCTGTCAGTTTTTATTGTAGAGAACAACTTTTCAGATGAAGTTTGTAGGAAATTTTGTCCTCTACAAAATTGTCTGGGCACGTTTTGTGTTCAAATGGACTGTAAAGAAGTTTCACCCCAAAAACTGATGAAAAGGCAGATTGTAGATGGGTTTTTTCAAGATGCCTGCCGCCATCTTGAAAAAAGCACAGGGGGGGGGGGGAAGTGACGCAAACTTGGGTTTTAACTTACCCCACCTGTCTTTATAACATATCAATTCATATCAATTTGAGACATCCGATATTTTTACAAGGTAAAATCTCCCCGTTGATTGGAGTATATCTCCACCGAACAATATCTATACTGGATAATATTAGTTAATTACGTTCTGTAGAATTTGAAAAAAAAAATAGTTTTAGTTGTTAATTTAATTGAAAATTAAAAAAATCCTTTTCCTCGGGTTTTTTCTTAATAATAAAAGAAATGCTAAAAGGCATCCTTACAGAAACCCCCAGTTTAGGGACTGGAAGTAATTCTTTCGAGTTCTGTGTCGCTAGAACTTTGCTGTACTTTACATGTTTTAAGGACAACCGTTAGTTTGAAAGTCCTCGACACATAACGTGAAAGTATAAGCTTACATCCCATATAAAAGTTTCATATTTTGATCAAGAATTTTCTACGTTGGTTCGTTGAAAAATACCATCAGTTGCGTTTTCTTGATCATCTCGAGTAGTTTTGAGTAACGAACTCCATAGAAAAAAAAAATTACATCTACCTAGTTAATTTTCACACGTGCCACTACCCTACGCGGGATAGAGTTTAGGTGAATGAAATGTAGATGACTAATCTATAGGGGAAAAAATATGGCAATTTCATTTTTTAAGTTTGAGTACCTTTAAAAAAATTACAATTCAAAACAAAACAGCGAATATTTCTTATTGAGGTACTTAGATTTTTCAGATAAATCATTGTCTTATGTGACGAAACCGGTCAAATCTAAAAAAAAGCCGATGACAGTGAGAAAAAAATGTAGAACAGTTGTAAGTTGTTTGAGCAGTTACCCGCGATTTTTTTTTTCTTTTAAATCACGCGTTAATCGCGATGGTAAAAAACGCGCTTATTGTCATAAGTGCTTTTCGACTTTGTGGAGCATTTCCATATTTACTGGAATTCCCATACAAAACGACAATCTGTAAAATTGATCCAAGCTATATGACATGGATCATCTGCCAATGCCATCTCCCAGATGCCTCCGAAAACAATTTCCCTAAAATTTCCGGTATGTAATTTTTTTTTCAGTTTATCTGGTTTCTAATCATTAAAGTCAATCATTTTAAAATTTCCTGGGATATTTTCCTTTAAATTAAATCTTGCACGGCGCATAATATCAAATGCAAGTTCCAATTCAGGATATCGGGCTTCAGCTTCAGTAAGCTGTTACTGAAGGGGACAATTTTGATCCGTTTGCGTTTTACTTGGACAATGATCCTGTCTTTCCAAGAAAGAAACGACTATAATTAAATAAATAGGTATTCAATTCACAGTACCAAAAACACTTTCATCATTGTCTTAAAAAGGCCATTGCCTCGAGTAGGCCTGTTCCAAAAACCGGGATCCCGGTACAAAACCGGTGTTCACTTGGTACCGGACCCGATATTCTGAAGTACCGATATCCCGGTTTTTTGGTACCGAGTTAAAAAAAACCGACCGACGAGTCGGTTTTTTGGTACCGAGTTAAAAAGAACGATTCACTTCAACCATGAGCCGGTTTTTTGGTACCGGTTTTTAACCCGGTACTCAAAAAACCGGCTTATGGTTAAAAAAAACCGTCGGTACTGAAAAAAACCTGAGTCGGTTTTTAACCCGGTACTCCAAAAAACCGGCTTATGGTTAAAAAAACCGTCGGTACTGAAAAAAAAACCTGAGTCAGGGAAACCGCTTGTGGTACCGGGTATTGAAAAAAACCGAAACCCGGTACTGAAATCTCGGTACCGAACAGGCCTAGCCTCGAGTCACAATCAGACAGAATTGTGATTGTATACTTTTATTTAATAAAATATAATTCATGGATATTTTTCTGAGTGTAAAATACCCTTGCGATAAAGTTCTTTTCACAGTGGGGAAAGGAAGATCCTGACTTATATCAGTCGGCTGTAAAATCAGATATAGCCGACATTATTTGCTGTACCGGTAGTAGACCATTCACGTAAATATCATGGAAATCGCAATCTAAAACAAAGGGTACATAATGCGAATAAAATATTCTTGATTCGAACTAAAATATCGCGATATTCTGGTGTACCCAAATTCAAAAAAAAAATATTCAAAACCATTTCAATGACTTCTTCTAATCTGTCCCTATCGTTTGAAACCCATATTGCCTATCCACAACCAATTTTCCAAAAATGTCCTTTTCAGGAGAGAAGAACCTTTCCGAAGATTTCAAAAATGTACAAATAGTATTTCGGGGCGCTTGTCTCACCAAGTGTTGTATTTTCATATCCATATTGCTCATATTGGACTTCTTTAGCAAAAAAGGACCTTTTGTCCTTACGGGTATTCCCTGGAATTAGTATGCACTTTTAGATATTAAGTGTCCTGCTGATAAATGACTACTTGTGTCTTATTAAAATCAGCACACAAAGAGAATCAAAGCAAACAATTGAAAGGAATTGCATCATTATCTTTACATGATTGATTGATGATTTACTGTTATTCCAGTTACTGGTCAGCAATGCAATCTCTGAATCATTTTTGTGGCCACCAATGGATCATGTATATTAACAATCATACAATATAGCAAAGAAAGTGCTGAAAATATGCTCGAACTTGTCGAAAAATTAATTTGCATTTGGATTTACTGTTATATTGCCCGCTAATTCCATTTTCGGTAACAGCATCCGAATCAGGATCATCGAAAGTATATAGATACAAAGTTTCATAAAAATCAGATCACGACAAATCATTTAAACACTATGCACCGACTTGATTTCTTTATCGGCCGTTTACTCGCTTGTTTGTTTTTACCAGATAGCCCCCTTTTAACTTTCCCGGTCACATATGAGGAAACTAGCTATGCTACAAATGGCCGATTTATATAACTATAATTGTAGAGATACCGCTAAAACATATTTTTACAATTTATGTCTCGTTCGACGCACAATAATGTGCTCTCTGTTATATATGTATGATCAGTATGAGTTATAAGTCAACAAATGGAAAAAAACCTCTTTGGCAAGAGTTAGGGAAGGATCATGCAAGCTGATCCAATTCATCATCACAGATGTAAAATTAAGACAAGTTCTAAGCGGTTAGGAATTCTAAGAGCAGCACCATCAATTCAAAATCTTAAAAATTCTTAAGGTTTATTTTCCTCGGCACGACGGCTCCAGCGGCTCTAGCGGCAGCGACTCGCTCATTCAATATAAAAACTCATCTCATTATCATCTAAAAATGAGTTTTTATATGGAATGAGCAAGTCGCTTTCGCTAGAGCCACTAGTGTCGTGCCGAGGAAAATAAACCTTTAGCTTGTAAAAATGCTTTTTGTGGGTGTCAGTGTATTTACTGTCTTGCGGCATTTTATTTGGCACTGTGCCTGTTTATTTAATCTGAGTTTCTACTAAATTGAAGTTGCCATACTTTCGCTTTTTGTGGCTTTTTTTCGAGTGCTAATGAAAAAGCCGCCTCAAAAAATGTGGCGCCCCGGGCGACCGCCCGGCTTGCCCACCCCCCCTTAGAGCGGGCGCTGGGTATATATCTGACTTCCATTTTGGAAGGTGGGGGTGCTAGCATCGCAGACGTAAAATGAAGTGGAGCTTAACTCAAAATGGTATGGTAATCCCTGATTGGAATTTGTGAGTAAACGATTATTTTTTTCTTTTGGAAAAAGAATAGGTGTCTGGCCTGTAACGAATCACGTAAGGGAATAGTTCTAAAACGTGCTCTATTAGTGCAATCAAATTAGAATTCACTGTCTGACTCTTTTTCGTCGACGTTATCATCACATCTGCCTTCTGAAAACCCTTTGTTTTTTGTTTACTTTGTTCCATGAGTCATATGTGACTCATAGACGTGAACGGCTATGTTGATTCAATGTTTAAAGGTTTCTTTTAGTCAGCAATTAATAGCTGAACCTTATTACGCAAAACATCGAACGGAAAGCCGTCAAAAAGGACTTAAGGGAAAATTTCACCAATGTTCTTTGTCTCCAGTTTTGTAGTGTTTCTTTCGTGTTAATTAGAAATGTGTACTATTTCGTGACCTTTCTGTTTCAGTCTGACTGTAAAATTTTTGTTGTGCTGTTGACAGTATTCATAACATGTGTGTGTATGTGTATTTGTGTCAAACATATATATATATATACGTGTATATCAATATATAATATTACTTATATAGTAAATAGTACGAAATTTTTTCTTTTCTTATTTAAAATTAACACTGACTGATTGCAGCTGGTTCGCAAGACAAAAAACTGTTTATCAATAATTTTTTTGTTTGTTTAGTTTCATATTTCATGCAAAACATGGATATTCATTTCACATTACGATTTTGCTCTTTTTTTTGTTGTTTGTTTGTTTCGTAAATAAAAACCAAAATACTTGAATTCACAATGGTGTGAGATATAAGTTGTTTTCAATTTTAATCAATCAATCTTCAATAGTTTTAAGTAATTTTTGGCAGATTTTCAAAACGTATCAGAACAATAATTTGAATTCAAATATATAAAATAAATAAATAAATAAATAACAATGAAAAAGTGAAATGAAAGCGGAGGAAATAATATTATCGTGAAGAAATCAGTTAAGAATTTTTTTTGAAGCGAAATTTAAAAAAAATGAGTTTTCTCAGATAAAAAAAATTATAAAATCCTCAAAAATTCGTAAAAAACTAATATAAAAAAGCATTTGCAAAAATTAGGAAAATGAAGTGAAAAAAAATATTCAACTGTTTTAATTTTGTCAATATTTATCGATTCAATTATTATTAATTCAAGACAGAGTATAGAGTACAGCAGAGAAGATTTGAATAATTTTTACGAGAAAATGATGTGTGAAGAAACGAGCACGATATACAGTTATTATGGTTAATTTAAAACAATTTTAAACTCTGTGATTACTTTCTCTGTTTTAGTTTTTTTTTTAAAAAAGATTTATAGGTGAGAAAAAGACAAGACATCATCATTGCATTAAATATATACCACAAAAAATCGGCAAACCAAAAATCATATTCAATCAATATATAATAATTAAATATTTAATCTTTAATTTTTATATATATAGCTTTAAGTATAATTATAATATATAAATAAAGAAGAATACTTTTCGTTTAACTCTTAAATGATTTCTCCGGATGTTATTTATATAGAGCTGTGATGATGGTGACATAGAAGTTCAAAAACAGATTTTTTTCGGATTTTTATTTTTCCAAAAAAAAAGAAGAAAACAAGAAAAATGCAATAAGGAAAAAGTTTGGTAAATTTGCAAGAAATTTGAAAATGATTTATTTTTTGAAGAGAAGAGACATAGACAATGAAAGAGGCGGGCGTTTTTTTTTTGAAGAGGGAAAGAACGGACAAATGAAAGAAAATGTTTTTAATTTTCTTTTTTTTAGGGGTAAATTGAAAAAACAGGTGCATCGATTAGTGGACAGAATTTCGTGGTATATAATAATATTATTAGTTAAATAAAAATACTCACAGCCTGTCATACTTGTAAAAGCATGATCTAATATTTAATGACATTAAATTTAGTTTTGACACACGGGCCGATATGTTCAAAACTGCGAAATTCTCTCCACCAAATTTAAAAAATATCAACAAGGTGCCGTAGTAACATTGACATTTTTGAAACGAACAGAAAGGACGAAGAAACACAACTTGATCTCTCTTATTTTTGCAAAACCAAAATTTATATTTAATTTTCAAAATATTTTTCTGACTTTCAAATGTTTTTTTTTCTATCTTTCTCGATTAAAACTCGCTTTTTAAACAAATCAACGAACACAAACTGATCAAATTAAACCAAATTAAATACCAAAAATAAATAGAACAGATGAAACAAATAAATAGTGAAACAATAAAATTAGAGACAGACAGAGCGAGATAGAGAGAGAGAGACATATGTAGATATATATAATAATTATAAGATGCTGGATTAGTTTTATTTTTGATTAGAAATCCCCTAACCTGCTGCATTCTTTGCAGATCATTTCTATCTAAAACTCCAGTTACCAGTAGAGCATCTCCACGTATTGTCACATGTGGATCACGATCCGCTGCCAAGTCCAAAACGCGCAAACGATTCACCGATACGCCCGCTATGACGCCAGCAAACGGACGTTCAATACGAAAACGTCCGGCACGACTGAATTTGCCGCCAATTTGTATGTTGGCCATTGTATTGAAAACGGTCGATTGATGTCCTAGATAATAATATGAGTTGTGCAATCCAATAAAAATGGATTATTTGAAATATGATTTTTTATTAGATGATTGTAAAATATGAAGTGAAAATTTTTAATAATTTTAATAGGGTGGAATGTAACAGGATTTACACTTTTTTTATTATTAATTATTTTTTGAAAAACCCTTTTTGACAGTTTAGTTCGCTTATATCTTGAAGAAACCGAAGTGTTTTATACGCTGTATATGACTATACATTCTAAGGTGCAAGGTTTCTTGTATTTTCGATAAATTAAAACACTCTCTTCAGTGTGAAGTCGTCATTTTGTTAATCAAAGAGATAAAAAAATATTTAGGGCTGGAGGCAACGATAGAAGGAAACACAGCAACATCTGTAGTAAAGTAGTGTGTTTGAGATAAAATCAAAGGGGCGAATACTCGACGGACCATAATGTTCAATAATTTAAGTCGCGAAATATAAGTTTAAAAATTGTCTATTATCCAGAACCGTTTCGGTAAGGTGCGGGTTTATCCCAAGAAGGGCGCCCCAGCCAATAAAGCAGCAGACACGGGCGAGGTGGAAACTGCACCGACTGTGGGAAATTGGGACGAAGAGGAGCGCAACGCCGCCATGGCCGAGGCTCCCGACCAAGCAGATGTAGAGATGCCCGAAAACGATGAGCCATTGACTCCAGAGTTAATGGAAGCTGAGGTCACCCTCACAGTAGGAGACGGTGTATCCGATGAGGAGTTCAGCTCGTAACGCAGGAATTGGCGTGGTGCAATGCAACCTGCAACCTATCAGCGCGGTTCTCTAGCGAGGGGCTCGGCCTTGCCCTTATTCAAGAACCGTGGCAGCACGAAGGAATCGTCAAATGACTAAACGTAAGTAATGCGGAGGTGGTTTACGACAGACGCTCTAGCCGACCTAGAGCTTGTATTATGATTACCAAGCGCATTGATTACATTTGCCTTTCAGAATTTACAAACAGTGACATGGTGGCCATCGAGATCAACCCCGCTAGATAGGGCAGCAATAACCTAGTGGTTGTTTCGGCATACCTAGCGGGGGACAAGGAAGTGCCGGCGATGGAATTCCAGCGGCTAGTTTTTCACTGTCAAGCTTATGCCTTATTTACACAGTGCGAACTATCGTGTGAGTTGGCCTAGACAGCTACTGCAGAGTAGCTACTTGCACCATGTGACCGCATCACGAATGATGCACCATGTGACCGCATCATACGTGATGCGGTCACATGGTGCAAGTAGCTACTCTGCAGTAGCTGTCTAGGCCAACTCGCACGATAGCTCGCACTGTGTAACCAAGGCATTACAGTAAGGACTTATTGATTGGAGGCGACGCGAATGCCCATCACATACTCTGGGGTAGCTCAGACACTAACAGAAGGGGTGAGTACTTACTTGATACTATTACCTCACTAGAACTTGACATCCTCAATAGGGGATGTCAGCCCACTTTTGTCACCAGAGCAAGGAAGGAAGTCCTTGACATAACTCTGTGTAGCAATTGGATTACGGACAGCATCCGCAACTGGCATGTGTCGGACGAACCGTCTTTGTCCGACCACATGCACATCCGTTTAAATATAGCCTCCTCGGACCCTGTGCCCATCGAGCGGAGGGTCCCTCAGCTCACCGACTGGCCTGGATATTCTGAGACACTCAGGGAGCACCTGCAGCACATAGACAGGAAGGCCCCTGGGTGGCTGAGCTTAGACGACACTACCAAGGCAATTTTATCTTCCTACGAAGAAAATTGCCCTATTAGGATCATTAAAGACAAGAAGTGTGTATCGTGGTGGAACAATGATCCAGCGCCGGCTCCAGCGCTTACACCGCCCCGGGCAAGTGGACAATTTGCCACCCTTCTGTATTATATCAGGAAAATAGAATTTATGTCCTTATTTTTGTAAAAACGATTTAATAGTAGCGAGTAGTTTCGAAACAACAAATCCTGGTCAATGTGGGACTCGAACCAACGCTCCTGTAATTCAGAGAATGGAATCCCTAAGCCCACTAAGCCAGGAATGTCAAACTCGCGGCCCGCGGGCCGTATGCAGTCCACCTAGCCAAGAAACACAATGTGTAACAGCACAAAAGCGTAAAAATTTGTAGGTGTTGAGCTAAAGTCTAAGAAATTTACTAAAATTCGTCAAGAAGTCGGTGGCTTATGACGTTAAATTATGTATTTTAGAAATCTTTTTCTCGTTTCTACCATCAATTTGCTGAAGGTTATTTGAGGTAAATTCGTTTAAGACGGCCTTTGTGTAGAAATTATTAAACCCCTTCGTCAAATTGTTTTGTCCCGAAATTCGGTTAAGAAAGAAGTCGTTGACTTTGTCTGATAGTTTTCTTGAATGGTTGCATTTTATTTAAATGCATTTATTTTAACAGAAGGCCAAGACCCAAAAATTCTGTAATTGGTGAGGAGATCACATGGATGTGAACTATCGTAAACAAAACAATTTAAGCATATTACCCGATTCTTTGCCTTTCAGCCTAATAAGTTTCAGGCAATATCACAAACAAATTTTTGTCCATATTTAACTACCTGTCTGTTCTGTCCAAACATAATTTATGACAAGTCAACCTAACAATTTTGGCTGCCAAAGGTTGATTTGGATTAAGTCGGTGTTTCAACACTTTGTGCGGCCATTGTATGAAATTCCGTAATATTTTTTTTCAATTTCAGATGATCGGGTAACCAAGGAAATTAAGATTAGATAAGTGCACGAGAAACTGGCCCAATATGTAGTAGAAGCCTGTTCCGCTATCATTTATATTCTTGAGAGCAATTCAGCCAAGTTCAGTAAGGCTTTGTAGCGAGTTTGTTTTGAATTAAAAAATTGAAGCTCACTTAACCCATTTCTTCCCATAGCGTTGCGTATACGCAACACGAAGTTTGACCTCTGTAAACACCACCAAATTTAAATTGAAATGGAAAAGGGATCATGTAACTTTTAATGGGCATTTTTTTGGCTCTATTTCTGCATATTTGTTATAGTGAATCAGCGATTGGGTCCTTGGGGATATAAGAGAAAGGAATAACATGTTTTTTAGGACATGTTTTGTAACAATTTTAAAAATATTTAGATGTCTTAAAATCAATATCCAAATGCACTTTCTATACGGCAAACAATTGCTAATTTAGTTTAACTTGGTTTTGGAAAAAGGTTGGTCCTTGCTTCAGGAGCATGTGTTAAATAAAGGTGATGCGTTCACGCAACGTTGGGAGTTTCCCGGTACAGTAACACTGGGGTAAACGCATAAAGAACAAAACATTTTCTTGCTATGTAACGCAGGTTTCGCATCAGCAACATCTTAAAATGAGTTCTCAATACCTCACTATCTACGAGACACATGCGACTCATGGTATATCCAGTACTCTTTTGTGAGTCACATGTGTCACATTGAAGAAAAGAAAACAATAAAATAAGTTGCGGACAATGACAGCTAAATACTTGTCAGTTGGTATAACCCTAGAGAGATAATCTACGTCGAATCGACGTACAGAAATTTTTCTTTTTATTATATCTCATTAGTGAAGCTTCATAATTTGTTGGTTCCAAGATTTAACTCAATTCATGTCTGTAGGCGTAATTACGTGGCAAAATTATTGGCTTGGGTGCCACACAGCTTAAGATATTGGGGGTCATAAGTCAAATATACGTCGAATCGACGTATGATTATCTTTAACAAATTTGTACTGAAAAATATTTTAATTGCCCCGAATTGACATTTTTATAAATCTTCATAATGTCAATGTGTATTCACTTGGATATAACCACTAAAAGCTTGTTTCGATAAAGATATCCTTTATTTTAATCTATTGAAAGGACAGTCCACTTTCTCATAGTACCACTTTTTTAAAATTAATATTATATAAACAAACAAATGATAATTTTGCAAAACCACGAGTTTAACAGATTAATATTAAATACAAATGATTATATATCTACCTTTTAGCAACATGTTACTCTTAACAAAGAAGTTATAAGGATGTTAACTAGCAACACGTCGAATCGACGTATGATTATCTTTTCAGGGGTAAAAAATATGATTATCTCTCTAGGGATAAAGCCATTTTCCAAATACATATTTCATATTTCCAAAAATGTTTCAAGGATTTCTACAGTGGGTAAAGGGAGCCTTTGTAGTGAATATATTTACCCTGAAAAGTCTATGAAACTATTGGTACAGTATTCACTCCACGGTATGGTCTGAAGTCAACAAGTACGGGATCAGAAACCTTTTCTATTTAAGGGCAGTTTTGTTACAACAGAGCTACTAAGTAAATGTTTGCTAAACTTTTCTGTAGTAAATTTTTCTCTTGCACTGGACGCAAGAACATATTTATTTCTAGTCAAGTTACTATTTTGCTTTTGTCACAAGGAATTGTGAAACAATCCAGAATCGCTAAAAGGTTGTAAGACAGACCTCTCGGCGATAATTGTGGCTAGCAGTGTACATTTTGAGCAGTTCTATATATTTTGGCTAATGACTTAAGCACCTACATTGTAATATACCTGTTCAAATCTGAAATAGAAAATACCAAAAACAAGCGACATCCGGGACAAAGCCGACCTCCATTATAATACAAATGGCCAGTTACTCGTACATCTTATCTATTAGTTAGTCTTTGCGCATAGAGATGATTCAAACAATTTTCAGAAAGCTTTGTATGAAATATGGCAGAACTGTCCTCAGGAGCTTGTGACGGACTAGGATCTCCCTCAGATCTTAAACGAGTACCCATTTATGGGGATAAATAACACTGCTGAGGGTGATGCTGATCTCATTACCTCAACAAAAAAGCAGATCTGGAAATAGGATGTCACCAACACATCCTGCGGCCTTGAACTAGATAAGTTGTACGAAAAACCTGCCAAAAATTTGCAAAAAAATGTCATCTATACCGCTGGAGTGAGTGTTTCAGGATTTTATCACTAAATTTATTATTCGCCATATAAACCAACAATTTTTTTCAACACAGAAGCTTAAAATTTAAATTTTCGTTTACATTTTTTTTTTACCAAGAAACCCCCAACGTTGCGTCAACGCAACATTACGTTGGGAGCCACTGGTAACACTTACTGAAATTTAAAAAAATTTTTTTTTCTTAATTGTTTTGCAATTGATTGGAATTTACCAAAAAACTTCATAGATTTAGCTTATTTCTATCCTTGGGAAGAAATGGGTTAAATGCATCGAGACATTATTGGGTGGGGCTACGAAACGGAACAGTTGCGCATGTTTCGCCAGGAGCGAACCCAGGAATTTATTTCGGGGGGAGATTTGTGTATGCAAGTGACTCATGAAATCATACGTTTATTTTCAGACCTTAACCTTAAGATAATCGTTTTTATATATTCTAAATTTCAGAAGAATTTAATTTAAAACATTTAAAGTTGATTTTCATCAAATAAATTTAAGTTCTTTTTTTTTAATACTCCCTTAGGAAATAACTGGTTTTGGTAACCGATTGTTACGAAAATTTTTAGACGGAATTACCTTATTGCATTTCTTGCAAATTAATTTAGTTTTCAACGGTCACTATGAGAAATTTGTCAATTTTTGTGGTTTTTGAAACTCGCGAATTATAATATGTAAAATGGCTCTAAACAAAAACTACTCTTCTTTTCTATTTTACTTTATTTCACATTAATTAAAACGTTAAAAAAATAATTCGCAACAAAACTAATAAGATAGTAGTAACCAGGTGATAAACCTAGTACCTACATTACATTGCAAAATGTGGTGCAGACATTTTTTTTGTTTCTTATGTTTTTTCGGGTGCTAACCCCGAATCCGTAGCTTCCCACCAAAATTTCGTTCCGAAACAGGGTCAAATCGCAAAAAAAAACGCCAAAAAGTTACTATGAAGTGTAGCGATACCGCATAACGCATTTTAAAGGAGAAATATACAGTTTTAGTTATAAGCCAACAAACTGAAAAACTCCGAAAATGTTCGGTTTTGGCCCTGTTTTGCAACGAAATTTTGGTGGGAAGCTCCGGATTCAAGCTCAGCACCCCAAAAACATAAGAAACAAAAAAAAATCTCCACCACATTTTGCAATCTGAAATCACCTAGTGACTGCACTATAAATCTTGATTTTGAAAATCATCACTTATTTGTTATGTCAATATAGTTATGTTGTGTAAATTTTTGTTTAAACTAATACTTTTGAAAAATCGGTTTCATAATTTCGGGGGGTGTTTTATCCCCCATATCCCCCCCTTGGGTTCGCCCCTGTGTTTCGCAAACATGTTTGCCATTCTGATCCCCTAACTGCCATTTAGCGGATCAAAAATAATCTCTGCCTTTCTAGAATATGTTACCGAAAACAACCGAAGATTAGTTCTGATCTGCTAAATGGCAGTTAGGGGATCAGAATGGCAAACCTGTGCGTGGAACATACGCAATTGGCCGTTTCGTAACCCCACCCATTTTCGCCTTCATCAAAAAAAAATAAACAGATGCCACACGGAAAACTGCCAGCTTTAAAACCGACGTAGGACATCAAAAATTAATGCTTAAACATTTGTTCCCCGAAAACATTCAACATATTTTTGAAAACGCTACTCTGTAAAATGTTGTGCCAAAGAATTCTTCTCCTTTTCATTACTTGCATTTCGGAGTAGTTCAGATAAACTTCGCAACAGATAAACTTCAATAATCCGGATATCTTCGCAGACGAATTTCCGAATCGTTTCAACGTCCGCGGCTTATTTTCATAAATGCGGAGAGTCCTTAGAGAATAAAATCAAAGCTAGTTAAATCGGGAAAACCTAACCAAATTCTGATATTAGCATCTTGGCAGAAACAAATTAGGGAGGACTCTGCGGCCGAGAAATTCGCAAAGACATCGGGCGAATTTATGCAAAAAGTGGGTGGAAGTTATCGAAAACGACTCCAAATAGTATAATGAAAATGAAAATGGTGCTTTTTGGATATGACTGCTTTTATATGTTGAGTGTTTATGCGATTCCTTATCTCATTTCATATGAATTTTTTCGGAGTTCAAGTTTATTGAGGCTAAACAACATTTTTGGTCTTCATCTTCTGGAAATTAAATTAGGAAGTGTTTATTTAGCTATAAAAAATATGTTCCACCGTCTCTACAAAAATGTAAAATTATGTTTGTGGGTGTCAATTGGTTTTGATTGATGTATAGTTTGTATGGTTTCCTTTCCACTAAATCCATTTTTAAATTGAATTTTTCTTTTTGGCTTTTTACAATTTTTTTAGTTGAGTGCTAGTCAAAAAGCCGCCCCTAAAATTTGGCGCCCCGGGCGACCGCCCGGCTTGCCCCCCCCCCTTAGAGCGGGCGCTGCAATGCTCTTGCTCGCCTCCGGAAAAACGTGAGGAAATTATTTAACCCTTCTGTTGGCACCTACTCATCATCATCATCATTGAGAAAAAATGAAAAAAATTTTAAGTTTTTAGAAAAGGTGAAATTTTTATCGGTAGAATCATTCTATCAATTCCTTACTGCCATTTTTAAACAATAAAAGTATTAAAATCATTTTTTTAGATACACTAGAAACGTTTTTAAGTGGACATATTTTGAGGTGGTATCATTATAAACATGTTTTCTCTTATTTTCATCTCTTTTTGCTCCTCTATTTTCATGGCATATATCTAGTAGAAAGTTTGTTCGCATTTTTCAATACCAATATCTTTGGGTAATAAAAATAAGCCGAGGCCTCTCCATGATGGACCTCTTTGGTTTTACGAATACTATCATTGTTAAGCGATGGGCCGACAACCCATCCTTGGAAAAAATTCTACGTCAAGAAACCTGGAATGAAAGCCTCGGATTGGACGGATACAACCCAACGACGACATCGCAAACGAACAACTGATTACTCTTTCGGAACCTGGAATGTACGCTGCTCCATGAATAGGCCAGGGGCCTTAAGGGCCCTCTTGGATCAGGTCGAAAAATATAAGCTGAGCATAGTTGCACATGCACTCTAGGAAACAATATGGATTAGTAGCGAGATTGATTACCGAAATTCAATTTTCACAAGTGGAAAACCTTCGGGCCACAGGGAGTTTGGAGTGGCGTTTATTGTAAGTAACAAACCCATAAACGAGCGGCTGTGTGCAATTCGCATTAAAACTCGGTTTTTTAATCTCTGGCTCATAAGCGCGCATGTCCCCACCGAAGTCATTGAAGACACCGTTAAAGACGAGTTCTATCACCGCCTAGAAAATCTATTCGATTCACTTCAATCAAACGATGTCAAATTGCTGCTGGGGGATTTTAACTCCAAAGTCGGAAAGGAACGTTGGCATAGGGGGATTACTGGAGGGTATAGCCTCCATGAAGACTGTAACGACAATGGCCAACGACTAATTGACTTCGCGACCAGCAGAAATATGGTCATTAGCTCTACCTGTTTTCTGCAACGTCGCATTCACAGGCAGACCTGGAGATCTCCAGATCAACATACCGTCAACCAAATTGACCACGACCTCGCCTGTAAGAGATGGGCATCAACCATCTTGGATGTTCGATCCTATCGTGGAGCATTATATTGATTCCGACCACTATATGGTGAAGGCGACTTATAGCTGCAGAGCTTCTTCGGTGCATCATTCGAGATTCAACCCGGCAAAAATTTTTGCGGTTGACAAATTGTCGGATGAAGCCACGGTTGTTGCTTATACGACTGCCCTTGAGGAGAAGCTGACGCCCTTGCTAAATAACATCAGCAACGAAGGCGCCCTTGAGATCTAGGATCAAAGACACCATCAAAGGGGTCGCAGAGGAGGTTGTGGGCTACAAAGCCCGGAGAGCCCGAAATGATTGGTTTGACGAGGAATGTCAATGTTCGGTAGATGCGAAAAACGAAGGATATCGGCAATGGACCGAACGCGCAACTTGAGCAAAAAAAAAAAAAAAAATATGACGAGCTTCGACGATTTTCGAATAGGTTAATTAGGCGTAAGAAACGTAAGAGTCTTGACGAGCAGTTGATGCAAATAAACCAAAGACTAGCTAGTAGGAACAGTAGACAAGCGTACAAGCTAATTAATTCAATTAGAAGTGGATACCAACCCAGGACCAGCCTCTGTAAGGATAAGGATGGCAATATCATTAGCGACACCGATAGCGTTGATAAACGCTGGGCCTCACATTTTGAACAGCTCCTCAATGTTCAACCAAACAACCCCACACAAGAAGTTCTGGAGCTAATGGCTGAAACAGGCCCTCCCGTTCAATCCTCAACAGTACAGTACAAGCACTAAAACATAATAAAGCCCCGGGCGCTGACGAGATTCCAGCTGAACTGCTGAAGCATGGTGGGGAGAGCCTTGTTAAGGCTATACACACACTTCTCGTTAATGTATGAAACGACGAAATAATCCCGGAAGATTGGCGTAAAAGTATCATTTGCCCAATCCACAAAAAAGAGGATAAGTTGAAATGTGAGAACTACAGAGGCGTCTTATTGGCTTGTACGAGCGACTTTAGACCTGGTCGTTCGACGACAGATGAGCTTTTTACAGTGAAGCTTTTACTCCAGAAGTGCTGAGAATACAACATCGACGTATACCAAATATTTGTCGACTTCAAGCAGGCATACGACAGTATCGATCGAAGCGTACTGTACAACATTTTGCTGCATTTTGGAATACCGGCTAAGCTAGTGCGACTTATAAGGATGACGATGACTAATACCGTCTCGCAGGTCAGAGTTCAGAACAGACTTACTGACCTATTTGAAACTCGTACTGGACTCAAGCAAGGCGACGGGCTGGCGCCGACGCTCTTCAACCTGGCTCTGGAGTATGTTATTCGAGCCATGAATTTGGACAGCAGCGGAACGCTACTCATTAAATCGACTCAACTAGTAGCCTACGCCGACGACATCAACATCATGTCTCGAAGATTGGGTGATGCAGAAAGCCTTCTGCATAATCTCAATAACGCCGCCAAAGAAGTTGGGCTACGTATCAACGAGTCTAAAACCAAGGTCATGATGCAATCAAAAACTAGAACGCCAGTAAATTCAAGCATCACAGTGGGTGACCTCAATGTAGGGTATGTAGTAGGGATGTCAAAAACCCACCCGTAACCCAGTTTTCGGTTGTTTTTGGTTTGTAGCAAGGCCGGTTAGACCGTCCGGTTTTAACCGTTCTCAAAGTACCGGTTTTCCGGTTAACCGAGTCTTTTCATTGCCTTGCTTAGAATTTTAGTACAAACTAGGGGGCTTGCTACGCTCGCCAACCCCCGGGGCCGACGCTAATTTCGGGCGCGACCGAAATTTGGATATCCTTCGCTCTCCTTGGGCTAAAAGTTTTTTCGGGCGTACCTATGCCTTGTAATTAATCCCCCTCTTCATTCTTTTTCTTCCGCCTTGACATAAGTTTTGGGCTTGGTTGAAATAATAATACTCGGAAAATTTTATTGGGGTTGGGGGGCATGGCCCCACAGTACGATTCCATTCGTTTTTAACTTTTTTGTTGCTTTGGTAAAGACACATTAATTCAAGGTTTTGTGAAATTGGTGGAAAAAATGTTTCTTACCAAAACCAAAATGGGGGTTGGGTTTGTATGGCCACCCCATGGTCAGATTTGACCAATTCTTAGATATGTTTTGTGTCATTAAGAGAAACACGTTTGTGTGCAATTTTGTTGAAATTGGTACACAAATAAAAAAGTTTTTCTTAGAAGAATCTAATTTGGGGAGTTGGGTTTGTATGGCAGCCCCATGACCCCATTGTCCGATTTTACCGATTCAAACATACAAACTGCCTGCAGCAAAAAGAAGCATTTGTGCAAAATTTCAGCTTCATAGCTTTTAAATTGGCCGAGTAAAACGCGTCGCAACAGACAGACAGACGGACAGACAGACGGACAGACGGACATCGCCCAATCGACTGCCCAAGTCATGCTGATCATATATGTATACTTTTTATATGGTCGGAGATGCTTCCTTCAATGCGTTACAAACTTCATGACAAAGTTAATATACCCTTTCACTCTATGAGCGAAGGGTATAAAAATTCACGTGTTCGTATCGTATGCAAAATCAAAACAAAATGCACGTACAGGGTGCGCCAGAGAAACTAACTTATTTGAAAAAAAAAACTCCCGAGTGAATTGGGCGGGTAGACGGGTGGGAGGGGTCGCATCTGGAGAGGAAAGTCCCCAAGTTGTCCATGATGCCCTAGAGAGCAGCGGGTCTCCGCCCTCGAGAGCATGCAGCTCCTTACAGGAACATGATCTAGGATTTTTTTCTTCCAAGCCTCGAAGAAATAAACGTTAGAGACGTGTGGTTTAAGCAAGATGGAGGCTCACAGCACGAGGCTCAATGAATTTGTTGCAACAACATATCCGCGACAGCCTCATAATCAAGAAAATATAAAGAATTGTATTAATTTTGAGATAATTTTTTTCCGGTTTTAACCAGATGGACAAACAACCGTCCGGGTTAAGACCGGGAGGAGGAAAACCCAAAAAAAAAAAACGGTTAACCGATCTGAAAATACCGGTTTTCTGACTAACCGTCCGGTTTTTGACATCCCTTGTATGTAGACAACTTCACTTACCTGGGCTGCTTTTGTCAAAGGACGCCAACGAAACAGATGAGATAAACCGACGGATACAACTAGCTAATAAATGTAATTTTTCGGTCCTCCCAATTATTTATACACGTGTATAAACCATCATCCGACCTGTGCTATGCTATGCCTGCGAGGCATGGACCCTAACCCAAAACTCTGAACACCTGTTGGACTCATTCGAGCGAAAGATTCTCCGAAAAATCGGGGCCGTTCGTGAACGAGGTGGCGCATCCGGTACAACCTTGAGTTATATCAGCTGTATGATGAGCTACAGGTGTCGAAAATCGTGATATTGCAGCGATTGCAATGGACGGGACATGTACAAAGGATGAACGACGATCGCATGCCCAAAAAGTGATGAACGCGCAACGAGTGGACGGAGCCAGATTGCGTGGACGACCGAGAGCCCGATGGGAGCATTCTGTATGTGAGGACGCCCACCAGATGCTAAGCTCTCGGAACTGGAGGACAAGGTCGCGTGACCGCGATAATTGGAGGTTTTCAATCCAGGCGGCCAAGGCCCGACGTCGGGCTATCGGGGAGCTCGATATGCTGAAAGGAGTGACAGTGGTAGGTTTTGCTGATGACATAGGTGTCGTAGCAAAAACTGAAGCAGTCCTGATAAGCAAGCGCAGAAAAAAGTGTTCCCTCAAAATCAGTGTCGTAGAGTGTGTCATAACCTCTAAGCCAGCCATTAGGTATTTTGGGATTATGGCTGACTCGAAGCTAAGTTTTGGAGAACACTTAAAGTATGTAGGCGATAAGGCGGCTAATGACTCTAGCAAGAGGAGGCTGCTATTGTCGAGGGTGGTAACATCAATCATTACATATGGCTCGGCGGTTTAGGCCAGTGCATTACGGTTTAGCTGTAACACAAAACCCTTAAACGCGATCTATTGTAGGTGTGTTTTGAGAGTGTGTTGTGCGTACCGCACCAAATCACACTAAGCGGCCTACTGGAAGGTGGAATGGTGCCTTTGTTGATCCTAGGGGACGAGATCAGCAGGCTGTACAGCGGTCGCCAAGGCTTAACATCGGGCGAAGAAACATTGAAAGGCTGGAATATGTGAGAAGGTGGCAGGTTCAATGGGATGAGGCCTCTACTGGCCGATGGATACGTACCCATATCCCAGACATAGCCATGTGGGTTAATCGAAAACACGGGGATATGAATTTTTACATGACCCAATTCTTAACAGGCCACAAACGGTACCGACAATATTTGCATCTGTTAGACGACTCGCCAGAATGCCCGAGATGCAAGGCAATGGCGGAGGATGCGAAACATGTCTTCTTTGATTGTCTCAGATTTGGAGATATCCGCACTCAACTCGAAGCGAAACTTGGGCAAAACATAAGCCCCGAGAACCTAGTGGTTCTGATACTTGTATCAGCAAATAACTTGGACTCAGTAACCAGGACAATTTGTGCCGTCCACATGAACCTACATAGGGAGGAGCGTGACGCAGGTGTGCTATCTATGATGGTGGCTGATTAGCTTAAGTTAGCCCTGTGAAGTAATGCTGAAAGGTGGTTTCGCAGGGTCAAGCGGTGACGAAAGAGGTTTAAGGTTTAGTCGGTACGAGTCCAACATACCTGCATGCTGGCGGTCTCTGGTACACGGCTTGTATCAATGCAGTATCTATGCAAGATTCCCCATCTCTATTCAGAAAAAAAAGTCTGCTTGAAAAGAAGACATCTATGTGCCGGAATTATTGAACTATCGAAATACGAGGACAACTTCAGGAATGGGTTGGCTGATAAATTGTCGCGTAGGCAGCACACGGTGGATCAAGATTTGGTTGGTAGGTGTGATTTGTCCAGTGTTGATCAGGTAAGGAGTGTACATTGAAACGTATTTTAGTAGGAACAACTACTTCTCTCTCTCTCTCTAGTTACTGTTAACCCCTTGTGGGGCATAGGGCATCAACTACGCCTACTTTCCACCTTGTTCTGTTCTGTGCCATCGTTTTAGGTCTAACCACTGTTTGTTTAATGAAGCAGCCTCGCTATTAACCGATCTTCTCCACGTGTTTCTTGGTCGTCCAACACGACGTCTAGCATTGGCTCCCTGAGGGTTCCAATCTAGGGCCTGCTTTGCAATATTTGTTGGCCCTCTTCGGAGAGTATGACCTATCCATTGCCACTTTCGCCTTTTGACAGAAGTGCCTATCCAATCCAGGCCTGTGATACTCAGGAGATCATCATTGGAAATAATCTCCGGCCAGCGGATTTGTAGGATGCGCCGTAGGCACTGGTTTACGAAAGTTTGCAGCTTGGTTGTTATCTCGTTGGTCACCTTCCAAGTTGAACAGCCATAGCCAGATATTACAATAGAATTGAAGATTCGGATTTTGGTGCGCCTGAAAATGTTGTTATTTTGCCAGAAAGGAGTCAACGTGAAAAAGGCTGCCCTAGCCTTATTGATACGCGATTGTACATCAGCATCCGCGCCGCCATCTGCTGTGACTATGCTTCCGAGGTAGCAGAATTCGTCAACTTTTTCGACTGCCTGGCCCGAAACACAAATTCCGCTTTGTCCCCCAGGATGGGAGCTCAAGTACTTGGTCTTGGCAGCATTTATCTTGAGCCCGGCATTACGACTTTCGCAATGCAGAGCATCGGCCATTTGAGCTGCATCCTCCTTTTTATTTGAAAGCAGACAAATATCGTCAGCATAGTCCAGGTGTTGCAGGTAATCAAATATTTTCCATCTGATACCTTTCCTCTGGTTTTGAAGCGCGCTCGCTAGTACATCGTTAATGGCTATGAGGAAAAGAATAGGTGATAAAATGCAACCTTGTCTTACTCCACTGTGCACCTCAAAAGGATCTGAAAGCTTACCCTTGTGCGAAACGTGACATTGGGCTCCCTGATAAGATTCCTTGATGATGGAAATTATTTTATCTGGTACGCCCCTCCTACGAAGAGCTCTCCAAATATACTCCCGATCAACACTATCGAACGCCTTCTCGAAATCAATGAACATGAGGTGTAATGGGGATCTCCATTCGGCGGATTGCTCAATAATAATGCGGAGGGTGTTTATATGGTCGCTACATGAAAAACCCTCACGAAAGCCAGCCTGTTCATTGCTTAAAGTGCGATCAACTTCATCCTTAATCCGGTTCAAAATAATTTTAGTCATCAGCAAGCAAGTAGGCAAATACCGGGTTATATAAAGTTTGGAAACTCACCATCTCGAATGTGGATTTTTTTCATTTAGATCGATAGGAAATCGTTTGTCGGTGATTGTCGGTCAATTAAAAAGATTTGTCGGTCCTTAATTAATTAATTAGGGCCTAACAAAGTTTGACATATGAAATGTAATTAACTGTTAAAAAGGTATTAAAACGGGATGTATCTTGTTTTTTTTTTTACTTTTATCGATTCCTCGTCGTTTGTCGGTGTTTGTCGGTCACTTCCGCACAATTGACGGTCCTTAATTACTTAAATAAACGCAAATGAAAATTGCATTAAAAGTGTAAAGTTTAGAAACTCACCATCTCGAATGTGGATTTTTTTCATTTAGATCGATAGGAAATCGTTTGTCGGTGATTGTCGGTCAATTAAAAAGGTTTGTCGGTCCTTAATTATTTAAATAAAAGCATTTTAAAGTGTATCAAAACGACATCATGTAGAAAATTAGCGGATCATTTTATCCGACTTGTTTTTACATTCATTTCATAGATGGCGCTCTTTTAACGGATTTAAACGGCTGTTTATATATTTAAAAAAAAATCAAATTTGCGATGTAAGATAGCCAACTTCACATAGCTGTGTACACGACAGACGACATGCTCCTATGAAACATCCTGATATATAAAACAAAACAATCTTTGATATCTAAGCAGTAGTTTTGTAGATAATATGGTTGGGAGTATCCTCAGCGTGAATACTTCCATCTACTGTCACTGTCCGCGACAAATATCCGAAGAGAAACTCTGCTGCTTGTCCAAGAAAATACACGACAACTTGAATTCCGCTTGTTACAATTTATTTTGATCTGTACAGATTGCAAGTTCGAACAGGAATGAAAATTAACAGTAA
Source organism: Microchrysa polita (assembly GCA_949715475.1). NCBI lineage: Eukaryota > Metazoa > Arthropoda > Insecta > Diptera > Stratiomyidae > Microchrysa > Microchrysa polita. The sequence continues at coordinate 77,063,152 of OX454421.1, read as the reverse complement.
TTTACAGTGACTAAAAAAAATATGAATTTTGACAATTGATTTTATTCTACAACAAATGCTGCGCAGCAGGTGGCAAGAAGATGAACTAAATAGTGCTGCCATACTAATCCGTGCTGCCACAGTTTAAATCCGTTAAAAGAGCGCCATCTATGAAATGAATGTAAAAACAAGTCGGATAAAATGATCCGCTAATTTTCTACATGATGTCGTTTTGATACACTTTAAAATGCTTTTATTTAAATAATTAAGGACCGACAAACCTTTTTAATTGACCGACAATCACCGACAAACGATTTCCTATCGATTTCTAAATAAAAAAAATCCACATTCGAGATGGTGAGTTTCCAAACTTTATATAACTCAAATACCGCGCCAATTATTACAATCCTTAAGGTTACCCTTTTTGGGAATTTTAATAATTACGCCCTTTTTCCATTCTGCTGGAAGAGTTTCGGTTTCCCAACAATTTCAGGCTTGTCTAACCCTAATTACAACGGCCTTAGAAGGTAAGCGTGAAACTATTGTAAGAGCGTATGTACGTACGTTGATAAATGAATGAAAATCTAACAAATTATTGCAATGTCTTCTTCTATCCATAATCTCGACAATCCACCCTCATAACGGTAATACGTAGCAATTAAGTTCAGGGATAAGAGGTTCGCAGGTATCTGTGGGTCTGGAGCCTCTGTTTTAGATGAATGATTATGATGAATGTCGCCTTATAAGACCACATAAATCAATTTTCCTGACCAGGGGCGGCGCATAAGGGCCCGCAGGGCCCGCGTGGTGGGGGGGCCCACGAGATTTAGGGGCCCAAAAGCCATATAAACAAGAAGAAGAGATATACACTTTTCGAAGTCAAAACAAATGCTAAATTTATTGTTCCTCTTTCCACAGGTCCCTTGGATGAATAAATTTAATATTGCCCTGAAATCTTTGTTCATGAGACAATCCGGATCCTCAAATGGCAGGTCTGCGTTATTGGCTGTAACTGTAGCCGCAGTTTGTAATCTGATCCACCCTTTTCCTTGTTAAGTACCATATGGGCAAAAAGATTCTTTAGGTTCATCTGCAGTGGTACTTAGTCCAAACTAGTTAGTGGGGCCTAAGGAAATAGAGTTGAATTGTCGTGTAGAGTCTAGTAGAGTCTAGGCAATGACTCTACTAGCAAGTTAAAACCCTAGGCCGCCCACACACAAAGCGTCATCATTTTTTTTTACTCTTTGCTCTGTAAAATTCAAACATTTTCTTCGATTTTGACATATTGAAAATTCAAAAAAAATTGATTCAGATTCACCATGTGTGCGTGCGACATAAGGGGAGATAGGGCGTTCAATCATAGGTTCGCGGGATCGAATCCCATTGTAGGCGCAGGTAATTTACTATGCTTAAATATCACCGTTTTTATTTTAAAATAAGAAAAACTATTGATGAACTCATTAATTTAATAAACGTTACAACAAGAACGCTATTCTCAGTATAAGAAAACAAAGAGTGAAAGTAGCTCAGCAGCAAAGTTATTTTAAGTACGACGTTCTTAATTTTAGTAGAAACACTGTAACGTCAAAAGCATGTTTCAAAAGAATTGGTTTAAGGTCGAACCACACTTTTTATTCATCAGTCACAGTAATTTCCCATACAAATTGGCAGAGATGTCAATTAACTGACAATCTGTCAGCTTGTATGGATAACGACTGTGACTGATGACTGAAGTGTTCATCGACCTTCAAGAGTATTTTCGATTGATTTCACTCTGCTTGTTTCTCAGTGTAGGGGGGCCCACACAAGAAGTTGGCGGGAGGGCCCCGAGTGAAGTTGTTCCGCCACTGTTCCTGACGAACATATATTTTTATTTTTTTATTCTCTAAATTGCCTAGTTAAACCTGGTAAACTCGCGACTAAATTTAACAAATGAAAATGTTTGTCCAGTGTTGATCAGGTAAGGACTGTACTTTGAAACATATTTTAGTAGGAGTAGGATAGAAGCAGATCCTACTCCTGTATAGTGATAGTTCTGGAGTTGGACACAAAACACTAAATTAGGGAACATCGCTTTTGCAAATTCTGTAAATTGTAGTAATATTGCATAAGAGCATCGAAACCAGGTGGACTTTTGGGCAGATCCTGTTAAATGGTGTTATGGACAATTTTTTAACTACGTCCATAAGACATTCGGGCACACTAAATAAATCAGTGTACTGATGGAGACGACTAAAAATGTTTTGATCAGAGCGCATACTTCTAGTGTAATTCACTTCCAGTTTTATATCCTGTCACATTCCATCCTATTTTGTTTTTTTTTTTACTCAAAGTCTAGCCTAAAAGTATTATTACGTATAAATAATAAATATCCCAAAAACTCTTACCTTGCGGATATAACGTCTGAACATTATAATCATCCAATTGCAACGTTGCATTTCCACCGGATCTCGTAAAACGCACCACATGATAATTATTGTCATTGACTTTAACACCAATCTCGCCCAATGGCAGATCATGCGAGCCCACATTGTACACCAGAAAAATGTTTCCTTCGACTATTTCCAATTCCATGTAGTCCTGTGTCGTGGCACTCTCGACACGTAATATCACAGCATCCGATTTTGTTGTTATAAAGCCCAAGGCAATATTGTCCTCTTCGGTGTCGGGCTGACGTCCGGCCGGAAATGTATATTGGATAATACCCTTGTTGGCTCCAAACTCATATGCGATTGATTCTGGAAAAAAGATGCGGGGGAAAGTGAAATATATGTACTATGTAGCAAAAGTGAGGGAAGTTGGATTTTTTTTTGCGGGCATTTGTTTTCATTTCGATGGACGCGCGAGGAAAAGGATAACATTCAATTTAAGAGTATGTGGAAAAAACACATAGTCGGCGATTTGTAAGGGATTAAAAGCGTTCTGATCTTGTTGAAAAACTTGCTGATGTTTGTTTACATTTGAGTTTTTATCGTGTATTCTGGTCCTTTTGATTTCTGGAATATTTTTTTTTAATAATACATATCGTGAAAATTTTATTCATATTTGCGGCCTCGGTTAAACTATGTTTCACAATACGAAAGCAACTGAACGATGAAAAACAGTCGTTGTACTTAAGAAACGAAGTTTATTCTCGCGCCAACATATAATTTCCCGAAATTATACTCGTAGTAAACCATCTCGTACCGTATGATCCGAATTTACGACATAGCTCACAAAACGGACGAAAACATAATTTCGCCAGTCTGCCTTCATGTCCACCATGCAAGATTTCGGACATGGTCATTTCGTCTTTCGACTCGGAACAATTTTATCCTTAGCAATAACCATAACACTAAAAACACGACTTACCATCATAACATGTAGGACCCGTGTACGATGTCATATCACACTCGCAGGCATACGTATTCCACTGTTGAACACACACGCCACGATTAGCACAAGCATTCTGACTACATTTCGTTGGTCCTTCGCAACCCGACACGACCAACGAACTCGGCACGACCGCATCGCTGGTCAACGTCGGCGATGTGTCAGCCAAATCTAACGATGCAATACATCCTTCGAAACCAGATCGCGATGCAATCGCTGACGGCAATTTCGGATACATATCCTTGAACACGCCGCCAATATACAATATTCCGCCCAGCTCCAAATTCAAATTGCCGCCGGGCGCATTGAATATCTCCAAGGTATCGTCCACCACAAGGATATGTGTTTTCGGTCCGGGACGTCGTATACTAACCGAATGCCATCTATTGTCGTTCATATGAATTCGTGATTTGTCCCGGATCGTGATGGCTCCGTCGCCCAAATCGAATGTGTAGTGTATGTGACCGTTTACCAGCTCGATGCCGACAAAATCATTTCGACGTCCGCCATTGTAAAGGAGCAATCCGTTCGCTTCGAGAGTCTTAAATCTAAAGTCGATTGATATGCTATTGTAGGCCTTGAGCATGGGCAGACCAACGTACGAGTGCTTGGAGCGGAACGTGGCTGCATGATATGGATTTGGCGGTGGGGAGTTGACCCATCGTGCAGTCAATTTAAAGGTGGTGGTCGGTAGAGCGGAGAGTTCTGGTCCCAGTGATTTTGCAATGTCGATAAATCTGCAAGGAATCAAATTGATAATTGGATGTAGATTAGAGGTGAAGGATAATAGCAAGCAACTGATTAGAGGATTTGCTTTCTACAGTTGTAGTTCCTGGAACAATTGCATAATTTGTGTGTGCATACTAGTTTAGTTATGTTTATTCCACTTTCTCAACTCAATAATCTGAAATTTAACCATTATCCAGAAATAAAAGCAGAACAGATATGTTGTATTTGCGGTTACTTAACGTGATAGGTGACAGAAAACATTTAAATCAACCACCAAAGCAGCATCTTCGAGGCATCTCCATGATGGCCTTCCTTTAGCGGTTGAACGCTATCATGGTTTAGCGATGTGCCGACAACGCATCCTAAGAAAAAAAACTTCAAGTCAAGAAACACGAAACAAAAGCCTCGAATTGGACGGATAAAAATCAAACGACGACCCCGCTAACGAACAACAACTGATTACTCTTTCGGACCCTGGAATGTACGCTCCCAGAATAGAACGTGGCCCTAAGAGCTCTCCTGGATGAGGTAGAAAAATTCAAGCTGAGCATAGTTGGAATCCAGGAAAAGCAAATGGCTCAAAAGCGAGATTAGCGACGGCAATTCGCAACCTATTCTTACGAGTGGTAAAGAGGAGGGCAACAAGGAGTTTGGAGTAGCTTTCATCGTGAGTAAGCAGCTCAAGGATTACGTTATCGGCTTCAAACCCATAAAGGAGCGGCTATGTGCGATCCGTATCAAGACCCGTTTCGCTAATCTCTGGCTTATCAATGCGCATGCCCCTACAGAAGTAAAAGAAGACACGATTAGGGACGAGTTCTACAACCGCCAAGAAACACTTTTCGACTCCCTTCCATCAAACGACGTTTAGCTGCTGCTGGGGGACTTTAACGCCAAAGTCGGAAATGAAAGCTGGTTTAGGGTAACTACTGGAGGATGTCTGCTTCGAACCTCCGTGGCGAACGGTTGTCTTTTTGATAGAGTGGCTTTCTAAATTCTTAAAATTTTATATAAAACATAACATCTCGTATCGAAACAAAAATACTGCTAATGTGAACTGTGCGAGCTATCTACCGTGTACATATCGTGCTTGCGTAAATCGTTGAACTCAGCAACAAATAACTGTGCCAACAAACTTAAAAAATTGTGGGGTTTACGGTTCAGTGACCCCCAGTGATAATGAAAGTGTGTCATCGTTAATAAAACCAAACGTTGCGCGAAAAGCTGACTACTACAGAAACTGGCTCTGCTACGCTAGCTAACTGGAGGAAATGTGAAAAAGGTCACGTGAAGTAATGTCATCGATCTCTCCCGAAGCCAAAAACAAAAGTATAATGAGTCACCTAAAGTAAGGCGACCAACTTTTAGAAATACCAATCCGGGACATTTTAAGTATGATGTGTACTTCAGGGTACAGGACGTTAATACTCGTAGATTTTTTTTTTTAATTGATACTGCTAGTGGCGATCCTACGTAGGGGTTTTGGGGTTCAAACCCTCTCTGAAATGCTGATTGTGATTATGTTTGGATGAGAAATTGAGTTAATATAAAACACACACTGCAGTCTTAACAGAAGAAAAGTTAGGTCATTTAGGCATTTAAGGAATCTGAGGCAATCGAACTTACATTGACGATAAGCAATTACATGGATGATGGCATTTTCTATTCCAAAGGTGCTTCTTGTTGTTTAAAAAAAAAAATATTTGATAATCAAGCTGATCACTTTATTATGACCCAGGTCTGATCACTGGAGAAAGATTACGTGTAATGTTCGTCCCTCAGAAGTAGGACAACTGAAACTACTCTCTGGTGTCTGACTTTGAATTAATTTTGAAATAAGTCTTTCGGTAATTCCACATATTTGTGAAGAGATTACAGACTTTACGGTCCAGGTATCGGCAAAGTACCTACTCTGGACCGCTTTTAACGTTTTCAATGCAACCGTAAAAAGCGGTCATGATGGTTCGTAATCAAAAATTACACAATAGTTCAACAATAAAAATTAAATTAAAAGGAAATCAAATTTCAAGAATCGGAACACGAGACACTTTTAGTTCTTCTTGCAAATATGCAAATTTTGTAAAATGTTCCCTCAGACCAGTAAAGAAATCAAGACAGATTTTTTTCAGATATGAAAGAGGATAATATTTATCCACCGGAGACATTTTTTTTAGTTAAAAGATTTAATGATCCCTATATTTATCACAAGTAAAATAATTTTTCTGTGTCGTTTAGTGTAAACTCACTTATTTAAATACACTGAGCAGTTTTAAAATATGAGCACCATCAACCTAATTCCTATAACCCCTCCCGAAATATTTTTATGCGTACGCCCCTGGATACTGTCATAAGCAACAACATTTCCAAGGTTACCAAATGTGAAATTAGGTAATCGGGGTCTAAATTATAATGAAATATAAAATTTTATAGCTTCCTCACAATCCCAGTTTTCACGTTAAGCTTCAAATTTAGAAATTTCATTCGATAACATAGATACTGGTATGAACTATTTTTATGGTAATGTTGTGGGGTAAATGGGGTCTGAAGGTATACAAAAAAAAAAGATTTTTTTTTTTAAATTCATACTTTTCGTTGGAGTGACATTTTTTAACAAGTTCCTGATTGTCATTAAATACTCGGTAGAAGTCGTCGCGATTTCCCATATTGAACTTTAATTCGGTTATAGCTCGAACCGTTTCGATTTTGAAAGATGGTTCTGAAACTTTTCGGCGCGAATTTCAATTGAAAACAGACGTTCTGTTGGCGCGTTAGTACCTGGACCATGGCCAAAACAATCTTGTATGAGACATCGTTTTATGTCATTTTTTGAATAACTTCCATTCAACGCTGCTTTGGACTTACCTGAGCTCCTCCTATTTTTTGTGCACTTTATTCGATATTCATGTAGAAATTACAAGCATATCCCTTAAAATATTGCCTTTCAATTTGGCCAGCTTCGAACAGTTTCTATAAGTCGCTTTTTATTATGAGAGGAATTAAATTTTTCTGCGGCCACCTCGTATATTTGTTTTTCAATTCTAGAGTGAATGGGCCACTTCCGTGAAAGCCATTTTATCGCTTTTTATTGCTTCTACAAAACTGTCCAAAATTTAAGCATTTTTATGTAAAATTTTAATCAGAGCTCTGAGCTTTCCCGGGTAAAAAAAATTGTGTAGAACAGCAGGGCACTTTTCTTGCGATAGAAAATAGGATTTTAATGACAGATATATTTGTAAAACTTTTTCTACAGCCGGCAAAAGTGCGAGCACCTTGTTTTGCTGTATCCGAGCATTTTCTTATATTGGACCTCTGCTTCTTCCTGAAAATCTTTCAAGCTTTCAACGCGAACCTTGTAAATATAAAAAATACCGGCGTACAGAGGGCTGCGCCCGCAATACGAGGGTTTTTTAGAATTTTAATGCATAGTGAATATTTTTTGTACATATAGTTTATAAGCAATAAATAAGAATTGTGCACAACATTAATGAAATGCTTCCTGTAAATCTATTTTTGGATTGGTCTAAATAAACGCGTTCCACCTTTAATTAGACCAATCCAAAAATAGATTTACTATTTACCCCGTTTGTATAAAAATACTCCAAGGAAATCTACAGGCATTTTTCGATTTAAGATTTCTGATGGCCTTTCCTCAGGCAAACGTAAGGATGGCTTGGCTTTATATATGAACTGAAGCTGTAAATCTACTGTTACTGTTTTTTTTTTAATCAAGGAAAAGCAACTTATAAGCTGACATAAGAGACCACGCAAGCTTTCCTATGAGTATTGAACAAGAATACTTTTGCAACTACTCAGGGAAACCCTGTTAACTTCAAAAATATTTGTGGCAAGTACCTACTATTACCATTCTATGCATTTCCACCAAATTTATTGTTCATTGTTTTATAAAGTTAAAAGATATGCATTGAAGAAATGCTTAAGAGGCTTCCCTTACATTGTGAAAGGCCCTTACTAAATACTTACTTGGCTGTATTTCCGGTTTGGATACAGTTATTCGAATGAAAATTCGTAGACATATTCCCTATGTAATTTTCTAAACACCCTTAGCAGAATTTTCGTATTTGGAAACCTAAGGGGGCTACACACGAACAAATTGAAATTTTACAAATTTACTGTTATTTACTTTTCCTTAGCAAAAGTCAACAGTCTTAATATTTAACGTATATAAGGTCATACTGACCAATCTTTGTGCAAGGTTTCATATCGATCCCTTTAACGGTTTAGAAAAACGGAGGTCGAAAAGGAAGTTTAACTTTAAACGCCAATAACTTTTTTACCGTTACTCGAAACTGGAAAATTTTAACTGATATGAGATGTACTCGTTTAGATCTTTGATTTAAATACCCATGCGTTAATCTCCGATAAAAACTAAAAAAGTCGACTTTTTTTAAACGTTCGGGACACCCTGTAATCTTCTTCCTACCAACTTCTAAGGTATTTGTGCCAAAGACTGTAATCATTCTACACACTCCTACCAAATTTCATGACAATCGGTTGAGCCGTTCGCGAGTTATTTAGTGAACAGACGGACGGACGGACGGACGGACGGACTAAATCGATTTCATTAGGGTTTTTTGAAAAAATTCTAAAAAACCCTAAAAAAGAGTAACTCTTTGTAATGATATGTTTATTATCAACTGGCAATAAATCTGTTGCCGTTTGATCCCACTCCAATGATTTCATTTAAGTCCCGCTTACAGTTTTGAAAAAATGTTGCTCTGAGCCTTACGGTATACACCTCCAAAATTTGTATTTGCGTTATCAGCGCAGAATGCAACGACTTTTTCCTTTAAAGCGGCTCTTCTCCTGGCAAAGCTGTTATTTCAAGCTAGTTCTCACATTTCAATTTATCCCCTTTTTTGTGGATTGGGCAAATGATACTTTTGCGCCAATCTTCCGGGATTTTTTCGTCGTTCCATACTTTAACGATAAGTGTGTGTATAGCCTTAACAAGGCTCTCCCCACCATGCTTCAGCAATTCAGCTGGAAACTCGTCAGCGCCCGGGGCTTTATTATGTTTTAGTGCTTGCATGGCGAGATCAACTTCGTCTGCTGTTGGGGGTTGAAAGTTAGGGCCTGTTTCAGCCATCAGCTCCGGAGCTTCTTATGTGGGGTTGTTCGGTTGAACATTGAGGAGCTCTTCAAAATGTGAGGCCCAGCGTTTATCAACGCTATCGGTGTCGCTAATGATATTGCCATCCTTATCCTTACAGAGGCTGGTCCTGGGTTGGTATCCACTTTTAATTGAATTAATCAGCTTTTACGCTTGTCTACTGTTCCTACTAGCTAGTCTTTGGTTTATTTGCATCAACTGCTCGTCAAGATGTTTACGTTTCTTACGCCTAATTAACCTATTCGAAAATCGTCGAAGCTCGTCATATTTTTTTTTTGCTCTAGTCGCGCTTTCAGTTTATTGGCGATATGCCTCGTTTTTAGCATCTACCGCATTTTGACATTTTTCATCAAACCAATCATTTCGGGCTCGCCGGGCTTTGTATCCCACAACCTCCTCTGCGACCTTTGTTGCTGATGTTATTTAGCAAGGTCGTCAGTTTCTCCTCAAGGGCAGTCGTATAAGTGACCACTGTGGCATAATCCAATAGCTTGTCAACCGCAAAAATTTTTGCCGGGTTGAACCTGGAATGATGCACCGAAGAAATTCTGCACCTATAAGTCGCCTTCACCATATAGTGGTCAGAGTCAATATTTGCTCCACGATAGGACCGAACATCCATTATGCTCGATGCCCATCTCTTGCAGACAAGGACGTGGTCAATTTGGTTGACGGTATGTTGATCTGGAGATCTCCAGGTCTGCCTGTGAATGCGACGATGCGGAAAACAGGTAGAGCTAATGACCATATTTCTGCTGGTCGCGAAGTCTATTAGTCGTTGGCCATTGCCGTCACAGTCTTCATGGAGTAATACCCTCCAGTAATCCCCCTATGCCAACGTTCGTTTCCGACTTTGGAGTTAAAATCCCCCAGCAGCAATTTGACATCGTTTGATTGAAGTGAATCGAATAGATTTTCTAGGCGGTGATAGAATTCGTCTTTAACGGTGTCTTCACTGACTTCGGTGGGGGCATGCGCGTTTATGAGCCAGAGATTGAAGAACCGGGTTTTAATGCGAATCGCACACAGCCGCTCGTTTATGGGTTTGAAGTCGATAACATGCGGCTTAAGTTGATTGTTTACAATGAACGCCGCTCCAAACTCCCTGTGGCCCGAAGGGTTTCCACTTGTGACAATTGTGTACGAATTTCGGTCATCAATCTCGCTACTAAGCCATATTGTTTCCTAGAGTGCAACTATGCTCAGCTTATATTTTTCGACCTCATCGAAGATGGCCCATAAGGCCCCTGGCCAATTCAGGGAGCGTACATTCCAGGTTCCGAAAGAATAATCCGTTGTTCGTTTGCGAGGTCGTCGTTGGGTTGTATCCGTCCAATCCGAGGCTTTCATTCCAGGTTTCTTGACGTAGAGTTTTTTCCAAGGGTGGGTTGTCGGCCCATCGCTTAACCATGATAGTATTCGTAAAACGAAAGAGGTCCACCATGGAGAGGCCTCGGAGGTGCTGCTTCGGTGATTAACTATTTGTTTTTTGTCACCCTATTACATTTAGTAACCTGAGATGCTGAAGTTGTTAATACAGCACTCAGGCGCAGCGGTTACTCGGATAAGGCGGGAAAGTAACGCTCCGTAGACAAACATAGGAATTGGCCGGAGCCGCTTACCCTATGAAGCTCCTCCTGCATAGCTAAGGATCCGCAGTTATGCCACAACTGAAAAGGATACAGGAATCGGCCGGAGCCTTTCAACCTTTATCCTCCCCCTTACGGGCTGGCCCCTTATGGGTTGCACTAACAAAAAAATGTTCAAACAATTTAAAATGTGAAAAGAGACTCAGAACTTACAACTTATTTAAGCAAGAGGGGCACGAACTAAAAAAGATTAGGAACCACTGATCTAGATAGTATGGATATCTACTATCAATCTGTTTGGTACAGTACCTAAGGGGGGGCAATTTGTCCTCTTGCCCGGAGCGGCGTAAGTGCTAGAGCGGGCGCTGGTCATGGGGCTGCCATACAAACCTAACCCCCCAAATTAGATTCTTCTAAGAAAAACTTTTTTATTTGTGCACCAATTTCAACCAAATTCCACACAAATCTATTTCTATTGATGAAGCAAAACATACGTAAGAATGGGTCAAATCGGACCATGGAGTCATGGGGCTGCGATACAAACCCAACTCCCTAAATTAGGTTCTTTTAAGAAAAACTTTTTTATTTGTGGACCGATTTCAACCAAATTCCACACAAATGTATTGCTATTGATGACACACAACATATGTGAGAATAGATCAAATCGGACCATGAGCTCATGGGCCTGCCATACAAACCCAACCCCCCAAATTAGGTTCTTCTGAGTAAAACATTTTTATTTGTGCATCAATTTCAACCAAATTTCACACAAATGTGATTCTATTAATTAGACAAAACATACGTAAGAATGGGTCAAATCCCCAAATTAGGTTCTTTTTAAAAAAAAACTTTTTTATTTGTGCACCGATATCAACCATATTCCACACAAATGTATTTCTATTGATGACACAAAACATATGTAAGAATGGATCAACTCCCGAAATAATGAAGCTAGCGGTTTGAAATTTTGGCCAAATGTTTGTTTTGCTAAAGTCTTTGACGGTATTGAAAATGGGCCAAATCGGACAACGGGTTCCCCTACCTCCCATACAAACTACCCCTCCTTGATATTTTAATTCGGCCATAACTTTCGGTAGAATATCGCTATCGACCTGAAATTTTGATCAATGTCTCATTCTGACATATACTTTGAGTTGATCGAAAGTGGAGTAGGTCCGACTACCCCTACCCCTACTTCCCCTACAAAGTTATATTCAGCCATATCTTTTGATAGAATGTCACGAAAAGCTTCAAATTAGTACCAAATGGTAGCCGTTGAATGCCTTGACAAGGTAATAAAGATGTTTCAGGTCCGACCCATCAAGCCCTCCCTCCCTTGCGTGCCTTCTTGGTCTGTGCATGGGTATAGGGGTATACACTCATCGTGGTATTCGCACGATTAGAACTCGGTCTCGTTATATTTTTCTTTTTGGGTATCTTTGGCATGTAGCAGAAATAATTATCACTATTCGTTCCGTCACGTGTATGAGTCACATGTGCCTCATGAAGCAAAACAACAGGGGATTTTCGGAGCGCGGACGTAATAATAATGGTGACGAAAAAAAGTCAGACTGTGAACATGTAACTATTCATGCAGTCAATAGAAGATTACAGGGGTCAGGAACCGTCAGTAAATCAAAGGGCTATACGTAACGGCTTAGTGTAAACATCAGTTCATAATATCTGTATAAGAATCTACCTCCACTCAGCAAATGAGCGATAAAATTGTCACTTTTTTATCAAGTTATGTATTCCTATTATTCATTTAAAAGGTGCCGGCTGAAGAGATGTGACAATCCAATAAAATAAGTTGCAAAAGACGCTTTGCTAAGAAATAAGATGTCAAGTCATATAGGATGGCTATGGCATGCAAGGTTAGGATATATCCAAGAATATTAATATTAGACTGCCATAGTGATACCGATTCCTGACTAGCTTGTACTTCGAAACCCGCACGACCTTAGTAGTAGTGCTAAATAGTACCTATCTAAAGTGGAGTGACACGGGATGGAAAAAAAAGCTACCGGCGCGGGCGTAATAATCCGTCTCTTTGATCAGACATATGTGTGGCATGCATTTCCAAACACGTGTGACCCAGAGGGCAAGGTATGATGGTCCATTTTGGGTTGAACTCGAGGAAGCTGAAGTAATAAGGCAAAATAAAAGCCATGTCGGAGGTCTGAAAGAGAGGGTTATAAAGGAAAATGCAGTCCGTGCCAGTTAACAGTTGTCCCAATTCCAACCGTTCAATCGTCCGAAAGACCCATAGATAAATACTGCCAGGGAGCACCTAATCGCTTCTCACTCGTTCAAAGTAATTAAATTAACACCTTTATTATCTAAAAAAAGAAATCGTCATGGTCCACGTAGTGTCACATCCATAAATTTATGAGACACATGTGGCTCATGGACGTGAACAGGAGGAAAGCTTTGAGACGCAACTATCTCATAGACAAAAAACTACTTAAGATAATTGAGATCAACATAATCTACACGCCTTGTCCATATAAAAAAAATTATGCTGCATATCGACGAGTGTTCGGATTTGGATTCAGCGGGGCCCAATTAGTTTAAGAAACTATGTTCTTTTTAAATATTATGCTTTTGAATTTTCTTGATGGTTAATGGGTTAAAGAAATAGGAAAATAGGAACCAACCACTTTTCAATAAATTTACCAACAATAGCACATCCTCTGAAAAATACTTAAACCAAATTCTCACCTGTGTCCATTAAAAACGAATCCTTGCATTTGTCCCACGAAATTCGGCATTGTCGATGTCATCTGTATCTCTTCTTCGGCATGAAACAGACCGCCCAAATGTATGCTTCGTATCTCCATCAAACTGTGTCGTGTCAGTACCACTTCGGCTGAAGTAAGACAATTAAAAAAAACACAGGGTGTGCACAAGCCAACATAAGAACATGGTTGTTCAATCGAATAGAAAATTCTTGTTCATATTTTTTTCAAACTAAAGAAAAAACATCACATTTCGTTCTTTTCTCTCTTTTTTTCACTGTTTTTCATGAATATTTGTTTCTCAGGCAAACAAGAAAACGACAAATAGCTTTTCTGATCTTTTTTTTTCGATATTGATAAGAAAGTGGCTTTCGAAAAATAGAGCAAATGGCGAAATATATAGGTAGTAGAGAAGCGAAGAAAGCGATAAAATATTTAGTTTTGGAATTATGTAAAAAAAAAATGGTTTTAAATATGTAGAAGAAAAATTTTACAATTCGCATTTAACATATTTTCTCTCCAGCCATTTCTTCTATGTATTATGTATGCATAAATCGACTAATTCGAAATTAAATAGAAAAGAAGATATCAATATTATTTGACAAAAAAAAAATTGTGCCGCTTTACTTTCACGAGGTGCGAGTTTTATCAAATATATATCGAATTTGCGCAGAAAGGGGTAAATTACTGACAACACGTCTTTCAATTTCAACAAACGTCTAAACTGACATACCTATTTCATCCTTTCTTTCTTCGAGTATTATAAGGATTCGAAAAATCTATTTTTACTCGCGCGTACATCTATCGTTCATTTACCCCTTTTCTGATGCATCATTATAACAGCTTTCCACTAAGTTTTGCAGTTTCGGTTTTGAGTGAATGAAGTTTTGTATATAAATTTTCATTTTCGGGGAGAAACGAGGGTGGACAGAAAGGGATGGTGATGTGAAGGTTTGACAGAACCGAACAAAAAAAAGATATTGAAAAGAAATTGGATGGCTAAGAGAAAAAAATTGATTTTGACAAAAAAAGAAATTGTGTGGGGAAATCAAATATATTTACAAGCGTTCGGGTCATGCAAGCATGCAAGCCTAGATGGGGGAGATGGGAAATGTCCTTTTTACAAATATTTTTTTTATACAAAAATTTGTTCCTACTATTTTTTTTTCAACTTTTAAGGATGTTGTAAAAAGGACACGAAAATAATAAATGAATATCTATCGATAAAAAAATAAAAACAAGGGAAATGGATCAATGGATTGGTCAAAGCTATAGACTATGCAAAAATCCAGTCCAAAATATTATGTCTCTTGGATCGGAAGAGATTTGGAAAAAAAAATTCCAAACAAAACTTTAAGAGAAACAAAATTCTTGTGAAAATAGTACCAAAAACTTCCTATAAGACAAGACCATAAATCTCATAGCACAGTATATGTAGCCATTTTTTTTGGAAAGAACAAATTTCTCGAAACAAATTTTTTTCAATTTTTTTCCATTCAAGCCAATAACAAACAACAAATTTACAATTACAACCAATCAATCGCTAATACTGTTTGACATATCCAATCACGGTGTAGATTTTTTCGATTTTTTGACGGGATTTTTGAATTTTTTCTAAATTTTGTAATTAATTTAATTATTTACAAAATCCAGTCGAAAAAATGGAATAAATCTCACAATCACTACATTTCAGTTAAAATGAAAAATATTATGTACTATTTATAATATGTATATAAATGACCAAATATTCAGGCAACAATATTCAAAACAAAAACAAAAAGAACCAGAAACGAAAAACTGAAAAAAAAACATTTCCATTTAAAAGGAAACTAAAAAGTTTGGTGCAATAAAATAGCGCCCTGACGCTCGCACGTTTCATCACAATGTCGCATTAGTGTGTCCTTTTCCGGATTTTCGGTTTGATTGAAATACAAATTCCGTCAGATACAAAATCTTTTTTGAATTTAATTTTTTTTTCATTCAAATCGATTCGCGATTTTGTTTCTATTGTGATGAAGTCAATACAAATGTAAATGTCGCGCGTATACGTTTCTATTTTAATTTTTAGTCAATTTTCACGATTTAAAAAAAAAACATGTTTGTTCAGTGTGAACACGGTCTAATTTGAAAAATCCCGTTTTCGATTAATCTTTCGATAGGATTCCTCCGTATTTTTCAATCAGTCCGTTTTTTTTTGTACAAAAAATAGTTGCTTTAAGGATTCTTTTTTTTATGATTTATCCTATAGATTGTATAGAAAAAATATTGTCTATATAGACTTTTGTTGTTTTTTCGGGATTAAATAAAATTTGTTCTAATATTCGTATTACAGAATATGGGTAAATTAAAAGTTTAGAACAGTTTGTATTTATATTGTAAACAAAAATTTAAATTAGGAATTTGCTTTAACTACATTTTATTCATTATTTTCTTTTAGTCTGGATTACGAACAAAATTTCGATTATACAAAAATTATTATTCAGGACGGGTGAAAGGAAATTATGTCACAAAAAAAAAAAATATAAATGAAAATCAGGATGAAAGTTCAATTCGTTACTTTGTTGTTGTTTTTTTTTTTACTGTTAAGATGATTTTGATTTATATAAGACAGACATATATATATATAGAGAGAGAGAGAAAAGGGAATATATAGAAGAGTATATAAGAAGAAAAAACACATAAAGCGTAAATTACTGCGAATATCTAGCGAATTATAAAAAAGAAAGAGTTTCCTGTCTGTAATGTTATCTGGTTTGAAAGTAGTGTTTAATATGATTGCTGTCATTTGAATTTGCTGAGGGTATGCAGACCATGACATTTGTTCAGACGAAATAAGCGTGGGCGAATCCTGAATGGTCACAGAATCAACCGTATGCCGGCGTACCATCAGAATTGTCAAGGTATGAGTGAGCTGTGGTCTACAGCATACAAAAAGACCTTAAGACAAGTATATTTTTGTAATAAAATTTTTGTTTTTACTTTTATATACAGGATGTTCCGCAACCGGTTCGCCATAGACCCATGGTATAGTCTACATTTCGTTTTAGAAAAATACGTAGTAATTGCATTTTTTGGTGAATCTTTTGTCAAAAAGCTCGACATTCTGCGGAAAACTCAGATTTTCTCGATTCCTGTAAAGTGAGACAAAGTTTTTATTATATCCTCTGAAAGTAAACCATTTCTCTAATAAAACCACATCTGGAACGTCTCGAACTTCTTCGTATCTTTCGGGATATAGCTGTTTAAATTTTGCGAAAATTTACTTTTCAAATTTTTATGCTGAACTTTAACTTAAGGTGACCAGACTTCCGAAGGCCCAATGCTGTACACATACTTGCGGAATTCGGTTTTCAAGGAAATCCTCAGTCATACTTCTAGGTTCCAGGTCCGAGGTTCACGTTGCAGAAATGTTGTGAAATTCTATGATGCGCGACAGACAGAGAGAGGTCTGAGCGCAGAGTAGGGCGAGGTACAGGATCTGAGTGTACGTATGGACGGGCAAGAGGTCCAAATTCTACAAATTCACCGCTCGCTGCGCTCACCTTATCCTATTTCCCAGCCGCGCTATGTATCGAAAATGTTTACGAATTTTGAAAAGCGCGACAGACAGCGAGGTCTGACCGGAGCGAAGGGCGAGCTATAGGATTTGAGTAATCCTAAGGACGAGCCAAAGTTCTAAATTTTATCAATTGCCACTATTGGCTCACCCCTTGCTGCGATCGTACCTCGCTTTATCCACTGGCTACCAGCGCTGGTTGCAAGGATGTTACCGAATTATGAAAAGCGCAACAGACAGAGTGAGTTCTGAACGAAGTGAGCCAGTGATATAAATTTAACGAATTGTCTTACATTGGCTTACCCCTCGCTGCGCTTGCACTTGGCCTTATCCTTTTTCGCAACAGCACTGCGTCGCAAAAATGTTGGCGAATTCTCTAATGCACGACAGACAGTGCGAGGTCGACGAACCAGAGGTCTAAATCTAATCTAAACCTGGTTGCAATATTTCTGGAGCAGAGTTTATCTTTATCTAACACCCATGCCGAGTCCTTTCTTTAGTATACATTTTCCTATAGAGGGTGATAAAGGAGTCGAAGTACAGTGGCTGATTTTTCAATCGTTTTGTCATAGGGAAAATCAACTAAAATCTCATCATTTGGCGGTTGTAACTTCTGAACCTTGGCAGCTACAGCCTTCAAATGTTCACCAAATATGTTTGCCAAATTTCCAAATTCCGCTCAAGAATTTCCAAATTATGGACAATTTTCGATTAGGAAACACAGAATTACACAATTTAGGCAGGTGAAGCTTCCGAACATGGATAGATAGACCATAAAATTTGGAGGAAATATCAGCGCCAAGCAGCGTTGTGCAAGTAGTCTACTCCGAGGTAATCTACATCGTTGTCGACGCGTAGAGTATGTATGCAGACAATTGACCATTTGTCTACGCGAGCGGTGTATAGGCACAATGTAAATAATTAAGAGCTTTGCAGCGAGATGGGGTAGCTCCATTTTTATTTATTTCCAACTCTTTAATTTCAAACTTGCCTCATGTTTAACCGATTTACTCAAACTACAATAAGACCCTGATAATCCAACCATCGAAAATCCGGAATTTGGATAACTCAAATTCGTCTTAAGCCACAATTTCTTTTTATAAATTTTGTTTGTGCGTACGGCTCTATAAGCTTAAGGAAATGCATTTTTCGAATGCGAAATTATTATTTAACTATAAAAAGGCATTTTTTTAAGGATTGTATTATAAATACTATCCACTAGGATGAAAATTAGTGCATTTCGAAAATTCGGACAATCCGAAAATCCGGATAGGGTTCGGTCCCAATCAGGGGCGTGCGCAGACAAATATTTCGGGAGGGGTTTTATGAAAGAGGTTGAAGTTTGAATTTGAATTAATAATTAGTTTTAGCATATCGGTTAAAATATAACGATAGTTCGAATAGGCTGTGACATTTTCTATGAAAAATTCGCTAGCGTGCCGTACGCAAAATAGTATACCACAATTTTGCATGTTCCAAGTAGGCATAGCCGACAAGTAAAATATCATGAACCCACAATTGCAGCTGTTTATAGTCAGTCAAATTCACGGAAATACACCTACATGCCTACATGACATAGGGGGGACATGAAAAATTGTGGAATACTGTTTTGCGTACGACAGGCAAGCGAATTTTCCATAGAAAATGTCAAAGCCTATTCGGGCTATCGATATATTTTCAAAGACATACTAAAACTCTCTAATATTTATACCCTACACACGTAAAATTGTGGTTTTTTCGTTAACTATTTTGGGTTAATAAATTGTTATTCTCCCACAATCATTTCTTTTATTGTTCGGTTACTAAGCATCAGTAGCCTTTCAATATAGATTACATATATTAAAAAGTGTCCAGAGTTTCATAGTACTTTATTATGACTTGAGCTTGCTAGGTAGGCTCTATCTGTCCTCCAATTATTCCAAAGTGCCGCAGAACTTAATTGACAAAAAAAACTGAGAGACTCCTCTCAGTATCAATCCCAGCTATTGGAAAAAAACATTTGAAAGCAATTTTTTGTGGTACTTGAAGAGTCTTTCGAAAAGCATCTTAGCGCAGCACTATCTCTGTGATACTGAGTTACTTGCTCAATTTTCTCATCTTCCGACTGTTAGAACTGCTTTTGTATTAAACCGATTTGTATCTTATATTACATCGAGCAATTTAGGAGGGGGTTTGAATTTGAACCCCAAAGCCTCTACGTGGGTTCGCCACTGATCCCAATCAACCTGGAATAGCGTCTCTACTACATATGAAAATGATTGCAAAACAAACGGGAAGATACACTAGTCGGCATTTATGTATTTTGACATATCATACTCTCGAGCCCCGACACTGGTTTTGTTTAACTGAAGCAAATAACGGTAAATTTATTTTATCGCAGTTAAAGTACATATCGACATAAATAAATATGCTCAAATTTTTCCTGTCTTCTTTCGGACTCTCATGCTATAGAAAAGAGAAAAGATGGGGGCGTAATTCTGGTGCGGCATAAGTATTTTGACAATAACTCTTTGATTTAACCCATTTTTTTCGCAAGGATTGATGCACAAAACATATTCTTATTAATTTTTGAGTTCCCCATATTAATTTTCAAATAAAAAATATCACCAGTGGCTCCAAACATAAACAAAAATCAGAATTTAGATGATTGGTTTGAGCATCGATTGATGCAAGCCTTAGTCCTGGTTTACACATTTAATACGCTACTATTGAATTTTATTTTATACGGTAAACTGTTTATTACCAAACAAAAAAAAAATGTTTCAAAACAAAATAAAAACAAATCTTGGCGCTATCTGAAAGAAAGCGAATGTGAACCCCAAGTGATGATTGAGCCACGATGAAGAACTCTCAGAAAGAAGTGAAATTTAAACCAAATTGTGCCGAAAAAAAAGGAATATAACTTCCGACGATTCAATGACGACCAAAGGAAGCTTTGGCTAGGAAACAGAGATTTGAAGCCTAGCAGCCTAGGCTATTGTAAGCAATATATCCCTGCATCACGAGGGAGCCTCCACTGTGGTATTCATTTTTAAACCCTGGAAATTCATGCATATTTTTAGTATGGAAAGGTCATGCTTCGCCGAATCGACGACCCTCAACTTTGAGGCCTCATAGAAATTACCCTTTCGCAAAATACTTATAAAATTTGACAGATTTTCAATTCTTGGTTTATTTAGAATGGAAAAGCATCCATTTTGAATAATTTTGTAAGGAATTTGATTTACAAAACAATTTTTTTCAATTTAATATTATTTGGCCGGAAATATAAAACATTAAATTTAAAAATTAAATTAAATAAAAACTAAACGTTGATATAATTTAAAAAATGTGCCCGAATCAGAAAATATATATTCTATATAGATAGAAATAGAAAGTTGGATTTAATGAATTAGAAGCTCTTTTATATACAAGAGGCATTATCCATTTTGGGGTCCCAACACGGGTTTTCTTTCACTTCGCCTACTCCAGTTTTTGGAGTATATTTTCGAATTATTAACAAAAAATTTCGGATTTTCTTCTCCCTGAGTTCCCTTGATTAATTCTAATTCTATGTATGATGTCAGAATTTGAAATTGAGTGCCTTGGGGGCGATTTTTATGAGTTCGAAAGGCAATCTGTCTAAAATGAGGCACCATTTTGAGCCATTTTCTTGATTTGTCCTATTTTTGTCCTGGTAAATATTTTTTCCATAATTTTTGAAAAAATTGGTCCAATATTTCAAAAAGAAACATATGTGCTATGACCTGGTTGTATGTACACAGATTTATCGTCGAATCGACAACCAGCCATAATAAATACTGGAGTTCTAAGAGTTACACAAAGTTCATCCTTCGTCGTTTCGACAACGCCAATTTCCAAAAATCCAACTTGTCTTGCTTACTTCGACTAGCTGCAAGGTACCAGGCAAGTACATCGGCACTGTAAGTGCTGTACGAAAAATCAGCTCAAAATAATGAAAATTGCCGAGAAAGACGGGATAAGTGTGATGATGTGTAGTCGATTCGACGAAGGATGACCTTCCAGGGTTAAAAACCAAGTATCCGTTTTTCCACTTGAACTGGGGATTTTCTTTAAATATTGATTTTTTTTGTAAAAATGTGATAAAATAACGAATATTAGCCGAAAAAACTTTATCCGAAAGTTGCTGTAGCTTTAACTTTTTCCTTAGTAACAGAGGTTTGCTTTTCGTATGGTTTTTAAATCTTTCTTTGGTTTAACTTTATCTGCGTATGCATGCAATTTGCCTTTTTTAGTTCTAGGCCGAAGGTGGTCGTTATTATCTGTGCCTCCGATGGCACATTCTTCATATTCATAATATCCTTTGGTTCAATTAAGATATTTTCCATAAATATTTGGAAGATTTTTCGGTAATTATTCGATATACCCATCCCATTTCTGTGATGCATGAAATAGTTTTCTATTTCCTATCTCTTATTCAATTTTGAAATTTAATAATGAACAGTCTACCTTATGAAATTCAATTCAATTGCAGCGTCTCCAACCTTTAAATCAGGGTTGAAGTTTGCCTCTACGGAGACTTAAACCAAACTTCGAATTTCTGATTTTTCTCCAATGTTTCAAGCCACTGGACACGTTTTCTGCTCGGAACTCAAAACATAAACATAAATCATTAATAACAATATGTTTTGTCCATTTTTGCTAGAGAAGTTGGTGTACAATCAAAGATATAAATATTATCAAAATACTTATGTCGCACCAGAATTTCTCACCAATCTGTTACTGTTCTCTTCTTTATAGCAAGAGAGTGCGAAAACGGACAGGAAAAATATGAAGCATATTTATTGCTGATGATAATGTACTTTGATTTCCTTATAAGAAATTTACCGTTATTCGCTTTAGTTAAATAAAATCAGTATCTGGGCTCGAGAGTACCAGATGTCAAAACCCATATGCCGCCTAGTGTATGATTCAGTTGCCATATTGAATATTAAAAGTGGACGGCCAACCAAATGGCTGTCAGTTTGAATGCAATGACAACTGCCAGTTGGCAGCGCGTGCTACCATCAGTCAGGCAGGTCTGGATGGACCTTAATAAAAAGCATTTTGCCCTACTCTAGGTCAGGAAGATGCACCCATTGTTTTTGAAAAATCCATTTATTTAAAAAACAAAATAGAGCCGTACATTATATATGACGAATCCATATGGATACAACATGGATTTAGTTGGATCAACATCCCAATTCGCCCATGGGTTCATTTGACTGAAATCCATAAATAAGCGTGTAAGTTCGGCCGTATGCATTTCCAAAAAAATTGCATTAAGAACTGTTGACCATACTTTTCCAATCCCTAAAATGTCCTTTTTTCATTTCATTAAATATTTTCACACTAGCTGCCTTCAAAATTTTGTTCGCTGTAAATTTGCCGTAAGTCTCAAAATACTGAAATCAAAGGATGAGCTTTGCCAAAATTTCGCTTATTTGGTTATCCGTTCAGTAGTGTCTGCAAACTTCAGTAGAAAGGGAGGGGTTAGGGGTAGGTAGGTTAATTCGATCGACAGATATACACTTCTTCTTCTTCTTCTTTCTCTTTGTCCGAACAAGGGCTTGGTATCCTGATGTCACCTCTGCCGTAACAGAAGTCCACAGGTGGGGCTCCTTGTATCGAACGGTTGGCTAACCAATAATAGGTTGTATTGCCAGGTTAAATGTGTCTAGCCATGTGGCTTAGGTCTTTTTAGGTTATGGTGAGTAATCTATCCCAATTGATCAGATTGTCCGCGGGCCTCCACGCTCTGCCTCGGACCAAAAACGCATCCCTGTGCTCGCCACTTCGGTGCAAATCCTCAACACGGTAGATGCACTTAATGTGCGCAGAACAATTGACGGTATTGTGCCGCAACCCAGAACCGAGTCGACTCTTCACGTCCGCACTGAACAAAAGCTGATAGAAGTCTGACAGATATACACAAAAGATAGAGAAAATAAGCCTTTTCACCAGGTCAATGTTGATGGAAGTCATTCAATTGCTCATGAGGGCGGAAGACATTCAGGCAAAAAAGTTATGTCTCCATAAATTTACTCATTGTAAATTAAAGTTTGTGAAGAACAAATGTGTGCATATTTTGGCTCATTGTGAATTTTTTGCATATTTGAATGGTTATTCTTCTATTTGGAGTGGATACTAATTCGAGAAAATCTTCGAAAATCCGCAAACACATTGCAGAAATGTTGTTTAGTGCGAATTGCTAGGCAGGGTGATTCGAACAAAAATCATAAAATTATTAACTCCTTAACGACCACAGTTACTACAGTAACATGACTTACTTTTATTAAAGAAGAAATTAGTAAAAACGAGACCGAGGCTAATTTCGGGCGCGGCCGAAGTTTGGATACCCTTCGCTCCCTTCGGACTTAAAGTTTTTTCAGGCGTACCTACGACTTGTATTTAATCCCCCCCATTATTTTCTTTCTGTCTTCACAAAAGTACGGTTGCGTCGACAAAACAATATATTTGTGTGGGGTTTGGTTGGAATAAGTATGGGCAAATAAAAATATTTACTCAGAAAAATTTATTCGGGGATGCGGGAGCATGGCCCCATAGTATACGATTGCTTTGACTTCTTAGATGCTTTGATAAAGACACATTAATTCAAGGTTTTGTGAAATTGGTGTAAAAAATGTTTCTTAGAAGAACCAAAATGGGGGGGGGGGGGGGGGTTGGGCATGTATGGCAGCCCCATGAACCCATGGTCCGATTTGATCCATTCTTGCATATGTTTTGTGTCATCAATAGAAATACATTTGTGTGAAATTCCCAACTAACAAACTCTTGAGAATTTAGCTCTTGTGAACTGGAAAAGCTCTCATAAGACTCTAGTAAGGCTCTCGCCACTCTTGTAATATAGCTCTAGTAGCAAGATTCAAATAAACTCTTTAAGTACATTTATTATAAGATTATTACTCTTGTAGAGTTGTATTCCTGTTACAAGTTCATATTTTGTTGTCATGAACTCTAATAAAGACTTTTTAGTGGGAGTTTAACTCTTTAAGGCTTAAACTCTTATAAAAATATTCTTTCAAGAAGTTTATTATTACGACTCTTATGATGAGAGCTTTATAGATACTTAAGTCTTTAACGACTTCTTATAATATTTATATAAGAAAGGTATACTAAACATATATAAGAACAGTGTTGTGAGTACACGATTGATTTCAAAGGAGCTAACCATATAATCTGTCAAGTCTGTCTTTTGAATCGTCTTTTGATCGTCCGCATTTCGGCGAAAGGTTAAACAAAATTATACTAGAATTTAAGAGTGATGATCCTCCCGGGCTAAGGATTGTTATGGGCAACGTGAATTCTCACTTCAAACTCATTCCTTGATGTCTTCACAAAAGGATTACCAAGCTGATTCAATAAACCACAAAAAATCAAATCAGGACACCTCGAATTGTTTTCACCCTGACCTTAGTGAAAATGATAACACCATCGAGATAAATGGTTCAGACAATGAGTGCATTTAGCAAACAAAACACAAAAATACTATAAGAATCACCCACTGAACCCTTTCTTCGTTGGATTTATAAAAATGCGATACACTTTTTATCATACCACGACAGAAATAATCAAACGTCAAATTATAGGGATAGCTTATACTGAGACTTAGGCGCTTGTTGTATGTCTTTAAGTCCCATCAGAAGAGTTAAGCTTTAGTAAAGAGAAATAAACTCTGATAGAGGGACTTTAGCTATTATAAAAAGAGTCACTCTCTTGCAATAAGAATTTCGGTCTAATAAAAAGAGCCGCCCTCTTGCAATAAGAATTTCATTCTAGTAAAAAGAGCCGCCCTCTTGCAATTAGAATTTAAGTATAGTAAAAAGAGCCGCCCTCTTGTTATTAGAATTTTAGCTTTGTATGAAGATTTCATCAATGGCTGCCATATTTTTCATACTAGGCTGTGGTTTTGAGGAAAATAACAATTTGAATTAAAGAGTTATTATGTGTATGTCTATGACAAAATTTAAATTATAGTCAATGTTGAAGTTGAAAAAAAAAATTATTCAATGAAGTTTTATACTAGTTATCAACAGTAGAAAAATATTATGTTTCCTCCAAAATTAAAAAAAGTAGATTATTTTTAGGGGGCTTTGCTATTTTTCGAAGCAAAATAGCCATATTCAACGATAAAATTTTAATCGCATTAAAATGTCGACCCATATTTCTAGAAAAAACTAAGTTTTGCGAAGCAATTATCAGCGTGAAAAATTTTCATTTTAGCTGAGGTCGAAATAATAACACATGACATTAATAGTCGTTCTCGTAATATCTACTTATGTTTGACAAAAAAGGATAGCGAATGTGGCAATATCATGCGCACTCTTTTTCGCTACACCTATTAGAAGAGCTTGCGTCTCATAACAAGTGTATAGTATTTTTTTGAGACTCTTACAAGAATAAATTTCCACTCTAATAAGAAGCCTAAAAGCCTTCTAATAAGACATGTGTATCTCCTATAATGAGATTTTAACTCTTGCTACAAGATCAAAATAACTCTTGGAAAGTGTGTCATTTAATACTTATAAGATTTTTATAAGGATCTTATAGTACTCTTTAAGAGTTAAATTTCAAGAGTTGATGTCTTGATGCTTGTTCTTGTAAAACTCTTGTAGAGTGTTATCAGAGCGAAATTGTTAGTTGGGTTTGGTTGAAATTGGTGCACAAATAAAAAAGTTTTCCTTAGAAGAACCTAATTTAGGGGGTTAGGTTTGTATGGCAGCCCCATGACCCCATTGTCCGATTTTACCGATTCAAACATACAAACTGTCTGCTTGAAAAAAATTCAGCTCCATAGCTTTTAAATTTGCCGAGTAAAACGCGTCGCAACAGACAGACAGACGGACAGACCGACATCGCCTAATCGACTCCCCAAGTCATGCTGATCATATATGTATACTTTTTATATGGTCGTAGGTGCTTCCTTCAATGCGTTACAAACTTCATGACAAAGTTAATATACCTTTTCACTCTATGAGCGAAGGGTATAAAAAATAGATTTTTTTCCGCCTATTAATAGTCATTATTTGTTTCAAAAGTGGTTTAGTTTTTTAAAAATAGAAAATAGAAACCCTGATGATGGGCACTTTAGCCCGAAATATATTGGTTTAGCACGGAAATAATAACTTTCATTTTAAAAAATCGCGAATCGTAATAGAGGCAACACAACATTGCACCTTTCATATATGTAGACCAATGATTTAGGTAACCATAGGGATGGGACTTTTGGACAAAAATACCGGTTGTCCGGTTATTCCGGTTATTTTCCTCATCGGTTATACCGGCTCGGTTTAACCGGCCAAAAATACCGGTTATTGAAATAACCGGTTAAAAACCGACTAACAAAGAAAAGGCCCTCCTGTTCTATATTTTTCCATATTTTCCATATATTTTTTCTATATTTAAGATAGCATTGTGACCGCAGCGTAACTTATTAGGAAACCAGGCACCTCGCATTAACATTATTTCTTAAAACAGGACATTTTGCGCAAAAATGTGAAAATTTGCACAAATAATGAAAGTTTCAATAGGAAACAATAAATTTAGGCGATACGGAATTTCTAATTGTAATAGAAAAACTCAGCTGGATTCGATGTACTAATTTTATGGTGAAGCTGTGCATCCTGCATCAAACGGATTAAAATTCCATTCGTTGATTTGGCAGAGTGCAGAGTTTAACAGGTTGAGTCCCGGCGTCCAGTTAGCTGGACACCTGAGTCAATAACTATAGCCAGCGTTCAGTATACTGGGCACTTACATTCATGTATTTCTATGGCTTTTGGAATAACTTTGGGATAGTTTTGGAATGAAATGAAGGCCTCGGTGTATGGCAAGAGTTTCGTTCTTCTTTCACCTTTGGAATTGTTACCAAAGAGCATGTGCAGCTTGCAGAGTTGTGCATCTTATTTGGACCTGTATTTCTGTTCCGTTTACCTTATACGTAAAAAAAAATTTGAAAATATAATACCCTATATCGACAAATGATAAAAATATAATAATAAATTGGTATGTATTTTCTAAATATTCGAGTGTCGAAGCTGAGCCGTTTGTATGGGCGTTCGGTTTATATGGACGAAATACTTTTGTATTGCCCAACCGTCCGACGCTATCCGAAACAATGTCGGGACTCAACCTGTTAAGCTTTATCCACACTGCCAATTGGCAGCTCGCGATGCCAACTGGAAGTTGTCATTGCATCTACACTGACTGTCATTTGTGCGGCCGTCCAATTTCCCAGTCTTCTCGAATTCAAAGTGACAATTTTGTTCGTTTTTTGTTTGAAATAGTGTAATTTTCTAATGGCAATAATTTAAACGCGCGTTGTCCGATTTTAAAATTACAAAAAAAAAAAACAAAATGAAAGTAGTTTGGTTATATCATGTTCAGGCTCCATTTGGTGGCTAGTGTAGATGGTAAGCAGCTCACGACGCCGACGCCTGTTTTTTGACGAGCTACCATTTGGAGGTAATATAGGTACAGCTTTAAATACATTTTAATTTGTGGATTCGCTACTTATGTGCGCCGTTCGACTAACTTACTCCATTAAATCGAACACCCAGTGCAATGAAGTTTTTTTTTGGAAAAATTCTAAGTGTAGTTTTACCAAATAGACCTTTTTATTGCACTAGCTGCTTGTTCTCTGTTGAAATATTGTGTGGAAATTTGGAATGTGCGCCAATTTTAAAAGTAATCACCGGTTATTCTCGGTTTTTTCATTTAAAAAATAGTACCGGTTAATAACCGGGCAAAAATAGTACCGGATATAACCGGTTTTTTTAATTGAAACTACCGGTTATTCATAATAACCGGTTATTAATTCCCATCCCTAGGTAACCATCGCTGAAATTAAAATTAGTTTAAGAAATGCTGACAAATTTGTGAAAAACGACTGTCTGCATAATTTGGCTCATTGTGAATTTTGTCGGAATTTTTAAAATTTTATCTTCTATTTTGGGGTGGGAACCAATTCGGGATAATCCACAAACAAATGCAGACAGGACTCATTGTGAATGTTGTTCAGTGTGAATTGCTAGACAGGGCGATTGAAAAAAAATCATAAAATGATCAACCCCAACGACCACATTTATTACAGTAACATGACTTAGTTTTATTATTTTATTAGTGTAAATTTACGAAAATATAGGTATACTAATCCTTTCCAAAAAGTATCAGAAAAACAGTAGCCTTCGTCATTTTTTCCTATACGAATTTTATTTTTCTGCAGCAAATTTCCCAGCATGTACTTATCCGGTCAGGAGATAAATGCAAATTACATGAAAATGAAGAGAATAGAATAATTTTGTCCATTGTGAATTTTGTGCAGGTTTCAATATTTATTCCGCTATCCAAAGTGTAGTCCAGCCTGTGGTGCACATTTACTGAAATCCGCTACTTTGCTCTGGAGATATAAACGAATGTATTCGAAAAATAACTGTTTTCATAACTTTCCTCATTGTGTTTTTTCGCATATTTCAATAGCTATTCTGCCTGTAGAATAATCCGGCGAAATCCATTTACTCAACTCCGACAATTCATTCAAAAAATACAGGGAGTATGCGAAAAAGAAAAAAATCTTTAAAATTTTGCTCATTGTGAATTTTTTGCATGTTTCAATATTATCCTGGATGTAACCAACTTCCAGAAATCCACTAAGACGTTCAAGAAATATAGACAAAATATGCGAAAAAACACATCGTGAATTGTTGCTTATTGTGAATTTTCTGCATATTTGAATGGTTATACTGCTATTGCGATCAGAGTCTTATAGCCAACACAGATTACGAACAAATCCTGGTGTACATTAAAATTAATACGGTGAAAACTCTGGATGATAGTCGAATCATATGTCACTAAATCCAAAATTCATCACATAAAGTACCTCCATTATATAAATTGCAGTACAATATGGTACAACTGTTAATCAAATGGGGGATTTAATAAATCATGTCGGAAGTGTTAGCAAAAAAGGAACCCATTGTGAATATATGCTCATTGTGAATTTTTTGTATGTTTCAATAGTTATTATAAGCGGTGCGCCCTTGGCAAGAGGAGATGGTAGAACTTCCTCATGTTAACCTGAACCAAATGTCTGTCTGCCCTTATAGTTGTTAACTGAAGAGATTGTGTTTCTCAATGTAGGTATTCGTTGAACGGGTCTTTAGTATTGGCTTTATACACTCGTTCTAAAGTGTGTGTCACTGATCAAGTTCAGTAGAGTACGGAAAAATAAATCTCTCGAAAAAATACTCAAAAAATATCAGAAAATCACAACACTAAAATCTTGGAAAATTTTACAAAACTAAAAAAGATTGAAAATCAAACCAACTCAGCTCTCAAATTCGTTACTGAATTACTGGATGTAGACTATAATAAAAATGAGTTCAAGGATGAAAAGGACAAACGAAAAAAATCTTCAAATTTTCGTCTGAATTGTAGGTATACGTTTTTCAAATCAATTAGATAAATAAAATGGAAATTTCTGTTACTTTACTGTACATGTAGGTACAATTTACATAGAGAAAGAGAAATACAAAAAATATACAAAGAGAGAAGGAGGTTAAGAAATTATAAATAATCCTTTTGGTGTAATAATGTCCCTAAAAATTTCTTTTTGACAGGATCTGTTAAGAAAAACTGAATCTTAACTTAAAAATTGAATTTGAATAGAAATTACTAATAATTTGGATAGGGCAGTCCAAAAGAATTTGGCTGCTCAAATTTAAGATCTACACGATTTCCTGTTTTGGGCAAATTTATCCAAAGTGGATTTCGCCAAAAAAAATCAATTTTTTGACTCTATTTTTTGCATTTTTATGTTAATAGCAATCGTTTTTTGTATAATAAATTTTTAGTTCAATTTTAATTGATTTTAATCCGATTCGATTGCAAATATGAGTTTTTCGTTGTAACTGTTTTTTCAGTTGTCTCATTATTCTCTTTGATAAAATTCGTTATCATCATTGATTAGTTAAACGACACGTCACGACACGTAGTAGGGCAATTAAGTGCTGGTGATACATACGTAACATACCCCTGACGGGGGCAACCCCGTCCACTTGTAGGCGCAAATTTGATGCGCGTCGCGAAAAACGTATCGTGTGCCAGTTGTTATCGTTGAAAACGCGATTATCCGCGAGACCAACAAGGAGATTCTGAAAATCAAAAATATTTAATTGGCAATTTTTGTATGGAGTTGTTAGAGTGGAAAATTTCCGTTTCAGGCAGTACGAATGATTTCTTTGGGACTAAAATGCTAGAGCAAAAAAGATATATTTTCGTATTGCCTATACAGAACCAACTCTATATGTTCAAATGAGTGTCAGCATTGAGCTGTTTGAAAACAAATTTGAATCCCTTGGGCGGCTTGTATCCATTAGATACCATTTCAAGAACGTCCACCTTACCTGTGACCTTTCTCCCAATCGCACACTGGCACGTATACGTCCTGCCACCAGAGCAATTTCCAGCCGATTAGGTGACGTTGACTCGGCACTGGTCAACAGCAATAGTCCTACCGGTCGTGCTGTTTTAAATCGCAAAACCAACTCTTCAGTTTGTGTTTTTGTGCCTTGTCCGTTCGCCAACCAAATGGTCATGTGTTGACTTCCGTTGAAAGCAAGAGTCGCCGAATCGCGTCCGCACGTAGGTCCTGTATAGAGAGTGGCCGAACAATCGCAAATTGGTCGATTCCATCCTTCCGTGCACGCACCACCGTTCATACACGGCGAGCTGGCACACACATTCGCCTGAACGTGACACGAGGGTTTTACGGCTCCTGCGAATTTCAAATAAAACTCCATTAATATCAGATAAGCTCGCTCGCTCCTCGCACGCCTTGTGCTTGACTCTTGGCCCTTGCACAACAAAGTTTATTGACTTCTGCACTAAATACTCCGGTCGCGCCGGGGGCAAACATTATGTGAAAACGGAAGAGTTCTTCCACTAACTGCCAGATAAATGCAATTCAAATAATACATAACTCTTCCATTTTCTCGAAAGATATTTAGTTCGCTCAGTAGACACGGTTCTGACTATACATATTGTGCAAGAAAACTACAAATAGAAAGCAGAAGCTTATAGTAAAATGAGTTCAACGACACCCACCCGAATCCTGTTGCCTGGCATACGCTGCAACATCCACTGGTTTTCCGCTCAGTGCCAAATCCCGGATGCATCCCACGAATCCTTGTCGCAATGTGGCCGTCCAAATGGCTGCCGGCCAATTTGAGTTCGCATACGACGGTCCCGTTCCGCCCACATACATTTGACTGTCCAACTCCAAGATTGTCGCATTGCCAGGCGTACGAAACTCATTCCATTGGGCATCCACTGCCACCTTACCATCGCGACCGTTTCGCCGCAACGACAGGTCATGCCATTCGCCATCATCAACTCGTCGCCGTGAAGCACGTATTTTTACCGCTCCCGATCCAAGATCCAGATGTATGTAAATGTGACCGTTGAGCAATTCAATAGCAAACAATACGGCCTGCAAAAAGAAAAAAACGACAGGACATAAGACCATAACAAAAGTCACAAGGACGAGAGTGAAAGAAGCCGGAAAGTCGCATGTAGAATGGGGTCGAATCGTAGAGTACATAGTGAGAGGATTTTTATGGAGTTGTGCCGAGTTACACCTGGGGGCGATTTAATTGGATTTTATTGAGAAAGCAGCAGGCTGGCAAGGATGAAGGGAGGCCGGGGAGGACACGTGACCGATTCCAATGTCGACGACTTTTGCCAAAATATTTGTCTTCCATTTCGGGAGGCGATGAAAGGATGTTCCGACGGAAAACTGGCGGATGCTATAATTTCTGCTACTTCTTGCCGGATGGAGATCGGAAGCACACCGGGGGTGTAGCTTTCACTCTATGCTGCTCTATGCTTTCAAGTATACTCTCACGATAATATCGAGTGCACACCGTTGGGTCGCGTCATCGTCGTCCTTGTTGTTGCTTTTGTTATTGCTGGCACTTTGACAGCCGCAGGACATCGTTCAACTTTTCTACAACATTAAAGCTTAATTCTTGTTAAGTGCTAGTTGCCTCTCATTTAGTTAGCTCTCGCAACTATGTGCTCCGTTGCTATCTCCTGATTGTGTTAAATACTCGAGAGATACTTACGTTTTTCGCTTTAGGTGGTTTAGTGCCTGTCGTCATAATTATTAATCCATTCGGCTCTTTGGTTCGAAACTTGAAAGAAATTGAACTTTGCTTTCCGGTATCCCATGGTGGCAGTACCTGTATAAGTTGTGGGTGAAAAAAAAAGAGAAACGGAGAGTAGAAAAAACGTTAATGGATTATTTAAGAGTAGATAGAAATGTATTATAGGATGGAGGAGTTTTGGATGCTTTCATTAATTAGATAAATTGGCAGAGATTGACATGACAGAAGGATTTTTTTTGTATGCAAGATAATGAATTAAGTAGAACAAGTTTGAGCTCTGATTTCTTTTTTTTTTATAGTTACAAAGCGAAGCAGCAGGCGACGTAGGATGTATGAACAAGAGAAAGCCGAAGTCACTAGTTCGGATAATTACTTGGAATACCTAGTCGACCATCAGAGCCCAAGCTGTAGAAACTGGATAGCTGGGGCTCATGCCCTTTTAGGCAGTTCCATATTATGACAAAAAACATAACATGAAGGGTTAACAAGCATTTTAAAAAAAACTCAGAGAAACTGATTTCTAATTGAATTTCAGCGTTCACAATCTGTTTTATGGTTTTCTCGAATTTCAGAGTCCATAAAGTTGTGCGAGATGGGGCAAAATTTGATCGAGTTGTCAGCGAGCTTGATGCGGAGGTTCTAACGCAGGTAAAATCCACCCGAGTCAAATAAATACGACGCCATTAAAACACAGTTGGTAAGTGTTTTTGCAGCATCACAAGAAAACTACATTCAAGAACTGCTTTCCTGGTGCGAAATTGGAGACCATAAACCCAGTCAGTTGCTGGGTCTTAAACAATCGAAAAACACTCGCTGCAAATTGACGGAGTCAGTAATCAAATCATTTTGGCTAAGGCACCTGCCGGCTAATGCCCAGGCTATTTTATGTCTTTCGAAGTAAATTTGGGTGAATTCGCCATTCTGGCCGACAAATCAGTCACCAGCCCAAGGAAAATTTATTGGCTCTGAAGTTGTCCGAGATCTGTTCATGTTTGGAGCGAATGTAATGCAATCGATCCCGCGAGAAGACACAATCACGTTCGCAGGAAATGTCTCAGCGTACTTACGATCCGATTGGAAGATTTTGTTTTTACCATTAAAGGTTAGGCAAGTCGGCTCGCAATTGTAAGCCACCTTGTCAATGGCGGTCGTAACAGAGTTCGGGAAACTCTAACGTCAGCGCTGTCCAGTCCAGCGGTAGGCAGGCAGTGTTGAATTTAAAAACCGCCTTCACGTCACTGATAAAGTCATCGGCCTTTGGTAGGGTTAAATGCCAATTTTATGCAAAGTGCTCGTAGTACCTCCCCGTAGTGGCCGCTGGTAACTTCACTTCGGTGAGAGCCGAATATGAATAGGGTCCATATCCTGACAAGGTTCATTCTGTAGCTGGTCATTTTTCAGATTGAACCGGCAAATTAAGGTCTGAAACTAATTGTCATACACCAGACCAAGCCAGGCTCGACATACATGCTGTTCTCTGGTGTTGGTCACCGTGTTAGATATGTCGTAATCCCCAAGGTGTAATGCGAACCATACCTATCGGGGGAAAATAACCAGGACTCAAAAAGGTCATCACTAACGGAGCGACCTAGAAATTAGGCAATTCTGAGTTTTAAAAGTGCCTTACTGCAACAAGCGGGGCTCTGTTGTAGCGGACCCAAACCTTTCCCTAGCAAATCGTGGGATTCTAAAATTTATGAAATCAAAACCCAAGGAAGTACCGATGCGGTAGAAGATATAGCGGTCTAGCGTCTCTGACGCCGGATTCGCAGGATGGAGAAAGAGCAGGCGAGCCAGGCGGCTAAACTGATATTGAAAACGGTGTAGTCACCACGACCGAATCGGACCCCTTTCAGAGGAGTTAGAAACTTCGAATCTCGTCTCAACAGCCTAAGAAAGGTCAGAAACCAGTGTTGGTAGCCACCATGTTCCGCAAATTGGCGAGACTGACCACTGACTTCACTCAGTTTATCGAAACCAAGTCAAACATGTACAGCGAGGCCAAGGAGAGATTGAGAGATATACGAGCCATGTATAACGGAGAAAGCGCTCAAGTACCTGGAGAATCAAAACGATGGGCTCCACATTCAGGACTGGAGGGTGCTCCGTGAGACACGCGAGGGCGAAGGTATCTCAGCCACGCTCTCGATAGATCCGATCTCCTTCGCGGCAATCGTCAAGGCTGAATTCAGCCTAAGCTACAAGTTTAGCAGGGTCACTCTTCATCCGAAAACTTGGAAGCGCGAGACCAAAGCTAAACCTCCGCTGGCTGTTGAGAGCTCAGTCGGATCGCGAGGTCCACCGACAGCTCCCACCGAGCAGGAGATGGTCGAACTGTCAGCGGACGAGGAGGTCGGGCCAACAACTGACGAGGACCTCGCAATCACAGATGAAGACGATGTACAATCCCCTCTCTCAGAAACCATAATCCATATGGAGACTGAGGAAGGGGATTCGACGAAGCAAAAAGGACGGATCGTACCCGTGGACGACAGCCATGAACCTGATGACTAACGCATCCCTGGGCGTGCTGCAGGCTAATCTGCATCACGCCATCACAGCCTCGGATACGGTAGTTGCCAGGTTCGCCAGGGATGGCCTGGGCGTAGCCCTTATTCAGGAACCCTGGCAAGTACGCGGAGACATAAAGGGACTCAAGGTAAGCGGGTCCTCAGTTGTATATGATACTAGTTCGAGCAGACCTCGGGCTTGTACATACTAATCAGAAACAGTATAAACTTTATATATCTTACAGAGTACAGTAACAGTGATCTGACTGCGGTCTGCATCACACTAGACGACGACACCAAAACGAAGCTCGTTGCGGTGTCAGCTTACTTCCCTGGAGATGGGGAGATTCCAGCATCACTGCTTAAAAGTCTGGCGGACTTCTGCGGCAGAAACAAGGCGATTCTCATCGTCGGATGCGACGCCAACGCCCACCACACAGTATGGGGAAGTACAGATATTAACATAAGAGGTGAGTACTTGTTAGAGGTATTCTCCAGCCTAAATTTTAGCTTATTCAATACAGGTAGCAAGCCTACCTTTGTCACTAGATCGAGGCAGGAAGTACTCGATCTAACTTTTGGCAACCAACGGGCCGAAAACTGGGTGGGAAACTGGCATGTATCTGACGAAACCTCAATGTCAGATCACAGGCATATCAGATTCCAGCTTACAGTGCCCATAACAATGTTGCGAGAAAGGCGTATACCACAGCTAACAGAGTGGGACAACTACAAAATATCTCTGCGGGAGAGATTATCCAGCATCGACAGGACTGGCTCCAGCTGGCTAAGTCTGGACAGCCTGGTCTCGAATGTCACAAGGGCCATAGTGACCTCTTTTGAGGAAAACTGTCCTCTCAGAAGGACCAAGGACAATAAGGGAGTACCCTGGTGGACTCCAGAGCTCTCGAGATTAAGGAAGCTCACAAGACGACTCTTTAACAGAGCCAAAAGGACAGGGGAGTGGGACACGTATCGCTCCCAACTTAATGTATACAACAAGAAAATCAGGTCTGCCAAACTGAACTCCTGGGGAAAATTCTGTGAAGGTGTTGAATGCACTAACACAGCTGCTAGACTCCATCGAGTTATGGCTAAAAAGGACACTGAACACATAAGCACCATAAAGCACCCTGATGGGCGCTACACGACTGACGCCCTCACGACGGGCGAATTACTCCTCAGTACCCATTTTCCGGGATGCCATATACTGAGGAATGAGGAACCATCAAATGAAAACAGCCTGTACAGAGCTAATTCTTCGGACTGGAGTACAGCAAGACTAATCTTTACTCAAGATAATGTAAAATGGGCCATAGGCTCGTTTGAGCCCTTTAAATCCGCCAGCACCGACGGGATTTTTCCAGCTCTCCTTCAAAGGGGTCTGGAGCTTTTAACTCCATACCTCCTGAGTATATTCAGAAGCAGCTTTGCGCTGGGCTACATCCCGCGCTCATGGAGACTTGCGAGAGTAGTCTTCATTCCAAAAATGGGAAACCGTCCCAAGGAGGATCCCAAATCTTACAGACCAATCAGTCTTACTTCGTTCATGCTCAAATCAATGGAAAAAATCATTGACGAGCATATCAGGAAAACCACGCTGATTAGTAACCCGCTACACAAAAGGCAGTTGGCTTATCAACCAGGTAAATCCACAGAATCCGCGTTACACAGCCTTGCAGGAGAGATTGAAAGGATCTTTGAGGCCAAAAATACCGCACTTGCTGCTTTCTTAGACATCGAAGGGGCATTCGATAATACCTCATTCGATGCAATTGAAGGAGCACTGAGAAACAAGATGGCAGGAAATACGACAATAGGATGGATTTGCAGCATGCTCTCCACCAGAAAAGTCGTCTGCCAAATCAACGAGCTATCTCTCCTTGCTGAGGTTACTAGAGGCTGCCCACAAGGGGGCGTACTCTCGCCCCTCCTGTGGTGCCTGGTTGTGGACGAACTTTTGTGGAAGCTCACATCGAATGGCTTCTCCGTGCAAGGGTATGCCGACGATGTGGTTATAGTGGTAAAGGGTTTGTTTGAGGAAACACTACCTGACTTACTCGAACCAGCACTAAAAATAGTTCAAGAATGGTGTAATGCGAACGGGCTCCGAGTAAACCCATCCAAAGCGATCATTATACCATTCTCCAGGAATAGAAATCCGTCTGAACTCAGACGCCCGACAATGTACAACACCCAACTACCAATTGGGAATCAAGTCAAATACCTCGGGGTAATCCTCGACAGTAAACTTTACTGGCAAAAGCATGTCGAAGCGGCGGCTGAAAAAGCCACCAGAGCCCTGTGGACATGCAAAAAATTCGTAGGGAAAACCTGGGGTATGAAATCCTCCATTATGCTCTGGATTTACAGAGCAATAGTTAGACCCACTCTAGACTACGGTGCTGTGGTCTGGTGGAAGAGAGCCCTGACTACGGAAGGTAAGTCTGTGTTAGGCAAGGTACAGAGGCTAGCATGTCTCATTACCACCGGTGCACTTCGATCTTGCCCTAGCAGCGCTCTAGAGGTGTTACTTCACCTACACCCAGTTGACATACACCTCGAAACTGTGGCAAAACTGGCATTGGCACGACTCATCGCGAGCGATGCCAATTTGGAGCTTACCAAGGGGCAGCTTAAATCTCTCAACAACGTAACTATTGCGAACATGCCTTCCGATCACCTTCCAAAGGAGATCTCATGTGGTCGCCGTTTCCGGGCTGAAACATGGAGCAGAGAGGAGTGGCAGTCTAATTTCGCTCAGCTGCACCCACAGACCATAAAGTGGTTTACTGACGGTTCCAAAACAACCGAAGGTTCAGGAGCAGGTGTGGTGGGTCCAACTCACACGGTTTCTATACCTATGGGTCAACACACTACTGTCTTTCAAGCGGAGGTGCATGCAATTGCAACTTGCGCCGATCTATGTTTGCGTGCTAACTATGTAAATAAACGAATAGCGATCTTCTCAGACAGCCAAGCGGCTATCAAGTCACTCACCAAGTACACCGTTACGTCAAGGCTGGTTCAGTGTTGTCCGAATGCACTGAACAAACTAGGTGCAAACAATAGATTAACACTCTTCTGGGTCCCAGGTCACATAGGCATCACGGGGAACGAACAGGCGGATGAGCTAGCACGCACAGCCGCAGCAACCCATTTATGCGGCCCAGAACCCTTTAGTAGCATCTCTACATGCGTAGTAAAAAGACTAATCAAGAACCAGGAACAAATTAGAGCATCTGAGCGCTGGGATAATATACCCGGGCTCAGGCAATCCAAACTGTTCATAGCAGGATACTCCCATAAAAGAACGGCTGAGCTACTTCAGTTAACCAGAAATAGAGTACGTACCATATGTGGAATTCGTACAGGCCACTCCTGCCTAAGATCACATCTGCGCACAATGAGGCTCGTACAAGACGCGAGCTGCCGATTCTGCGAAGAGGATGACGAGACCTCGACCCACCTCCTATGCGAATGTCATGCTCTGGCCCAACGCCGCTGGACACAATTTGGAGTGGCCTATCCAGACACGGACGACATAGCGTCGACGTCAATCAGCAAACTCAGCTCATTTCTTAGCACGATCAAGCTCGATCGTCAGGACTAGTCCTGCCCACAGATGACCAGGGCGATAGCACAATAGGCCCTCCGGCTTCAGTGCTACGAACCCCCATCGGGTTCGCGCCCCCCCACAATCTAATCTAATCTAATGTATAACGGAGCCAGGGAGCAAATCCTTGGCAAAAAGACTTGCAAGGCTCCATGCAATCCCAAGGTAGATAAGGGGCTGCAAACCTCTCCGAAAGCCATTGTGAAAGCCTTAGTAGCCGACAGGGTAAAACACAGGCGGGAAGTAGAGGAGACTACCTCTCTTGAAACCTCCAAGAGGAAAATGGCACAGTCCCCAAAAAAGAAGGCAGAAAAGAAATTAGTTGACTTGCTTTTACGGGAAAAATCGGCTCCTGATGAGGGTGCGAGCACCTGGACGGGACCTGATGGGAGCATAAAAAGAAGACAGTAAAAATAAAAAGTTGAGGACTAGACCTGACGCAATGGTCATATCTCGATCCGGAGAGTGGCGTATACAGTCATACTGAGAAGGGTGAAGTCCGAACCAGTGTTGAAGGAGACAGGTGACAATGTCTCCCATATTCGTCGTACTGGTGTTGAAACTTCATTGAAGAGTACAAATCCATCGTGACGGGCGTGTTGGGAACAGAGGCAAATGTAAAAACCTTATGCCAGGAGACGAGGATAAAATGCCTCGATCTTCTTTTGCGGTGACTAGCAAGGAGGAGATCTGTGCGGCGTTCCTTGAACGATTGGAGATTGATCTCCCACTTGACGCAGTGAAGTCGCTGATGAAGGCATAAGGCGGCACTCAAGTTGCAACCATAAGCTTGCCGACGGCATTGGCCAGCAAGGTGCTCGAAGCTGGCAAGCTGAAGATTCGATGGGCGAACGGCCGCCTAAAAGAACAACTCTCCCCAACAAGATGCCGACGGCAATGGCCAGCAAGGTGCTCGAAGCTGGCAAGCTGAAGATTCGATGGGCGAACGGCCGCCTAAAAGAACAACTCTCCCCAACAAGATGCTTTAAGTGTCTCGCATTTAGGCATTTCGCGAGAGACTGCGGCAGCCAGCATGAAAGGTCGAACATGAGCTTGAAGTGCGCAGGTGAAGGCCACAAGACTGCAACATGTGAGATAGAGCCGAACTGCTATTATGCAAAGAAGCGAATGTAGCTAACTGTATGCACATTACTGGAGGAGCTAAGTGCTCAGCGTATCATAAGGCTCTGAAGCAAATCAGCAAATGAGGTTTGTTCAGTTAAATCAGAACCATTGCCGGGCGGCACAAGATCTGCTATCGCATACCATTAAGGAGAATAATGTTGATATAGCAATTGTCTGCGACATGCATATACGGGCAACGGATCTACGAAGCTTGATCTGGGTCGCAGAAGAACATAAACAAGCAGCCATTTGGACGTGTGGAAACTATGCTTTTCAGCAAGGCATCTCAGAACCGATGAGGGGCGTCCTAAGGGCTATGCGTATAGCTGCTACGCTCCACCACGACTGCATTCGGATTCGAAAGATTCCTGGATGAATTGGTGCATAATGCGAGTGTACACCGTCCGGTGATAATTGCAGGTGACTTTAACGCGTGGGCGACAGAGAGGGGCAGCCGAAATATAAATTCCCGGGGCCGTCGCTTCTTGACGCCTTTTTACAGTTGCATGTCGTCCTCAGGAGCCGAAAAGGAAGTGTAGGATCTATCATTGACCTCACTTTCGTAAGTAGCTCTCTGGCACCAACTGTAGATTGGTGCCTTATCGAAAACTACAACCACAGCGATAAGCAGGTGATATTTTTTCCAATCGCAGACATGACACATCGAGAGCGCAAAAAGCCCCCACACTAGGGTGGTCCAAACAAATCTTTTATGCTGAAGCCTTTAAGGAGGTTTTGCTGCAGGGAGGAGCCCCAGATGGAACGGCAGAGCAAGGGATGTCAAAAATTGCTAGGGACATAACGGCAGCATGCCATGCCTCCATGGTAAGAAAAAAGTCCTCCAACCACCAACGAGAGGAGAATTACTGGTGGAATGGGGAAATTGGAACTATGAGCCGAAATTGCCTGAAAGCGCGGCGTCTTTACGGGGGTTAGAACACGCGGGTCGTTTAGAAGCGTACAAAACGGCGCGAAAGAATCTAAAAAGGGCCGTCGAACGAAGCAAACGGAATTGCTTCAAAGGACTCTTCGGCGACGCGGACCTAAGTCCGTGGAGAATGGTATATAGGGTCGTGATGAAATCACCACAGCTAAAGTGCCCAATTTTTCTGAATAGGATTGTCTCCGTCCTATTTCCTCAGCACACACCGGAAACCACAACAGATGATCCAGTGTCGTAGGTACAATGCGGACATTCCGCCCATAACTGAAGATGAGCTCTAGCAAGCTGCTTCCAGGTTTGAAGACAGAAAGGCACCGGGGCCGGTTGAGGTTCCGAATAGGGCATTCAACCTGGCAATAAAAACGGCACCCTGGATGTTTATAGGCACATGCGGTGCCTGCCTTGCTCAACGCACCTTTCCAGTCGCATGGAAAAGGCAAAAACTGGTGCCAAATAAACCACCGGGAAAACCAAACTCATACAGACGGATTTGCCTGCTTGACACCACCGGAAAAATATTTGAAAGGATTATTTTCAACCGACTGTCCGTGGTCGTGGATGTCAAATTATCAGACAAACAATACAGTTTTAGACGTGCACGATCTACAGTCGACGCCATCAAAATGGTTGCATGGGCAAATGCTGCGTCGTGATAACGCTCAACATTAAGAATGCGTTCAACTCCGCCAATGGGAGATGCATTAACGCAGCTCTGGAGAAGTTGGAAGTACCGGAGTATCTGGTGGGAATATTAAAGAACTATTTTCTCATCGGACACTCGAGTACGAAACTAGCGATGAACCGAAGAAAAACACTGTTTTAGCAGAAGTCCCTCAGGGATCCGTTCTTGGTCCTCTGCTGTGGAACATAATGCAATGCAATCCTAAATCTGCCACTGCCTAAAGAGGTGAAGATAGTCGTATTTTGAGGATGATCGGTTGTGGTGGTCGGAAATGATCCGGGGGACGTGGAAATCTCTACGAGCGAGGAAATCACAGCAATCAAACTGTGGTTGGAAAGTGTTGGGCTTGGGCTGGCTGAACAGAAAACGGAAGCTTTACTTCTCAGTAAGGGCAGAAAAAGAATCACCCTGAAGGTAACCATTAGGTACTTAGGGGCTATGATTGACACCAAGCTGAACTTTGGAGAGCATGTGAAGTATGTATGCGAGAAGGCAGCCTCCGTTACTG
Source organism: Microchrysa polita (assembly GCA_949715475.1). Taxonomy (NCBI): domain Eukaryota; kingdom Metazoa; phylum Arthropoda; class Insecta; order Diptera; family Stratiomyidae; genus Microchrysa; species Microchrysa polita. Next base: position 77,021,489 of record OX454421.1, on the reverse strand, counting down.
TGGCCTTGGCGAGAATCATGCCAAACATAGGAGGTCCAACACCAAGCATAAGGCTTCTGCTGTCTTGAGTGGTATCGTCCTTTCTTCTGTACGCTTCACCAGTGTGGGGTAGCACACTCCAATTCGCGTGCAACATCCGGACAATAAGCTCTGTATACCGTATAGGAGCACGTTGAGAGTTTGTGTGTGCGTACGAAACAACTTCTCACGAAGCCGTTTATGTAGTCGCCGGAATGACCCCGATCGACATTCTGGTAGATGAAACAGAGAGAGTATACCGTGGTCGGAATCTCGAGTCATCTGAGGTGCCGGAGGAACGAAAGGGCGCCGAAAAAGATGAGTCCTTGCGAAAGTGGCAGCAGCGCTGGGATGAAGCCTCGACAGGTCGTTGGACGCACACTCTAATCCCGGAAATTAGAAAGTGGGTAGACACTAGACCGGAGACACGGGGAGGTAACTCATTAACTGACCCAGTTTCTAACGGGTTATGGGGGATATAGGCAGTATCTCCACAGATTTAAACTGGATAATTCGCCCGATTGCCCCAGGTGCAAGGGTACTATTTAGGTCGCAAACTATGTTGTTTTTGACTGGCCTGGGTTCAAAGAGATACGAAGCCAACTGACTAATAGCCACACAAGCCCAGTGAATTTTGTGGATTTTATGCTAAATTGGGATGCTGTGAGTCGGGCGATTTGCACGATGCATAGGGAGCTTCGGAAGGAAGAAGGCAAGCGTAAGTCAGCCAATGGTGACGGCCGGCTAATCTACCGCCCAGTCATCCCTACGAAATAATACCTGAACGGTAATCCCGCAGGAAGGGGAGGGAGAAAGTTTTTGGTTTAGTCGGTAAAAATCCGACATTACCGCCTTTACTAGGTATCTTTTGAAGATTCCTAAATTACCTCTATTAAAAAAAAGCCAAATGGCAATCAGAACGTGCGACACTAAATTACCACCACCAGACCACCAAACCCGTAGGAATTGGATTTTATGATCGAAAATCGAAAAAGGCTCCTGTCAGCCTACCAACAGCCCGTGGGGCAGCCCGCTGCACTTGGTCGCTAATGGCGTCCGTGCGGAGATTTGAGGCGACTGAATGCGCTCACCGTTCCTGACAAGTACCCGACGCGACATATCCAATACGTAGGCGCAGATCTTGATGGTAAGTGAATATTTTCCAAATTTGATGTGCTTCGAGCGTTTCATAAGGCTCCAGTGGCCGAAAATGACATACCCAACACGGCAGTCACTACGCCCTTCGGCTTGTTTGACTTCCAAGTAATGACGTTCGGCCCACGGAATTCTGCACAAACATTCCAGGGTTTTATAGACGAAGTCTTGCGGGGACGGGATATCTGCAGCTGCTACGTGGATGAAATTTGGGTCGCATCGGAGTCGCTAGATCAAAACCTAAAACTTTTGCGATTAGTTTTCGAGAGACTAAACAGCTTCGGCGTAGTTATCAACGCCGCCAAGTGTTCATTCGAAGTTGATCAGGTCGAATACTTGGGTCACCAGTTCAACGAATATGGAATCTTTCCACCCATTTCTCAAGTGCAAGTCATTAAGGACTACATGCGGCCTGTCACAGCTAGACCCCTTAGACGTTTTTAGGCACTCTAAACAATTATCGTCGATTCGTTGTGAACGCTACCAATTTACAGGCCCCGCTAAATGAGTTGTTAAGAAACACCGAAAAAGTAGACAAAACGCCCATCTGCTGGACCCCTGAAACTATCGACGCTTGTAAAGACAGTCTAGCTATTAGTTCATTTTCAATCGAACAAACCTCATGTTTTGGTAACAGATGCATCCGAGGTAACAGTGGGTGCTGTCTAAAGTTAACAAGGCGATCAGCAACTGCCCATAGCTTTTTTCCAGCGAAAGTTTTTTGGACCATAAGCCGTTTGTGTATGCGTTTGACCAGACGGCAGAAAAGGCGTCAACTCCGTCACCTGAACTTTATCTCTGAATTTTCTACGGACATCGTGCATGTGCGAGGTGAGTCAAACGTGATTGCTCTATGTCGAATCGAATCAATGCTATATCGTTTCAAGGGGACTTTGATACGGCAGAGTTGAATATCAAGCAAGCTGAGGCGCTCCTTGCTTCAAATACAACATCACTGGCTCTGAAGTCTATTAGCGTCGATGGAGATAAAGTTATATGTGTTCTGATAGAGATAGTTCAACATCGAACTTCCGCACGTCCAGATAGCGAACTAAATTGATCCCCCAAATTCTAAGAATTGCGTCATTCAGCTCGTCAATGGTTCAGCTTCAGCTGAAAGAACCTCATATGGCCATTTGCTTTAGGGCTTCCAGATAAAAAGGATTCTTGACTCCGGGACTTTCCTAGATCCGCTATCGTGAGAATTTTCTCCTTAACGATACTAGCGCCACCTGGCGGCCATATTCTGTACATTGGTTTGTATCTTGTGTGATAATATCACATCCATCGAACTTTGACGTAAAAGACGATTAATCTCCTCTCAAATGAGTTCATACAAGAGCGTCATTTCGGTATCAGTCCATGGTCAAGAATCAGATGACACGGAAGGTGTGGATTTTCACTTAGCCGCGACATCATCCACAAATGGCGCTACTATCGCGAGAGCTCAGAGCGTAATAGCCGCGGCCTAAAATCTACCATCAAATCACTCCATCAGCTGATCAATATCGATAGCAAAGAGACCAACCAATCACCAAGTTACAGCAGCGCCGACTGTCACTACAATAATTACGGTATAGTTCCGATGCTTGCCGACATGTTGTAATATGGCATTTGGCAATACTATAAAATGTCTACGCAAGCGGGTCTCTCTTTTTTCTTCTGGTCTTTGATAGCAGGCGGTAGTTTTTTTTTTTTTTGAGGTGGGGAAATCTTTTATAGATACTGCCATTGCAGTTATGCTGGACTTCTTTATACCAGCTAAAACCAAACCACCTTTCTCGCCACGACCTCTGCGGGACCACCTTTTAGTATTACTTCGCAGAGGTTAGGAACGGCTAATAAGCGTTATTACCGATTTGCAGACTTTCGTCTAGCTTCTTCTCTTTGAAGGTCTTTGTGGGTGTTACAAACAAACTCACTCACTGCATCCCAATTGGATTGGCACTTTAGCATATTGTCGACCACATTTTCTAGGGTTAGTATTTCTCCCACTATTTCATTCAGGTGCCTGCGTCCTGTTTCAAACCTAGGACATTCAAAGAACACATGTCTTACGTCGTCTACAACTCCCTTGCACCTGGGGCAATCAGGAGAGTTGTCCAGTCTGAATCGATACAAGTACTGTCGGTATCCCCCGTGACCCGTGAGGAATTGAGTTAAAAAGTAGTTCACTTCTCCATGTTTGCATTCAACCCAATTTGCGATGTTAGGGATGAGACAGTGTGTCCACCTGCCGGTTGCAGCCGCGTCCCATCGCATCTGCTACTGCCTCATGCTTTCCTGCCTTTCCAAGCTTTTACGAAGTTTTAACTCCGCAGGGCTTTCATGACCACGACCAGAGTAAAGTCTGCTTGTCTCCTCGACCAGAATTTCCATTGGAATCATGCCAGCAACGACGTAAACTGCTTCATGCGAAGTGGTTCTGTATGCCGAGCATACTCTCAATGCGCACCTACGGTACACTGAGTTTAATTTCCGGGCATTCCCAGAGGAGTCTAGGGAGTTAGCCCAGACCGGAGAGGCGTACAATAGTATTGATGAAACAACCCCAGCCAACAGCCGTCTCCTGCTAGATCTTGGACCGCCTATGTTGGGCATAATCCTTGACAAAGCTACAGTAGCTATCGCCGCTTTTTCGGTTACAAATTTCATATGCTCTCCGAATTTTAGTTTAGAATCGATCATAGCTCCCAAATACCTAATCTAATAGCCATTTTTGGAGTTATGGTTTCGTTTCCTACTCTAATATTCAGAGAGTACCTTCTTCTTCGCATGCTGATAAAAACAGCTTCCGTTTTTTGTTCAGCAAGCTCCAGGCCAACTGCTAGTAACCAGAGCTTTATGGACGTAATCGCCTCGCTGGCGTAGACCTCGATGCATTCTGGTTTTTTTGCAACAACCACTACTGCGATGTCGTCTGCAAACCCCACTACAGTCACTCCTCTAGGCATTGGCAATTCCAGGATACCATTGTACATAATGAGCCACAGCAGCGGACCGAGGACTGACCCCTGAGGAACTCCTGCTGTAACCCTATACTCCTTGGACCCGTCGTCCTGATTATAACTGCGAGATAGTCTGGTACATCTGCTCTTTGCAAGGAGGCGTGAATGCTAGCCCAGTTTGCGGAATTGAATGCGTTCTTGACATCCAGCGTCACTACCAAACAGCATGTGTCATTTTGAAGCGATTCCCTTGCTAAGCTAGTAACCCTCCCAATTGCATCGACTGTTGAACGCGCCCGTCTAAAGCCATACTGGTGGTCCGACAAGCTCCCTTTTTCTTCGACAACCGAAAGAAGCCTCTTGAAGATGATCCTTTCAAACAGTTTCCCCACCGTGTCGAGCAGGCAAATTGGCCGATATGAGCTCGGCTCCCCAGCCGGCTTATTCGGTTTCGGGAGGAGCACTAGCTGTTGCCGTTTCCACAGCATTGGAAAGGTACCTTCGGCCAAGCACGCATCGAATACTTCGATGAACTTTTGAGGAATCTCACGGATTGCCACTTTCAACGCCTTATCCTCCATCCGGTCCTGGAGCCTTACTTTCTTCCAATCTTGAAGACGCTTGCAAACGTTCTTGCTGTGTTATCGCGGGAACTTGGGCCTGATCTACTGAACCTCGATCCACGGGCTGGTTCTCACGCTGAGGAAACAGAACCGAGACAATATTTCGGAGCATTGTTGGACACTTTATTTGTGGTGCTTTTGGCCCTATTTTCTTCATCACCACCCTATAGGCCGTTCCCCACGGGTTTATGTCTGCATCGTCGCAGAGTTGCCTGAAACAGTTTTTCTTGCTTTTTTGAATAGCCAGCTTTAGCGATCTTCGGGCACTTTTATAACTCTCTAGGAGGACGTCATGGGTGATTCCTTGAGTCGCTCGTTGGCACAGACGGCCTTCAGGCAATTTCGCCTGAGGCTCGCGATTTCGTCGGTCCACCAGAAATTTTCATTCCTTTGCCTTGCTGAGCTTTTCCGGGGCATAGAGGCGTCGCAAGCTGATGTCAACTGCTTCATGATCTGAGCTGACCTCTGATCCACTGAACCTCCTATGGGGCCACTTTGAAGCAGTACCTCTTCGAAAAGTGCCTCATCAAATCTCTTTGTGGACCATCCAAGAGTGCGTGTTTTGTACTTTGTTCGGTGCACTCTGCCAGCAACAGCAAACACAATTGCGTGGTGATCGCTATGAGTATAGAGCTCACTAACTTGCCACTCCATAGTCGGTGCCAATGAGCTACTGACAAATGTGAGATCAATTATGGAGCCCACATTTCCGCTTGTGAAGGTATTAGTGGCCCCTGAATTCATGAGGACGATATCCAGTCGTGAAAACGCGTCCAGAAGAGCACGACCACGTCTGTTTGTCGTCCGGCTACCCCATTCGGTTGCCCACGCGTTGAAGTCTCCCCCAATTATCACCGGACTTCTTGTACTTGCGTCATGCACCAGCCCGTCAAGAAATTCCTCAAACTCAACATCGTTCCACCGTGGTGGACCATAGCAACTGTACACATATATGCCATTGATCTGAGCTCTTACGACCCCTCTCAATTCTCCCGCCATCCCTTGCTGGAACGGATAGTCTCCGCACGTCCAGATGGCCACTTGACCGTCCTTATCTGCGGCCCAAATTGATGTCTGCCAATTCTTATACTGGTCACAGATAATGGCGACATCAATTTTTTCCTCTTGTACGGTTTGCAGCAGAAGATCTTGCGCTGCCCGACAATGGTTTAGATTTAGCTGCAGAAATCTCATATAGGGATTTGCTTTAGTACCTCCCGATATAGTAGACACTTGACTCCTCCCGTTTGGTGGTTCCAGTTCCCTTTCTCTGCCTCCTTACACAATATACAATTGGGGTCACAGTCACAGGATGCCGCCTTGTGGCCCTCTTTCCGACACCTAAAGCAGGTTTTTGACCTATCGTGCACGCTGCTGCAGTCCTTTGCGAAGTGGCCAAATGCGAAGCACTTGTAGCATCTCTTAGGAACTAATTGAGGTCTTAGTCGACAGCTCGTCCAGCCTACCTTAAGCTTTCCCCCCTCCAGGGCTTTGTTCGCGTCATCAGTAGGCATGAGTATGACCGCAATTTGAGTGCCCCCGTACCCCCTTCGGAGAGATTTTACCGCATCAATCTGGAGGTTCACATCTAACCGTTTCCGGAATGCCTCGCAGATGTCCTCCTTTGTCGTTACTTCGTCAAGGTCCAGGACCTCTAGCCTCGTCTCCTGCCTAAAGGTTTTAACGCCTGTTGGGTTAATTCCTAACAGCTTTGTAATTTTGGCCTTGTATTCTTCCACCTGGCCACCCCCTCGTGTTCGAAGTTGGAACAGCAAGTCCCCGTTTCGCGTCCGACGAATGCGGGACACATTCAAGTAAGTAGTAAGTTCCTCAAGATAATGGACATGGAGGTCTATCCCGAGCAACCACATGGTGTAACCCGAGTTGAGTTGGAAGTGCGGTTGTGTTCGCCAGCCTGAGCCAAGACGAGTCCGTTGCTCCGCCAGCCCGTGGCAGGGCGAGCAAGGATTGTTACATCGTCAGCCGTGCGAAGGCGAATCTCTGTCAGTCTTGAGCCGTTGGCCCGTGCAAGGCCGAATTTGAGTGTGGTTGTCGGCTCGTGCAGGACGTGCAAGTCCGTTTGGTCGTCAGACGTGCAAGGGCGACTGTTCCTCGCCAACACCATCGCACCATCAGGCCGCACCAGGGCCGAGTTGTCAGTGTCGTTGCAAGTAGTCGTCAGCCCATGCAAGGGGGAGTTGTCATCGTGATCACACATCAGGCCGCACCAGGGTCGAGTTTTCGTCGTCGTGGAATCACCAGCCCGCGACAATATGAGTTGCCGTCATCGCAGAATGCGAACAGACTGGTGGATGCACCGGTACAAACAAGTAAATCAAATTATAATGGTTAACTGATCGATTTCTCTTATTGTGAATATTTGTGAAGTACGGTGGTTTGGTGTATGATGCCTCCTCACGCGATTGTTTTCCTGTTTTAATACGAAAATTAGAAGGTTCGCGGGATAAGAGTGTTGGATTGGGGCTGGGCGAATCGTCGAATCACTTTAGGTTTCAGGTCAGTCGAAACAGGGTCGCTTTGAAACGTGTGGCGCCCACCCCCGTCTCGCTGAGACGTGCCCGTCAGTAAGTCCCGCCGCAAGAAACTCAACCCAAAACTACTACCGTAGCTACAAAAGACGACGGACAGAAATGAAAATGCGTAAAACATTCTTTCCCACATTTAAAACACATTATTCACCTATCATGCTTGCGGCTGCAATCTTTTGCAAAGTGTCCAACCAAATGCCACCACCATCTAGGGAGATCCTCATCTATATGAACTCTTAGCTCCAGGTCCATTTAACTGTTTGTGAACCACACCGATAAGTTAATCGATTCAAAAACTCAACTCGAACAACAGAAACACCAACAGCAACCAACAGACACCTCAATTAAAATGCCTTAATGGGACAATTCCCATTTCCGAGGTTCACGTTTCTGCCTTCCCCTGTGGCTGGTCAGGGAGATACGGATGTTTGTCACGCCTCTCCGGCTGACCGGCCATGCCATATCCAAGTTCCGGTCAGCTGGCACACATGTCTGTCGACAAACCACATACCCACGCTTTACGGGAAATCCGCCAATTTTCTGAATTTAGAATTGTCAATTTTTTGAATATTAAATTTTGAACTTTTTGAATTTTGAAATTTTTTGATTTTTAAAGTTTTTTTTTAAATTTTCAAATTATTTGAATTTTCAAATTTTTAGAATCGAGTATGGCGACCAGCCAGACACAGGGGCAGACAGATATGGCTTATTTGAATGAGGGGCCAACCAGAAACCTCATCAGTTATATGTTTCCAATATCTCCGATAGTTCCTTTGAGCCAATCTTATAACACCTCCAGAAAAAAAACTCTATTCACTTACCAGATGCGACTCCCTTGTCGTGAACGTCACCGGATCCTGAGGATCTCCGGCCGGACATTGATACTCAACCCGTCCGGCAATTTGTATCAGTTTCGAACCAGTTCGCGCCAAATCGATAAGATTAAGTCGCAACGTATCTGCTGAAAATTCCACCTGAAATCGGATAAAAAATACAAAAATTCACTTGACATTCGATACAAAAATCAGCCAGAAATCCAACACTCCGTAAAGACTATCGAAATAATCCATTATTTCAACACCACATAAGTTTTACGTAATGTACGTACCTTTCGTAAACACCCAATGAAATTATTGTGCACTCGGGCACCTAAAAGTGCCCGAGGATTAACCGCTCCACCAACGTAGACACGTGACGATGATAGCATTGTGAATTTCCCGGCAATATGTGAATGGTCGGTGTAAACATCATCCACCACAGTAACGAGCTGACGGGAGAGGGATAATGAAATAAAGTCGTTAGAGAGATATTGTCAATGGAATTAAGAATTTACTAAAAAAAAAAGAACTGCAGAAGAAGAGAAACCCTGAAACGTATGTGAGGATTAGTGTCTGTCATATCAAATGGGGGCCAAACCCATATAGTCCGTATGTGTTGTCCATATGCCATCATCATCATCATGTTCACATGTCCTCTCAACTCGATTGTCCTGAAAGTGTGTGCGTCTATCTGTACGTCTGAACAAGGGCTCTTTTCTCATACGACCATGGTCGACGGCACGGCCGGGCCGCCCTTTTCATCCCCATCATTTACTTTTTATTTTCAAAGTCAATGCAATTATTCTGTATTCGTATTTTAATGGCAATTTCACTTTTCAACGTTTGATTGTACATGTGGGACTTATCCTTCGTAATGGCATTTGTGTCGCACCAAAAAGCAGGACAAGGCCATCGTTGTCATAATCGAGAAGTGTATAGGGACAATGCGAACGAATATGCGGGTGGAGGCTTTTGCGTTGCTTTTGTTTTTGTATATGATGTGCTGTCTGTGCGACACGACACACACGTTCGTCTGTGCTGCGGTCCTTTTGAGCCGTAGATATCAGTCCCGTAAGTGGGGCTAAAGGGAAGGGCTTTTTATAATACGCAAAGAAGAGATGAGAAGGCTTTAAGCAAGGATAATGGCATTCCATAATAGTCTTTATGAATGATAAAATGAAATTATAATAATTTACTTGAATTTGAAAAATGTTGGCATTTCTTTAGATGGAATTGGATTTACGTGGAATTTAAGCAGAGGGTGAAATAGGAGACTCATGAATTTGTGAAGTTGTTGACAAAAAATAATTTGAATTTTAATGCTGAATCCCGCCTTTTGTATTTTTAGGATTTTATCGAAAGGAAGACTTATGCAAAAAATCCAGAAGTTTGGCCAAAAATTGCTGGCTGGAAAAAATGCATACCCAACAAAATTTTATCAATCAGCTTGCAACGTACACGCAAGCACTATCCAGTTAGCTCACACGCATCGTACAACACAACAGACAGCAGCACGATGCATCCTAATTCAACGACCCGGGTATCTATATAAGACGAGCCACACGACGAGACAACATCATTCTAGTTTTGGCATCGAAGCATCCACAATTCGTTTATAGACACAAGCATCGAATGTGTACATTATATGTACCGTTACAATAGCGTGTTGAGCATTATTGAATTTGTAGTGATACTATATTAAAATTGAAGTATTTAACCAAGAAAAAATGATATTAAAAATTGTTGAATTGTTGCACTAAAGAAATAGTATGAATAAACGTTTATTTGAATTTTCTTATGACGTTTGAGGCGTGATTGAATTCTAAAATCAAAATAATATTCTCACACCCCGTATTTTCTCATACAGAAACGATCACAATCATCCCTATATTGAGATGTCTCAATATGCAAAACGAAATATTAAGCATGTCCTTGTCGATAAACCGAAATTGCCAAAAATATATTTACTCAACTTTTCCCAATGATGTCTTGTTGTCGTCATATTTTCCCTCCTCACTCATATCTTCATAGTCGTCCTTCGCCCCAATTTTTTTTATTACTTATTGGACACTTTTGTGATTTAATGAAGCCCAATCAACCATCTTAATAACTAACTGCCACGAAAATCCAAACACTGACGGCACGGCGCGGCGTTGCTTATGTCCTTCATATCCTGCGTATCGTAGCGACTGTGAGAAATGACATTCATCTATTCGGGCATCATATATAACAAATGTAATTCTGAAATATCATCTCATCATATCGTCAAATGCTCCTTAATCAACGGCACATCATCGCGAAAAATATCATCGCAAACGATACAAAAAAAAAAAAAAATACACAGGAGTAAAAACAAAACTTTTTCTCTCTTTTCTGTATAATACACTTGACTAGCTAGGACACAGAGGATGATGATGATGATGACTTCTCAGATGGCACAGGACAACCACCCGAACCAACCTCACCACAAACTCCTCACTCTCTTCATAGCTTTTTCTCAATTGCAATATTTCATAACAAATTTTCAGCAACGTGCCATAATAATAACTTACTCGACAGAAACTGGTGATTGATGATATCTTCGTGACGACAACGTGTTGACGGAGTCGAGGCGGCGTTTCGCGGGGGGTGAAATAGAAAAAACAGCAACAACAACCGGATTAAAAAGAGAATGAATGATAGTAAACAACACAGAAACCGAGATACACCGAGAAGAGAGAATAAATATGAGTAATTAGCAGTAATTAGCAAAAATTATTTTGTTTTGTTTTTTTTGTTTATAAAAGAATTGAAAAAGCCTGGAGCTAAGATGATTAGTTAATTTAATTTATGTTTTTGTTTAAAGCGTAAAAGGACGGGAACAAACAAGGACACGAATAACAACAACTTACCTCTTGTATACGACGATGAACGGTCACTTTGTGCCATTGATGATCGTCGAAACGGACACGTGACGGTTTGATATGCATTTCTTGTTTGCCATTGGCCAGGCCCATGGTGAGGGAGACACCTCCGTCACGTAGGGCTAAATTGAGATAGTCTGTGCCGTGACCTGAAATGAGAGAAGAGGGTTACAGCCGAGTTACCGACCTATAATTTGAATTGACTAGAAATAGTTTATTTGATAAAAAAGGAGCAACAAAACTGTTCATTATATAACGGTATTTTCACTCAGCTGTCAAAGCGAAACGAAATTTAAATTAACCGTTATTCCTAGCAAAGAAAAGTGATGTGTCCTGCATGTCAATATGTCATAATGAAAATGAAGTCTCTGAGGCTAAATCTGAAGCATTGTTATGGGGCGCAAGATCGGTTATGACAGACAATCAGAGGGGAAGCAACCAGTGTCACGATAGTTTGTGACGAACACATAAGGGCATAACCGGTTCTAACTGGGTTGTTTTTGAGTTCATCCAAACTGTGGAATAATTTAACATACGAGTACCATGCCTTTCCAAATAAATGAGTAGCAGAACTCGTGATTGACTCCGCTATGACTGAATCATCTAGAATTTCAAAGAATGTTTGACCAAAGTGTGTTTTTGTCAGGAAACACAGCCCGTAATATTTGCAGGGATTTTAAACCTTCAGTGATCAGTAGCAAATTCGAGAGACTAACACCGCGGGACGTGTAATGCTTCGTCGTATATGCCTTAGAGCACATTCTCAGGGTCAATGATGCACAGCCAATTATTCCTGTGCATTCAGCGAATGTAGTAAAACTCGGAAAAACTCCATTACGCAAAGCTTTTGGATCCAGCGAATAACACCTAGGCGGGGCTGTTTTCCCGTTGATTTATAGGTTGTACACGTTTTCGAAATTCAATCTTGTTTTCTGATTTTCAATTCATAGGCAGAAGGAAGCGGTCGGATAATGAAATTTTGTGAATTACAACAGTTATTGCAAGAAGCTGCCGAAAGCCGAATACAAAAGCGGTATCGATTTAAAGATGCCTTCTGGCAAATTCCGCTCTAGGAAGAATCACTAGACTGCGTTCACGGTTCCAGGATGACCACTGTACCAATTTGTAAAGATGCCTTTTGGATTTTGCAATGCTCATCAAAACGTTTAATGGATAAAGTTATTCCGGGATATCTTCTTCATCAGGTCTTTGTATACTTGGACCACCTTTTGGTAATATCCGAGACGTTTGGAAAGTAGTGCACCATCCTTCGTAGGGCAGCTAAATGTCTTTGCGAGGCGGTACCGTCAACGTGGAAAAAAGCCATTTTTTTAGTTTGCGGCTGGTACCGTTGCTTCGTACCAAACTTCTCTCCCCCAACTGCTCCGTTAAGAATTGTAACTTTCTGTGGACTGATGAGGCTCTACACACATTTAGTGCGCTTAAAAAGAGTCTTTCCCCGGTCCCCGTTTTACACAGCCCGGGTTTTAGCCGCCCCTTTTCGATGCAATGTGGCGCCAGTCAGGAAGGGATCGGTGCGGTGCAGGTAAAGCTAACGTATGCTGGCGAGAAAGCCCCTATTGCGTTTATTCCGCAGAAACTTACGACAGCCTAACGCAATTACACAGTTACGGACCAAGAGTGCCTTGTTGCGGTGAAAGCCATCGAAAAGTTTCGGAATTGCCGGGTTTCAAATTCTCCATCTGTCATCGCAAGGGTAGCGATCATGTCGTTGCTGATACCCTATCCCGCGTTCATGAAAGCCATGTTTCGGAAATCGCATTGCATGATGACGCTGCGTTATTTCTTGATCTTCATTCGCCTCATTTTAAGTCCGACAATTATCGCTCCCTGATAACCAAAATCGAGAATGATTCAGGTTCCTATCCTGATCTTCAAGTAACCGACGATGTGAATATGGCGACCAATTGAAAGAGAAACTGTCTTGGAAATTGTGGATCCCAGTAGAATTGACGGAAGATTTTTTACGAGGAGTACACCATCATCCCTTGTGTTCTCATGGATGGTTGGGTAAGACATCACGTCGGCACCGTATTCGATTCTACTGGCTAAAGATGTCTAGGCAAGCTAAAGACTTTGAGTGGAATTGCGAAACCTGCAAAACGACTAAAGCTCAAAACCAGCCACTTCTACAAGCCACGGGTACACCGTCAGTTCCCGACCGCATCTTTCAGCGCCTGTATGTTTACCGGTTAGATCCCAGCGATCGAAAACCGAACAGCTATCGTTGTGTTGGACAGCTTAACAAAGTTTCCGTTTGTTGAGCCAATTAGCAAGAGTACCGCTCAAGCTATTGTAGATCTCTTGGAGAAGTGAGTTTTCCATGTCTTTGGAGTCCCAGAAACCGTTGTAACCGACAACCGCGTTCAATTTCAGGCGAACCTTTTTAATAGCTTCTTGGAACGATATGGCGTGAAGCATTTCTGCACTGCCCTGTATTCACCGCAACCCAACGCCTCTGAGCACGTGAATCGCTCGCTGGTAGCCGCTATACGAGCGTACGTTAAGCCCGACCAAAAGGACTGGAATTCTAACTTATCGTAGATGAATTGCGCGTTACGATCGGCTTACTACTCTGGAATTGGATTTCCCCTTATTTTGCTGCGATCGGTCAGACCATGATATTGCACGGTGGTGCGTATAGGACCTTACGCAACTCAAATATGTTTTGCGACCCTACAGTCACACCAGATGCCAAACTAAACTAGAGCTCGTTCGCCAACAGATTCGGCAGAACATACTGTTGTGTGTCTAGGATACGTCAACCACAAATCGAATTCCTTTAGTTTACATCAGAAGCCGCTGATGTTACGAGAAATAAGGTTGACGTCGTCACTTATACAACAGTCACGACTTCCCGGAAGTTTCCGGAAAGTGCGTTACTGAAGTTTCCGGAACAATGGAAACGGGCATATAAGGGCGTCGACTAGTGTCGATGAGTCAGTCTACACAGTTTTCCCGTGAATAATGTCGAGTCAATAACTAGTGAAGTAATTAGTAAAATTCTAAACCGTGTATATCAGTGATTGTTGTTACAGTAACGTAAGTGTTAAATATTATTGTGTACGCGAAAATCTATCGAACCCACTGGAACGTCTAGACTAGACGAGAAATATATAAAAATTGGTGTGAGAAGTGGGACTTTCAAGAACGGTGTAGTGTGACTCGTGCGCGTAATATACGACGTGAAACTGCGAGTGTCGAGTGAATTCGTGAATATTCGAGGACTCTTCGAGAATTAGCGGTATAGTTCGCGACGGGAAAATTCTGGAAAGTAGTGAACGCAATCGTGTCGGACTAGTGTGAGGAGAGCCTGGAAACGTGAAATTGCGCGCCACTAGAGAACATCTGACAGCGAATATTTTCGGGAGTTCGCCGCGGAAAATTCTGGAAAGTGAACTTGCCAAATTCGGATCTGACTAGTGTGGACAGAAAAACTTCTCGAAAGTTAATTTAGTGCCGTTACGTGTAGAATTCGGAAACATTCTCGAAAGTTGTGTACAGTTTATAGTCGAGAAACAAAATGCCGCGTAATATCTCTAAGAACGGCCAAATTGAAGCGTGCAACGGAGTTTGTCGACTTCGGGGAACACGGGTAAAACTATACTGACTCGTCGACACTAGTCGACGCGCTTATTTACACGTTTCCATTGTTCCGGAAATTTCGGTGATGCGCTTTCCGGAAACTTCCGGAAAGTCGTGGTTGTTGTATAAGCTAAGACGTTTCCATTGTTCCGGAAATTTCGGTGATGCGCTTTCCGGAAACTTCCGGAAAGTCGTGGTTGTTGTATAAGCTAAGACGTCAACCTTATTTCTCGTTAGTGACATCAGTGCTCTGTGGCTCACTTGGTTGAGTCGGACTCTACGATGCTAGTAATCTAAAGGTCCAGAGATCGAATCTCGGCGTGGTCCAAAATGTCCGCGCAGCATTATATACACTTCGAAATGATACACAATGTAACGTTAACTCGAAATTGCCTATAAACGGCTGAATTAACGCACCATGGCCCCGCATGGGGTATACGGTACTGAGAAGAAGAAGACATCAGCGCCTTCTGGTGTAAACTAAGGGAATTCGATTTGTGGTTGACGTATCCTAGACACACAACAATTCAGTCGGCTAGTTTGACGAATGCTTGTCACTACAACTTACGATGGAGAGAGCCCACATTTAAGGTAAGAGATGTGGTTTATTGCCAACATTTAACACAAAGCAACGCAGTTGATCACTTTAATGCATAGTTAGCTGCTAAATTCGGGAAGGGTCGTATCATAGCACGGATAGGTAACGCTTGCTATTCGTTGGAAGACATGACAAGGAAAACTTTCGGCGTGTATCATGCGAAGGACACCCCATAGCAGCATTTATGCCGTTGTTGTGTTTTAAATTGCTAGCGTTATACCCTTAGCTTGGCAAGACCATACAGTTGATCAACATTTTTATACAGCCCGGTATCTAAATCTTTTCACCGTTTGCATGATCACGAACTTCATAGATATTTCAGCTGAAGCTTCCTTGCTGCTTTGAGCAGGAAGCTTCTCCTGCGCTGTAATGTTCTGCATGATTATTTTTTTATTGCTTGTCTTATAGGCCCGGGCGGCAGCAAAGATTATGCGCCACTGCATTTCACAAATTTTAGTGCCGACTGATAAGACACATCTGCAAGCAATTAGATGGAACCGATTTACACGGCTGGCTTGGAATGCGGATAAGCTCGAGCGAAGCTGCAATTGCTTGCAGAAGTGGGAGTCGATGTTCGGGGTTCGGTTGAAAAAGAAGAGAATTTTGTGATGCTCGGTGGATTGAGTGAAAAGACGAGCAAATTTGTGTTCCAAAAAGTAGGTACTAACATCGTTAGTTCACGTGAAATTTATGCAAATACAGTCAAAATTTTTAAGAACGTGAAAACAAATTCGCTTGGCGGTATTCGAAAAGTACACGAAAGTCTCCACACCGGTTTTTGCCATTTCGCCAGCGAAAAAAAGGCCGTTGCACTTCAGTTCACAGTGAAAAGATGGAATTGCCAATCAATTAGGTAGCGACTGCACTTTTATCATAAATTTATTTAATAAAAGGCGAGTCTGCACGGCACATTTTTCACGGGATGGAGGTTTTCAAGTTTTTCGTGGTGATTGATTTGAATGCATATATGTGTACGTGCGTTTGCTGCATACGTATGTGTAAGTGGGGATGTCCTACAGTACCTATAGTTGCACGATTATTATTTGTGAATTACATAAATTTATATAAAAGAAAAAAATGTACTTCCAAATGTAACTGAGTGCAACGGCTTCTCGAAACGAAGTGCCGCGTTATATTCTACTTAATTCTCAGGAGAACTTGTACATACATATAACATAATTCCAATTCAAGGTTGACTTATATACATACTTCTTATATACTAAAATTGCAGCACTGCATCTGAGTGCAGATATCGTCGCAACATGTTGCATGTTCGTATATACATATCAGGGATTTGGAGCGGAGCGGAGCGATGGAGCGGAGCGGAGCGACCTTAAATTTCGGAGCGAAAGAGCGGAGCGTGGAGCGAGTTTTTGCATGCTGGAGCGGAGCGAATATTGCTTTGAAGATCGCTCCGCTCCGCTCCGCTCCGATGTAAAAAATAAAAAAATTCCGAGAAAAAAAAAGGATTTTTTTCGACGAAATTTTTCATTTTATGGAACGAATTGAAGATTTTGGGCTATTTAAAGGCGAAGAATCGCTGAGAGACTTGCAAAATTTCGTATTATTGTGAAATTCATTGTGATAAAAGAGGTTTTGCGTTTAGTCATAGTCATCACTCTTCATTATTAAGAAATTCAAGATCCAGGACAGAAACGTCCTGTCCTGTACTCGATAAATGAAACGCCCTTTTTAATTTAAATTAGTTATTAGGTGCGTTTTATTGGATGGAGTACAGGACAGCGCAGCTTCCATAACCATTTGAGAGATCTCGTTCTATACGGGATGTCCGCAAACTATCGCATAAAAGCACCCAAATATGATTCCTCGTGATATTTCCAGCAAAAAGGAGTATAAAAAAATTATTAACTCTTCAGCTTCCACAGACATTTAAAGATTTTTAAAAAATTTAACATTTTACATATACATATTTTCTTTCGGTTGGGCCCAAAAATTTTTCCTAAGAATAAACCCCATAAAAATTGGATAAGCAGTTTAGTTTTTACAGTTTTACACAGCTTCAAAGACAACATTTTGTGATCTTACAGCATATACATTTTTTTCCCACGGAGGTGTTAGTGGTAGCATTTTTGGAAAATCTTTAAATGCTAAGGAGTTAAGAATTCAGCACCTATTTTGCTGGAAATGACATTAGTAATCAGTCTTGACTCGGTAATCCGGATCTCCTTTAATCCGGATATCACGCTAATCCGGACGACTAAATATTTCCACTATGTCTTCTATAGTCCGGATTTCGGCAGCAATGTTGTCTCTAAAATCCGGATACTTGAGATTTTCAGTGTGAAATGGTAGATTTGGTCTCGTACTTTTTTACGGGACTGTTTAGCAATTGACATGATGCTGGCTAATTTCTAACAAATAAAACATTTATCGACTTTTGTTCCGCCTTTTTATTTGTTTGGGTTGTTTTTCCTAGAAAAAAGTTATTGCGCTAATCCGGATGTTCCAATGATCCGGATTACCCCTTGCAATAATTGATCCGGATTACGAAATTGGTGCTATCCTGTTCTGTACTTGATCGAATAAAACGTACCTGTTAAGTCATATTCTATAATACGTGAGTAGATATACGTTAAATTGAATAATTCGCGGAAAATAATAAATATTTACTAAGAACAATGAAGTTTTGTTGTAGTTTTGTAATGGAGCGGAGCGGAGCGGAGCGGAGCGGAGCGAAAAAATTTTAGTCGGAGCGGAGCGCTGGAGCGGAGCGGTTTCAAATTGGTCGGAGCGGGAGCGAAGCGGAGCGAAGCGGAGCGAAAAAATGTGTCGCTCCAAATCCCTGATACATATGTATGTAAATGTCCATGGATGTCATCAGCTGATCGTGCTGTCACTTGTCTTGTGTTGTTCCGTGTTTGTTTATGTTTGATGATGGCGAGTGTTGCAATTATGTTGTTATATTTGACATCAATTGTAACATCATTTATTTTTTGTTTCAGGTGACTTCCAGGATAATAGCGGGCGGAAAGATGATGCACACTGGACGGGAAGACAGCGGATGGTGCTATGATGGTGATGGCGGGCGGTGAATGACAAGGTGTGTGATGTGTTTTTATCGTTGCGAAATCATAATTGTTTCGTTTCTTTTTTGCAGTTCCACATCGTTGTCCCTGGCTCAAACAAGCCGATTAAGACCAAAAGGCTCAGGTGACCTGAAGGGAACAAGGATATGTCCGGATTGGCGAGTTTCCCATTTTTTATATCCTATGGCCTTTGTGCCGTTTTTTGATTAGTTTGTTTGGCTGGTGCATCCCAACTCCCTTCACGGGACTTTTTCCTTTTTGTTTAATTTTCGGGAGATGATGATTCCTTATAATATTATCTTTTTAATTTGAATTTTTTCTTTTTGCGATACGGGCAGATGCGTGAAATTTTATTTGTCGATGATGATGGAAGCGGGAAACTCGCACGAAAACCCACCCCGTTACTCCCAGTAGCGGGGCTGGACTGCGAGGGTTCTCATGAGAGGATTTTTTCAATTTAGACTGACCTGGCCTGCACGGCCACACCAAACCCTCGTCTTCCAGAGTCGCATCATTGAAAATTTCCGACGAACAATTTCCAAAGTATTTTTGCATTGCCAATAGTTGTCGTTCCCTAAAGCGGAAATTTTATTTTGAAACCAAAACTTTATTTAATTATGCAATTAAATAAAGTGAAACTATTATAGAAAATGGTTTAAAAGGTTTCATAAAAATATTTTATGCAACAAATTATATTCAAAAGCTTACACGAGCTCATCATATTTTAGGGGACGTGACGAACAAGGGTTTTTAACTACTTAGCCGCTAGAAAAGCTGAAAAAGGTTTTATGGCTGTTTTAAACGAAAAATGAACTCGAAAGCTCGTCCCTCTAAGGAGAAGAAATTGATAATAGTTTTCGGCTATTTAGATACCGCACACAAGCTGATTGATCTGGTCCGTAAGCAGGTGATGAGCTGAACAAGGTTTGCCAAATACGCAATCAGACTACAAATTAAATTTGTTGGTGTTGATTGTCAATAAAAAATATCGTCATCCTATGAGCATAGGTTTTTCTCACTGTCCTCCTAACACTGCCGACAACATTTAGGCAGTATTCCAATCCAAAAGCCTTTATTTGAATATAGGTACAAGTTTATTGGCAACTCGAGGTATTTCGTCCGGTGCATTAAAATAGGTTCAGAATGCAACGAAATGAAAGGAACAACCAACACGTTTTGTTCTATGGATTTTCAGCGGCAGTTTCCAAGAAATTCCCGAAATCATTCATATTGGAAAAAACAGTTTTATCTTTGAGCTAAACATCAAAACCGTTTTAATTAATTTTTACTCACCTGTGTAAAAGAGCAGTCCATTAGGTTGTCTGGTCCGAAAATATAACGATATGGCGTCTTGTGCGCTAACAATTGGTTCGGCTCCTGTTTGACCGAGATCGTAGGAAAGAAATTCGGTACCCCGAAAAGTAGCTTCCGATGGTGCTTTATCTGAAATGAAAAAAAAATCATTCAATTATTTGTAAATTAATTACTTTTAATATAAAAAAAACTGGCCCGGCGAACTTCGTATCGCCTCACCTTTTAGATGTTTTCCATTAGGGCAAATCTACCTATACTGAAGGGCACAAATTTATCCATGATACAATAGCATGAAAAAATGTGTGTCTGTGATTTTCTAGATGTTTCTACTGAATAATACTATTGGGGATGGAAGTCACTCAGCCAGAGAGGTTTGAATTTAGCGAAATCAGTTAATTCTTTCAAGAGTTATGGCAAAGGTCTGCTTGAGTTTCTTTGAAATTTGGCGTTCCGTTCCAGAGATACAGGCAAAAACAGGAGAAAATTAGAATTTTGTAAAATGCGCTATTAAGTTCGGTAAGTATAGATAAAAACAGGAGAAAATATTTTTCCAGATGTGTCTCATATTGGTGGAGATGAGTGGTTGTAAAATTTATAGAAATCCGCTAATCCGACAAAAGGAGGAGAAAATGAACTGCATTATTACTATTTTTTCTCTTGGGCAATTTGCGGGTGTTCGGGGAACCACCCGCTGGAGGGGAACCTCAATAATTTTTCAGATGGAATATATATGTCTGGAAATATACGCAACTCGACCGTGGGTTCTGTGTAATATACTGAAATACGGTAATCCGATCAACACATAATGGCAAACGTAGGACCACATAAACTGGTCCCCATATTTTTCTATTAGTTATTTTCTCAGATATTTCATAAGATATCCTACTATTCAGGGTGGTCATCGATTCGGGGGGAGGGGACGGAATTATTGAAATTGGAAAATGCGTTCAAGAAATATAGACAAAAGTTACAGACAGAATTTTTGCAATTTTTGGCAAATTTCGCTGATTTTTCAACAACGGTTCTGCTATTTGACTATTAGGTGGTCAATTATGCTTGAAATAGATTACGCGCATCAGCATCGCGAAACGTCAAGTGCAATGCATTTTACATTGCTGACAAAAATGTTGAGCAGAAGACTTGGCATTCAGCATATTTGTCAGCTATGAAATTCTGCCGATGCTGCTGCTGATGCGCGTAATCAATTTTAACTATTAGGTGGGAGGGGTGTAGGGTGAAGTTTACCGCAATCTGCTTATCCGTTCTGGAGGAATAGGCCGAACAATATTACAAAGAATTTTGAAGGCAATTCTTTCATTTCCTTATTGTGAATTTTCAGTATTTTTCAATATCACTTAATCCGTTGTTTCGGGTAGAGAGCAATAAGGTGGAGCCAATTCGTTTAGGTGATGTTGGAGAGCAATCTGGTTTAGCACATTCAATAAACTGCACTCATTGTGAATCTAGTGCAGAATCCAGTTATTTGGCGAAAACTTAACAATAATCCGGTATTCCATTCAAGAAAGGTCGCCAAAAAATGGGGTGCTTTTTTGTTCACTGAAAATGTTCGTTATTGAAAGTTTTGTTTATTTTAAATTTTCTTCATGTTATACAATAGTGATTCTGCTAGGGACAGATCTGGTTAGGCAAATTTATAGAAGTTTACTTATCCGGTCAGCGGATATAGACAAATTTATATAAAAAAAAACAGTTTCCTTGAAAATTATCTCCATTGTGAATTTGATGCCAGTTTCGACAGTTATTGTGCATTCGTGTTAGAGGATTTGGGAGGGGGGTACAAATTTGCTAACATCAAACGATAAGGCCACAGAAAGGGAAAAGAGCTTACTAAAATTTTGCTCTTTTGGTTATCCGTTCAGGAGTGTCTCTAAATTTCAGTATGTTTTCAGCTATGCCATGTTATTACGGAGCATCAAGGTCATTCAGCAGGCAGGAGAGATCGGAGTGGATCGTATTGGAGAAAGTGATCTGCCTTGAAAATATTCTCGTGGTAAATTTTCCTTAAAATCATATTTTCCTATCGGAGCTGACATTCTTTTAAGATGAAGTGGCGCGGGAGTTATGTTAAGCCGATTAAAAAATACATATAAGCAAAAGTCTGGGAAAATGAATTTCCATGATTGCAAAAATTTCCGGCCAATTTTTGCAAATGTTTCATGAGCTATTCGAAGCTGATGTCATTGAAGGGATGAAGGGTAGAGAATAGGTGGAGATAATTTACGGAAGTACGGTGCCCTCACGATTTTTTACCTGTTCAATGTTGCAGATGTTTCAATAGGTATTTTGCTATTGAGCGTTTACAGGTGAATTGGTTATAAGAGCGGAAATAATTCAGGCTCGAATTCAATAAATTCCGCTGTTCAAAAGTATGGTAAAATACTGTCTCCATAATTTAACTCATTGTAAATATTTCGCATGTTTCAATAGTTGTTTGGCAGCACGGGGTGTAAAACTAATTCGTTCAGGATATGTGGGCAAAAGTAGGTATGTGAAGAAAACCTGCCCACATACTTTTGCGTATTGTGAATTTTATGCATGTTTCAAAAGTTATTCTACTACTGGAATGAGTTTATTCGTTAAGAGAATATAGGAAAATATATGTAGTAAATATCCACCTTCCACCAAAATTGGCTCATTTTGAGCTTCTTGCAAGTTTGTGTAGCTATGTAACTATTCGCGGTAGACACCAATTCGGTTGAGTAAAATTATACTAAAATCCACTAAACTATTCAAAATATTGGCCAAAGGATCAGAAAAACAGCTGCCTTGAACATGTTTCCTATTGTGAATATCATTAAGAGTAGAAACTAATTCGGTGTAGCAAATTTACCGATATCCGCTTCTGCGTTCAGGAGATAAATTCAAAAGTATGTGAGAAAGAACTATCCAGAGCTTTATTCATTGTGAATTTTATGCATGTTGTAATACCTACAGACAATGTTCGTAAAAGAACCAAATTATGAGATTCTACGTTTTGGAACGGAGTGCGTGCAAACTTATTTAAATCTACGACTTTGTTCAGGAGATATAGACAAAACTATTTGAAAAAAAATCACGTGCAAAAAATATAGAAAAAAGTATGCAAAAATAACTCATTGTGAATTGTTGTTCATTGTGAAATTTCTGCACATTTCAATGGTTATATTCTGCTATTCCAATCCTGTAGAGCAAATTTACTGAAATCGGGTGATACGTTCAAGAAATACCTGCTGAAATAGGCAAATAAGAACCCATTGTGAATTTTTGCTTATTGTTAATTTTTTGCATGTTTAAATAGCCTAATCCAACAAACCTAAAATCATGGAAATTAATCCAGCCGTTCTTGAGTTGTAAATGTTGTAACTAACACGACTTTCTTTTATATGTACAGGGTGTCCCATTCATGGTGAGGATATTTTAATTGTAGGTAGTGTGGCTCATTCGGGGAAAATTAATGTAGAACGAGACTGCTCTATTTTTAACCGTTACAGTGTTGTAGGATTTTTTTTGTAAATTGTGTCAAAATGGCCGACTAAATCAAAATTTACCACACCACCAAACATTTCATTCGAGATTTGACTTCACTTTCTGAAACTACATAAAATTTCCAATAAAATTACACCTCGCCCGTTACGAAGCTGCTCGTAGCTTCCGAGATACACCCTTTATCATTTGAATTTTTGATGAAATTTTAAAATTTGTTGAAAGTTTAAACGGGTGTATCGCGGAAGTTACGAGAAACTTCGTAACGGACGAAATTGGAAATTTTATATAGTTTCAGAAAATGAAGTTAAATCTCGGATGAAATGTTTGGTGGTGTGGCAAATTTTGATTTAGTCGGCCATTTTGACACAACTTACAAGAAATGCTATTACATTGTAACGGCTAAAATGATAGGGGTCACGTTGTACATTAATTTTCCCCAAATGTGCTAAACTACCTACCATTAGAATCTCCTTCACCCTGTAAAGAAGAAGAAGATAGATTGTATAACCCTGAAGCTGTTGCCGTTCTTAAGCTCAATTTTTTCCTGTCAAGTAGTATAGCCAACGTAAAAAGGTGAGTTGTCCCGAGTTGTAGATGTAGTCCTTTTCCTTAATTGCATTCTGTTTTGGGTTTCGTTGAGACCCAACAAAGTCCTCAAAAGATAAGCTTTTTCGTTTTCAGCAGAGCGTAACTTTTGGTAGAAATAGAATGGAAGCAGCAAAAGCAGCCGCGGCCCAATGCATTTTAAATTGGTGGCAGCAAAAGCTACAAAATAGCTACAAAATAGCTTTTGCTACCAACATATCGTCACCCATTTAAAATGCATTGTGCTGCTTTCTTCGCCAGCATCTAAGGCGTCTAATCTGTTTCAAGCATTTGTCTCTATTACTCGTGAAGCTCTGGGATGGGATTGGAGATATATGGAGAGGATTTACAAAAAACACTAAATTAAACGAGTCAAAACCCACCTACTAGATCAAATCGTATGTCATTAAATTCAAAATGCATCGTAGAATGTACTTACATTTTTCCAATTTCAGTACAATATTGTACAACTCAATCAACTCAATCTTGGGGATAGTAAATCTTCTCGATAGTCTGAATCGTCCCTAACATGTCGATCGTTTAAGAAACTTCGATCAAATGTTTGTTCGCAGAAAATATTCTCAGTTGGCATGACATTAGGATTCATCTATTCACTTTTAAGTTTCTTGTGGGACCATGCTTGAAGGAATACAGTCAAACCCGCTGAGATTTAATTAAATTCGCATTCAATTTAGATCTGCATTTGATATATTTTCCCGCCTTTCGGAGAATATTGCCGAAATTCAGTGCATATCTTTCACATCCTCGTCGACATACATGTGAAACTTTGCCGAATCTCGAGCAACTGAAATCAATAGTTTTCCCCGGGAGAAGTTTCAACACACAAACTTCTATCGAAAACTCCATGTCATCGTCAACGATTTGCTGCTCCATACACAAACTCCATCCAGTCCGAAAAGGAGAAATATTTAAGAGGATAAAAAAGAATTTTGTCATTCAATGGCACAATGCCAAATCCCCCGAAATGATACAGCCACAAGAGCAACGCGACATCGGCAACAGTATCGGCCCCTTGCCGTATCCTTTCCCTATACGTACGAGTATATGCGCTTTGATTACATTCTTACGAACGATATTCGATATGAGAGGATTTGCCTCGAATATGTACTTGCTTTCCACTTTGCCTGCTCGTCCGTATATTATATGTAGATAGCGAATAGTTTCGGGAAAAACCGAGTCCTTACATTTTCTCAGGGATCTGATTTCGCAACTATATAGGGTCCTTAAATTGTGGACTTTACTAGAAAGCAAACCCTCGATACTCGATTTGTACGACATCCTATAAGTTTTGTCGCATGTATGTATATGAAGTCGAAGCCGGTGTGAGGCGTTCTAGCGTAGGAGTTAAAACGAACGCCCGAACGCCAACGAAATGGAAGAAGATAGAGTCAGAAAAGCCATTACCGAAAAGCCTAATGTCCCTTAATGTCAGATACGGTCTGCTTGTGGCTTGTGTTTCTGATAAGACTTTGTCGGCTCTCCGTTTATATAGAGGTGTAGCCAAAGTAATTTAAAGTTTGTCATGATGATGATGATGATGATGAGATCTAGGACGCAAGATAGACGCATTTTAACCCTTCAGTGGGCGCGCGGGCTACGATTGTAGCCCACACTTTTTTAAATGGCGATCATTTTCAGGATATAAACCGAATCCATTCGAACTGCTCAGTAGCTGTTAAAATGTTGCTTTTTAATCGAATAAGAATAGTTTTGATATTTATTGAGCCTAGAAACTAAATTTGTTTGCGATCAAAGTCCACTGGGCTACAAGTGTAGCCCGTGCGCCCAATCATGTTACTTTTTTGGTACTCATAGATATCCGTTAAAATAAAAATATTATTATAAAACATTGTAGAAAATAGGAACAGTAAAATGCTTGACAAAAAAAAGGGTTTCAAGATAAATGTACAAAAATTAGATTACTATTTTAACGAAAAACCTGGAGTTGAAGTCAAAGTCATTTCTTACAGCATGGATATGTTACCTGTTACTAACATTACTTAGTTTCTGCACAGAGAAAAAAAATTAGAATGGTTATCTAAAGAAATAGTCGAATTCATCTAAAGTTCGCGTTGATTTTCAGCTTATGATTCTATGTAGTTGAAACAGTTACGAAGATATGGATAATTTATCTATTCGTCATTAGTTGAAACATCTACTGTATTTGCAAATTCTATTAATTCATTTGTAAAGACAGCTATTCATTATCTATAAATTGTTAAATGTTGGATAGCTAAATTGTGTTGAAGAAAAAAGAACGATTGTTTGTAGTTAAATTTTATATTTGAATAGTACAATCAACAACTTTTGTTGAAGAATTGACTAAACTTTATCTTCTACTCTTGCGTGGTTAAATGAACGAATTTAATAGTATTTTCAGCTACGAAGATTAGAGAAATCAGCAATTTCTTTGGTAAAACTATCCAAATTTAAGTCAACTACTCCACTTTAGATAAAAAGTCTAAACCATTTTTTTCAGTGTGGGTGAAATTTTTATCAATTCTAGCGTAAATACTGCGAGAACAGTTAATATGGATATTGTGAGTAAAATTCAATCAGTTTGACTCACTATATATTTAGTTTTCTAGCAAGAAACTGTACTCCCAGTTTAAAAAATTGTGAATATTGGGTACCCAAAAATGGGCTAAGTTTGGAATTCCACAAACTGGGCATTTTTAACTGCATTCTCCCGCTCAGTGTTCCATTTCGAAGATTTTTTGTTGATTTCTGAGAATATAAACTTTTTTGGGGTTCTCATTTTGAAAAGTAACTATTTTGTTCACCTAAGTAAGTTAATGTTAAAAAAGACTAAAAATAGGACTAATCTGCATTTTGTCCTCTTTTATTATATATATTTTAATAAAAAATTAAAGATTTTATATTTTTTAATCTCTACAGTAATCAAGAGACCACCGACCGAGCAAGAAAAATAAAATAAAATTGAACAATATTTTTTACATAATTTTAAATTTGGGCTACAATTGTAGCCCGCGCGCCTAACCACGTGACAAATGGGTACGCGCCTAACGAAGGGTTAAGGATATACGAGTTGGGTATGTAGCATGTGTGGGAAGAATGCGCTCAAGACGACAAAAACATTGTTGGATTTTTCTCGTAATATAACAACTGAAAGAGAGGAAATTTTATGAGAGAAATTTTATTATTCTTGTGTAATCCTTTTTTTCTCGGGTGAACATATTTCAAAGGGAAAGTATTCCGGATTCGTTGAAATGTAAACGTGCCTCAATACCTTCACACACACACACTACTTGATAGCTGAAATTTCCGACAGACGATTTCACCTAGTACAGAAATAGTTGTGCCTCCTGCCAGCTAAAACATCATGAAAAATACAATACGCCCCACCAACTTTTCTTTCCAGCTGAAAGGATATCATTTCAATGTCTTAATCTTTTATGTATCGTTTTCTCTACTCATTCCGCCGAATGACTGCTATAAACCCGAAAAAACGCGCCCGCACACAGGATTACCTAACAAGGAGCATAAAGCTTGAAAGAATGAAAATTTGTTTATCTGTATTCGAAGTATTTCATTTTGTCAGTTTTTTCGCAATCGCATACAGCGGAGGCTCCCACGTCTAACCCGGTCGAAAGAAAGAAGCATTCCTTCGCACATACGCAGTCCTTGAAGTCATGCATATTGAATTGTTCCCAACAGAAACGACGACGGTTTCGTTGGCATTTTAGAAGTTTCAGGATGAGAGGGAGAGTGGGAAGAAACGTGTGTGTGTACACTTTGCAATGTTAGTTTTGAAATTTGGATTTCGCTCTTTGAGCCTTGTGTATGGTGAGCGTAACTGACGATGAAGGATTCAAGGCTGTTTTTTTTTTTCATTTATACGTCTGCTGAATTTTCATCCACCCATTTCATATTGAGGTGTGATTCGTTCTGTGTTTGTCTGGTACGGAGCTGAACGTTTTCATGGTTTGAGCAAAGACAGCAGCGAGGGCAAAAATGTTACGTTACGTGACGTGAGCAAGCAGACAAGCTTAAATGCTGTTTCAACCCTTTAATGAGCGCGGTCGTGACCTTGTGGCATTTTCAAGTTGCCCGTGTGGTGTTTAAGGATTTCTTGGAAAGTTTTAAATGTGGACGGTGTGTGTATGTCGGAGTGATTCGATAAATTGAATTATAAGCGCAGATCTCCAACATAATTGTATGTACTCATCAATTTCAATAAGTTCAGAGAACTTTTAGTTTGAAAATCCGCCGAATACGTGGAATTTTTGCCATTGGTTTTTAGCTGCCTCACCTTTTTTTCTGAAGCGAGCTACATAGCTCCTGGTTCCACCACGGAACACACTTATTTTCTTTAATAATAATCCTTAGGGGACAATTTTCTACAAAAGAGGAAACAATTGCCCTGGTGGTTTCGTAGACAAGTCTCTCGAGACTGAGCCACCCTTTGACTTTCTTGTAGATTTGCTGAGATGTTCCTTCAGTGTCTCGATATATCCGGACCAGTTAGTATTTTGTGGAACTCTACGCTTAATTGTTGCAGAATCTGCAAAGATCAGGACGAATCGTATATGCGCATGATGGGAGAAAGAAGGCTCGTCCGATACATGCCAGTTACGAATCCGTTCCGCTACTAAGCTAAGCCTTACTTTTGTTACGTACGTAGGCTGACATCCTCTCTTGAGGATGCAGAGATCAAGAATTCAAGAGTAATTAGTTCTAAAAGGTTCTCCCCTCTTCTATTTATGACTGTGCTGCCCCAAAGTATGTGACGGGCACTGGCATCATAGCCCAGCAGTGAGACTTTCCCGTTTGCTTTGTAGTGGTAGGCCAATTTCTGGAGCTCCCTCGCTGGAATATCCGTGTCGCCAGGTAAGTAGGCAGATGCCACAACCAGGTTATCGTTGCCTTCGCTAGTGGTGCAGCTTTCGATGGCGACTAGAGCCCTTGCCATACACCACATTCGCATTACTTACGCTCAGTCCTTTGACGATCCCGCCATGCTTCCTGGATCAGAGTTATGCTGAGACTTTCCATGATGAACCGCACCGAAACTACATCCGAGACTTGTGGTGCAGATTACACTGTAACACGCCAATGCTCGGGTTATTCGTCTGCATCACAGCTGCCCTTCGTCGCCCCACTCCTCCAGAGGCTTCGCGAAGTCGGAGAGCGTGTGGTGCTTGCTCCGGTGAACCAGAGGCTATTGTTGAGCTTCTCATAGGAGCTCGTAGACTCAACTACATTCCTGGGCAGATTGCTGTCGGCGTCGGCAGAGCCCGTATTTCTCCCCATCGCACTGTCTTTGATGCTTGTTGGCCTCGTTGTGTCTTCCTTATAAGCGCCCGTCCAGTCTTTCGGGGGACCTTGGTCTTTTCAAAGCGATAAGAAACCTGGAAGTTGCGCCTAGCGATGCTCTCCGTGGACATCGGGTCAACAGATACAATCAATGTGAGGCCATCTCCCTCCGTTGTTGCGTTAATTAGCCTCCACTCCCTGGTGCACACCGCCTCATTTTGCCTGCCAAGAAGTGTAATCGCACTTGTGGCATCGGTACTTCGATGCAGGTAGAGCATCGCTATTGTAGGGTATATCGTCTGCAGTGGCAGCGAGCAGCGTGGCTTCTTCCCAAGGGTTGAGAGTGGAGGGGGAGGAGGATATTGCTTAGCTACTTGGTAGTGTCCCCATTGTCGCAGTTGACAAGTAGAAATCCGGGACGGAAGTGAATGCTACCGAACTCCGCGAAGACGTTGATGGGCGGGTTGCTCACAATGTGATCAATAATAGCGTCTTGCCCCATGGGCATTTGCTCTGGTGTTAAGAGGCTGTCTGGGTAGCATGACACCATTTTTGCGACCCTCATAGATGCTGTCACTTGTGAGTAAGTTCCCCTGTTTCTGCTGGTTGAAGCCGGAGGGGTGAAAACTGGTCTTGAAGGGCCAGCCGATTTCACCGGGTGTACATTTTGGTCACGTGTAGGGTTAGCTTTTTTTATGGGTACTCCTGCTCTTACCGACTACAGGGGTGCCACTTGATGCTACCGGAGGTCCCTTGCGGTCATTCCTGCTCCTGTTCGCCGTAGTGGTAGGAATGGACACTGATCCAGCTGGACCAGCAGAGGTCACTGGAGGTGCCCTGAATCTACATGCCACTGAAATACTGGGTCCTTCCGGCTTGCTTCCCGGAATTGAGAGCACCTTCGATCGTTGGCGTTTGGGTGGGGGGCATTAAGATTAGAATTAATCGCAAGTGTCCTTGCCTTTTCGGGAGCATATCCTTGGGTGAGGAAACGTGCGTACCTCTTACAGGCAATCTCTCCAAATCCTCTACGAAGATGATCCCGAAGACCTCGCGGTGAATATTTGGTTAAAGCCCAGCTTTCTACTTCCCCTCTTTTTCGATGCGCTCGCTAGAGCCCGCATTGGCTTCCGTGCAGGAAGTGTTCCGTGTTGGTCGGTGAGGCTCGTCGACATCCGACAAATAAAGTTCCGCTGGAACGAAGTCTGATGCAAA
This sequence comes from Microchrysa polita, assembly GCA_949715475.1. Taxonomy (NCBI): domain Eukaryota; kingdom Metazoa; phylum Arthropoda; class Insecta; order Diptera; family Stratiomyidae; genus Microchrysa; species Microchrysa polita. The sequence goes on along the minus strand of OX454421.1, from coordinate 76,991,326 downwards.
GGCCTCTTGATCCGAGTCTGAGGCTGCCTCAGTCGGATCGAAATTGGGGTTTTTGCTTTATTTTGGGTTTTTCCTGCTCATGTGATTCCCACGAGTAGGGAAAGGAGAGTCCACCACACCAGAGCCCCGCTGATGTGGTAAGGCTAGATAGCAGCGGAGGTCGCCTGGTATCCGGCTGCTCCCTTAGAGATGTCCATTTGCGTCTCTGGACATCTTCCCCCGATGGGCACGGGTCGCGTTTCGCGTAACACCCGGGGATTTAGGATGAATCTAATATTCAAGTCTAAAGACATATAGTAGATGTGGTTAGACCTTGGCACGAATGTATTGCAGTTGTTACGAGGCTTTAGATTCGCCAGCTGTGAATTTAGCCGTGTCTGAATGCGGAACCCGAGAACAACTGGCCCTTACAGTTTAGGTTTCCCAGAAGTGAAGTCACTAGCGGCCACCGCGGAGAGGTACTGTGAGCACTTCCCATGATAATGGCATCTTCGTACTACCATCTCACGAACTGACCACCTGCACCTTAAAAAGAAAGGCTCCGAAAATGCATTCAACCTCTAACTAAGTTCGCCCACATACGAAGAAACCATGGATTCCGGATCCAACGAAACTTGATTTAAACAACTTGTTTGATAAAGGCCAGAAGATCTTCAAAAGAAAGCTCCCTATAATCTCGGAGCTTAGTGGGTTACGTTCAAGGAGTAATCTTCTGGAAGTGGCGATCTCCAGGCATCCAGATAGCAGATGAATGAAGGTTTCGGCTTCCTCCAGGCAAAGGCGACCTACCGAATATGGTAGCGAAGCCCGAAATCATGGTCATAAATCTTTTCTGCGCAGACACTTAATATTGAAGTAGCTGAAAGGGCATACTGGCTCCTTAGCAAGTCGTAGACTAGGGTGGTTCATCCTAAAGCTAAACCTGAGGCACGATGACCAGTTACCAATCACGCCTCTAGCAGCTCTCCAGCTTATTCCACAGAAGGGCTCTGGACCGACAAGTAGAGAGGATGCTACTTCGTCCGCGTACTCATTTCCCTCAGCGCCTCTGTGAGCCTGAACCCAATATATGTTGTTGTTGTTGTAGCGGCGTAAGTGAGGAGGGGGGGGGGAAATAGTATCGTCATTCATAGATGGTTGGCATCCTCTCCTGAAGTTCTAGACCTAAGAAGGTTGCCACCTCAATGGGGTTCTCTCATAGTGCATTCGGTGTAAGATGCGTAGGTGCGGCAGCGCAGTCGAAAAGATGGTCCACTTTATGTGGGCTGGCTCCACATGCTAGACAAATATCTGCAATGGCGTTGTCGATGCGGGACCAGAACGAGTTAAGTCTGGAGCACCACCCAGAGCGAAGCTGTGCCAAGGTGGTACGTGTGGCTCTGGGTAGTTGTTGTTCATCGGTGGAGAAATCGGGTGGTCGATCGCGAAGGACACGGTTTGCGGATAGGTCATTCAAGGCTTTGGTTACCTCATTGGTGTGTTATTGCTTTAAGGCTGCCTTGTATGTATTTGTGTTATCGAGATGAACTCTTTTCAATCTTTGGACTTCCCTTTCCTTGTCCCGTAAAGAACGTCTTACACGACGTGGTGGTGAGGTTTTTGTCCATAAGGCCATGATTCGGGTGTCCACTACGATAACAACCAACAAGATATTGCTTTGCCAGGAGCTCATTATGTGCTTCAAGGTTTAAGAGATTTGTTTCTTGGTGCAGATGGTCTTGTGATGACATGCGTACACAACCAGTAGTGCGCATAGCTGCATTTTGGCACGTTTGAAACCGCTTCCATTCAGTGTCGCATAGATTATTTGTGCATGTGCTGCGTAGTTTACCACGGAACGACTGACGGCTTTCTACGTGGTAAGTAAAGTCTCCTTATCTGTTCCCCATTTGCTGCCAGCAAGGAAGTTTAGGATTTTGTTTCTGCCCTTCATTTTGTCACAGATGTTGTCGGGCATGGCTGATAAAGATGCCATGATTGTCTATCGTGACACCGAGAATTTTGGGGTGACGGACAGTTGGGACTACGGAGTCGTTTACTTTTATGTCAAGCTGTAGGTTGAACTCTTTGTTGTACGTGGTAAAGAAGTAGATTAAGACATATGGAGAGGTCCTGAAGGAGGTCTCGCTGACCAACTTCGATGCAACCTTGTGAAGATAACGCCTTAATTGCAGCCTGGCTATCAGTCGGAATGGCGATATGTGCACAACAGAGACCCCGTACCGTCCCGCCCGATCTGAGGGAAGGACAGTTCCGCGACAAATAATCTGATACCAAGAAGATATATTGGCCAGGAACGTGTTGCAGGATACGCTTATGTCCCCGATCACTAATACGAGTATCAGATGAAAACAGGATTTTTGGAGCGCTTAGAGCTGCAGTTTTCCCGTACGAAGATGTGCAGTGGCATAATTTGTCATTTAGCTTCCGTGGCCCGGGTGGAGGTAATACTACAAGCACCAGTGATGTCGAGACAGGCAAGTCGTTGGAGCTTATTACAACTCTTGATGGTGTTGCGCTGCAGTGTTTTTGGCCAGCAAGCTAGAGAAGCATACGTTATTACGGGTCGTACTAGCGCATTGTATAACCATTCCGTCACTCTGTGTGAAAAGCGCCAAGTCTTCCCATAAAAGTTCCGGGAAGTCCACATGACATGCGTGGCCTCACTGAGAACATTTTCCAAATGGTTGTTCCAGTTGAATCTACCGTCGAGTGTGATGGCAAGACATTTGGCCTCTTTGGAGTAGGCAATAGGTTCCCCTCCTAAGTGGATTGGCTCAAGTGTAGGAGCAAGTTTCCTTGTGAAAAGTACTAGGACTGTTTTGTGTGGGTTGATGCTGAGCCCTGTTGCTGTCCACCATCTGTTGACTTTCGGTAGGGCCGTTGTCATTAAATCCGTAATAATAGTATAGTGACTTTAGCTCTAGACCCAAACATCCAAAAAAAGAGCTGACTTTTGATGCCAAATTGTTCTATGGCCTGACCGCATTACGCAGTAAAAAGTTAGACTTTTTTGCGCGTCACATTTGGGGGGGAGGGGGTGGCAAAGGGGTTAAATTCTGATTTTTCGCCAATATCTTGTTAACTGTAATATATACAGCAAAATGTTCTGAGGACGATTTAAACTACACAAAATTTCCTTTCTAATGATGTATTATATCATATACCTTCTTTTGGCAGATTATATACTAGACCTTAAAACATTTAGTGTAATTTAGATTTTTTGATAGTTATATTTGGCGCTCTAGCTCCTGAAGTAATTTAATTGGAGCAATGGTAATTGGGATAACTATTCCTAACAATATATAGCTGTCCCACACGGAGACTCAGGCTGCCCCGACAAAGCATTCCCCTATACTCCCTATTAACATTTAGAAAAAAGACATGCCTGTAACTTTTCGCCGAATCACAGCAGGCGGGAAAAATTTTGGTAAACGTTAAGACTAAGTCCCATTAGACCCTCCACCAAATATTACTTCGATCTGATTAAAACAAAGGGTACCTTCCATACAAAATGACCGGAAAATTGCCTACGAGCAAAACTTTAATTTTGGTTGACTTGTTCCCTTATTTCTCAATAAACTAGTGGCATTGAATTTGAATAATTTGTATGGGAGGTACCCTTTGTTTTAATCCGATCGAAGTAATATTTGGTGGAGGGTCTAATGGGACTTAGCCTTAACGTTTACCAAAATTTTTCCCGCCTGCTGTGATTCGGCGATAAGTTAAAGGCATGTCTTTTTTTTAAATGTTAATAGGGGATATAGGAGAATGCTTTGTCGGGGCAACCTGAGTCTCCGTGTGGGACAGCTATATATTGTTAGGAATAGTTATCTTAATTACCATGGCTCTAATTAAATTACTTCAGGAGCTAGAGCGCCAAATGTAACTATCAAAAAATCTAAATTACACCGAATGTTTTTAGGTCTAGTATATAATCTGCCAAAAGAAGGTATATGCTATAATACATAATTAGAAAGGAAATTTTGTGTAGTTTAAATCGTCCTCAGAACATTTTGCTGTAAATATTACAGTTAACAAGATATTGGTGAAAAATCAGAATTTCACCCCTTTGCCACCCCCTCCCCCCCAAATGTGACGCGCAAAAAAGTCTAACTTTTTACTGCGTAATGCGGTCAGGCCATAGAACAATTCGGCATCAAAAGTCAGCTCTTTTTTTGGATGTTTGGGTTTCATCATTTTTTCAACTAAAATCACTATACTATAACCAACTCGAATTTACCCCTGACCACAATAGTGATATCGTTAGCGTAACCAATGGCGAAATCCTGCACTTCAAGATACAAGAGTAATTCATCTACGACCAGGGACCACAGTAGAAGTGAGAGTACACCTCGTTGAGGGCCGCCCTATTGCCAGCGAGTGCCTGAGTCACCTGCGTGAATTTGTAGCCGTTACTTCCATTCAACCTAGAACGAGGTGGATTGAGTAGCCGGAATTTTTCAAATTATGAACAATCCAGTTTTCAGTCGGCAGCCAGTTTTGCGCTTGGATGGAAGCCAAAATGTCTTCGGTCTTTTGCTCACTGCTTCTGGGAAAGTACTGAATAGTGTGCAGCTTGGGAGAATTACTTTCCTCGACCAAAGTGTATTCAAACGTACAATTCGCACGAATGTGTTTATTGTCAGTTCTAAACCACTTTGCAGAGGGAGAGTCCTTACAAGATATTACTAACGATCCTGATCTTGCGACACAGGATAGAAAGATAATTTGGTGTTCCCTGGGCCCTGGGGCTATGCTCCCTAGTTACCTGTAGTATGGCCTTCTGTATGTGGGCCATCTGATAATTTTCGAAGTCAAGTGGGCAGAAATCCAGCTTTGTAGTGGAAACTGCCGGGCTAAACGTGGGGGCTCAAGGCACGCTTGTGCGCTCCTTGTGCCGTTTAGTAAAGGCAGAAGCAGAAGGGAATCGCTCATCCGAGCGTTCTCTTTTACGTAGGGGATTAGGAGCCTCTCCAACGAAGGCAGACTTTACATCCTGTTTCTTGGTGGCACCTTTGGCAATGGCCATTCTATATCTGCGATTTTGCGCAGAAGACAAAACGCAGGAAGCTCAGATCTTTGTGAAAGTCCATGCGACCAACAGTCGCACGGACAGAAGATACTCTGGAATTGTCAGAGTCATCTCCATAAACGTCCGAGTCAGAACAGTAAGTAACTGTGCCAGCGTCGTCATGGCTGCTGCAGTCATACGACGAAAAAGATGGAGACTGTCTCCGACTATTATCTATCCACAACCCCTGGCGGAAAGAATGTGTTCTCGTCCAGGGTTGTATCTGCAGTCTTCCCTGAAGAGTTTTAGAATATAAAAGTTACGGGAAGGATGTGCTGGATGCAACATCTAAAAGTTTAGTATTTGGTCGTTTTTTTTTTTGTATTGGTATAGGATTCCCACGAGTGTCCGCGAAAAACGATCACCGACGACTTCCCCGGTTTCCGCGGGAAGTCTAGAAACTGAACGTCCACTGGTATTCAGAGTCCGCATACTAGCGACCAAAGAGTGCTTGGTCGATAAGCATCAGGATATCTGCTGGTTCCCCTGTCATTCCTCTCTGCCGACGAGTGTTTTTTCATCTCAACAAGAAAGCAGCTAAGATCTTTGAAATGGAATATCACGAGTACATCTGCGTCATTGGTCCAATGTTGGACGTTTTACTATTCGAACAGCTGGTCTGAAAAATGTTCCCGATTGGCCGCGACCAACTTCAGGGGAGTTGGGTGACAGATGTGGGGGACACGCGGTTTTTGCTTCGAGGAGTGGATGGGGCATTTTGGCAAGGAGGACACGTCATGTTGTTGGAGGGAAAACAAGGAATAAAAGAAGGACTACTTGAGCCGAGAAAATGAAGCTAAGTGCCTAAGTGTTTATTGTGATGTCAGTGGTGTCTTGTTTTTGTGAAATGGAGCCAAGATAAAGTAATCTCCACAGAGGAATAATTTAACGTCGCATAGTGCTCCGCACCATTTCACCCCCCCCCCATTCCAGTGGCGAATAATAGGGTGAAGTCCTAGACCTCATCCCCGGTTTTTCCATCACTTGTATTTGACCGCGGGCGCCTCAGGACGGGTTTTTATTATAAATTTATAGTGGGTTTAGTCAGACTGGGATCTGCCGCCACGGAGCTCCATAAGATGGCAGCTGTATGCGTCGGTTAATTCCTTGGCATATCCCCTTCAATTGTAAAAGTACAGGGGAACACCGAGCGGCAAAGACCCCGCCCTGCACGCTCTATAACCGTGCAGGTTTGGCATTGTCTCTATCCTCTGGGCATCTTCGGATGACCAAGTCCTTTCTTTACTACTTTTTCTTTTTCCCAGCTGACTATACATATTGTCTAGTGGGGCTTGGTTGCTCCAAAAAAAAACCCTTTCCTCTTAATAACATCTGTTGGCAGACATTTCAAACTTTCTATAACTGTTAAACTACTTATGATTTCAAGCAGAAACTATACTCGACCAAAATTCGCTACACTCTGAAAAGCAAAATCGATTGAAAAGCCAAACCCACCTCCAATCTAGAGTCGTACATATTTCAAATCAGTTTTCGAATAGAAACGAACACAGCTCTCTTATAACGAAATCAGATCTATTCAAGAAATTAATGCTCCAAAGCACCAAGAGAAAATCTGTTTAGTTTCAAAAACAAGAATACATCCTGAAATTTGGCTTTCATCTTCTGCCCATACCAATGAATGTTCCACTACATCCTGTCTGTGTGTGTGTGCGTCAGGACACTGTCCTGGACTCGAAATATTTTCAAAACTTTCAATACCTCTTGTGTTTTTGCCAATTCACCCAAATCTCGTATTTCGTATTCATCCCTTTTCACATATAGGCAGTGTAGGCAGCAGCAGCAGAAGCCGGCAGGACACTTGGTCTCTGTATAGGCATATGACAGAAACAAGCATTCAAGAGAGCCATGGGAGTGTATCAAAGACCGATGAGGCTGTTTCTGACGGAGTATCTATTTTTTCTCTACGGGCCTTAGTCTCTCTCTCTCTATCCATAAATATCCTTTTTGCCGAGGTAAATGTGTGCTTAGCAAGTGGCACACGTGACATAAGTGCTCTTTATGACGACACAGTCGAGTGGCATGAACATATTCTCTCTCTCTCTCTATCTCTGTATGACGAAGTGCCTATACGTTCATACGTACCATGCCGCGATTTTATCGATGATGACGATGAACTCATTCTATTAAAGTTTCTCTGAACTCAACTTCAGCATCGACATATGCTTTGTAGGTACTCTTACTGTTCGTTCAACTTATTCATCTAAAATTCGGTGCCTGAGCGGTAACGGGACCACTGAAACTGAACTTCGAAAACGGGCGAAAAGCCAAGAAGCTTGTATGCGAGAGTGAGTATGAATTTACAGTAGTAGAATGCGTTATTACGGAATGAGCCAGCTTTTAGCGCACAAGAAGAACTGAGTGATCTCGGCAAATGTCAGGATATAGCGCTGAAGGCCTGAAAGCCGTAACGGGCTTAGTCTGTATAATATGCCCCCACATCCCGAGGACTTTTTGGAAACTTGCCGCTTTTGTGAATATCTAATTGGATTCTGTGTGTGAATAACGATTCTATACGCGAGGGTACACATGCAGTTGCTATATGCGGCTCAAGGATGTATTCTGCGGAGCAGATTCTTCGAATCCATTTATTCGCAAGTAAAATCATCTAAAAGCGAAAAGATATGATTTTGATATAGGATGAATAATTGGATATTTAGCATACATATTCACACACATGAGGCGGGCGGAGCGGTTTGCTGAATTTCAGCTCTGGCGTTAACCTTTGCGAAAGGCATGTCTGAAAGCCACTCGACAAACTTGATTTGGGTCTGTGGTGTAAAGCCATTGTGTGACTGTGTATGTGTATTTGCTCTAAATGGAAATCTGGCCAAAAACTTTATGAACTGTGCTCCGAGTTAAATTGAATTTAGTCATGTTTGATACGTCAATTGACATTTCATAAGAAACGTGCGGCAAGCGCAAATGCTATTGATTTTGGCGGTCTCCTTTCGTTGTGTAAGCCGGAAAAGTTGGTCAAAGTTTTCGCTGAGATGCATACAGGCAAAACTTGGAATGTCAATTAGGAAGTAGAACAGAATAGGATTTTGTATAATTGGTTTGTTGTATTCTGAAATAAGTTTTGCTGTTGAATAAGTAGGACTTATGTATGTGTGTTCCAAATGATTTTCGAAGTGGAAATTTTGATTCTTCCTAATTGATTTGTCTGGAGACTTGAAATTATAGGTTGATGCGTTCAAATTTTAGGTTTGATTGAATCTGTACTGTTAGGTCCACGGAGCAGTCCACAATAAAAACGCAGTAGAGTTAAACCAACTATGAGAAACGATTAATTACAAAATCGCAATATACAAAATTACGAATGAACATGAGGAGCACAAGTTGTGAAATTCCAAAAATTACTTGCATGCGATTGCGGCGCCTCTGCCGCTGGGGACTCTGCAACACTCCCACCTGAATGATGTTGTCCATCATGATGGAAATCGATGATGTCGATGGCTATTCGGTGCATTGCCTCGTAAACTGTCCAGCGACGCCAGATTCTGATAACCACTCCAAAAGGGAACTGTTGCTGGACTGTGGCTAAGAGTACTCACGGTTTGGAGTGCATACCTATGATCGCCTACTGCTGGTGGATGGATGGCTGGATGGATGGATAAGGCGCTCTAATGGGATGGCCTGGTTACGCCCAATACTGGCTTATTGTATTCTCCATTAGAACGAAAGATTTTCAGGTTGTTAGCTCTGTCCTCCGTAAAAGGCTTAGAAGAAAGTTAATCAGGTTTACTTTGTGTGCGTCCAATCTAATGGTTTGAGCCCCAACGAAGGTTTGTCTCCAGCTCATAAGAGCGGGGCATTCGAAAATAACGTGCGAGGCTGATTCTTCGTCTTCGTTACAGAGGCGGCATAGTCATATGTATATGTAGATCCCGACTGTATGCAGATATTTTCGCAGGGTACAGTGACCGGTTATGAGACCTGTCACTGCCTTTTTGTTGAGGCTTAGGACTTCGGTGCAGCTGGTTTGCCAGTTGGTTCCCAGCATACGCTTGCTGTGTTTTGAGTCCTTCGACGAGTCTCCATCGATTTTGGAATTTTTCTTCAGTCCACTGTTTGACAACGGTTTTAGCAGTGGATTTACTAACTCCGATTGCAGCTTCGGGACCGGTGAAGGGTAGTTTGGAACCCTCTCTTGAAAAAGCATCCGCTTTCTCGATCCCCTTATGTCCTTTAACCCATTTCAGAGTTACGTTGTTTCGGGTAGCTAGGTTTTTGAGGTTCTGTTGGCATTCCCAAACCAATTTTCAGGTTGTTTTGGGACTTGCAATAGCCTTTATGGCAGCTTGACTGTCGAAGGGAATATAGGTGGTCTTGTTTGTATATCCCTTTCGAGTACTTTCCCCTGCTGCAAGGTTTATTGCTATAGGTTTTGCCTGCAAGACAGTTGTATAGTTGGGGTTTGGTAGTTTGGTTTGGTATACCTAGGGGTTTGGAGATACTGTTGTTGGTTTTAGTGTAATCTCCTGCCCCTGTTAAACTGTTACTGCTGGTGGTCGCGAATATGTGTAATCGCCTAGTGCTGAGTTATCGGTCGAGCGGAAACATCGTAGGTCGTCTGCAGTTGCAAACGAAACTCGCTTGCTTGTTGGTGGTGGACACCCAGGGTCCGAAAACTACGGATTGATTGGCCCTGGTGGTGTTCGCCAAATCTGCTGATGGCCAATTACAGCCTGTGAAGATGACGGCTCCCCTGCATTCGACGCCGTATCGGGTATCCTCACGCGGAGCCCAATGTAACAAGTCCTCGTCACAGGCGATGAAGCTTGTACCATACATGATACAGGATCGGTTGATTTGCACGTTGTTATAGCGGTCGGGGAGTACGAAATCGACTGGGCCCCAGGCGGAGGTGGATCCTGTATATCTACGGGTAAGAAAGCCGATTTTACGCGTTCCGTTGAAACCTTGACCTCTTTTCCGTTACGTTTGATAATACGGTGGGGGGCATCCATCCTAAGAAATACTTGCGTACATGAGTTTAAGCCCTTGAACAAGCTAACCATCTATACCTACAGGTATACCGTCAGGGGAGCACCTAGCCTTTCGGCCTTTATCTCCCGGTCCCTCGAAGTGTTTGGACCTTCGGCGTTTTACTGACACGATGTTGTTGCCAGACGGGGATTTCTCCATCCGGCGAATGCACTCACCTTCAGGAACCCAACCCCGGGGTTGCATCACTAGCTGGATGACTTGGGTAACAACCTCCAGCCACTACGAAGCCAACTCCTTGATGGGCAAGGAACATGGTCCCCTGGGCACACCCATCCCCGTAGTTCACTATTCGCAATAGACTTCTCTATAGCAGGTGTGATCCTCCTTCGGCCCCCTATTGGTTAAGCCTCACGTGAGAATTCAGATGTGCACATCCCAGGCTCGTTGGACCTGTGACTACGAGCCTGTGTAGACTCGTAGCGCTGCTTTTCACATCCAGGTGGCCCCTTCAGTTTACTAATCAGCAATGCGACTCGGGCAGTGTGGTCATCAATTCACAAACTAGTTAGATATAGGCGCGTAGGCATTAACCACCAAGGCCGTTCTCCCTAACTAGCCCCTTCAGGACTCGGGTCATGCGAAGCCGTCAACTCCGAAGCTCACACGATTTACCATACGATGAACTCCCCTCGTTTATGGTAGAGGTCCAACAATTTCCAAGTGTAATTGGTGAACACGTTTGTCCGGTACAGAAAACGGCTGAATTTCGTTTCGCACGTGCCGACTAACATTCGATCGCTGATATTGTACACACACCCGCGACCATTGACGAATGTTGTGGCGCAAATTTGGCCACACAAACTTCTTCGCAATTGCGCTTACAGTAGAACGAGCTCCTGAGTGCGAGCATCGATGGAAAATTGTAAAAAACCCCTTGCACAAAGGGACGACGGGTCTAGGTGCCGATTCAGAGACATCGCACAGTACCTCAGCACCTCCAATCACTATTCTCTCCAGCTGCAGCGACGAAGTGTTATAAGATACCAGTTGCTGGATCTTCGGGTCACGTGCTTGTTCGGCAGTCAATTCGTTTGCGTCAAAATCGGTTTGAAAGGAAATCGAATCGGGTCGCGATAACGCTTCTGCAACAGTATTCGTTGGGCCTGCGATATGCTCAACTCGCGTCTAGAACTGGGATATATAGCTCATGTGGCATATCTGTCGAGATAGCAGAAGAGAAGAAGATTGAGAAGGCTTGTGGTCTGTTCTTATCACGAAATTGGCGCCCTTTAAAATATGCGAAAAATGTTGCACACCGCTATATATGGGCAATAGCTCGCGATCGTATGTCTATAAATGCGCTCGACCGTTGATAGCTTCCGCTGAAAATATGCGAGCGCAACCAGCGGTCACCATGTAAATGCTCCAGCGCCGCACCAACTGCGACACTGAACGCGTTCGTTGTCAGAGCTAGTGGATTGTTTGGCTCGTAGTAGACCAACAAGGTGGCATTGGTTAAGGTTTCGCGGTAGGCTTCGAAAGCCTGGTTCGTCGCAGGACTCCAGATGATTCCGGTGTTCTCGGATTTCGCTTGCTGACAAAGTAGTTCGTCGAGAGGGCTTGCAGTTTGGCCGCATTCGCGAAGAGCCGGCGATAATAATTCAATACTCCGAGAAATCGGCGCTATTCCTTGTAAGTGGCCGGCCGTTTGTAATTCCTTATTGCATCCATACGTGAGGCAGGTAGTGAAATCCCTTTCTCGTTAATAGTGTGACCGAGAAATTCGAACTCGGTAACCTCAAAACACACTACGCTACATTAAACACTACGCCCAATTCGCTCAGTCGCTGGAAAATTGGGCGCAAATGCTCTACGTGCTGTTCCACAAATTCCGAAGCGGCTAAAACATGGTCGATATTTAGGTGACATACAAGTCAAGTCATCTTAATACTTCGGCCATAAAGCGCTGAAAGGACTGTGTGACATTACGGAGCCCGAACGTCATCACCACGAACTCGTACAACTCAAATGGGGTGATAACAGCGGTTTTGGGAACATCGGCTTCAGCGGTCGGGATCTAGTGGAAAGCCCTAAGCAAGTCGATCTTACTGAAACACCGTTTTCCGGCTGGACCTGCGAAAACGTCTTCGATATGCCTCATAGGATACCGATCGGACTGCGTGACCGCATTGAGTCGGCAATAATCGTCACACGGCCTCCAAGATCCTTCCTTTTTGGCCACCAAGTGCAGAGGGCTCCTTATGCGACGAACGGCACAGTCCCATCTTTAATAAATAGTCCAATTCTGCTTTCGCTGCCGCTAGTTTCTCCGGTGTGAGAAGACGGGGCTTTGCGCTACTGGAGGTCCAGTTGTTGTAATATGGTGTCGCACATTATGTGTTCTGATCTAGCACCTGCGGGATTCCGGCTGGTGAGCGTCGGAAACTGCTGTTAACCCAAAATTCTGCAATGATGATGATGCCTTGAGACCTTTGCGATGCAGAACTTCCAACTTAAACTTTGTCGGAAACCAAAATCTACAGGTAGCAGTCGTTGGCCATATGTGCTAGGGGGCGAGCCATTTGCTGCAGACAAATTGGTTTGCTGATCGTTTCGCCAGCTTGGAGGGAACAACCAATACATCTCCACCCATAGCGACCAGAAACACTAGACCCGATGTTAGCGGTGCGGAGATATAGGCGGCTTGTTTGCTGAACGCTGTCGACTGCCGTTTCTGACAGCATCGGCACTAGTTTTCCGCCTTTCGTGGTTTGGCAGACCATTTGCAAGGGGGCCTGCATTTACGTATACGGTTCTTGAACCTCACATGGTAAAAACACAGACCTCAGGGAATGGAGAGGAACCGAGCGATTTCGACTGGTAAGCTCAATCGTGATTGATTTTGTTCTATGACGCTGTTCCTAAGGCGGCCAGCTACTTGTGCATCTTGTGAAGTTGTGACAGTGGGCTGGTGTCGTCTACCACAGACACATTTGGAGGCTCATGCACCTCGACGTTTCTTTCAGCGATCTCCGCTAGACGTGAAAGGTCCCTGATCTCCGAAACACTGCAGGCACGTCGTTGCAACCACAGCGACTTAAACATTATTTATTTCAACAGACAATGTCTAAAATCCCTTATTTTCTGATTTCCATATAATAAATTAGGGCGTTAATCGGATTTTCTTATATAAGTCGCCTGCTCAATTACATATTACTGGCTATGCGTAGCCGCGCACGTAGGTAGGTTGTTCTGGTATTCTATACGAGAAGTAAACACATAAGTACACCCACACAATAATGAATTTAATTATTACGTATTATTTGTATCTCAATTTTAATTTAAAAAAGGAGCCAAATTTTCATCACATTTTCTTAAATGCTTTTCCTGTAATTTTAAAAGCTGTGAGTATAAATTCAACTCCAACGCACTTTCATTGTGAACGGAACAAATTCATTTAAGGACTATACGCCTAAACGCTGATTTTTTTAATGTGGGATGCTCCTCTCTGCACGAAAATGTGCAAGTACGTGTAGGTGTGTACGAATACATTTCCAGATAATCGCGACGATTTGTAAGGAGCCATATTGTACTCGTGTCTTGTGTGTACATTGGGGATTTTTGTGTTTCCTTTTAATACTGAAAAAGGTCAGCTAAATATTTAAATAAATTTCTGTAAATGTCATTTAGATGCTTAAGGTTTTAATAAATAAGTGAGATTGAAATTGAACAAATTAGACGGATTCACGTCATTCTTCGTTGCCTTTATCATGTTCATCGACACCACATCAAAGATGTACATTACATTAGTTGGCTTTCTATGAAAAAAAAAAATTACAACGGGTCCATGTTATGATTAAGTTTTGAGTAAATGGGTTTTTTTTTTCATTAAAAAATAAATGATTCTAATTAGCAGTATAACGAGATTTAGGTAAAGAACGAAAGGTTAATTAAACAAGTATCCCTGACTCGTATCTATACTAATGTTCTGCGATAGTCTCGTCAGCAAAATATGTATGAAATCCTTTTACTTTCTTCCTGCTTTTGATTTAATTATTCTCGATATTTCTCGAGCATTTCAGTTCAGTTTCATTTTTCTACACACAATTTTTCCGTTCGTTTTCATCACAACCAGCAAGCAAAGTAACCCGAAGGACTGGCAAATTATTTTGCCGCATCCCTAACTTCACATTCCGAAGGAATCTCAGCTAACCGGAATATGGCCAGTTAGTTTTTTGTAGTGATCGATGGCGGAAAAAATCCGAGCGAACAATTACTCTATACATCCGAAAAAAGCCGGGTTTCTACGTATCAAAATATAGGACCTTATATAATCATAATTGCCTGGTAAATGTTTTATGACAGACAACCCAAGTAACAATTTCAGTATTTGGTCGCAAGATCAGTTTAGACGACAGCAATGGGGATTGATGGAATTTAGAGTCTGGAAGTATTCACATATGTATATACCAAATACATAAAGATATCGGACAGCTGAGTATGCCGAACAATGACAAAGTACCCAAAATCCCCAGAGATAGGGCAGGAATCTTCGTACAAATAAAGCAGACCATGGCCTGTATTGAGGAAACCATGCCTTCGATTCTATTTTAGGAGGTCACCGACTTCGACAAAAATTTCAGAGGATAACAAGGAACTAAGGGGTAACGGAAATCACATCTCCATGATGTACTCGGTTCCTCTAATTTTCGTTGTTGTTCTCGCCTATTTTCTGAAGTGTCCAGAACGTAGCAGCTGCAATGGAGTTGTACCATAATGCCTGGGAGTCAGATGCCAAAACCAGCCTGATCTAAGCTGAGCCAGTGTCGATCTCGGGAGCATAGGCTCCTTAGGCGATATGGGTAGTTGTTATGATAAACTCTTGACGTCTTCTTTTATAACTGTTTTATTATTAGCTGTCATCTTAAGTGGTACGTTTACATAGCATGGTATAATTATGAACTTAACTAATAATGCTGTATTCAAATGTCAATTCAATGTAGTATTGTTTTCAAGTATCAATTCACTAAAATGATATTTAATATATTCATATAAATATTCATATTATACAACATCTCCCTTCCAAAGCAAACAATAAAAGTTTTTAAGTTATTTAAATTACATGGTTGTTTTAATTAAAAATGGATGTTTTACTTTTATTTGTTAATGTGTTTAAATCTTGTTTTAATTCATTTAAAATTGAAGAACATAAACTCAAGGTGTGATGCCTATTGCGTTTTTCAAGTAAGCTGAAGTCTGTCGGGTGGCTTGACCAATCTTCCAAATCTTGTCCTATAATTCACCATTTGATTACTTTCGTTATTTGTTGGTGATTTGTTCCTATCTGGACCATTGTTTGTTGAGTCGGTTTGATGATGATGATGGGCCGTGCTCTGATCAACATTTTCAAAATATGTTTCTAGGAAATCATTATAATGTTGTTTGACGTCAGGTTTAATATTAGATTTTCTTAAATGGAAAGTATTTCTACGCAAGATGGAACCGTTTTCGGTTTTCACCCAGTAAGATCTTGGACTTTTATCTTTACTTACTACTAGGCCCTTAATCCATCTCTTCCCATCCCTAATTAATACCGAATCATCTTTTTTGAATACACTTTCTGAGACTTTAGCACCTCTGTTATACCACTTTTGGGTATTATTTTGTTTTCGGTGCATTTTATTGATAGCATCCGTTTTAATTTTAGGGAATAATTTAGCTTTTACAATAGGTACTCTTGTTCTTGTAATTCGGCTGAAAAGTCACTCATTCGGACTATAACCTATTCCGCATATTGGGGTATTTCTATATTCCATCAAGTAAACTTCAATATCAATATTATCTTCACTACTCTTGCCTAACATCCGTTTGCATATACCCACTGCCTTTTCCGCTAATCCATTGGACTTTGGATATCTAGGACTAGACGTTACTATTGAGAAAACATATTCTCTACTAAAATCATGAAAGTTTCTAGCATTGAAAGGCATATTATCCGCAATAAGGATTTCTGGAATTCCATGGGTTGCAAAAATTTCCTTCAGAACTGGAATTATGACTTCAGCCGTTTTTGCGCTTAATTTTTTTAATTCAATATATTTCGAGTAATAATCAACAAGAACTAAAAACGGTTTCCCACCATATTCTAGTATATCACAGCCTACCTTGTTAAATGGTAAATCAGGTATGCTATGACTGATTAATTTTTGCTTTACATTTGCAAACTGATATTTCTCACAGATTCGACAGTTTGCCACTAAATTTTCTATATCTCTATTCAAATGTTGCCAATAATAAAGCATATTTGCACGTGCTTTAGATTTGGTTATTCCAAAGTGCGATTCATGCAATGCCATTAGAAAAGGCTGGCGTAAACTTTCTGGCACTATTAACCTATCATTATAATACAGTAGATTATCTTCCACGTAAATTTCATTTCTTAAATTCCAGTAAAATTTCAAATCACTTGGCACTTTATCTTTAGATTTTGGCCATTGTGTTTTACAGTATTCCCTTACCTGCTTTAATATTGCATCATTTTCTAATGCATCTCTAAATTGTTTGTTCTGATCTACAGAAAATATTACTTCATGAACTGAGTAATCTACGTTATCCCTGCTAAATCATCATCATTGCTCTTTACATTAGAAGGAGCTCTTGATAATGAATCCGCAATGTACATTTTTGACCCTGGAAGGTATTGAACATCAATATCGTATTCCATTAATTTCAATCTAATTCGTTTTAATCGTGAAGAACCAATTTTACTTAAATCTTTCTTCATCAATGCAACTAAAGGCTGATGATCGGTTTGTACCTTAACATGCCTTCCATATATAAAATTTCTGAATTTTTGACAGGCGTACAATATGCCTAAAAATTCTCTCTCAATGCATGCATAATTTTTTTCAGCATCATTCAAACTCCTTGACGCAAATGATACCGGTCTACCGTTTTGAAGCATTACGCTACCAAGACCGTCTAGCGAAGCATCAGTTTGGATGTTTATTTCAGCTTTGGTATCGAAGTTAGCTAAAACACCTGAATTTGCAATCAACTCATTAATTTGGTTCACTACATCAGTATGTGATGGCAACCAAACGAAATGCGAGTCTTTTTTAAGTAACTCTCTTAAATTACTCGTTAATTGGGATAGGTTTGGAATAAAATCCCTAAGAAAGTTAACCATACCCAGATATCGTTGTAAATCTTTCCTACACGCGGGAAGTTTATATTGTTTAATTGCTTTCACATACTCAGGGTCGGGTTTCATACCATTCTTTCCAAAAATAAAGCCTAAATATTTTACATTTTCAACCATAAATTGTATTTTACTAAGGTTGAATTTGTTGTTCTTTTCCCTAGCTACTTTTATAACCTTTTCTAAATTTCTGTTATGCTCCTCTAATGTCGAGCCGCATACTAAAATGTCGTCTACATATATATGCACACCAGGCAATAGACCGAAATATTTGTGGTTCATTTTCTGAAACTCTTCTGCAGCAACATTAATACCAAATGGCAAACGCTTAAATCTGAAGCAGCCAAATGGAGTGCTAAATGTACATAGATTGGCTGAATCATCATCTAATTCCAGCTGCCAGAACCCTTCACGCAAATCCAAAACTGTAAAAAACTTGTAGCCATCCAGCTTGCTACGTATTTCTTCCAGCGAAGGTATCTCAAAATAATTCTTTATAATATTCTTATTTAATTCTTGTGGGTTCAGACATAATCTTATGTCACCATTCTTTTTGTGAACCACCACCATTTTATTAACCCACTCACCTGGTTCATCTACTTTTTCTATTATATCCCCTTTTATCATGTCTTCTAATTTTGTCCTAACTTTATCTTTAAGTTTTAAAGGAATCCTACTCGGAGGATATCGGTCTAGCATCTTCTTTCACTTTTATTTTAATTTTATTAGGAAATTTTCCTCCTGGCAAAAACACATCCTCATTAATTTTTAAAAACTCTTCCCTTGTTATATCATTCTTTATTAAAGTATCGACCCGCTTTATCAATCCTAACTCTTTACATGATGCAATACCGAGAATTGGGTTTGTATCACCATTGGTGACCATGAAAACATGGATTGATTTTTGGTTTTTTATCATCAAAGGCAATCTAATTATTCCAACAGCCTTCATTTTAAAACCACCATAGGTTTCTAAAACTACCGAACTCATTTCCATATTGCGTTTTAGATTCAAATTCTCAATTAATGCCATTGAAATAACATTAATTTCTGCCCCTGTGTCAAGTTTCATTTTAATAATTTTCCCGTTAATCGAAACATATTCGTACCAGCACTCGCCTTTAGCCAAATTGCTATTAACGTTTTTCTCTACTACATGTATTGAAATCGGTTCAACAAACAAATTATCCCAATTTTTGTCACTATTTGACACCTTAATTTCTTTTACTTTTATAGTTCTGCACACAGAGGAAAAATGGTCAGGCTTTCCGCATTTAAAACACATTTTTCCTTTCGCAGGACACTTTTCTTTGAAATTATGTTCTCCACTACATTTAGAACACTTATGAACACTTTTCTTGGAATAATTTGTTGTTTGCAACTTCTTGTATTTATTATAATTAGGATGTTTGATTTCACTTACATTAAAATTATTTTGCTGTACCTCGGATATCTGACGTTTTGTTAGTTCTGCAACGCGACAATGTTCGATCACTCTGTCCAACGTAAGCTCATCGTCCTTCAATCGCAGCAACCTTTCTTGCAAAACTTGGTCATTTAGACCGAGGATGATGATGTCTCTCAAAATCGAGTCAGTCTGATCCTTAAATTCGCACAATTTGATCAGCTTCTGCACATCACCTAAAAATAGATCAAAATCTTCGCCCGCCTTTTGTTTTCGTGAGTAAAATCGGAATCGCTGGTAAATTATGTTTTTACGTGGATTACAGTAGTCCTGAAATGCTTGGAATACTTTTTCATAATCCCGTTTTTCGGCCTCTTCCAAGCGAAACGTGTTGGAGATTTCGATTCCGTCATCGCCCAGTAGATTTAAAAGCATCGCCGTTTTCAGCTTGGGGTCCTCTTTATCCTTTTTCGATGCCTCCAAGAATATAACGAAACGTTCCGAGAATCTGCGCCAATTTTCGGCCAAATTTCCGGAGAACCGCATTGGTGCCGGTGGGTGAAACTCCATGCTGCTGGTTGAAATCTCTCCAAATTCCAACTTGATTTTGTTCATCCGTCTTCCGAACTGCTTATATTGCACTTTCGTCACAATATACTTTCACGTTCTTCAGTATTTTCACTAAGAACGACTTTTTTATCAATTTACTTTAATAAATTATTTAATTTTTCCGGAGCGGCTGCGCCATGTTATGGTCCTTTGAGTTATTGTACATCACATTCTTTTTATTTTAGGCACGGAATATTTTAATAGGAGTCGTATTTACTTAAATTTACAAAGATCTCGATGATCAACAAAATGTTTTGCTTATTTTGATTGTTTGGTCTGGACCAAGAAAAAAATTTCTCTACAAATTTAGTTGGACCTTCAATGTTTTTGACTCTCATAAAGGAAATTTCCTGGCTATTCGTCAGAATTACTTCACTTCTTGTAGTCTTCGATTAACTTTTTGGATAGATGCGATATTATCAATATCTGCCGGCGCAATAAGCGTCGATAATGGGAACGGAGCTTCTTTCGCTATAGTACTAAGGTAAACGTAAGTTATCCCTGAGGCCAATATAAAGAGTTTCTGTGTGTCAGAGTAGTTTTTCTTTGTTTTTAATGCATTCTACATTAAATATAATGATTAGCAGGTTTGTTTACTGATTAGGCGAGTACTTAGCAAGCCATGACTAAGGTTGAAACCTTAATGCATTTCTTCGGGCCTACCATCGGTTTTCCGCCTCGGAAATGTTTTTTTTGTTTTAAATTAAACATTAGTTGCACAAAACACCAATAAAAAATTTGATCCATTCGGAAAATCACACCCTACACGGGAAAAAATTAAAAAAAATGCTGTGTACTTATTATTTTGACTAAGCTGATTTATCGACTTCGAAGTTTATGTAGGAAGGATCCGAGGAAATAGGCGGGAGCTATTTAATTTTTCGGGCCTATTGTAATTGTTGTATCCGTATGGTTACAACGACTATCCATTTCGAATATTATCATACAGTAAAACCAAAGAAAATTGAGCTTAAAGTATTTCAAGAGGGGTGTACTTATTTTTTTGGCCATATGTGTATATGTAGATGATCTGGAAGGACATCAGATTGCAACCTGAATTTTGGCATGGTTTCTTAGCCCTTGTCCCAGGAGCTGCCAACCAGTGCCTTTAAGATGTTGTTCCTACTGAATCGGCAAACTGGATTGCGGCAATATGACATGACGACCCGACTTCAATATGGTGTCCAAGTAGACTTCAAAAATCTTAAGGTAAGTAACAATAGAAACAACATCTTCAATGCGCTTACCAGTGCGGATCGAATGCCGCTCCGAAAATTCCTGCGGCCAGTTCGTTTTATTCAATGCAATAAACGAACAAATTTAAAGTAGCTAAAATTGCTCACTATCTCCACAACCAGTGTTGCCAGATAAGCTGCTTGACTTCCCCCTAAAATGGCGGTCCTCCTCGGAGTTGAAATTGTGCTGTATCGACGAGGGTATGAAGCCTAATGATATCACGAACATTATAATGACACAGCTATCTCGATAGCTTACCTATAATTGGAGCGACGACAGGTGCTCGCTGAAGCTCTAAGTCGGGCTAATCGAAGTGGGATTTTGCCGTCCGTAGCCACTCAAAAGGTTAGCTCATCTTATTGTTACTAAAAAATGTGGAATATTGGAAAAATTATTCTTATTCGGTGAAGATGGACTCCATCAAGCTATTACCCATCAACTGGCATGCTAGGGTGGTTTTTTTTATAGTTCCCACAGTTACCACACAATGCATACAAGCACTGTTGACATAACGTTTTGAATACAGTGAAACCTGTCTAAAGAGACCACCGTGGTTCCCGAAAAAAGTGGTCGCTATTAGAGGTGGTCGCTTAATAAGGGGAATTAACTAAGAGATTAAATTCATTAATTTGGAGGCAAAGTGGAACACCTTTCCTGAAGTGAAGCCACATGAGAGATTTCAACACTCATCTCATGTATTAATACATGCGATGACTAAGAATTAAATTCAATTCAATTCAAGACTACTATCTCATGAAATCTACGCCCATCATTTCCATACAGAATTGAAGATATATTGTCTCGGCAGGAGGTGACCTATATAAATTTATTACTGGTAGATTTAGGCTCCGAACCACATAGAGCAGGCATGTCAAACTCGAGGTCTGTGCGGCCCGCGGCCAGGTCGAAAAAACACAATGTGTGTCAGCGTAAAAATAAAAAATGTGAGGTGTTAAGTCTCAGAAATTCACAAACTAAGTTGGTGGCTTATGCAAGCTTAAACTATGTATTTTAAAAATTTTCCTTTATATTCTATCAATAAATTTGTGATGCGTATTCGAGGTACATTTTTTGACGGCGGCCTTTTTTGAGAAGACCCTTTCGTGAAATTGTTTTGCCGAAATTCTGTTCAGAAGTTGTTTGCTTTGCCGAACCTTATAATTGTCTGCCACGGTTGCATTATAATTCGCGTCGACATGTTTCAGGGACAAGATCATTGTCGAGTCAGATTTATTCGAAAAGAAGATCAAGCTTTAAAGACTCGAAATCTTGTATTTGGTGCGGAAATCACTTGGATGTGCAATTTTGTAAGCATAACAATTTTAGCCCCTAGCCCGATGCCCTTTAGCTTTTTAAGATTTACATGTCTGTGTTTCACACAACACCAGAAAATTTTTTTTGTCTATTTTTAGCCACCTTTCTGTCTGAAATTAATTTACGTCAGCCTAACAATTTTGACTCCCATAGTTGTTTTGGACAACCTAGACCACCGGCCGGCGCCGGCGGAGTGCTCTGATCAGCAGTCCAACATTTGATTTTTATTTGTAATTTGATTTTTACTCATGTTCTGTTACAACCATCTATTTTTGATGTTATGGAATAGATATTGGACAGCATAACAAAGGAAAAATTGCAAGTTACGAAATTTTAACCATTGCAAAGTGGGTTGTGGAATGAACTTCTGGTAGATGCAGCAGATACGTGTTCCATATTTGTCTCCGGTGGTCTGATACTCTCTCTGATTCGTTACTTCCTTATGGCTATGCTCCCCAGAGGGCATCATTTTCGATTATTTTCCACCGCGTTCTGTTTTTTACCAACGCAGATAGCTCCGTTCACGTTATGTTCAAAGTTGCAAACTCACTATCAACCAATCGTTTCTACTTGCACTGGCTTCTTGTGGACGCGGTCTCCAATTCAGGCTTTTTGGCAGTTATATAAAGTTTGGAAACTCACCATCTCGAATGTGGATTTTTTTTATTTAGATCGATAGGAAATCGTTTGTCGGTGATTGTCGGTCAATTAAAAAGATTTGTCGGTCCTTAATTAATTAATTAGGGCCTAACAAAGTTTGACATATGAAATGTAATTAACTGTTAAAAAGGTATTAAAACGGAATGTATCTTGTTTTTTTTTACTTTTATCGATTCCTCGTCGTTTGTCGGTGTTTGTCGGTCACTTCCGCACGATTGACGGTCCTTGATTACTTAAATAAACGCAAATGAAAATTGCATGAAAAGTGTAAAGTTTGGAAACTCACCATCTCGAATGTGGATTTTTTTTATTTAGATCGATAGGAAATCGTTTGTCGGTGATTGTCGGTCAATTAAAAAGGTTTGTCGGTCCTTAATTATTTAAATAAAAGCATTTTAAAGTGTATGAAAACGACATCATGTAGAAAATTAGCGGATCATTTTATCCGACTTGTTTTTACATTCATTTCATAGATGGCGCTCTTTTAACGGATATAAACTACTGCTTAGATGTCAAAGATTGTTTTGTTTTATATATCAGGATGTTTCATAGGAGCATGTCGTCTGTCGTGTACACAGCTATGTGAAGTTGGCTATCTTACATCGCAAATTTGATTTTTTTAAATATATAAACAGCCGTTTAAATCCGTTAAAAGAGCGCCATCTATGAAATGAATGTAAAAACAAGTCGGATAAAATGATCCGCTAATTTTCTACATGATGTCGTTTTCATACACTTTAAAATGCTTTTATTTAAATAATTAAGGACCGACAAACCTTTTTAATTGACCGACAATCACCGACAAACGATTTCCTATCGATCTAAATAAAAAAAATCCACATTCGAGATGGTGAGTTTCCAAACTTTACACTTTTCATGCAATTTTCATTTGCGTTTATTTAAGTAATTAAGGACCGTCAATCGTGCGGAAGTGACCGACAAACACCGACAAACGACGAGGAATCGATAAAAGTAAAAAAAAACAAGATACATCCCGTTTTAATACCTTTTTAACAGTTAATTACATTTCATATGTAAAACTTTGTTAGGCCCTAATTACTTAATTAAGGACCGACAAATCTTTTTAATTGACCGACAATCACCGACAAACGATTTCCTATCGATCTAAATAAAAAAAATCCACATTCGAGATGGTGAGTTTCCAAACTTTATATAACTCTTTTTGGCATTGTTATTGTGCTTTATGCAAGTGCAACGAATCTCTGATACAAGTCTGGTAATTTCTTCGGCGGAGTGCTCTGATCAGCTGTCCAAAATATGGTGGAAATTAATTCACAAATAGTGGTTACTGCTCGATCAACTCGACTTTCGCGTGTTAACTTCTTGTGTTGCCTTAAGCTTAACTTTTGGGGCACAGCTTTTTGTGTAAAGTTTCTAAATTTGTTTGAAGAAGATTTTCAAAATAAGGAATTTCTAAAGGATATACTGACGTATAAACATATCTTAAAGGTATTTTATTTCAGTGATTAAATTGTGTGAAATTAAATTCTGTGAAAAATTTTCTATAGGAATTTTTTATCCTGCGGCCCGCTCAAACCTAAAGACAGTGATATTTGGCCCGGACCAGGTTTTGAGTTTTACACCCCTGAAATAGAGTAAATAGCTCAAATCTTCTGTTAATACCTGCACTTCATGAATGCAAGAGCTCTCGACCGTTTAAACTGGACCATTTTGAAAGGCTTGCATACGTAAACAAATCGACGAAGCTGGGCGAAATTTACAGAATTACGCCGAATTGACCAATGCTTTGCAAAACAACCCTTTACCTAAAAAAGGAAACATTTGAAAATCTAGAGATTTTTTTTCAAGAATTCTATTGAAAATTTGTTGAAAAGTAAATTTTAATCTTTCATAAATCTCAATCGCAAAATGACAATGTAGTGTGTGTTTGCTTAGTTGGCGTTTGATGACTTACAATGAAAGCAGCAGCTGCATCAGGACCGAATGACCCCTACAAACACAAACTCCAAGATCAAATTGGACATTTTTTTGCTGTTGCTGCATAATGTGAATAATCTATTATTCGCATAAGAAACGATTGCAGATTTCTCTGAGCCTTGATTTTATATGAATTAATACCGTTACTTGCTCAATTTATTAAGACAACTTGCAAAAAAACATGAAAGATAAGTGATAAACATAAGCTTTATACGGGCACATCGCATTTTTCACGGTCGCTTAAGAAGGGTGAAATTTGTATGGAACGATGAGTGATGTAGTGGTCGCTGGTCCTATAAACAGCTGGTCGTTTAATACGTGGAACAAATCGTCGCTATAAAACAAAACCGGCATATCTGCAAAATCCATATTTTACACCAGAGGGTTTTGAAGTTTTTGCCAACGGTATTTTAATATAAACGTCTGTTCGATGCACCACAAAGTCACACAAAATTGGATTAAGTTTATATGCATACTGTTATTATTGAAGTAGTAGTTACAAATAAATTAAAAAATGCTTAATTTAGAAGAAATCTGCAGATATGCCAGTTTTCTTTTAAAATCAGAGCAGTTATGCCAGTTTGATTTAAAAACAGGGGCACTGTTTGCACTGTTGCACAGTATTCTATAAGGAATATTGTAAGATAATTCGGTTTTACTTACAATTATGAACAGGTTTTCTTCAGAAATTTTTGAAGCGATTGGCGTATTGCCCAATAGATCTGTCTTTTACTAAATTGAAGGACAATTTGCGCCGAAATGAACACCGGCACAACCCCATTTGATGTATTTTTACTCAACTATACAATGTGCCGGTATGACAGAAAAATAGAGAAAAAAAACAATTTTTTTGATATCAAAAACTCAAAAACGAAATTTTTGAACTTATGCCGGTTTTGTTTTATAGCGAGGAAATGTATGGAGCTGTATGGAAACCCATTCCGTTCCCGAAAAAATCGGTCGTTATGAAAGGTGGTCGCTTAATACGGGTTTTAGACAGGTTGCACTGTATTTAGTTTATGTACTAGTATTCATAGGCAGGCATTTATTCTCTTCTCTTTTCCTCCTTCACAAAAAGAATTCAACGTCCCCACGTCACTTAATTTTTTCTTAGAAAAAAATATTTATTGTCAATTTACATATTTACTACTTTATTCATCATCAATGTGGCACGATAGCCCGACGTCGTCGGACCTTGGCCGCCTGAATCGTTGACCTCCAATTGTCGCGGTTACGTGACCTTGTCCTCCAGTTTCGGAAGCCCAGCAGCTGGTGGGCGTCTTCACCTACGGAGTTCTCCCAGCGAGCTCTCGGTCGTCCACGCAACCTCGCTCCGTCAATTCGTTGTGCGTTCATAACTTTCTTTGGCATGCGATTGTCGTCCATCCGTTGTACATGCCCCGCCCATTGCAGACGTTGAAGCTTCACGATTTTCGATACTTCCAGCTCATCGTACAATTGATACAACTCATGGTTGTATCGGATACGCCATTGGTCTCGCTCGCGAACGGCCCCGAAAATTCGCCGAAGGTACTTTCGTTCGAATCGGTCTAGCAAAATTTCGGAGGCTTGGGTAAGGGTCCATGTTTCGCAGCCATAACATAGCACGGGTCGGATGATCGTTTTGTACACGCGGAGCTTCGTGTTCCTGTGCGCAAGTTTCGAATTAATTATAGGGAGGACCGAGAAATATGTCTTATTGGCTAGTTGTATCCGTCGCTTAATTTCGTCGGTTTCGTTGGCGTCCTTTGATAAGTTACAACCCAGATAGTTGAAGTTGTCTACATACTCGATATTAAGGTCCCCCACTGTGATGCTTGAATTTGCTGGCGTCCTTGTTTTCGATTGCATCATGGCCTTTGTTTTGCTTTCGTTGATATGTAGTCCAACTTCCTTTGCGGCGTTATTGAGGTTATGCAGGAGGCTTTCTGCATCACCCAACCTTCGAGACATGATGTTGATATCGTCGGCGTAGGCTACTAATTGAGTCGACTTGATGAGTAGCGTTCCGCTGCTGTCCATATTCATGGCTCGAATTACATACTCCAAAGCAAGGTTGAAGAGCGTCGGCGCCAGCCCGTCGCCCTGCTTGAGTCCAGTACGAGTTTCAAATAGGTCAGTGAGTCGGTTCTGCACTTTGACCTGCGAGACGGTATTATTCATCGTCATCCTTGTGAGTCGCACTAACTTTGCCGGTATACCAAAATTCAGCATAATGTTGTACAGTACACTTCGGTCGATACTGTCGTATGCCTGCTTGAAGTCGACAAAGATTTGGTATACGTCGATGTTGTATTCCCAGCACTTTTGGAGTAGTAGCTTCACTGTGTAAAGCTGATCGGTCGTTGAACGACCAGGTCTGAAGCCGCCTTGATACTCGCCAATGATTTGTTCTGCGTACGGATTGATTCTCTTTTCAAGAATTTTTGATAAAATCGTATAGGCCGTACAAACTAATGATATGCCCCTGTAATTCTCACACTTCAGCTTGTCACCCTTTTTGTGGATTGGGCAGATTATGCTTTTGCGCCAATCTTCGGGGATTACCTCGTCGTTCCATATTTTCAGCAGTAGCGTTGGTCAGGCACGTTCCACCATGCTTCAGCAGTTCTGCTGGGACCTCGTCAGCGCCGGGCGCTTTATTATTTTGGAGCGACTGTATGACAAGACTCACCTCCTCTACTGTTGGGGGTAGAACGGGAGGCCCTGGTTCGGCTAACTGCTCAAGAGCTAGCTCCGCGGGGGATGTTGATGATGCATTGAGGAGCTCTTACTTTATTAGCAATCGAAATAATATATGTGGATATGTGTCTGTACTTTATCTCCCACCAATATCGGGCCGAAGATATACATATAAGAAGATATATACATATATGTAAAACATTTTATTTATTGGTTGCAACCGGCAAATTTAAATAGTTAAAGTAACTGTCACACGCAAAAATTCAGTTGGAATTGATTTGCGTTATTAAACAAACCCCCCAAATACCTGTTAAATTTTTTATATCCGCTCAAATTTTCCAAGACATTTCATCTCCCAAAAATTCCCCTTTAGAAGTTGAAAAAAAAACCTAAATTGAGCGGATTTGCCCCTTATTTGTGAACGCTGTCCACAACTGACAACGTGTTGTCGATAACTTTCAAAGCTGTCTCCTAAACAGCATATAATTGACAGGACAAACTGCTTTTGTCCTTTTTAACTGTTGATATCAGGAATTTTCCGGGATTTCTACGTAAAAATTGTTGAAAAGTGTGATAAACACGTGTCACTGCATCGATGCAACCAGGGGCGTACGCCGAAAAATATTTTGGTGGGAGTGGGGTTGAACAGAATGTTTTTTTCTGGTTATCTCGAAATTACCGCCGACATTTTCGAAAATAGGGGTTTCGAAAGCCGATGTAGTGCGTATCAGGGCGCATATTCCGTTTAAACATTTTAGAGTCCTATAGCTATCGCCATTTAGAAGCTACAGTCGTCCAAAGTTTTAATAGGTGAGATAATCGCACATTTATGATTTCGAATAAAAATTTAAAAAAATGGGCGTTCTGAGTATCGACGTAGAGCGTATCGGGGTGTATATGTGTATTGAAAACCTTAGAGTCCTAGCTATAATCGTCAAGGAGCTACAACAGTCCAAAAACGCAACAAAAAGTGCAAAGTAGCTGCTATAAAAATTAAATAACAGGCGCGACAGTCCAACATTGGACTAAGGTCGCAGATGTGTTAGTGACATCCAATTTCCAAGGTCTTTTAACTGCTTTTTTGAGGTGTTGAGATCAGAGGACGTCACATGTGTCGTGAGTTCGAAAAACACCATAAACCGAATTCGTTCACAGTGAGTCTCGAACCCATGACCCTGTGCACCGAAGGCGCGCGCACTAGCCACTACCCCATCCAGACTACTAGTAGCTGCTATAATTAGCGAGATGATTATACCTTTAAGTTTTCAAATCTAAATTGTTGAAAATGGAGTCTCTGGCGATCAGCGTTAAGGAACTAGAATCGTCCAAAGATGCCTCAAAAAGTCCAAAGTGTGACCCCTATAGCTTTTGTAATATGCGAGATAATCGCACTTTTGTTTCTTCAAATGTAATTCCGTGAGCCGAAGTAAAGCGGATCTAAGCGCACATTTATTATCAACGTTTAAAAGCTACAGATTAATTGCAACTTAACTAAGAGGGCCCATAGACTCAGCGATTAATTGGACAATCAAAGCTCACTTCTGTGGAGAAAGTACATTTTCTGTAGAATAAGCTCATTTTCTCTTGCGAATTCGGTAGTGGAACCTAAAAAATGTGCTTTTTCCACAGAAGTGAGCTGTGTCTATATGAGGGCCCTAAGACATCCATACTCAATGCTACGAATTAGTTACAAAATACGCAAATAAATGCAATTTTGATTCGACGAGATTCAGTTGTCCCATACTTCCGAGATTGTCGGCGGATTGTCGCCAATCAAAGCTGGGTCGCAACAATCAAACGATAGAGAATAGCAAAAAGCCTATATCAGCGCTATTCTTGTGAAAGCAAAAGTCCTGTGGTCGTTATTAATTAGATTGTTTCAAAAGTTCCTTGAATGACGATTAAAAAATGCTACTGGATGCAGATGTGGGTTTGACAACGTACCTATCTAGCACTAAAAACACACCAAAAGTAGCATACTGAAATCGATGGCTATGTAGCAAAGCCACCTTAATTTAGAAAGCCGGGAAGGAGCAATACATGCACACAAAGCGAACCTATGGATATGCCGTATATACGTTGCACGATGCACTAACACAAGCACAGCGCATGTAAAAAAAACCGTGTCTGCTCTGATAAAAATCGCAAAAACACGTGGAAAATTCACTTTTTATCGGGATTTGTTTCTTTCACTGCATTATAGACACTTCAATTCACGACACATTGCACTTTTCGCGACGAAAATCGACCGGGAACCAATACTTTTCGTGTAAAGTTTGCCGCGACACAACCCGATTTGCCTTTACCGCAATGTAAATTTTCGATCTGAACAGGCCTATGAATTGTCGTTTCAGTATATGACCGTGCTCTGCTTCCGGGCTTGTATGAAGGTGGCTTTGCTATGTAGGGATAATTTTTGCTACTTCCCATATGGAAGGTGAGTGCGGTGCCTACGTGGACAGGGAAGCTTTTTAGCTGCTTATTCCAATAATTTCTTTTATGAATGCAGCGATTATGGGCTAGGTGAGGTGTTTTTTAAGAGTCGCCATAGATTGTCCAATCGATTTTACAATAAAGGTTCCATTACCGAATTTCCAAGAGAAAATGAGCTTTCTCCACAGAAAAAGAACTTTATTGTACAATGGATCCTATCGTCTATGGCACTCATAAAAGCGCAAAAAAAAACTTTTACGGCTGATTTCTTGTACATTTTACCGGTTGGTTAGTCTTATCATATATACAAGACGCACACGGTTTTTTGAAAGCTTTTAAAATATATTTAATTTAATTTTTGTTTATTATGCATAGTATCGCCATATTTTGGTTGGTTACACCATTGTAAGAAATTGTGTAGCAAACTATTGCGTAACTATGAATAATAAAAAAAATCAATTCAATATAATGTAAAAGCATTCAGAAAACGGTGTGCCTCTTGTCTATACGATAAGACTAACTAGCCGATAAAATGTACGATAAATCGGCCTTATCTCACAGTGCTTACCGCATTCTTCATCCGAGCTTTTAAGCTCCTTCTTTCATCTTGCTGAGTAGGTACGCTCTGATTTTGAGTTTTCCGTTTGAGAATTTTGTATCTAACTCCTCTCAGCTTCAATCAATTCAATTTTCTAGGTAAAAAGGCATAAGCTTCGCGTCAAGAACATTTTCATGGTCATCACTTGTAGATTATTATTGCATAAATAAGACTTTCCGGGAAACAACTGATGTTTTCCTTATTTCCAAATCCAATGTGATAATTCTATATAGGTAGGTACATATTTGTTTTTCTTCAAATATGTCAGCCTTTTTTTTAACGAAAATTACCTTAATTTCCGGAAAGCTTATGAAAAATTCAAAAAATTTCCATTTGCCATCATTGTCATGCCTGCGGATTTCGGCCTACAACATTTCGCCTAAACGTTAAATAACGCATGAAAAGAACAAAGCTTTTAAATTGTTTTTAACAGATTACATAACTTTTAGGAAGCACTTCACGGACAAAAATTGTCTATTTCTTTACGTTCGTCGTCGTCTAAGCGAACTGTGTCGTTCAGCATCATCGTCATCATAAGCCGGCCGCCCTAAGTGTTTACCGTACCCACTTAATGGATATTGTCAATCAGGCTAATTTCAAATTCATTCTAACCCTCGAAGGAAAGGAAGAAATGTGTTTCTCTTCATAATCATGAAACATTAACACCCGCCGTCGCTGTATATTGCGTTGAGCTGGGAGCTCATTAAGACCGCACACGCGGGACTGGCACACTGCTTCAGACGTTGATGCAATTTTCACAAGTTTCTGATACCGGCAACTTCATCATCATCTGTTTGGCAAATAAGAAGGATTCTCCTCTTACTTCGTTGGTAGTCGCACAGCTTATTCACGTCTACTTAGTATACAGAAAATACCTGCGAGGCAAACAGAATGAGACCACAAGTGTCACTTAAATATCTTTCACTTCAATCTGTGGCGAAGGATTCGAACCCTCCCTCTCTCGGTGTCGCGATGCCTCGGTAAAATTGACTGTAAGCTTTAGCGTCCCGGACCCCAGTCGAGAAGTCACCTGACTGTCAGAATGCATACAACATATAGCTTCCGGTTCTTTGACGAAACTTTGTCGTTTTCGTAAACGTAATGCCAGAAAGATGGTTGGTTTTCCGATGTTGTTCGGTTTTTTTGTTGGATCGCGAGACTGAAGGACTTTTGAATTATTTGCCTATCGTAGATGTTTAACGATGACAATACCTGCAGAGTGTGCGAAGTGCCGAAAGTTTTTTTTTTATTGTAGAGCTTGGATTCATAGAATGCCCATACTTCACAATTTTTTTGATGGAAGGTGCTTTTCAAAGGCGACTCTTTTGTCATCATATTAATAATTCAGAACTAATAGGTTTTAAATTTCTAGAAACTCGGTGGCTCAGACGATAGAGTGCCCACTCCATCAGGATGCTTGCAATCTAGGTATAGAGACCTTATTATCAATGACACCATATGGTGCATGCAGTTCGTTTTACTTTAATCTCAATTGCCTATGTTCACCTTTATACGAATTCAATTCAAATACGCGGATATACACAAGAAACGCGGCGTTGGCATGAACTCAGAACATTCAGAAATACGTAGAGACACTAAGCCAATTCCTATGTGTTCTACTTATTCTCCATACGGGTATTTCCCTGGCGCTTTTTGCACCCGCTTTACGCGGATATGGCTTCTCGATTGCACCCGTTTGTTGGCCGTAACACTTATCCCCATAATATCATTCCGAGATTGTTGCCCTGCGGGAGAGGGAAGTCTATAAACTGAAGTTTCACTCACCCCGACTTCTAGGGTGAATGTGAAAAAGCCAACATGGAAATGTCAGAGATCAAATTTCGCTATATCAGCAATTAATTTCTTCTTCGTGATGATGAGTGTTGTGTGTAGGCTGAGCTGATGTTGGTTGGTTCTTTCTCTCTACTTTTTCCCTATGGGAACGATATTTCACGGGAGAACGTTAAAAAGGTTCCGGGCTCGCTCGACAAGTGTTTGGTCGCATATACCTACTCAGCGTGTCATATTCGTATGAAGGATATATGAAATGCTGATAGGTACGTATGGGATTATGTTTTGCTATAACCGTTTTTTGCATTGTTTTCTCTTTTCGTGTAGGCGAAATATAAAACATTCAACGCTCGTTTATATGAAATAGTCTTCCACTCGAGGAGAAAGCTGTTATCCTGGCATTTATGCAGAGACGACGATATACAGAATTATTGCGAATTGCCGAATGTTTTTGATGGTGTATATTGGGCATTTGCCTTTTTTGCATTGTTTTCGCTTATAGGGTCAAGGTGGCAGTTTTATTTGAATTTTTTGAAATTATTATTTGTTAAACAATTTTGATTGGTGAAGATGTAAATCCTTTACAATTATTGCGTTCGAAATCGCCCTAAGCCTCACCCCATAAATGTGCAAAGGGAGGCGCCCTCCATTAATTTTGTTTGGCCACGGGCGTCTCAGGTCGGGTTACTTGTGAAATATTTTGTGGGTATAGTTTCGCCCGGGACTCGTCGCCATCCGGGTCCACGGAGCATAATATGATGGCACCTGTGCGCGTCGGCTTATAATTTCTACGGTTTCCCCCATTTTAACCCTCGTGTTGTGTCGTGATTCCACAGGGATGCGATTTCCCTTTTAATTGTAGAAGTACAGGGACAACGAGTGGCACAAACCCCACCCGTATCTCCCGAACTGAGCTACAGCAAGCGCAAGCCGCTGCTCGCTCATTGAGGAGCCCTATCGGTTGTAGAGGCATTAGCTCCGTCCCTTGGGCATCTTCGGATGGTCAAGTCCTTTCTTTACAGGTCTGGATCATAAGTTATAAAATTTTTCCTAATCTCCAGATTTAGCTAGGAAGAAAATTGAAGTTGCAAAAGAGGCTGGTTAAGCTACTTACCTGTGCAACGAGGCAAGAAGTTGGTCTCTACTCACGGAAACATTTCCAACTGTTGACTCCGTGGTCGAGTATCGATTTCGGTTGGAACGTTATTCAAAAACACCAAATCAGAACATCGTTGAATATTTTTTCGAAAAACTCGCGCTGTGCAACAAAGCCAAAATCGATTGGATAGTTCGAGGGCTTCGTAGCCGCAGAATGCGAGATATACTACGACACCGGAAAGAAGATAGTGATATGCTAAACGACAAGCCGACTAGTAAATCAGAGAATCCAAAAATAGAAGCATCGCCAGTAAGTGTTTGCGGTATGCCAGGCCATATCACGAGGCAAGGCAGTGCCCGAAACTCAGCCGGCATAAGCAGCAAGATTCTTCAAATAAATGACGGGCATCAAAAATATTTCAAGTGCGTAAAAGTCCACGTCCGATACCGATTGCTAGGTTACATTTGATCTTACATTTTTCGAAAACGATAGCATCATGCCACTTATTGGATATGGTCATGTTGAAATTAAACGAATTGGTTTGCTCACAGCAAACAGTGAATTCAGTGGCGGAACAACTTGACTGGGGGCCCTCTCGCCAAATTCTTGAGTTGGCCCCCTATAAGCCAAAATTTTAGCGTTATTTTAGAAAAAGTATGTCACTCTGGACACTGTACGATTACAGAAATCATTGCAAACCCAATCCTAGATATGGGCAGCGATAATACCCCGGCCAAGTACACCTTCGACTCCAACATCCAGACCTCAACGGTCAGGGAAGACTGGAATAAATGGAGCGACAACCATCTATCAAAACATATAGTGTGGAACGAACGAACGAAGGAACAGGGGCAGGAGTTTTTACTAAAAAAAACAACTATAGTGTCTCTACACCCCTAGGTCAATACACAACTGTCTTTCAGGCAGAACTTGTAGCCATAAACCTTGCAGCAGGGGAGAGTACTCATAAGGGATATACAAACAATACCATCTATATTCTCTCCGACAGTCAAGCTGCGGTAAAGGCCATTGTAAGTCCCAAAACAACCTCAAAATTGGTTTGAGAATGCCAACAAAACCTCAATCACCTAGCTACCCGAAACAATGTAACCCTGAAATGGGTGAAAGGTCACAAAGGGATCAAAGGAAATGAAAAAGCTAATGCCCTTGCAAGAGAGGGTTCCGAACAACCCCTCAATGGCCCAGAACCTGCAATTGGTATTAGCAAATCCACTGCTAAAACAGTTCTCAGGCAATGGACCGAGGATAATTTCCAAAACCGACTGAGACTTGCTGCAGGGCTCACAAAATTTTTGTATTAACTGTACGCCATCACGCTCGTTGGCTTAGGCATTTCGGTCAATATTCCACGATAATACTAAATAAATTCTTTGCATTGTAAAAAGGCAAGGCATCAAGATGTTGTTCAAATATAATGAAAGAGGGAATTAAACATCGTTCTTTGAAAGGAAAAGGACGCGGGTGTTACGAGCCGCAGTTGCAGCAAACAGAAAAGCGAAGCAAACTGACAATATTTTGTAACTTGGGCTTATCATTTCACGTAGAAAGCACGCAAATTGATATTTCCCGGTGTACCGAAAATGCAATGATTTGGGGTTATTTTCATGTGAATCAATATATAAGGCCGAAATCATAAGTTTTCTTGCGCAATGAATAATTAGAAAAATTTAGAGAAACTTGTTCAGAGACGGCATCCGAGGCCAGTGCCACATCACATCGCTTGACTAACCATAGTTTTATGGTGAAATTGGCTGATCAATTGGAAAATATTTTTCTCGACTTAGAAATCTTAGCGACAAGGGTTTATGCAAAATACTCCGACTTTCAGGAACAAGTCAAAGCTATTTTCCAGCGGAATTTATTTGGTAGAAATTTGAGCGTTATACGATTCGTCTGATGAATTTTCAAAAGTTTTAAGGGCAGACCTTTCCGTCCCGTGTTATTTATAAGATGGTCCGTTCCGAAACGTCAAATGTCAAATTTAAAAGTTAGATAATCAAAATGAAAAGCAGAATGGAAGTAAATGACTTTTTTGTATGCCTTTTTTTTTGTAATCGTGCAAAAGTAATAAAAAAGAAATAATGAGGATAGTAATAACAGATAGATAGATAGATAGTTTATTGAATTCAAAAATTACAAATCCATTTAACAATATATGTTTTAAACTAGTTAAGGCGTGGCATATAATAGCCGTCTGCCTGAGTTGATTGACTAGTGTTATTATGTATATTTATTAATATGTATTTACATTCAATTATAAATATTGAGATATAAATGTTATGCGTTTGGTTCATTGCTTTAATTCACGTTTTATTTATTTTTTTCTTCTTTTTTTTTTATTATGTTTTAATTATATACCTTTCTTTTAAATTATCATTCCAATTGCATTTGTTATTCATGATATTATGCGTGGCTAATTAGAGGTTGATGGTGAAGTTCACGCAAGTCCGTATTATGCAGGTTCACCTAACTCCCTCCAATCGCCACGATATATATTATATTGAGTTATTATAAGTCGCCATTCACAATTCTATTTCGATATTTCAATGCAGTTATGCAGTATTCGTAAAGACCGTCCCAATCGGATCCATTTAAAAGACATATTACTTCGTCGTCGCTCAGCTGGTCCCCGCCTAGGCATGTCCGTCGAATCTCTTTGAAGATGGGACACTTCCCTATGAAATGCACGGAGTCTTCCCTTTTCCTCAAATTGCACAAGTCGCACAGCACTGGAAGGTTATCTCGATGAGGAATATAGTTTAGTGGAAGTAGTGCACCCCTAGCTTTGAATATGACTGATATTTTACGAGCGCTGAATTCGTTAAGCCAGTATGTACTTGATTGAAGTTCGTGGTCGAGCCTGGTAAAAATTTCCCTGTGTAGTGAGCTGCATGCTTCTTCTGCTGTCGATCTGACTATCATCTGCTTGACGGCATCTATGAGCTCGTGAAGTACGAATGCCCTTTCGGGCGATCCGTCCCAGTTGAAAGTGGTTGCGGCCTCGCAAGCAAGTAGTCGTAGGTCTTCGCAAAAGAGTGATTCCGCTTGTGTGGCATACATTAACACTTTCTTCGGAAGCCTGTCTTCGTTCATTTTAGAGACTTTCATCAGGTAGTTCACGTGCATTTTTAACCTTCGGGCGGGCGCAATGCATCTGACAGATTAAGTGACCAGTTTTTGTTGCGCCAATCAGCGATATGAAAAGGGAGAGATCTGAAACTCACAGTAGCTTAATCTTTAGCGATCAACTACCCAAAGCAGTTTTCAGTTTCTATCTACCATGTGCCTGAGGGGCGGGAGGGGATGAAATAATCTCTCAGATGTATTGCGCCCGATTGTGTAATTTTTTCTTTTCTAGGAAAATTTCCACTCGTTATACTCTTCACATTGCGTAATAATGTTGTGTTTACTTTTAGGCTCACCAAATCGTTCAATAGTGTGTTTTTAGTAAAATTAAGATCACATTTTTTAAACGGTCGAGTTGTTGGAGGTTTTTTACATATTCAAAAGATTGAAAGCGGAATATTCTTAGAAAATTGTGAATGTGAAGCGTATCAAACTTTGTGAGCCAGTTTTTGTTTCTAAAATTTCGTATAACTGTTTCAAAAAGACCATGCAGCAATAAAAAAGAGTGTAAAATATACAGGAACTTAGTTTCATCCTTTTTTCTGCACTTAATCTGTCAGATGCATTGCGCCCGATCGTGTTAGGATTAGTATTGCGCCCGCCGGAAGGTTAATGTCTCTACAAATAGCGAGTTTAGACCAGTTTCCTGCAGTAGCATGTAATTTGGTGAGGTAGAAGGCAGCTGAAAGATACGTTTAAGATAGAAACGCTATAGTTTTTCCACTTGTTCGTATTTCTTTCCTCCCCACACTTGCGCACCATACATCAATATAGACTTAGAGACTGCCTCAAATATTTTATATTTTGCTGTGTTGTGTATACTAGAGTTTCCAAAGCAGTTTTTCCACGTTGCATTTATGGCCCATTTCGCCTCCTTAAGTTTTCCTTCCAAATGCTCCTCCATATTCAGATTACTCCTTATGGTCACACCAAGATACTTGTACTGCTTAACTACTTCGATTTCGTTTCCCTTAAAGCTCCATTTTTCGTCTCTCGCCAGACAGTGCCTTTTCTTGAAAATCATTATTTTCGATTTCTCAAGGTTAACGGTCAAATTCCACTGATCGCAATACGCAGCTAAGTAATTTACAGTCTCTTGTAAGGCTTGCGGTGACTTTGCCAGAAACACAATATCGTCGGCATACATTAGACCCTTCAGGACTATGCCGCATGCTTCTGCTCCGCTAGGACAATCTTTCAAGATATCGTCTATGTACATCGCAAAGGCATCTGGACTAAGTTTACAGCCTTGTCGGAGGCCGGTATTAGTTCGATAGATAGATATTAATAACATTATCGTAAGTATGACAAACTGACTTGGATTACCGTTAAATTTTACATTTCGAAAAGTCTTTCCTTCCGTTCCGTTACGTACGTTCTGTGCAGTTGCATACAAGCTCCATTGAATCATTTTTGACAGGTGTTCGGCACGTAACGTAACGCAAGCATTCTGTTTTGCCCTTTAGGAGAAAGTTATGTTTTCCGGACCTACAAGCTTTTTTAGGGGACTGGCCGAAGAGGGAACATTGGATTTTAATTTAATTTCGAAAAGTCCATTTCTTCTTGTACGCAAAAATATTGAAAAAATTGTTTTCCGTAGTGGTGATTTTTTGACGCTTCGAGAAATTTTTCTTATGGTTTTTGGTCCTCTAAATTTCATATCATCTCTTATGCGCCGCCCCTGAGTGAAATTGATGGTGTGACGACGAAAGTGAAAATTTCTATTGTTCCCGAAAGTGTTCCGCAGGAGAGGCTGTGTCCATGTGACACAGATCACTCTGGGTAGTTGGACACAGATTTTTGGTCAGTTGCAACACCACGTACCCGAGCAGCGAAGGGAGGCAGGCCCCTTGTGTGGTTGATACGCCATGGCGTGGATCTGTACAAAAACATTCGGGCGATGACGCTCGCGTGCTCCCGCGTCATGTACGGGTGGGTCACGGCATTGCAAACTTTCTCCCGGAAAGGCAGTAATACAAGTCTAACACGACGCAGTGTTTCCTCGCAGGGGAGGAAGCCACCATAATTGTGTAGAGCCACGGACCTGGCGGCTTCGCATAACCCGATCCACGAAGGCGCTAGTTAGGGAGAATGGCCTTGGCAGAACATGCCTATACGCGTCTATGTCTAACTGAGTCGAATTGGTGCCTAGAAGGCAGATGGAGTCATCCTGAAGTGAACTGTAGCTTTACAAATCTAAATTAAAGGATGATCACACCTGCTATTCAGAAATCTTTAGCGAATAGATGAGAGAGATCTGAGAGATCATGGAGCGACTATCGTTGCGTCATATCAACGGACGCCGATAGTTAACCTGTCAAATTAAAGTTTGGAAGTACAACAAGGGAATATTGTGGCTCATGCGGAAGCGATCGAGGAGAAAGTATGCGATAGCGACATCATAAGGCAGAAAGATTGCAAATTATATATAAAGGACATAACCACTGAAGTTGAGATGATCATCGAACTTTCATCAGCTGCGTTTTACCGACCATATCGACTTGCGTACAGCGAAAGGCAGCAAGTTAGGGACCTAGATACCTATTAGGTAGTCCCATACTCCTTGTTAAGACGAAAACATCAGGTGAGGTAAGGTTATGCGTAGACTATAGGAGTTTAAAGCTAATTACAATAAAAGATAAATTTCCGTTGCCGATAATTGACGGCCAACTCGATAGTCTACAAGGAAAAATGAAATTCGCTACGCTGGATCTTTTTAGTGGTTACAAGCTGTGAGAGCTCGCTTCGCTCGCATATTTACAAGGAATACAGAAAGAAATATACGAAAAACAAATCTTTACAATTTTGCTCATTAAATTTTTTTTCCCGTGTTTCAATGCTATTCCGATATTCAGGGAGAGAAGCATTTCGGCAGGAAAATTTTCCAAAAATCCGCAAAGACGTTCAAGAAATAGAAACAAAAATATGGGAAAAAATAATTCATTGCGAATTGTTGCTTATTGTGAATGTTCTGCTTATTTCAATGGTTATACTGCCATTCCGGTCGAAGCCCATAAAGTGGGGTCAACTTACTGAAATCCTGTAATTCGCTCAAGAAAGAAGTATAAGTAAAAGAATCCATTGTGATTTTTTTATATGTCTCGGTAGTTGTCCTGTTACTTTGGGTAGAAACCAATCCTGTGGAAGAAATTGACTGAAATCCGCTCATACGTTAAAGAAATATACGCAGAAATAGGTGAAAAAGAACCCATTGGGTATTTTAGCTCATTGTGAATTTTTTTGCATGTTTCAATAGTTATTATGCTATTCTGGCCAGAGCCTAATTTAACAAATCCAAAATCATGAAAATCTGTCCAGGCGTTCTCGAGTTATAAATGGTGTAACTAACACGACTTTCTATTATATATACTAGGGGGCTTCGCCCCCTGCTCGCTACACCCGCGAACCAGAACCGCACGAAAACTTTCTTACTACAAATAAACAACTGCGCGTAGGAGGTGATCAGTTGGCGTCGATACTAGGTTTTCAGGTTTCTTCACATCGAAAAATTTCAGCCTCAGAGTGACTCGGATATTCCTCCGGCACAAGAAAACTAACAAAGTGTCATTCGCACATTACTGCTGAGACTGCAGTCTAGAAGACGAGATTTATGCTCGTACTTTTCAGGCCTTTTATAATAAGGGCTTTGTTATAAGATCCTGCAATCCCTCGTTTCGAGTCTAAAATTAGTGAGCCCCTAAGGTTTTGCTTTCGCGTTGATCCCGAGAGTATAAACGAGCTACTGAATAAAAAGCAGAAATCGTAACCGAATTGAATATAATCAAGAGTAAGGGTTTATCGTTTAAAAGCGATTAAAATTATTCTGGATTTGCAGAATGTGATGGGGAATTTTTTTTTGTTTGTATTTTTTTTTTGTGCTGAGGTCGATTCCGGAGTTTCCCACCAAAAATTTCCTTGGAGGACAGGGCCAAAACCGCAAAACTCCGGAGTTTTTCCGTTTTTTGCGTATGACTCCGAAGCTATACATTTTTGCCATGAACCTGTTAGTGAAAACATGATTGCGGGTCCAACGCGACATTAATCCCTCAATATGCATTTAGCGGTATCGCTACAATTGATAGTCAGTTTTTTTTACGTTGGTTTGCGATTTTGACCCTGTTTCGCAACGAACGCTTACAGCTGCCTTAATCGTACTTTATCTTTTCTAATCGAAAATTTTCAATAAAATTTGTGCAATAAATTTAAAAATTGGTAGACTTTTGAGCGCCGCACTGTCCATATTTTGTGGAAATTTCAAGGCTCCAGCTCACACTTGTAGCTTGTAGAGCTACTTGGCGCTCACCGCTCACGTTGCCTCCAAATTTCAAGATCCAACCTTTCTGTGCTCGGGAGTTCAGTCGATTCAATCAAAAAGTGTCCGTAATTCGGAAATTTTGGAGCGAAAAATTTTGAGATTTAACAGCCAGGTATAGAGCACCGCACTGCCCGTATTTTAAAAAGGCGAGGTGCGAGCGTAGCGAGCGGTGAGCGGACACGAATTGTTCTTGAACATTCCAAGGGTCGCCTCTAAGGTATTCGAAGTGTCTTTGAAGGATCACCAAAATGTTTGCCTTTAATTTGCCCTGTTTAGTTTAGCCTGAGCCTGCACAAATTGTTTTCGAACATTCTAAGGGTCGCCTCTTAAAATATTCGAAGCGTCTTTGAAGAACCATGAAAAAGTTTGGAACGCTTTGTGTCGTCTCACCGCTCGCTACCCTCGCACCTCGCCCTTAGTTGGCCCTTACAGTAATTTAAAAAAAAAGCATGGTGCGAGTGTAGCGTCTTTGGATTTTGTCCGGTTGGATGTTAAACACTTGAATTTCGGCTCACCGCTCGCTATGCTCGCACCTCGCCTTATTAAAATTTGTCTAAGGCGAGTGGTGAGCCGACACAAAACGTTCCAAAATTTTTGATGGTCCTTTAAAGACATTTCGAATACCTTAGAGGCGACCATTGGAATGTTCGAAAATATCCCTTCTTAAATGCGTACTTCTCATAATAAAAAGCAAAATCAGTGAGGTCCAGGGCCATCCGCGGATGCATGATAGGTTGCGACAAGGGAGATTTAGTAGTGAAGGCGTGCATCATAACTTCATGACAATACTGGTGAAACTTTGCAATACATTGACCTCGGACTCCAGACTGCTTTCAACCAACATCCAGCTTGGCTGATAATCACGTCTTAAGGCCTGAATAGAGATCGGGCGGAATGAAAATGAAATTTTTGTCCGCGGCGATTTTCTCAATGAAAATGCATACTTACTGTCGTGGAATATGTGGTAAATGATGGGGTATTCCCTAAACTAAAATCCGAGAATGGTTTCACAATTTGTCTCTGCCATTTTATGTGTTATTTTTCGATTCCCCGGTCATTTGATAATTTCCGCGATGAACTCGTCGTGGACAGTGAATCGGTTTGACGTTTGCAAAACTCACCACGCCCGACGGAGAATATGCTACAGAGTCGACTCATTTTCACGTTGAAAATGTATTCGGACAAGGGGGAAATTATTTTTTTAGGTATTTTTAAGATGATTTAGGACGTAAAACAGCTTTGCAGCAATTTTCGAAGCTAAAATTTTAAATTCACCACGGTTTTTATGCCGGTTCATTACCGTTTCATTTTCATTCCGCTCGAACTCTATCCGGGGCTTTAGACATAGTTTTTATTTCGCCGAACGCTTGATGGGATTTGTGGCTGTCAGTCCCTTTGAAATATGTATATGGAAAGGGGTGGAAAATATTGGTACTAAGATATAGTACCAATGGTCTGTATAGACCTATACCCCAACAAAAGGGTTAATTATCACGTGGGCATTTTGAGAGAGTAATAAACATTACGCGGATATTATATTCTCAATTGTAAACACAAATTTGACACTTGAATAAAATTTGTATTTAGATGTGTGAACTGCGATAGTGTGACAACGGTGCCATTTTTATTTTCTGATGCCCACTCTGGACTAACGAATGCACATGGATTGCTATGCTTTCTCTAAGGTTAAAACATACATTTTCACTTCACATGCTGATGATGTTTTGTAAATGATAACATTTAGAAGTTGAGGGATCTTTTCTGGGTCCTGTTTAGTACCAACATAACCTTACAAGGATGTTGCCAGGATTTTGCTTCGGGAGGGGTCCTACGCTGGGTTTCAGAAATTAATAGAATTTTGTTGTCAATTGTGGACACTAGTTTCGGTGTTTTCCACTGCATAGTATGCCTCATGTCCCACTGTTTCTGTGTCGAATCCAATTTTATTGCTTGACGAGGCTGGACGAGCGTGATAGCACGCACGAGTACTTAACTGCCCTGCTATCATCGGAAGCAGACAGTGCCACGTCTACAACGCCAAAGACCTCTTTTCTTTACAATTAATATCGAAGGGATCGTGGGCCGTGGTATATGTACGAAGCAGCAACTATGGAACTATGGAAGGTACGATTGAGTTCGCGCCTTCGGTGCACGCGTCGTGCTGCTTTTGCCTTCCCTTCGCACGGCTCAGAGAAAAAACACTTCATTCTTACAGGCAAATACGAGGGTGGTGAACATCAAGTGCCGACCGCCATTGCGCAACGTATTGTCATTCGTTTTTTAGTGAGGGAAGGCGTCCTC
The DNA here is from genome assembly GCA_949715475.1 of Microchrysa polita. Taxonomy (NCBI): domain Eukaryota; kingdom Metazoa; phylum Arthropoda; class Insecta; order Diptera; family Stratiomyidae; genus Microchrysa; species Microchrysa polita. The sequence continues at coordinate 76,948,531 of OX454421.1, read as the reverse complement.
ATTTCGGAGGAGCGTAGGATGAATGTTCGAGATAATTTGGCTTAACTCGGTACTGTACTATCATTGGTAGTGTAGAGTCTCTCATCCACACCTTCAATATCGCAAAATAAGTGCGCGATCGATTCTCAAACTGTTGAACTTATCCAGGATTACGCGCGTCCTCATACCGCGTGTCTTACGCTCGATACAATATCGGAATTGTCCGGATTTATTACCCTGCGATTACCATATGTTTGGATCTCTGAAAAAAGCCCTCGGAGGTTAAAAAATTCAACACCGACGATGAGGCAGAGGAGCTTGTGCGCACATGGATGTCCGAGTTGTCCAAGGAATTTGTCGATACCGGCATCAAAAAGCTTCTGGAGAGGTGGAAATATGTGTAACTAGTGAGGGGGAGTACCTAGAAAAGCTGCAAGTTTTTGTATTTTTTTTTCTATAATAAATAAACGTGTCAGAGCATTTGTCTCGATCATATTTGAACCGCCCTCGTATTTTAAATGGTGTAGCTTGTATGAAGTCTCATGAAATTTGTTGAAGTTTCCATTATGAAAGACCATCCCTATTTTAGGTCACCAGATTCTTATGTTTTTCAAATTGTTTTTATGTAGTCACATTGATCTACTTTCGTCCAGATGACACAATTTATCTGACCGCAAGCTTAATTTCGGCTACATTCTAGGAATGAATAAGTTAGAAACACTGGTGGACCCCCTGGACCCCTACCCTGGCTACGTCCCTGGAACCTTGCCTCACCACACAATTTATTCTTTCATTCTTTCTTTCTGTATTCTTTTTACGATGATATCACTTATGAAAGGAAGGAGAGTATGTGGTCGTTTTATGGCATCCATCATGGCGATAGCCTCGTGACATACAGTCGACGCCCCTTAATGCGATCACATCGGGACCTTGCTGTTGATAACAATAACCGAATGATAACAAATAATAAAATAGTACGATTGATGGTTTGCCTTAAAACCGAATTCGCAATGTATACAGCATTGGGCCTTTGGGAGTCAGGTCACCTTAGGCTTGCCCCCCTCCTCTGAATGAAATCCTAGCTACGCCCATGCTTACAGCACATTTATGCTATCGTTATAGAAAATTGGAATAAACATATTCATTTTTCATGGATCCTCTTCGAGGTACCGTTAGAGTTTGAACAGATTTTCTGACCATTTGTTTTGAACTACAGGTACTACATTACATATACTCTGTACAAGAAGGGTATCGAAGCAAAATTCTACCGAAGAAAGGACAAGGGACTCCGAAATACGGAAAAATCAAATAAACTAGTAGAAACCCTTGTTTTCCTTTATTGTTATCAATATGGGATTTTCAGCAAAGATTTGTTGTCTGCGCTATGTGAACCGCCTCGAGTTTTTATACCCTATACCCATAAGATGGTATAGGGTACCCTACTTCCCCTACAAAGTTATATTCAGCCATATTTTTTGATAGAATGTAAGGAAAACTTCAAATTAGTATCAAATGGTAGCCGTTGGATGCCTTGACAAGGTAATAAAGATGTGTCATGTCCGACCCATCTACCCCTCCCTCCCCCACAAAAAATATGAAATTGAATATTTTGGTTTTTGCGTGCCTTCTAGGTTTGTACATGGGTATAGGGTATACACTCATCGTGCTATTCGCACGATTAGAACTCGGTCTCGTTTTTTTTAATTTTATTGTTTTTATTTCTCCAATTATCTCCCAATGTCAATTCGTTTCTCCATTTCCACAAAAAAAAATCCCAAATATGCACCATTTTCTCTTCGCTCCAACCGACAAACAAATTACTTCAACTGGAAGCACCTTTCTCCAATTGAATTTCATTAGATGAGAAAATCAAGCCGGACGGCCATCACTATATACGCCAGGAAATTTGAACAAAAATTTGGCCAAACTTCGGAAAAATTAAGGGAAAGCTGGATTTTTGCATGAGCCTTCCTTTCGAGGTCCTAAACAAGTCCCAGTCCCTACGAGTGCCGCTAGCGGTGCTACAGAGGGTCAAAGACCCTCGAAAACAGGTTTCTTTGAATATTTCGATAACGGTAGCATATACAAAAAAGTGGTGTATGGCAAATTTAAAGCTCTTGTGAATTCTCAATAAACGATGCAAAGACCGAATACTTTCGGGCACTCCTAACGGCGCCAAGAGGTCTAACGGTATTTTTAGCAAGGTTTCATTAAAATCTCAATAACGGTAACTCGTACTAAAAACTTTTGTATGGAAAATTTGTAGCCTATGGGGTTTTGAAGAAAGTGGCCAAATTTCATATTAATATGTATAGCCTTAAGGGCGCTATGGGGGTTCCAACCTTAAAAAAACGTGTTTTTTGAGGTTTTTCGTAAATGGTGCTAAGACGAGGGAGTGCGCTCTAAGGTGTTCTAGGAGAAATTTGTAGCTTCTGTGGCTGTTAGTAAGACGCCAAAAGTCCCCAAAGATGGGAGCCCCCCTAACGAAGTTATGAGGGCCCAAACATTCAATTAAGCAGTTTTCGGGGAATATCTCTATAACGGTAACGTGCACCGAAAGCTGTTATAAGGCAAATGTGTAGCTTATATAACGCTTAATTAAATATCTGAATTTAAGATTGATGCGTGCAATACTAAGGGTGCTATGAGGGTATGAACCGTACCATAACGGTATTTTTTCGTTATTTTAGTGGATTTCTTCATAACGGGACCGCATTCGGTTGGGAAGCCTGTAACAATTTGTTGCTTCTATAACGTCAACTTAAAATGCCAAAACAACTTATTTATGCGGGCACCCCTAAGGAAGCTATGAGGGGTCAAAACTAAACAACTAACTAAACAAAAAAACCGTTTCTCGGATTTTTTGATAACGGGAACCTCTAGAGGGAACCCATCTGGAATAAATTTGTAGCTCCTGTTGCTGTTACTAAGATGCCAAAAGTCCCCAAAGATGGGAGCCCCTCTAACGAAGTTATGAGGGTCCAAACATTCATTTAAGCAGTTTTTGGGGAATATCTCTATAACGGTAACGTGCACCGAAAGCTGTTATAAGGCAAATGTGTAGCTTATATAACGCTTAATTAAATATCTGAATTTCAGATTGATGCCTGCAATACTAAGGGTGCTATGAGGGTATGAACCGTACAATAACGGTATTTTTTCGTTATTTTCGTGAATTTCTTCATAACGGGAGCGCATTCGGGAAGGAAGCCTGTAAATATTTGTTGCTTCTGTAACTTCAAATTCAAACGCCAAAACAACTCATCTATGCGAACACCCCCAAGAAAGCTATTAGGGGTCAAAATTAAACAAAAAACCGTTTCTCGGGAATTTTTTGATAACGGGAACCTCTAGAGGGAACCCATCTGAGGGAAATTTGTAGCTCGTGTGTCTGTTAGTGTGACATCAAAAGTCCCCAACGATAGGAGCCCCCCTAGGGAAGTTATGAGGGTCCAAACAGCCAAATAAGCAGTTTTTAGTGAATATCTCTATAACGGTAATGTGCACCGGAAACTGTTATATGGCGAATTTTAAGTTTTTACAACGCCTAACTTAATGTTCAAATTTCAGATCGATACGTGCAGTACTAAGGGCGCTACGAGGTTCCAAAACTTGCAAATTCGGCATTTTTGGTTATTTTCGTGAAAATCTCCTTAACGGTAACGCATACCGGAAGCAGTCTGTAAAAATTTGTTTTTCTATGTTTCAAATAAAATGCTCCATCGATTTGTATGCACCTGGAGCTACCATACGGGCATTATAACGTTTTAATAAACTAATTTTTAAAGAAGGTATGTGTAGTGTATGTCTTTACGTACGTCCATATGGGCTTAAAAATTAGTTAATTTATACGTTATATGGCACGTATGAAGGCTCCAGGAGCATACAAATCGGTGGAGCCTCTAATTTGGAACCATAGAAACAACAAATTTTTACAGACTGCTTCCGGTATACGTTACCGTTAAGGAGATTTTCACGAAAATAACCAAAAATGCCGAATTTGCTAGTTTTGGAACCTCGTAGCGCCCTTAGTACTGCAGGTATCGATCTGAAATTTGAACATTAAGTTGGGCATTGTAAAAACTTCAAATTCGCCATATAATAGTTTTCGGTGCACATTACCGTTATAGAAATATTCACTAAAAACTGCTTATTTGGATGTTTGGACCCTCATAACTTCCCTAGGGGGGCTCCCATCGTTGGGGACTTTTGATGTCACACTAACAGACACACGAGCTACAAATTTCCCTCAGATGGGTTCCCTCTAGAGGTTCCCGTTATCAAAAAATTCCCGAGAAACGGTTTTTTGTTTAATTTTGACCCCTAATAGCTTCCTTGGGGGTGTTCGCATAGATGAGTTGTTTTGGCGTTTGAATTTGAAGTTACAGAAGCAACAAATATTTACAGGCTTCCTTCCCGAATGCGCTCCCGTTATGAAGAAATTCACGAAAATAACGAAAAATACCGTTATTGTACGGTTCGGACCCTCATAGCGCCCTTAGCATTTCCCGCATCAATCCGAAATTCAGATATTTAATTAAGCGGTATATAAGCTACAAATTTGCCGTATAACAGTTTTCGGTGCACGTTACCGTTATAAAGATATTCCCCAAAAACTGCTTAAATGAATGTTTGGACCCTCATAACTTCGTTAGAGGGGCTCCCATCTTTGGGGACTTTTGGCATCTTAGTAACAGCAACAGGAGCTACAAATTTATTCCAGATGGGTTCCCTCTAGAGGTTCCCGTTATCAAAAAATCCGAGAAACGGTTTTTTTGTTTAGTTAGTTGTTTAGTTTTGACCCCTCATAGCTTCCTTAGGGGTGCCCGCATAAATAAGTTGTTTTGGCATTTTAAGTTGACGTTATAGAAGCAACAAATTGTTACAGGCTTCCCAACCGAATGCGGTCCCGTTATGAAGAAATCCACTAAAATAACGAAAAAATACCGTTATGGTACGGTTCATACCCTCATAGCGCCCTTAGTATTGCACGCATCAATCTTAAATTCAGATATTTAATTAAGCGTTATATAAGCTACACATTTGCCTTATAACAGCTTTCGGTGCACGTTACCGTTATAGAGATATTCCCCGAAAACTGCTTAATTGAATGTTTGGGCCCTCATAACTTCGTTAGGGGGGCTCCCATCTTTGGGGACTTTTGGCGTCTTACTAACAGCCACAGAAGCTACAAATTTCTCCTAGAACACCTTAGAGCGCACTCCCTCGTCTTAGCACCATTTACGAAAAACCTCAAAAAACACGTTTTTTTAAGGTTGGAACCCCCATAGCGCCCTTAAGGCTATACATATTAATATGAAATTTGGCCACTTTCTTCAAAACCCCATAGGCTACAAATTTTCCATACAAAAGTTTTTAGTACGAGTTACCGTTATAGAGATTTTAATGAAACCTTGCTAAAAATACCGTTAGACCTCTTGGCGCCGTTAGGAGTGCCCGAAAGTATTCGGTCTTTGCATCGTTTATTGAGAATTCACAAGAGCTTTAAATTTGCCATACACCACTTTTTTGTATATGCTACCGTTATCGAAATATTCAGAGAAACCTCTTTTCGAGGGTCTTTGACCCTCTGTAGTACCGCTAGCGGCACTCGTAGGGACGGGGACTTTTAGGGACTTGTTTAGGACCTCGAAAGGAAGGCCCATGCAAAAATCCAGCTTTCCCTTAATTTTTCCGAAGTGAAATGCCAATTTTCCTGGGGTAATACTAGCATGTCACATACCAGCATATATCAAATACTCAAATTTTGCTTACCTTTCTCACAATAGGGTCCCTCATATTCCAAATTCCGACATTCACACAAAGGACCGGAATCGGTTGATATGCAAATGCCACCATGCTGACAAGGATCATGCCTTTCGCAGGCATCGGTCATGTTACCGCCACGTAGTCCCTGCAATGAAAAAAAGAAAAAAAAAAAATCACCAATGAAAAAATACAGTAAATTAACACTCGCTGGACAACGAAGAGTCCTTTTCTAGTCGACATTCTACAAGCTATAAGGAAAGAATTCAAAACAAAGCACAAACAGGTCACCTCTCTCGCATAAAGCTATTACGTCAACTTCCCTTACGCCAAAATAAAAGAAGCAACTTTCAACTCATTTGTGGCAGTGGCATGTGCATAAATGTCACTTTTGGGAACATTCACTTACTCCATAATACTCGTGTCTGAATTTAGTATGTGGACGCAAGCCAACCGAAAAGCAGCAGCAGGATTAAAACTATATGCGAAAACAAAAGAAAATACGCTCGCCGAGAAAAAAAAAACGAGGACACATCATGATGTACAAGACATGAGACCCTATATACGTCCCTTCGGAGAGTAGAGAGAGGGATTTCAACAATAATGACGACGACGATATGATGACAACGACTACACGAGGACATTACAAAATCCGTCCGACTTCGTTGTAATTAAGTCGTTATTTAATTCAAAGCAAAAAGCGCGCCCAACCGGGGCCCAAAAGAAAAATATAGGTGAACACCATACCGTGAAGGAGGACGGAAAAAATAACTTCCTTCATCCGGAAGAAAATACATTCACAGAAGAAGAAACAGCACAGCCTAACACTCTTGCGAGTTGTGCCACGACATGAGCACGAGACATCATCTAGCAGGCTGGAGAGCGAGTGCGAAACCCTAGAAAGTTTCTACCTCTGACACAGAAGAGTTGACTTGACTTTATCCATTTTTCTGGAAATGCTTCGCTGCGTATGCCACACGGCTGCTTGTCACCGTGTGGAAAAACATTTAAATTTTTCACGATTTCCGCAATGTTCTTCGACACGATACGGAAATGTATGTCACAAGTTTGTTCGCCGGGCGTGCCATGAGGAATTTTCCGGTTTGTCCCGAACTCCGCGCGCTGGGCGGAGCCGGCGAAGCCGGCACTCGGGAGTATGATAATGTGATACGACACGGTTTATATACTATAAGTGTCGTGTTCTATGACTTTTAAGTACTTCTTAGATTCGCTCTTGATATTTTTTCATATTTTTTCTTCCAGAGCTTTTTTTTCATGTTCTTCCTGGTCTCCGTTCAAGCGCTATTACTCCTTTATTTCTTGTGCTTTAGCAAAGAGCAGATTATAATGATTATCTTCTTGTGGGAATTAAGGTCTTTTTCTTATTTTTATTTATTTTTTTGTGTTGCTTACATACCTAGGTATACATCCGTGCGGGGACAGAATGGGGTCGTGTACTTGAGTACGGCTGGCTTAAGGCTATAAGCTTTTATTTCGAAGGAACAACATTTTAAGTGTGGCTTTTCGTAGAATTTTTTATAAAGCAGGATTGTAAAAATTCATAGGAAGAAGTAATTTCGTTTCATTTTATCTTATCGGATCTGCGAGAAGTGAGAACACTTAGAGAGTGTTTTAACGGCTTTGCCTAAGTCAGAGCGAAATGGTATGTACGTATTTTTAAAGAACAAACACGTGTCACTTCTTGAAGAAAACCATAACGACGATAAATTCTTTCTGACAAATGCCTACACACGTAGGGTGAAAAATGAGCCTGAGCAGTAATGTGTCATCAATGACATCTTGAATGACAGATATATTTTTCCGGAGAGATATACCGTCAAAAAGAGACTGACGTTAAACGAAAAGTGACATTTAAATGTCAAAATTTTGTTACGGATATTTTTCCACAGTACCTATATTACACGCCTGTGGGAATCAATCGTGTCAATAAAAGGAAAATTTTCTTAACTTAAACTTTCCATATGTCTATTCTAAATTTTTAAGGACGAAGCTTATTGATTTCCCTCCCCCCCCAAACACTATACGTGTATACGTCACGTGAAATGCCGTCGTCCTTTATTATGAAAAATGTGACCGAGCTCAAAATTTTACATTCGAGTGAATTTGCGTCTATCGTAAGATATGTCAATGAACAGATTAAGCGATATTTCGTGCCTGAGTACGTATAGTAGGTACAACTATTTTTAGAAAAAGAAAATCATAAAAGGAAAAATGTTTCTAGAGTCTATTTTTAGTTTTTCATATTTTTATAGACTACGGTGACAGAGGATAATAGCCGACAATAATAATATGTGTGTAGGATGGTTTCATGTTTTCAATGAAAATATATTCCTTAAACTCATCCAGCGTTGTAGTGAATCTTACATAATATCATGGATGGGATTTCAGTAAGCTCAATTTATTTTTATTACCGCCATGTTGTGTATCTAAGTAATTTTCCTAAATTATAGGTTTGAAAAGATTTATGTCGTGCTAATAATAGAGAACGTAGTTCAATCATTCATTGAATGACGACCACAATATTTCAAAAGTAAAATTTCCATATTTGAATATGTCGGACACGTGTTGGATGTTACAATAGAAATTTTAAATAAGGCTTAAGCTCAGTGACATAGCTATGAGGGGGGGGGGGGGGGTATGGAGGTGTCACGCACGATAGACTAGAAAAATAACTATACAAAGCTTCACGGAAACACCACAGCGAGAGTGATTGTCCTTCACCTCAGAGGGAACAAGGTCGTGCTCATTACTCGTGGACTAGGGGACAACAACGCGGAAAAAGCGCTTCAGAACACCGCGGCCCTAAGCGGCGGCGGACAGTCTCGACAGGCAATCGTAGCAACCTAGTAAACCGCTCCCTAAGCAATAAATGAGTACTGTCAAGGTACTCCAGGCGAACCTGCACCATGCCAAAGGAACATCGGCCATCCTGTGCAGGACCTTCGGCGCAAACAATGCCTCGATAGCGCTGATACAGGAACCATGGGTGGCCAAGGGCCGCTGGTGGTCAGTTCGTGAGATGGCAAGATGAGGTTGCAATCATCACGGTAAGTGCTCGCAGTACCTCTACGCGGTGGCCACTAGTAACTTCACCTCGGTGAAGGCCAAACTGTAAGGACCGGGCTGGGGTTCCTCATTCAGACAAGGCTCATGCCAGAGCCGGCGAATCTGTAACCTCAGAACCACTGCTATACATTCGTGACAATGACTTGCTACATTTATTATATGTTTTTAGACTTGGCTCTAGAAAGTTAGATTTGTCCTAAATCCCTGGGGTGTTAAGCGACCCGTGCCCATCGGGGCAAGATGTTCAGGGATGCAAATGGACATCTCTAACGGAGCAGCCGGATACAGGGCGACCTCCGGTGCTATCTAGCCTTACCATATCAAGCGGGGCTCTGGTGTGGTGGACTCTCTTTTCCCTAGCTTCTCGTGGGAATCACATGAATAAAAACAACAAAAACAAAAACCAAAAACCCAACTCCGATCCGACTAAGGCAGCCTCAGACTGGGATCAAGAGGCCTTCGCCTCAGACTCGGATCAAGAGGCCTTCGCCTCAGATTTTGTTGCAGCGGAACTTTATTTGTCGGATGTGGACGATCCACACCGACCTACACGAGATACTTCCTGCACGGAAGCCGTAGCGGGCTCTAGCGAGCGAACCGCAAATGAGGGGAAGCAGAAAGCTGGGCTTCCACCCAAATACTCTCCGGGTGGTCTTCGGGATCCTCTTCGTAGAGGACTTGGAGGGGCGGCCTGTAAAAGGTATTGTCGCTTCCTCGCACAAGGACATGCTCCCGAAAAAAGCCAGGGCACTTGCGACTAACACCAACCGCAATGCCCCCCTTACAAACGACAACGATCGGAGGGAGCACCGTCTCCCAACTCAGGGAAGCAAGCCGCTTCCACCAAGAAACAAAGGACGGCAGAAATCCCTTCGAGGAATGCCGTACCTAGACCAAGCACATCAGCGGCATGTGGATTCAGGGTACCTCCGGTGACCTTTGCTGGCTTATCCCGACCAGTGTCCACCCCTAAGACCATGGCGAACAGGAGCAGGAGTGACCGTACGGGAGCTCCGGTAGCTTCAAACGTTACTCCTCAAGCTGTAGTCGCTAGGAGCAGGAGTACCCACCCACAAAATGCCAACTCGCGCGACCAAAACGTACACCCGGTGGCATCGGCGGGCCCCTCAAGGTCAGTCGTCACCCCTCTGGCATCTACCAGCAGGAGCAGGGGTACCTACTCACAGGCAGTATCGTCTGTGAGGGTTGCAATAATGGCGTCGAGCTACCCGGACGGACTGCTAACCCCAGATCAGATGTCCACGGTACAAGATGCCATCATCCACCATATTGTGAGCATCCCGCCCACCAACGTCTTTCCGGAATTCGGCAGCATCCGCTTCCGCCCCGGATTCCTTCTGGTCGAATGCGACAACGAGGCCACTGCCGAATGGCTGTGTAACATAACCCCCGCTCTCAATCCTTGGGAAGGAGCCTCGCTACGTGCCGTAACTGGAGACGACATTCCCAGATCCACGATAGCGACGCTCTACCTGCCTCGCACCACATATGCCATGAGTGCGATAACACTGCTCGGTAAAACGAGGTGCAAAACGAGGGGCTGCGCACCAGCGAGTGGAGGCTGATTAACGCCGCTACGAGGGAGACAACCTCACACTAATCGTGGCAATTGATCCGATATCAATGGAGAACATCGCTAGGCGCAACTTCCATGTGTCCTATCGCTTCGGGACGACAAAAGTCCACCCGTAAAACTGGAAGGGCGCCGGCAAGGAGGACACATCGAAGTCGGCCAGCACCGAAAAGAACACTGGCGCTACCACCACCGTCAACGGACACCCACCAAAACAGCTGAGCCAACTAGCCCTATGGAGGAGGCTCAACATTGTCCAGACCTCTCTCCCTCACCGGAGCTGGTGCCACTGAACCTCGACAGCTTCGACTCGCCTGAATCCACAGAGGAGACGGACGTCACCGTCATTCCTAATCCTAGGAGTGAGACGAGGAATGACAGCCACGATGCGGACAACTAATCCGAGCATTGGCGTGTTGCAGTGCAATCTGCACCACGCCAAAAGAGCCTCAGATATAGTTTCAGCGCGGTTTATAAGGGAGAGCCTTTACATCGCTCTCATGCAGGAACCGTGGCAGCATGATGGGAACGTCAAGGGACTGAGCGTAAGTAATACGAATCTGGTGTATGACAGGGGCTCTACTCGCCCCAGAGCCTGTGTTGTAGTTAGCAAACGTATTAATTACCTCTGTCTTTCAGAAATTACCAACAGTGACCTAGTGGTCATAGAAATCACCACCACCAGCGGCCGGGATATACCGAGTCGTTCGGGGAGCATCTGGAGCAAATCGACAAAAGAGTCACAGGGTGGTTGAGTCTAGAAAGACTCGTGGACGAAACCACCAGGGCAATTCTGTCCTCCTATGAAGAAAACTGCCCCTTGCGGGCCTTCAACGAAAATAAGTGTGTTCCGTGGAGGAATCAGGAGATAGCTAGCCTCAGGAAAAAAGTGAGGAAGCTGTTCAACAAGGCCAAGCTCAACGGGGACTGGGCTTTGTATAGATCCACCCTCACGGAGTACAACAAAAAGATTAGGGACGCTAAAAGACGAAGTTGGGCTAACTTTTTGCGACAGCGTCAACAACACCACCAAAGCAGCTAGACTGCACAAAATTTTGGCAAAAAATGGTTGCAGCACTATCAACACTCTGAAGGATGCAAATGGGGACATAACGAGGGATGCCGAAAGCACAGGCATGCTGCTTTTAGCAACCCATTTCCCCAGCTGCAGACTAGACTATAACGTGAATGATGGTCACAGTTGCATGAATCCGCCCAACAGAGCAAGCAGATCTGCCTGGGCAGCAGCAAAAGATATCTTCGCGTATGGCAGGATTAGGTGGGCAATTGGGACGTTCGATCCCTTCAAGTCGCCCAGCATGGATGGAATCTTTCCGGCGCTCCTTCAAAGAGGCCAAAGCGAACTGATACCATTCATGGTTAGCATCTATAGAAGTAGCTATGCTTTGGGATATATTCCGACAGCCTGGAGATCAGTTAGGGTAGTCTTCATCCCCAAAGTGGGTAAAAGACCGGCGGACGACCCTAAGTCGTACCGCCCTATCAGCCTTACATCCTTTCTGATGAAAGCTATGGAAAAGATACTGGACGCTCACATCAGAGGCACACTTCTTAAGACACGGCCGCTGCACCCAAAACAATACGCCTACCAACCGGGTAAATCCACGGAATCGGCACTACAGAGCTTGGTAGAAGAGATCGAGGTGGCCATGTCCAATAAGGAAACAGCAATATGTGCATTCCTTGACATAGCGCCTTCGATAACACCTCCTTCAATTCCATAGAAACGGCACTACGAGCCAAAGGAGCCGACAACACGATCATTACCTGGGTGCAGCGTATGCTCTCGTCAAGAATAATCTTTACCAGTATAGGCAATACTACCCTTTCTGCTTTAGCCACTCGTGGCTGCCCTCAAGGAGGGGAACTATCCCCCCTCCTGGTAGTTGATGGATTCCTGTGGAGACTAAGCTCAGCTAGGTTCTCTACACAGGGGTATGCGGATGACCTGGTAATCGCGGTTAAAGGCAAATTCGAGGAGGTCCTAACGGATGCCCTGCAGAGTGCTCTGCACATAGTCCAGGATTGGTGTACAGCAAACGGGCTGCGCGTCAATCCAACAAAGGCTGCCGTGATACCATTCAGTAATAAAGGGACTCTCCAAGCACTAGAGTGTCCCTCCATGTATAATGCAAGGCTAACAATGCCAGAAACTGTCAAGTATTTGGGGGTCACACTTGACAAGAAACTGCTATGGAAAAAGAATCTCAGTTTGGTAACAGAAAAAGCAGTTAAGGCCTTGTGGGTCAGCAGAAGCTATGCGGGGAAGGCATGGGGTATCAAGCCGTACATAGTTCTGTGCATCTACAAGACAATTGTTAGACCTATTGTGGAATACGGGGCGGTCGTGTGGTGGAGAAGAGCAACCACCATAGACGGGAGACGGTGTCTCGAAAAAATTCAGAGGCTGGCCTGTCTGGCTGTTCTTGGAGCCTTCTTTTCTAGCCCCACTGCCGCCCTGGAGGTTCTGCTAAACTTGCCACCTCTCCACATACACATAGAGGCAGTGGCAAGGCTAGCCGTCACTAGGCTCAAAGCTTGTGATGCGGCGTCCCCATTGAACTCAGTTCAACAAGGATGGTTAAATATCAGTAGGTTATTGGATATGCCATCAGACCATCTGGTCAAAACTCTGCGTTTTGAACCTTCTTATAGTGCAGCTATATGGGAAAGGGCGGACTGGACTGACAGATTCAGATCACTCCACCCTAGTACCATCAAATTCTACACGGACGGCTCAAAGACCGATACAGGATCTGGCGCTGGAATTACTGGCCCGAATACCAATATCTTTATTCCCATGGGAGTACATCCGACCTTGTTTCAGGCGGAGGTGCACGCAATTGAGGTGTGTGAAAGACTATGCCTTGACAAAGGCTACACCAACAAGAAAATAGCAATTTTCACTGACAGCCAAGCAGCAATTAAAGCGCTGTCGAGCTTCACTGTCACATCTAAGCTCGTATGGGTTTGTCAGGAAATTCTCCAACAGGTGGGAAATCTCAACAGTCTCACCCTCTTTTGGGTACCTGGGCACTCGGGGTTTTACGGCAACGAGCAGGCCGACGAGCTCGCAAGAAGAGCATCCACTACTCCCTTTTATGGTCCAGAACCTTATTGTGGACTACGACTTTGTATATGCAGAAACGTAATTAGTGAGTGGGAAAAAGCCAAGGCCACATCACACTGGGAATCTCTTCCAGGGCTTAGGCAGTCAAAACTTTTTGTTGCTTGCTACTCACCCAATCGTACCGTTGGTCTGATGAAACTGAGCAGAAACAGGATTAGGATTATTTGCGGGCTCCTCACGGGGCACTGCCGTTTAAACGGTCATTTAAAGCGCTTGCGCATTGTTACCGACGCCAGTTGTCGCTTCTGTGAAGCTGATGACGAAACTGCCTCTCACATCCTGTGTGAGTGTGAAAGGCTAGCAAGGCGCCGTTTGGAATGCTTCGGTATCGCTTTTCCCTTGGAAGAGGATATCGCCACTATAAATATGGCCCAGCTGAATCGATTTATCGAAGTCAGTCCGTTGGATGAGTTCATATAAATCATAGTAGGGGCAATGGCACAATAGACCACGGGTGGCAGTGCCTCGGGCAACCCTGTTGCCTGTGCCCTCCCTAAATCTAAATCCAAATCTAAGGGCCGCATTTGTGGACTAAACATTAATCACGGTAAGTTGATTTACGACAGGTCAGTGCGCCGTTGACAATAATGTCAATTTTTTACCACTAACCAACTTTATTTCCAGACATTTAGTAGCCGCTCTGGTTAACGTGTCTACCGAAGTCATTGCATCTGCCTACTTCCCGGCTGACGATGTTCCACCTGCGAGAGTCTCCAGCTTGATCGACTACTGCAGAGCTAACAAATGACAATTTATTATCGTGACGCAAATGCCCACCACTGTGTGCGGTAGTACGGACGTGAACATACGTGGTAAGAAACTTCTTGACTTTTTAATGTACTCAACAAAGGGTGCAAGCTCTCCTTCATCACCGCTGCGCGGGAGGAGGCTCTTGACCTCACCCTTGCCAGTGGACCAATTTCGGAGTTCATCTCTGATTGGCGTGTATCAAGCGGGGAATCCTTGTCAGATCCCAGGCATATCAGATTCAATCTTGCACGGAGCTCAAAACTCCAGGCTGCATCCACGTGTCCCCAAAAAACCAATTGGAGATTGTTCAAAGATCTGGTCCTTTCCAGTGTCAATACACTGTCACTGTTCTTTGAATCACCCTGCGATGTAGAGCCTGCCGTAGATTAACTAAATAATGTACTCATCCCCGCATAACAGGAGAGCTACTTCATTCCAAATTACAGGTCTACCCGTAAGGTTCCCTAGTGAAATGATGAACTAGATCGAAAAGGGACCCAGGTTAGAAGATTTTTCAAATCAGCCAAGCGCTGTGGTCAGTGGAAGTCATACAGGCGTTCCTTACCTGAATACAACACGATGATCAGGCAATCTAAGAGGAAGTGATGGAGGAGGCAATGTGAAGCAATTCAATCTTTACCTGAGGCCGCTCGGCTTCACAAAGCCCTCTGCCCTCTCCAGAAGGAACTCAAACGGAGTTGGGTAGCTCAAACTCCCGGACGGTTCGTTCACGGCTGCTCCCAAGGAGACCCTTCAATTTTTTCTCGATAGGTACACACTTTCCTGGATCTGTCTCCTCAGGCAGTCACCCAGGCACATACCAGGCTACACAGGACAACTGGCTAGAAGATTTGTGAGTCTCTCTGCGGTAATCTTTGACAAGAACAAAGTGATTCAATCCTTTGCTCCATTTGAGGCCGCGGGGGCCAATGGAGTGTTTCCTGCTCTCCTTCATCCTGCCACATATTACAGCTCTGTTCAGAGCCAGCTATTATTTTTGTCACATTCCACTAGCTTGGAGGAAGTTTAATGTAACTTTCATCCCTAGGCAAGGTAACAAACCTGAGGACGTACCAAAGTCCTGCAGGCCCATCAGTCTATCCTCCGGTCTCCTCAAAACTATGGAGCGTTTAGTTGACCAACACATCAGGAGTCTGATAATGAGTAAGAAACCTTTACATCTACTCGATTCGCCTATGTATAGGGCAAGTCGACGCACGGTGTCGGCACTTCACAAGGTCGTTAGCACTTTCGAAAAATGTGTAGAAGAAAAAGGGATCGCTCTATGTGCCTTCTTAGACATCGAAGGTGCCTTCGACAATACGGGTTACGACACTATTTCCACAGCCCTCGTTATAAGAGAAATGCCACTGCACACCATCAGGTGGATTGACACCATGCTGAAAGGTAGGGAGATTTCCTCCTTCCTCGGTGGTCACACTCGCAGCATCAACGCCATCAAGGGCTGCCCGCAAGGTTGTGTACTCTCACCCCTACTATGGTAACTGGTAGTAGATGAATGACTATCGCTACTTGAATTGCAGGGTTTTTTTCGCCATCGGTTACGCGGACGATATCACTATTGTGATCAGGGGCAAATTCGAGTCAGTTATCACGGATCTGATGATGACGGCCCTAACGACAGTCAGCAGATGGTGCACAGCAACAGCTTTGGCATTACACTCGATAGTAGGTTAAACTGGAATAGCCACTTGGAAAATGTTCTCAGCAAAGATACGCGTGTCATGTGGACTTGTTGGAATTTTATGGCAAGGCTTGGGGTCTTTCGCCCAGAATGACGGAGTGGTTATACATACAGTACGCTAGTACGACCTGTAATCAGTTATGCTTCTCTAGTGTGGTGGACTAAAACACTACAACGCAACACAATCAAGAACTGTAATAAGCTCCAACGTCTTGGCTGTCTTGGCATCACTGGTGCTTTTAGCACCTACTAGTCATGGAAGCTATATGGGTAATGACGCGACTGCATATTTTCATACAGGAAACTGCAGCATTAAGTGCTTTGAAAATCATCCTATCATCTGATACTCGTATCAGTGATCGGGGACACATGCGTATCCTGCAACAGGTTCCTGGCCTATCAATCTGCCAGGTATCAGATTAGGTATATGATCACGGAACTGCGTTTCGGCAGGAAGTTCGCCATTCACATCCCAGATCGGGAGGAATGGGCTAATGTCACTGGGCTAAAATCACTTGGTTCACTGATGGCTCTAAGACCGATCACGGTGTAGGTGGTGGAGTCTTTGGTTCCAATACCAGGATCTCGGTTGGAATGGGCTTTTTGAAGTTTAGCCTAGTTTCCAAGCCGAAATTCATGCCATCGGAATCTGTGCCAGGGAGGTCCTGGGCCGGGGTATCCGTGGTGCACACATCGCTATTTGCACTGATAGCCAGGCAGCAATTAAGGCGCTAGCTTCATACAAGTTTACCTCGAAGATGGTCAGCGAGTCCTTTGACCTTATTCAGAACCTCTCCGTCCGTAACTCTGTTTCAGTCTACTGGGTTCCGGGTCACAGAGGCGTTGAAGGAAATGAATACGCAGACGAATTAGCAAGAGGGGACTATTACTCATCTTCTATACTCATCGGTCCTGAGCCCTTCTGTGGAATTAGCTAGAGAGCTGCTAGAGGCGTAATTGGTAACTGGTCTTCGGGCCTGAGGCGTAACTAATGGACACATCGCAATCTGGCCCAAGAGTTTCAAAAGAGCTAGTGTGCCTCTTCAGCTACTCCGATATTAAATGTCTGCGCAAAACCAAGCTCAGGCTTTATTAAATTGAGATATTGAGGTTTTAGTCGTACAAGAAAATGTTTTTTTTCTTTCAAAAATCTTTAAATGCCTGTGGCAGTTAAAGGGTTAACAATATATTATCCGTACAACTTTTTTTTTGCTGGAAGGGTAGAAGAAGAAGGTAGAAGGTTTTTCCCTCCTCTTACGCGGATAATGTGGGATAGTAACGTCCAAGAGAGAAACACAGAAATTGATCGGAGCTCCATACTGCATACCTAATGGTCAACATTTTCCCACAACTGAAAACATAAGAATCGGCTATAGTCTTTCAACAACCTGTATTTGCTCTCCTTCTCCCCTACCAGTGAACGAAATCGGATAGCTGTGCCTCCTTTAAGTGGGTACATTCCATACGACGATAAGATCGAAAGTTGATCGAACTACCATTTGTCCGTATTCGTACGCTGGCAAATATTAATAGAACTTTGGACCTAAGTGTTCTGTGTTATATTCCGTGTTTTATTTTATTAATAATAATAACACTTTAGTTTAGATAGGTAATACAAATTTATTCATTATAAGATTTAGTTTAGTTTTAGTTATATATAACACTTAGAACTTTAATTTATAATTTAAATTGGATAAGCGAGTGGGCGATGTGGCCAGCTGACTGAACGACTAATTCGGAAGTGGTTCTCAGAGTATTCTAATGTAGGCGTGCCAATTTAATAAATTCATAGGCGGAAATATACATTGCACTATAATTGAAACTTGGTATACTTTTAACTTTTAAGTAGGTACAACATTTTAATAGTGTAAACGTATTTTAATTAGAATAGTTATTTCAAAATATTAGATCAAATAATAAAATTAAATATAGCCGCCACATCATTCCCCCTCATTTGAAGAAAAATAATAATTAAATATACTATATATATATACTACGTTAATGTGAATACATTCTAAAATTACATAATTATTATTTTTAAGATTCGATAGATAATGTGCATATTACTAATTTTAATTCATTAATGGAGAAATCGATTATTATTACAAAATCAAAGTTTAAACAATACTTTATCTTTACTAGACGATCTTGTAAAACGATCTGCATGAAACATGTCGGTGCTCAAAATAAACGCGGGCTTAAGTCTATCAATTGAAATTACTTTCTCTTTATTATTCACGAGAATTCGAAAATTTTTATCGTTTCTGGATAAGACTTCAAATGGTCCACTATAGGGTTGTTGGAAATTACCTTTGTGTATTTCTTCGCGAATAAAAACATGCGAACACGTGTGAATGTCCTTGGGTCAGTGGCGGCTCGTCATAGTGGGCAAGGTGGGCACGGCCCGCCCTATAAATAAATACACTTATTTAATATTCAAATCTTTTAACATCAGTAGAAATGTACAACAAAATTTTACCTTTGACTATTAGGTGAACATCATTCATATTAATAGTTTTTTCCCATCACTACCAAGTCTCTCGCGAATCTATCAATTACTGTTTGGGAGCCACTGCACAAAAACATTTCCGGTGTTTGTATTAATCAACAAATTAGGCTGCTTTTAGGCTTTTTTTGTTTGATCAAAATTGAAACTGCCTATGTGTATGCAATAATCAACTCGCGTATTCAAACCTTTAGGTATTGTTGAAAATCTACTTACCATCGACATACAGACGAGGCAACCGGTTCACAGTGGGCCACTTGCGTCGGTGACCAAATTACAACAACAAATCATTCTAAATTTATGAAACTTTTGGAAGCGGTGGCATCGAATTCAACACCGACAAGGTAGGCCGGCATATAGCAGCTCGAATTGAATCAGTGTAATAAAAATGAGAATGATGATGACGTAGACAATTAAGTACAATTTTCGGGGTTACCATGAGCTGGTCAAAATGAATAAAAAACCAACGATGGCTCAATGCTATGTAGGAAAACATTTTTCACGGGAGGATTTCTTGTATAATGATGATTATTAGATTAATAATTTTGAAGTGTTCATTGTATTATGTATTAGAATGTAAAATAAACTTTCGGGAACATGAACATTATTGTTGTGCACTTTTAGCATTTTTGATTTGTTTTCGACTATGTACATTTACATTGAAAATGCTAAAGGCGCACAACATTAATTCGCATGTCCCCCGAAAATCTATTTGATAGTCTAATAATTATATACTAGGACACTGCATTTAAAAACAAAATGATCCTAAATTAAAAAAATAATATCTTGCAAAACTGTGAAATTGAAGCGTAAATTTATGGTTCCATTTAATACAATGCGAACTTTACGTGGAAAGTCGTTAATTTTAGGTGTTTCCAAAAGATTTTTATTCCGTGAATGTGCCCATCCTGTGCAAGGAGGCACGGGCCGCCACTGCCTTGGGTACAAATATATTCTTTTGATTTCGCATTTTTGAACTACTGTATCTAATTTTCGAAAGGTTTTCTTGAATGTCTTTTGCTAAAGATGAAGTGACTTGCTGATCAGGATGGGAGTCGGAAACAATTATTTCACCAGGCAATCGTAATGACTGTCCATATAATAACTGTGCAGGAGCAGCTCCAATATCTTCTATAACGGATGATCTTATGCCAAGAAGAATCCAGGGTAATTGGTCATACCATTTCTTGGGATCATCACTTGCTTTAATAGCACATTTTAGTTGCCTGTGAAATCGTTCAACAAAACCGTTTGCTTGAGGGTGATAAGTAGTTGTGCGGATACGATTGCATCCCAAAATGTTCGTAAGATCTTTGAACAGAAGTGACTCAAATTGAGATCCTTGATCTGTGGTTATCGTTTCAGGGACACCATAACGAGAAATCCATTCATGTATCAATGCATTAATAATCGTTTCCGTATAAATGTTTTTTATTGGTATAGCCTCTGGCCATCGTGAAAATCTATCTCAGATTGTTAATAAGTAAGTAAATCCTTTGGAAGGGGTCAATGGTCCTACTATGTCGATGTGAATATGCGAAAATCGACCTGACGGTACTTCAAATTTGCCTAAGGGAGATGATGTATGGCGATGAACTTTAGATTTTTGGCAAGAAATACATGTCTTTGCCCAAGTATTTATATCAGAGTTCATTTTTGGCCAAAAATATCGCGAAGTAATCATTTTTCTGGTTGATCTAATTCCAGGATGTGAAAGGTTGTGAAGAGAGTTGAATGTCACACGACGAAGAGAAGCTGGTATGAATGGCCTATTTTTGCCTGTTGATGTTTCACACCATAGCTCCTTATTTTCCAGCGGAACGTTTATTTTCTCCAGTTTGAAAGATTGTTGAGATGTATTTGATTTTCGAATGAGATCATCGAGTTCCGGATCCTTAGATTGTTGATCAAACAGAACATCAAAGTCTAGTTGATCAATTTGATCTACTGTATCAATATTGAATCTGGATAAAGTATCCGAAACTACGTTTTCACTACACTGAGAAAAAAAAATCCTGTAAATTAAAAAAATACGCATATGATTCAAAGAGATTCAAATATGATTTTGCTTCATATTTGTTTCCCTTTGAATCATTGTATTATCCCTTTATTTCATAGACTTTTTAATTCAAACAGATTTCCCTTCGAACTAATAAGGTATTCCTTTTGAAAGTCTATCTATAATCACTTTAAATTAAAGTGATACAGTGTCAATTTAATCAGGCCACAACCATAAATCGAAAAGATTTCCTTTTAATTTAAAAGGATGGACTCTTTGTTTTAAATGCATGAACTCAAAAGAATACTTTAAATTACACCAAAAGGAGTAATTTTCACAGGGTGTTCTTTCCCTGTGAAAATTACTCATAAATGAGTTTTGTATAACTGACCTCGCTATAGGTGTTGGCGACATTTCATTTGCCTCTTTACGCTCTAAAATGCATAATAAATTACCTGCCTACAGTGGGATTCGATCCCGCGATCCTATGATTTGAAGACTAACGCGCCTACCTACTACACCACACAGACTATACGGGACGACGTTTATAATTTACACCATACATTGTGACATCGCTCTACCACACTGCCGACCAACTGCGAGTGTAAACAAAAAAAAAAATCCTATTGAAGATTTGGATTTAAAGGATTTCCCATTAATTTAAAAAGGTTTCCTATTGAAAATTTGGATTTAAAGGATTTCCTATTAATTTAAAATGATTTCCTATTGAAAATTTGGATTTAAAGGATTTCCCATTAATTAAAAAAAAAAATGAATTTGAATTGAAGCGATATATATTTAAAAGGAAAGGATTATATTTAATAGGAATGTAACTCGATTTCAAAAGGATATCGAGTTAATTTTAAGGGACGGTTTTTTTCTCGGTGTACCTTTAATATGCCTAATATCGTTAGTAAATTGCGATATATAGTCTAAATGTGTAGTTTGTCTTGGAGATTTTTCCGCTTTAGCAGAAAGTGCTTTAGTTAACGGTTTGTGATCAGTATATACTGTGAAATCTCTTCCCTCAACAAAGTATTTATACCGTTTGATAGCCAAGTATATTGCCAAAAGTTCTCGGTCATAAGTCGAATATTTCTTCTCTGCAGGTTGCAGTCTCTTGGAAAAGAAGGATAAAGGCTCCCATTTTCCGGAAGTACACTGTTGAAGAACAGCACCGACAGCATCGCTGGAAGCGTCGACCCATAAGCCAATTTTAGCGCTCATGTTAGGATGATCGAGAAGAGTTCGTGTTTGCAGCAATGATTTAATTTGCTCAAAAGCATTCTGATGCTCTTTTAACCATTGGAAATCAACTTTCTTTCTTCCTTTAGGCTTAACCTTCTTCAATAAATCGTACAAGGGTACAGCTAATTTGGCGAGATTAGGTAAGAAGCGATGGTAGAAGTTTACCATGCCCAAAAATCGTTGTAGCTGTTTTATTGAAGAGGAGGCGGAAAAATCTCCAAGACAAACTATATAGCCGCCACACTAAGTATCTTTTAACTGTTTTGGTTTCGTCTTAAAATAACCTAAACTCTTTGATTTTAGATAAAACTTGATCAAAAATTATCACTGGAAATTCTAACTTCCTTTAAAATTGTCCCAATTCGTGTAATGTTTACCCGTGTTTTCCATTTGAATGGAAAACATTGAACATCAATGAATTACTTACAAAAATTAGTGCAACAGCTCAGCAACAAGCTCTAAACGAACTTGAGCTGTTCGCGAACATTGTTCAGGAGCAGTGTTGCAATACAACTGTTTACAATGGGGACGTAAAACAATTGCTCCAAAATTTGTGCAACAGCTCAGGAACATTTGTTTACATTGTGGACGTGACACTTTTGTTCAGCAACTGTCCGCGAACAATTTGGGAGCACTGAAACATAATATTCGTATACAGTTGCGCCACAATTGTTTACAATGGAGTTTTCCCTGCACAATGACGGTAAATCTTAAAAAGTTATGGGCCGGTAATGTACTCGAAAATGGTTTCTTGTTGGTAGCGGCTTTCTCCAAAGTTAGGTAAGTAGAAGAAATTTATTTCAATTTGTTTTTTTTTTTTTAAGATTTGTTGGGTTGTTTCTTTCAAGAATTACGCGTGGTTCGCAGCATCTCTCGAGACCTTCAAACGATTTATTTTTGTATCCACCATATCCCGTTTGAAATTGGTGCAAGTGGTTCACGTCACCGTGTTTTTGGCTTATGCAGATCCATTAACCCTTCTGTCGGCACCTACTACAATATGCATATTATATACCCAATAGGTCTGGCTGGACCTACTGAGAAAAATTTTTTATTTCTTAGAAAAGGTGAAATTTTTATCGGTGAAATCATTCTATCAATTTCCTTACTGCCATTTTTAAACAATAAAAGTATTAAAATCATTTTTGTAGATACACTAGCAACGTTTTTAAGTTGACATATTATGAGGTGGTATTATTATAAACATGTTTTTTCCCTTATTTTCATATCTTTTTGCTTCTCTATTTTCATGGCATATATCTAGTAGAAAGTTTGTTCGCATTTTTCAATATCAATATCTTTGGGCAAATATTTGGCACTTTGTTAGTAGATTTTTCCTCGATATTAGTCTGCAGATTTAGGGAAGTAGGTGGAAAGAAATAGGGAATTTCCAAGCGCGAAATAATTTCATTCTAAATTTTTTCGTAAATTTCTTGATCAAATCTATTTAGAAAGACGTTCGTAAGTCTCTCATACTTAGTCCTAACTATTACAAAGGAAAAAAAAACTGGTTGGAATTTCCTTGAATCAAATCTCAGTTGATTAGGTGATGTTATAAAACGTGATGAAATTAGGGATACTTATTTCTCGAGCTTCACGGCTTTTCAAAGAAAAATCTCAGAAATTTTTATCGTTTATAGTACAAATTGAATTTTAATGATATTCTTACATCATAAATAGGAGAATTTTATGAGAATTTCATATTTGCACCTTTTACCTCAAGAGAAGAATGGGGGGAAAAACTGTAGGTCTGGCCAGACCTATTGGGTATCAAAAAGCACTATAAATTGAAAATCATCGAAAACATACTCAAAACTTCAACCGATTTTTTCAAATTTTTGCAAAATGCTTCTAAATATATTATTCTAGGATATCATGAAATATGAGCTCGCTGCGATTTCATCTTCTATACTTTTATGACCAAAATATAGTGCCAAAGGTCTGGCCAGACCTTTGTGCCGACAGAAGGGTTAAAAGAAAAAACCCGCATTGAAATAGGCGATGGTTTTGGTCTCAAGATTTTTCTAGAAGTACATAGTATCTCACAAAAACAACTCTGTTGTAAAAAGTTTCCGCCAAAGAAAAAATCGTCAGCCTCAAAAAGTATTTGTTTAATCAGGTCGAATGTGGACATTGAATACAAAAAGTTTTGTGACGCTCTTCATCCTAAGAGGTTATTTCTCTAAAAATGCTACTTAAAATACCAGAAGTCCACAAATAGTCAGTGTACCAAAGCTCCCAACACACAACATCAATTTTCTCTAAGTTAGCTGACATCAAACCTCGCGATTGAAAAATAGCACCGCCACACGCACAACGTACAACACTACCCACCAAACAAAATGATTCGCCGGCGATCTGAAGACGATTTGCCAAGACGAGAAATTTGTTCGCCGGCGAACTCGTGTTCAGATCGCAAACAGATTGCCTGAGAAGAATATGGTACTTCTATGGCGAATTGCCCCGGTGAACCGAAAGCAATACGCCAATATAATTCGAAAGCGATACGTCGCGGCGAACTAAATACGATACGCATTTACGACTCGTAGAAGTTTTGTCATTACGAAACGTAAATTTTGCATTCGGATTCGTAGAAGTTGACTTTTGCCCGACCAGATTCGAATTGGTGTTTATTTTATTACATGTGAAGAGTAGATAACTCGATAACTCGAAGCTGAAGGGAACTTTTATTTCGACTTATGGAAATTTTGAGGTATCGAGTTGAGTCATTGAGTCCAAATCAAAGAAAATTCGATATATAGAGTCCAGTCTTTTATAATTTAACTTCGAGTTATAGAATTGCTTTTTTTTTCATCATAATGAAGAAAAGTCTGATTCGAATTTTCATCGCCGCCGTGAATTATACTCGAAAGATACGCAAATTGTTCGCCATGATGAAGAAAGTTCGTACTGACTTCGAATATTCTTCATCATGTCGTACTATTTGCGTAAAATCCGACGATAGTTCGTCTAGTCGAAGAAGACTCGAATCAGACTTTTCTTCATCCCGGTGAAAGTTCGCCAAATTGTTTGGTGGGTAGTTCAACGAGCAACAGCATGTGCAGCATGCTCGTGTAGTATAAAAGGCGAACCAGACAACGAGTCTGCAGCATTCTAGTCTTGTCATCGAAGCATCTACAACATATTAAACACAAGAACAAGACTTGAGTCCACAACAGCATCAAATGCGTACAAATCTGGACCATTCGTACAGCCTGTGTCGAATATTATGTTTTGTATCATTGAATTGAAATATGTATTTAGAATAAATATCAAACTTAAAAGATTGATCTGCTTGTTCTACTATCCGTTCTCATAAGGAGAACTTTTATGCTTCCGATATTTTCAGCTATGGCAAGGTAAGTGTCGATAGATTCGATAAAAAGAAGAAATTCTTCTTTAGAGAGCGGATAGCGTAATGTTCCGATTGCTCTATGATTTTTAATAAAATTTTATTGGAGATTATCTGGAACATTACCCTAGACGTTGGGGAATTTATCTAGGAATGTAATGCGATGCAACTCTCATTATAAATGAAATATTTGACTTTCGTGTCTATTCCTTCTCATTTTATTTTTAAATCAACAAAAGCCAATGATAATCGTATCAATAAAATCCAAATCCAAATAATGGTATGCGTAAAAAAATCATTATTAAATCTGTATTCCAATATTCGATTGTCAAACAATAATAATCATAATCGTAAACGAAGCTATGAAAAAGCCTCTTTTCTTCTGCCTATTTATACAATATAGGTACGCACACATACTCGTATATGTAACAAATCCATACTCATACGAATATGATGCTTTCAGGGAACCGTAAGAACTTTTTCCAAGACAAAACCAAAGAAAAGTAATTTGAATGCCATTCAAAAGGATTTAATAGCATTGAGGGGGCTACTTGAAATTCCTAAGAAAGCAGAGTGAACATGTTTCAATTTGACTATGTATAAGGATGTGTGTGGATGTATGCGGATTTCACATGGTGGAAATACATTCACGTCCTTTTCATTTATTGTCATTTTATACTTGGTATTGATGTTTGAGGACAATACAAGGATTTGGGATTTTATTAGAAAATTTATTGTATGTTTTTCGCATTATTTGTTTGTCGTGTGCGGGCGTTTTGAGGAGATACGCTATGCTTTGTAAGAGGTGTAGATTTCGGTCGAAAACATAACGGAGAGCTCAACTCTATCCTTTGGATTTGAGAAACTTTTTCTTTGAATAAACTAAAAATAAATTCCAATAATCTAATGTACGACAAATTCAATTAGAAGCTCTACCTCTTAGTCCACTTTCATTGATATAAGTTCGGACTTATATAAGTTCTCCGGAACATTTAATCAACAGACGTAAAAACTAATTTTACATTTTTGTGTGCGCCATTGAAAGTTAAACGTTTTCACGATGACGCCAATCCACAGCTGAAGCCTTTCACTCACTCATCGCCAGCCATAGCAGCCGCAGCACATACCTTCATCTTATATCCTTTTGTCTTTGCGAGGAAATTAGATTTCATTGTCGCGATATCAACGGGCACGCTATCCAACTAAAAGTTTCCGTGAGTTTTCCTCTACTGTTCGTCCATATTGAAAATGCGCGTCCCTGAAACAAGCTAAAATGGATTTTCATTTTTGTTTCGTCCTTTAGCCTAGGTATATACTCATATAGGTGCAGAGCGCCCGAACGAACGAACGCTGGACTTTGAAAAGTGATTTGCCATTACACCTGCCGTCCTGTCCGTTGGCTTTGACGTCAACGATTTTGTATTTATCCGTTTTCTTTTTGTTGTGTCCTTCCATAACGAAACACGTCCATCAGTTTGCTCGGCGTGCGGACAAAGTGTTACAATCAAAGCGTAAACGAACGAACCGGACCCGGATGTACGTATATTCATTCATTTCGCGCATAAATGGCCTCCAGTCCAGTGTGCCTCTCTATACAGTGCGGATATTGTATTTTTGAATTTTGTGTCAATGTCGAGCGCCCGACCACTGCTGCTTTTTTAATTAAAATGCATTTATGCGTTGACAGGATAGTGCTGATTACATGGACTTTTCTCGCAGCTTTTCTACAGATACACAATGTATGTATAGGTACACAAACTCGCGATCTGAGTAGCTATCGTCCTGCTTTACACAAAGCGAATACCATCAGGGATATAGAACACAGCTGGCTGATATTCTGATATTATTCAAGTCTCGTTCCATATCCTCCAATATATTCGGGAATGGGGTCAAGTGAATGGATAAATTCGTTCGTATGGCGATAATACTATGGAAATATGATGTAATTCCGCGCTCAAACAGAGGGAATAGAAATAGAATATTGTTTTCTATTATTATATATGCTGGTGAAAGGAGTAGACCCGAGCGCATGAAAATTCGAGGATTTGCCATGTTTGCTGAAAGAACCGAAATGCAATGGGTCGCGTCGCGGGTCGTATAGGGATCCGTTTCAATCCCGTGGGGAGTTCTTTTCGCAGTCGATTTCGAATATGAAATATAGATGCAATTTCGTTGTGCATTAAACATGAAAGTATTCCACTAAATTGATGGGGTGAATGACGGATGATTTATACGTGGATTATGGTTGAAATTGTTGTACTGATCAACTGCTGGCAAACACGCAAGACTTCATCGTTTTTGCTGGGCAAATGTTGTCTGATATATCAGACGAATATTTTTAAGGAATATTATAAGCCGAAATAGGGCGAAAGCCAAGCATTCGAAAAATGAGTGAAGTTTTGATGCCAAATTGCTGCACAGGTATAGAGGGGACCCCAGGAAATTTGAACAAAAATTTGATCAAACTTCGGAAAAATTAGGGGAACGCTGAATTTTCGCATGAGCCTTCCTTTCGACACTAGTACAGACGGGGGACTTTTGGGGTCATATTTACCTCTAAAGGAAGACTCATGCAAAAATCCAGTTTACCTCTAATTTTTCCGAAGTGAAATGCTAAATTTCTTGGGGTATATGCTCCACTAAGCTGTCGTCGTTTATAACTCAGGCTCACATTCTGTTGTACTGAGTATGAAAATAATGAGAGTAGTGTGATTCGTGTCGATCGAAATAAAGGAGCAACGAGCTTTGCCGATTTCTGTGTAGATGAGTGCGATGCCTTAAAGAAATTTTTTGTTGTGTTCACACCAGAGCGTGGCGTGCGGCAAATACTAAGATAATTTTGCGTCGATAATTCCAAATTTGATGTAAAAAACAAATTTTTTTTTTGATGACCCGCCCCAGAATGGTAGTCCTGTTTTCTCGGATAAATACTCGTCCAATCGGCGCGCGTGCCAAAATCACTAGAGAGTTTGACAATTTTAATGCAGCCTTCACGTCAGATAAATAAATTGAAAACTGTTTTCCGTTTTCTAAAAAAATGTATTTCAACGCCCCCATCACTTAAGGCAACCTGTAGCCCTGTCAAACAAAAAAAGCAAGTTGTCTCCGGTAATCATAGACTTGTTCGCTTTCGTTTTTTTTTCCTTTGGCCGACGATACGCTCTCGCGTCTCTTGATATTCATTATGCCATGTCCCGGAGCTAATATTTTAATAGGAGCCCCATAAATTCCATAGATCTGAACTGAAGTGCTGGGAGCATTTCTGTCGCATCCTTTTTTAGGAAACTTATGTTTTAATATATCCTGGAAAAAACAATCGTAATTTTTGGAATATTGTACAATACCTACACATAATATCGGTAGTTACGTGAGGCTATATGTTTTTATATATCCAATTAAGGGTAGATTTTTGCCCCTTTTAGAGCCATCTTCCATTTTTTTCTATGAAAAATAGTTTTGCTTTCATGGGACCGTGGGTTCTCACGAAAGATACACGAGCCCCAGGACAGGTAACAAGGACTCCCGAAATTTCGCCCTTTAAGCTATCCAACTTCAGCCAGTCTCAAAAAGACGTCCCCTCCAAAGCTACCCTAGACACAGAGAGCTCTAGCGAGAAAGCCTTTGACCAAAATATCTACTAGAAGCCAGAATGTACGGATACTACCGGAAAATGGACGTCAAAATGTTGGGAAAAAGTATGAAAATGACCCCACCGTATATAAAAAATGCAGTCCGTTTTTTTAGATATCCGTTTTTTTTAGTTTTACGGAAAATTACAAAAGGCCTCCTTAAAAAACAACTTCCTGGATGGCTACGGGGTTGCATCCTTGTGCAGGACCTTCTAGTACCTGTACACAATAAAATCAAAAGCAATAACGTAATTTGTCGCTACCTTGATTTTTTTGTTTAAAGTTGCAAAATTCGTCGGCCATTTTTATACCCTTCGCTCATAGAGTGAAAGGGTATATTAACTTTGTCATGATGTTTTTAACGCATTGAAGGAAGCATATCCGACCATATAAAAAGTGTAGTTACATATAAGGGGCATATTTTCAAAAGCAGGCATCTCCACGATAAAGCAATTTGAGTAAATCAAGAAAAACTGTTTACGGCTATACTACCGAATGTACAATGCAAATGTTTAACCTTCCGGCGGGCGCAATACTAATCCTAACACGATCGGGCGCAATGCATCTGACAGATTAAGTGCAGAAAAAAGGATGAAACTAAGTTTTTGTATTTCTATTTATTATTGCATTGTCTTTTTGAAACATTTCTACGAAATTTTAGAGACAAAAACTGGCTGACAAAGTTTGTTACCCTTCACATTTTCAATTTTCTAAGAATACTCCGCTTTCGATCGCTTCAATATTTAAAAAACCTCCAACAACTCGACCGCTTAAAAAATGTGAGCTTATTTTACTAAAAACACACTATGGAACGATTTGGTGAGCCCAAAAGTCAACACAACGTTATTACGCAATGTGAAGAGTATACCAAGTAGAAATTTCCATAGAAAAGCGGAAAATAACACAATCGGGCGCAATACATCTGAGAGATTATTTCATCCCCTCCCGCCCCTCAGACATATGGTACATAGAAACAGTGCCGGATTAACCACGTGGCAGAAGGTGGCAAATGCCACGGGCCCCGCGCCTTAAGGGGCCCCGCGTTTTTCTCAAACAAAAATTGTAATTAATAACCAGGCCAGGGCGTTCCAAAATTATAGCAAGGTTAATATTGCATAAAAATACAGGAATATTTCTCTCTAATTCATGATGGCATTCCCGCAAACCTACGTTCACAGTGTTTCAGATTCACATTCAAGCGGGACATAAGATTTTTGAAGTTTATGTTCGGAAATGTATTTGCACACATTCATAGAATTTATAAATTACAATTATCAAAATCTCTCATTCACAGTGGCGTACCGCTTTAAACGTTACGGAAAGTGGAGGCACAGTTACTTGTTTTAAAAATGATTCGAAATTGTTTCACAAAAATGTTGTTTGTGATTTACACATGTTTGTGTTTAAGATTTACAAGATTTTTTTTTAATTAGTAAAACCGAATAAATGTACAAGGTGTTAACGTAAATTTGGCCTTCTGGTATGCGCTACGTTAGTATCTTTTTTATGGGCCTAGATGTTTGGTTGTAGCCTTTTATGAACCTGAGTAATAATGAAAAGGATTGTAAATGCAGAGTGCAGAGAGTTCACAGAAACAGGAGCACAATGGCTTACCACCACCATACCTCATAATATCATAATAACAATACTTTTATTGCATATTCGTCGTGTATTGCAAGGCTGTATTGCTGACAGTTGCTAGCTGCTAGCAGGTTTCCTAAAACCCTTGAGAAATGACCAATAAAACCGAAATATGAAATTTAGAACCACTTTGTTAGTTTGGTTAATCGAAGTTTCATAGGCCCCGCGCTCAACATTTGCCACGGGCCCCGCGCTTGCTTGATCCGGCACTGCATAGAAACTGAAAACTGATTTGGGTAGTTGATCGATAAAGATTAAGCTACTGTGAGTTTCAGATCTCTCCCTTTTCATATCGCTGATTGGCGCAACAAAAACTGGTCACTTAATCTGTCAGATGCATTGCGCAAGCCCGAAGGTTAACTCTACCTTTGTTTTATTGCCCATTTGTTAAATTCACTGAGTTTCAAAAATCTCCCGCGTTAAATAAGGGAGTTATTTCAATTGAAAAATTGAAATTGGCGGTTTTTGAAAGTGAAGTGTAATAATGGCGGATTTTGAAAGTGAGCATTCTGAATATGGCGGATTTTGAAAGTGAAAAATCTAAATTTTCAGCGTTATTAAAGTTAAGATCTGTCGGTTTTCCCAATGAGAAAAGAAACAGAAACGATTAAATTATCTCTGCCTTACATTTTTCGCAATAAATAGTCAATGAGAGTTTCAGAAAAGGGTGAAAAAAAAAATGACATTCAACGAGATTTTTTAATAAACGTAAGCAGTGAAGTTTATGGTTTTTGAAACGACAACGTTGGGGCGGAAGTTGGTATTTCTATCTGATTTGAAGACAATTGAATTAAATTATGTTAGCCCCGGTGGTCCACCAAAAATCAGCTGAATCGGATAAAAACTAAGGGTACCACCCATACAAAGTAACCCAAGACACCTTTGTTCTACGCAGTTTATAAAATGAGTAGTGCGAGAACAAACTCTTGGTGGGTCACTTTCTATTGGAGGAACCCTTAGTTTTTATCCGATTGATAACGAAAATCGTGAAGCTTCAACGGGCGGGAATGTATAGCGGATGGACGATAATCGCATGCCAAAGAAAGTAATGAACGCACAACGACTTGACGGAGCGAGGTTGCGTGGACGACCGAGAGCTCGCTGGGAGAACTCGGTAGGTGAAGACGCCCGCCAGCTGCTGGGCTTCCGAAACTGGAGGACAAGGTCACGTAACCGCGACAATTGGAGGTCAACGATTCAGGCAGCCAAAGTCCGCACAGTGCGGCTGTAGAGGTAAAAATTCAAAAAATTTATACTACATATTTGAGAGCTTTTGTGAATGATTTATCGCATAGTAAACATTTTGAAGTTTCTTTCTACAAAAAATTTCGGACTATCTTTCACAGTAAGAAATCAGCGGCTCTCAAAGTGTAGAGAATTGATTTTGCAGTTTAAGCACATTTTTCCATAATCAAGTTTCAAAGAAAACGCTGACTATAGATTCGCATAAAACTTTGTTTTATGATTTTATTTTCAATATTTAGGTTATAATAAATAGCATAACAAAAGTAAAAAAAAATGGAAAAAATGTCATTTGATTTTAGTCATTGAAGGTCAAACTGAATTTTTCACATTGAGTTTTAACAACTACCTCCACGTGCCAAGGGTCTGTTTATGCTACATTTTTCCAGAAAGTCTCAAGATTACTAATAGGTAAGAAACCCTATAGAACCCCAGGCTACTTTTATGACCGATTTTGTTATGTCATGTTGGCTGTTTTAGACACGATTTTTGAATATATACTGTAAACTATGTTGGGTCCCTTTGAACCGGAGATAACCGTAGTTTTCATCATATTGAACTAGTTTTTGGTGGAGAGTATAAAGGGACTCTGTCTTGACGTTCAGCCAAAATTTACCACCTCCCTTTACCCTGGGGAATAGCTATGGATGTGTCGACTTGAACAAATTCTATTAGGCGAATCAAGCGTGTCCTTGGTCGGAGCAACTCAATTTTTAGCAAACATCAACCTCATTTTGTTAAGAATATTTCCCTAAATTTTCTTCTTCTTGCAGAATTACAGTAAAAAATGTAGATGTCAAAAAACTATAATATCCCATTTTATTTTTTGGTCTAGGTTATAATTTAACAAAATTAGGTAATTGTATTATATGTCATTGCAAATTTTAATTTTAAGTAGTTTCATATGTACTCGACCCATTTTGCCGTAACTTTTACAATTTTTCAAATAATTTAGAGAAACTGAAAAATGATCCCCTATCCCCCCTTAAAATCGAAATAACTTCAAAACAGCTGAGATCCGATCTGCGTGAAACCAATTCCATTCGATTTAGAATGGCCAACTACATTAAGATTGACCTATAAAACCCTATGTTTCCAAAATTCGGGTTTTTCGCCCCACTGTGCAACGTCGGGCTATCGTGCCACATTGATAATGATGGGCATGCCGTTTTGCCAAATTCAAAAGAGGGGATAACGGGGTCTTTGATCGGAGCAACTAAACTTTGAGGAAAAGTCATCTTGAACTTAATGCGAATACTCACACAAAATTACATGGCTGAACTTGCGTTTTTTCAAGAGTTGTGGAGCTTTGTAAAAAGTTCTAAAATGAAAATATTTTAATTTATTTTTTAGTATATCGCCCAATTTTTAATAAAATTCAGAAAAGGTTTCTGCTATTCAAACTAGTATTGGATCCCGTTTATTGACACATTTGATATGGACCACTTCGGGCGTATGGATTTGGCATTTTGGCCTTTTTTATCATTAATTTACAATTTTTGCACACCATAATTTTCCGATTTTTTTAATACCTTTCTATTGCATTATTTGATGCCTCGTCCTTGATAATTGCTGGTGTTGCAGCTGCTTACATTAACTAGGCACAAAAAAAGCATTGAGCCGACAAGCTCTGTCCCCCCAGAGGCTATTATTTTAGGGCCTTTTATAGAACCAACCACATAAGTACTTCTACCTCGTATGCACAGATTTCTTTTTTCTCTCCCTGATAGTAAAACATTCTAAAATGATTGGGAATTGATTGCGATCCTTACAGCGAATTCACTGCTCAAAGTAATATAAATAAATCATGTTGAAACGCATCAAATATTGAATCGTATGCCACTAAATTCAAATTTTTTGCATCAGTGTAAGAGAGTGTGTGCACGTAGGTGGGGTATATCACCAAAAGCGGCACATTGGATCTATACAATGATGGTCAGGCCCGTTCTATCCTATGCAGCAGTGGTCTGGTGGCCCAAGGGTAGCCAGAAAACTACTAGGCAACGGCTGGATGGGATTCAACGCATAGCATGTATAAGCATATGTGGTGCAATGAGAACTACGCCAACACATGCTATGGAGGTTATACTGGCATTACCGCCACTGGATCTGTTTATAAAACAAAGTGCGGCGCTCACAGCAATAAGAATGGTAAGAGATGGCACTTGGCATCACTTTGGTAGCAACGGAGGTCATAAGAGGATCCTTGATATTGTTCGTGATAATGTCAGGGAGACTCATATGCCTTTGGATGGTATGAGAAGATGTAGGGTAGTCGAAAGACATCACATCACTCTCATAGAGGATGGTAGGATACACGAGGGGTATCCACGTGATGTTGCTATTTTTACTGATGGGTCTCTCATGGAAGGAAGACCGGGAGCTGGAATATACACCGCGGAGCTAAACCTTGCATGCTCACTTCGTCTAGGAGAGTATGTATCAGTATATCAGGCGGATATGCTTGGATTGCTGCACGCGCTGGATCATCTTCTGGAAGGCGGGATACAGAAAATTTTGATAGCACTCGACAACCAATTGGTGATCAAGCGCATGCAGCAATCCAACATCAATTCAAAATTGGTGCTGGAGTGTGTCCAGAATGAGTGTGCTTCAATCAATGAAGTTACGCTAATGTGGGTTAAAGGACACGTATGTACATTGGGGAACGGAATTGCCGATACCTTAGCAAAAGAGGGATCAGCAGAAAAGTTACAAGGACCGGAACCCAAAATTGCTTTGGGAAACGGCATGATTGAAGCCAGGATACATGGCTGGATTGATTCCATCTTCGGCAACGATGGCGGAGGCTATTCACTTGTAGTCAGCCTCGTAACGCAATTACCGGTCCACTAGGGAGGAAAGCCAAACAAGTACATACTCAGTTACACACGGAGCAGCTTAAGTTGGATAACTGCCTTAGTAACTGGGCATGGTAATTTTAAAGCTCATATATCTAAGATGAAAATCGTGGAAGATGATGTATGCAGACTATGTCTGGAAGAGGCTGAGACGGCAGCACACATTGTATGTGAATGCCCAGCACTAGGTAGTAGGAGGCTAAGGATACTAGGTAAATCCACAATCGGTGTGGAATCCATGAGGGAACTGAGCTTCAAAGATATGCTACTCATCACACGGGACTCAGTGATGAAGGAAGAAGTCGATAATTATCAGTCGACTTCTGGAAATCACTGATGACTGTAAGGGGACGAAAATGGACCCAAATAATAGTGGTCTGCTTCGGATAATCCCCAAATCACATATATATATATATATATAGTTCCAGAACAGAAACGTTAACTTCGATACATAAATTCGGACCACTCGTTGGGAAACAGTGCACTAAATTGAGCACTTAAAACACTTATCTATTGGATTCAGTTGCTTCCGTTCATAATCCCGCTTTTTCCAAAAAATCCCGCTTTACGTTATCACGACATTACACAATCCCGCCATTCCAAAATCCAGTCGTTTCAAAATCCCGCCACCCCAAAATCCCGCCATTTCAATATCCCGCTATTAAAAATTAAAAAATCCCGTCAAAATACCGCCAATTTTGCGTTCAGACTTATCAATTATTTACATTAGTTTATGCGCCAAGTTTCTCAATAAATCCGTTTTTTCATTTTTTCATAGTCCTCTTTAGCTCAAAGTAACTGCTGGCTACGTCTAAAGACCTTAGTTTGCTTTTGGACCTTGTTATTCTCGAATAAAAGAAACACCTTTACATTGAATTCGCCGTTTTATTAAAATTTAAAAAATTCGGATGCATTTCGGACGGCTTTCCGTCCATCTTCAGCAACACGACTAAAAATATTGCGTGGAAATTGTCAAAAGTTTTAGATAACAAATTAACCCTTCTGTCGGCACCTACTACAATATGCATATTCTATACCCAATAGGTCTGGCTGGACCTACTGAGAAAATTTTTTTTATTTTTTAGAAAAAGTAAATTTTTTATCGGTAAAATCATTCTATCCATTCTTTACTGCAATTTTTCAACAATAAAAGAATCAAAATAATTTTTGTAGATATACTGGAAACGTTTTTAAGTAGATATATTTTGATGTGGTATTAGTACAAACGCGTTTCTCCCTTATTTTCTTCTTTTTTTGCTTCGCTATTTGCATTGTGTTTATCTAGTAGATATTTCGATCGAATTTTCTAATTCCAATATCTTTGGGGAAATATTAAGCACTTTGTTGGCAGATTTTACCTCGATATTAGTCTGCAGATTTAGGGAAATAAGTGGGAAGAAATAGGGAATTTTCAAGGCAAAAATCATTTAATTCTAAATTTTTCGTAAATTTGTTGATCAAATCCATTTAGAAAGACGTTTGCAAGTCACTCATACTTAGTCCTTACTATTACAAAGGAAATAAAACTGGGTTGAATTTCCTAGGATTAAATCTCAGTTGATTAGGTGGTGTTATAAAATGTGACGAAATTAGGCATACCCATTTTCCGAACTTCACGGCTTTTTACATAAATATCTCAGAAATTTTTATCGTTTATAGTTCAAATTGAGTTTAAATGACATTATTACATCATAAGTAACAGAAGTTAATATCTGCACTTCTTACTTCAAGAGAAAAATGGGGGGAATAACTATAGGTCTGGCCAGACCTATTGGGTATCAAAAAGCACTATAAATTGAAAATCATCAAAAACATACTCAAAACCTCAACCGATTTTTTCAAATTTTTGCAAAATGCTTCCAAACATATTATTCTAGGATATCATGAAATATGAAGTCGCTGCGATTTCATCTTCTATGCTTTTTACACCAAAATATAGTGCCAAAGGTCTGGCCAGACCTTCGTGCCGACAGAAGGGTTAAAGTGTGTAGCAAAAAAGATGTACATTAAAAATTAAAAAAGTAACAAATTGACAAATGGCAAAAGCCAAGCAAAATTACAAAAAATTGAGAGTACATTAAATTAAATTAAAAAAAAAATTAAAAATAAATAAGGACATAGCAAAAGCAACAAATTTTAAATGAAATTCGAAAAGAAAGTCAAGAAATGAGAACAAAGCAAAAGCAACGATGTAAAATAAATAACGTAACATTCAACAATTAAACAAAAATGACTAGAAAGAGATAATAATGAAAAGGTAAATGTTAGCAATAAATAACAAACTATGATGTACGTAGGATATAACGAATTTCATAAAATCAAATTAGGCGAAACAAAGGCGAGTCGATATTTCCCATGTCGGCATTCATAGCTAATTCATCTTTATGAATGAAGATGCTCTCATAGGCGTCGAGTTTACGTTCATCGGCGATCGATTTCAGTAGTTTCACCTCACTGGATGAGACTGGCAAATGCTGTTGTTCTAACACATGAGATGCAAACGCTGATTTTTTAGGTTCGTTGTTGTGTACGTATTTTTTATGTTCTTCAAATCTCTTTTTAATCGAACGTTTAGTTTACCCATAATATTTCTGTTCGCAGCCACCACATGTAATTTCGTAAATTCCAGTTTTCTCCAACGGCTCAGTGGGATCTTTAATACTTTTAATGTAATTCTTAACTTTAAACGGGTTTGAATTGACAATTTTCATTTTGTTTCGATGGAACGTCGTTTTTAAGCCGTTGGTAATCTTTGGTGCGAAGACTATGGGCACACGTTTGTTGTCAGCTGATTCGGTTTTGTTTACTTTTTGTTTAAAGAGAGTCGACAGATCGTCTTTTATTTTTCTCCTGCTGTGTGTTTTGATTATACGTTCAATTGTTTTGGCGCTGTATCCATTGGTTGTTGCCGCATTCAAAATGTAATTGTGCTCTTTAATGTAATTTGTTAAAGAGAGCGGTATGTTGGCAAGTCGATGTGCTAAGGCGTGAAAAGCAGCTAGTTTATGCTGTATAGGCGAATGTGAATCACTTGTAATGTATCGCAACGTGCTGGTCGGTTTATGGTGAATTGCGATGTCGATTAATGTCTTCTTACGTTGTAGTTCTAAGTCAAGAAAAACAAGCTTTCCGTCGTTTTCCACTTCGCACGTAAATTTTATTTCATTATACTGACTGTTTAGAAAATTAAGTGTGTCAGATATATCTTTACGCTTTATTATGGCGAAAACGTCGTCCACGTATCGGAGCCAAACTCTCGGTAGCAAATATTGGTCTTTGAGATCCATTTCTAGTTTGGCCATAAACGCTTCTGCTATTAATGGTGACAGTGGGTTTCCCATGCTTGTCCCCGAATCAATTTTGAAGAACCGGCCACGGAAGACAAAATAATTAGTGTTCATGCACATTTTGGCCGCTTCCATATAAACCTCAATTTCAGCTTCACATATATTATGCATTAACAGATGGCAGTGTAATGCTTCTAGTGCCTTTTCAACTGGAATAGATGGGAAAAGAGCTTCCACATCGAAAGACACTAATATTTCGTCGTCATTCATGGTGATGTCTTTTATAAGTTTTGCAAATTGAATCGAATTTTTGACGGAACAACTTTGAAATGGAGGAAGATTTTTCATTTCTTGTACTAACCATTTGGCAATTTTAGTACACGGCGCTACTACAAGGGAAACAATTTGTCGCATTTTGTCTCCTGGTTTGTGAATTTTTGGTAAACAGTACAACTTAGGCACTTCGGGATTGGAAACTAACAGTTGCCATTTCAGTCGCTCACCGAAGGTGTTCGAAATATTTTTCCTAACACTGTTTGCAGCTGTTACCATTTTGTTCAAAGGCGATTTAGCTATTTCTGTATAGCTGTTCTCTTCAATTAATTTCCACACTCTTCTGTCATACTCTTGTGTGTCCATTATAACAATTTTGTTGCCTTTGTCCGCTTTCATCACGTATACGTCTTTATTTCGGAGAGCTTTCATGATTTTTGCTTCAGTCGAAGGGACTACTCTGTTGTTGTTTTTGGCATTGTCAATACACACTTTTGTACGAGAGCGGACCTCTTGTTTAGTAGTCTCAGACTTATATTTCAAACAAGTTTCAATGTCTGCAACTACATCTAACACTGGCGTTGCTGTTGGGCGTATTCCATAATTCAGCCCTTTATTGAGTATATTTAGTTCGTCCGATGACAAAACACAACTTGAGATGTTGACGATTTGATCGTCTACCATGAGTGGCGTAGTAAACTTACTATCTGTGGTGTGTGATTTGTTTAATAATTGGTTGAGCTTACTGTTATGGATTACTTTCTTCTTCGATATGTCATGTTCGATTTCGGTTGATGATGATCGTAAAAACTCGTACCATTCGTTGTTAGTAGATGACACTGTGTTGTTGTTATACATTGCCGCCAATTCCAGGTGAAGTGAATATAAAACGAACTAATTTTGGACCTTGGTTTTCCTGGCTTTCCCGACTTCGTATTTTTCCCATAGATATAATTAATTCCAAACCAATCTGCTATTTTTTGGCATCTGTATCCTCAAAACTTCGTGTCATTTCGGAAAAATACGGGTTCGCTACGATATCCCGCCCATCATATTCCCGTTTTTCAAAATCCCGACATTCATTATCCCGCCATTTCAATATCCTGCCAGTTTATAATCTCGCTCAATTGAAATCCCGTCTAATGAAAATCCCGCCAATTTAATATCCCGCCATTTCAATAAGCCGCTAATTCAAAATACCGCTTTTCAATATCCCGTAAGTATTCTTTCATAAATCGCGCGCGTGATTTTTGACAAAAATACTTACCATTTATGACGGGATATTAAAAAGCGCCACCACATTCACCGTTAAAAAATAAATGGTCCCCTCGCATGGGGACACTTAATTCTCGGAGACCCACGAATCGTGTGACTTAATTTGAAAAATAGCTGGTCTGGTCTTTCGGTAGTCGAGATTTGAGTATTCCCTGTATAAGTGTCTTGTTCTGTAGGGGCTAAATTGTCATCTTTATCAAATATTCCGACGGATTTATGTTAAGAGAAAGTATCGCATTAAACGCTGGGAATCACATTACTTAACTATTGATTTTTTGGATAGCAATGAAAATCATTTTTGGCGGTATTTTAAAACGGCGGGGTTTTAACCCTTAGATGACCAACAAGGTCCCTGGGGACCTATAGCGTTTTCAACTTTGAGCCAATAGGGGGCCGAAGGAGGATCACACCTGCTATGGAGAAGTCCATAGCGAATAGTGTACTACGGGGATGGGTGTGCCCAGGGGACCATGGTCCTTGCCCATCAAGGTGTTGGACTCGTAGTGGCTGGAGGTTGTTACCCAAGTCATCCAGCTAGTGATGCAATCCCGGGGTTGGATTCCGGATGGTGTGTGCATGCGCCTGATGGAGAAATCTCCGTCTAACAACAACACCTTGTCAGTAAAAAGCCGAAGGTCCAAACTTTTTAGCGGGACCGGGAGATAAAGGCCGAAAGGCTAGGTGCTCCCCTGACGGTATACCTGTAGATGGTTTGCTTGAATATGGTTCAATCCAATCGGCTCAGCTCCCTTGACTTCTCTAATCAATATGTTTAGAAGCAAATGCAATGCGTTTCGAATTATTTCCTTAAAATTTTCTATCATAACCAACCGGCTAAAGTGATATATGGCGTTGAAGCCCAACTAGGTCCACTGGGACCTTCATGTATTAAGAGCAATTGTATACACGTTATTTGCGAATTCAATGGAAATTAGAACGATAATAAGTTTTTTATTTAATTTGTTGGTAAAGACCTTTAGGTTCTGCCAAACTCAATGGAAAAGGGTAATAAAAACAAAAATCAGTCGCTACACTTTCTTGTAATCAGTGGTAACCTTTGTTATTACATAGTATATGTTGAGATTTTACCAATTCAATTTTTTTCCTAAGAATCGTTCGATTCTGGGCAGTTCTTGTGATTAAGATATAAAGATGACTTCGTCTTGCTACTAGTTCAACGCATCATAGCGCTAAAACTCCCTCAATATCAAAGTCGCTGTAAGAAAGTAATAAGTATCGGAAAAATTAGTGCTTGGGATAAAATAGACCTGCTGATAACCGGCGAACTGCTTTTCAATGCATGGGTGCCAGTGACCAGGATGCAGCCGTGGAGTATTTGGCCGGATATTTGGAGCAGGATGATGAAGATGATCCTTTTGCCGATGAGGACCGCGATGATGAGTATATTTCAGATTCAACGGACGATGATGACCTGTCCGAAAACCCTACAGCCTGTGAAATTCCCAATGAAATGCCCCATTTTATTTCCTGGAACCACAAATGGTACGCTGATCCACCCGTTAGTGGCCTCGTTCCTCATAACGTCATATAGCAAACGTCTTCCAGGGCCTGCTCCTGGAAATGTTGCAGATCCTTTGGGAATCTTCAAGTCAATAAGTACTGATAAGATCGCTTATATCATTATCCGCGAGACAAACCGGAAGAGGAATGAAAGCGCAGCAAAGTGGAATTCTAAAAACCCAAATGCATAATTAAGGCAATGGACTCCCTTGACCCTCAATGAATTTCACACTAATATGGTGGAACTTTGTTGTATTCGAGTTGCCATTAGTCGAATTCGAAGCCTCTAAAAAAATTATGCAGCGAAACACATTTGCCTCTATATAAAGCAGCCGTGGCCAAAAATCTCTTCAAAGCAGTAAACAGAATTATTCGATTTGAGAATAGCAACACTCGAGAGGCGAGGCTTCAGGAAAGCAAGACTGCTGCAATAGACAACTTCCGGACCATGGGAATTGCTAATTTGGAGAAGGTCTATACACCACATGAGTCTATGACTCTAGACGTGCAATAGCTCCCCTTTCGAGGCCGAACTTGCTTCCCGCAGTACATATCGTCGAAAACACCAAAATACGGTATCAAAATATGGTAGCTTTACGATGCACAATCGTATTACCACTTAAAAGGGGTAATTTACAGTGGAAAACAAGCGGAGAACGGTAAACCAACCAGGGAGAAAAGTGGTCTTAGAGTTGATTCACCGCTATGAAAGAACTGGACGGCGATAATTTTCCACAGCATTGGAGTTGGTATTGCAGCTTGAACCCAAAGAGCAGACCTTTGTACGGGCAGTTCGAACCAACAAAACGTTTGTGCCACGTGATTTCTTGAAGGACCGGTCTTCGGAAGTGTTTAGCACTTTCTTTGGGTTTAACGAAAGCGATGTGTTGCTGTGCTCCTACGTTCCAAAAAACATTTGAATTTTACCGGGATAGGTTGCGGCGTAAACACACAAATGCCGCCTCACCATTGGCTCGACGTGAAAATCGACGCTCTTGCCGAAAATAAATTGTTTTTTCTTTAATTCAAATTGCTTACTATATTTTTTTACTACTAAGCATTTAATATTCAACGCGAAAAAATGATAATTCAATTAATGTTCACCGATGAAACTATTTAATTGCATAGTGTAGGTCCATGGGGACCTTGTTGGGCTTTAACCGTTGGAAAAGTAGTCGGTCATCTGAAGGTTAAGCTGGGGGGATTTTGATATGGCGGGATTTTGTAATGGCGGGATTTTATAATGGCGGGATGTTAAAGTGGCGGTATTTAGTAATGTCGGGATTATGTTAAACGGGATTTTTTTTTAAAAAGCGGTATTATAAACGGGCGGGATTTTGTTTTTCGGGATTATGTAGGTATCCCGAAAAATACATAGGTATTTTCACTAATATTGAAATTGAATCTAACCGCCTAACTGATAAGAGCATACTAACTAGCTTTCACTTTCCAATCTGTTTCCAATGTTGGGTGGTGCGGCAAATTTTGATTTAGTTGGCCACTTTCACACAAATTACAAAAAATGATATTACATTCTAACGGTTAAAAATAGAGGTTCCAGTTGTACATTAATTTTTCCCGAATAAGCCACACTACCTATACCATTAAAATATCCTCCACCATGAATGGGACACCCTGTATAGAGAAAATTTGACCATATTGGCGTAAATGCTCGTTAATTAAAAGCGATTAGACAGGAAGTGCAATAGTCTAATTTAATTTGTAGTTAGGGATAATTTAATTTTAAATATTTTGTTATAAAGTTATGTTTGATTATTTTATTGATAAAATCGCTAAATTAAAAGTGAAGCTAATTGTACATAGAGTGCATAAATATAGTGAGTATATACGAGTATTATATTCATATTTATTATATCATAATAGGTGCTGTGCGGCATGCATCATAAATCAACATAAGATTTGTGCGTGTACGAAAAGAAAAACTTTCATACATTTTATAAAGAGTAGAGTGACTCATTACTTTTTATATCTTTATACTTGTGCTTCGGTGAGTTTTTGAGTGCGATAGTAATAAATTCATCAACCAACACGCAGAACTTACCCTAGCAACTTTTTCCCGGGGAAATTCATTTTGATCACATGGCCCGTCACCACACTGTAATAAGATAATTAAGTTTGTTTTAAGATTAGACCAATTTTGTTTGTTGTGGGGTCCACCGCTAGAGGGCGTTGTATTTTTTTGTTTTGGCAGGTAAGAAAATGAAAAAAATTCTGTGCTCAATAATTTAGGTGAATAAAATGAAAAAGAAACGTTTAGAAAATTTCCGAATGATAACAAAAATTTAAATTTTAATCAGTACACGTTAAGGATTTATGTACATATTCATAATTGACCGTCAACAAAAGTGAAGGTAAATAAAATTCCATGGTGAGAACTTCAAAATCGTTGATAAAAGTGTTTTTTACATTTACATTTTTCTCTATTTTAATATCAGGAGAGGTGACTGAGCAACTTCGGTCTTTTGCTGTCACGTCCCAATCAATATTAACATTCATAAATATAAAAAAAAAAAACTAAAGAAAAAATTCCAATTTGTACTTTCATAGAATAAAAAAAAATCCGACAAATTGTTAGACGTTAAATTCATACATGAGCATCCATATTTGGTCGCTTGACTTCTGAAAAACGTTAATTATAACATTTTCAGTTTCTTTTGGTTTTTGTCCCTAATCACCTCAATTACAAAACTCACAAATTAACAACTGAATTCATTATGTTTCCATGCTTTAATATTCAAGAGCTATTCTCAGTACCCATAAACCCCAGCCATCATTACCGAGCGAAATAAAAAAAGAAAAACCCCAAAACAGCATATCAAAATTCACCCATACCGTATGCGCAAACTTCTGGATACTATACTGCATTAAGACGTGCTTCTCCCTTATTTTATTCCGTGGTTGTACCTTCCACGA
The DNA here is from genome assembly GCA_949715475.1 of Microchrysa polita. NCBI lineage: Eukaryota > Metazoa > Arthropoda > Insecta > Diptera > Stratiomyidae > Microchrysa > Microchrysa polita. The sequence continues at coordinate 76,904,731 of OX454421.1, read as the reverse complement.
TGGCATGATGATGTCCTTCTGCTCTCCGTAATATAACAACAAAAAGAACCGAAAAAACCCAACCTCCTTAAAAAATATCATATTACTGAGATAATGAAGTTTATGTCATGCACACGACATTTTAAAGCGACTGTGTCTACTTTGCGTGTTTTCGTGGTATGTTTGTACGAGTACCTAAAAAGCATCAGGCGGTGGTACACGAAAAAAAAAATGAAAAAATGAGCAGAATATACCAGAGAGGATCTAACCAAACAAGGAAGAATTGAATAACTACAACACGACATAGACAACTCTATCCTAAAACAGCTGAGCTGAGTATCCTTATATTGTCATCACAGCTCGCAGCCCAGGCTGTGTGACTTGTCGTTGTCGTCATATCGTTTTCCTTGTAGTCAAGCAAAAGGACAAGGTTACGCGTCGCGTTGTCGTGTATAGTATAGGGTACATAACATACAATACGACAAGATGCCATTGTCGACATCTTTTGCATACAAAAGATAAAATTCGTCCTTGTTCATAGGGATTATTGGAAACAATTTGCATAGATATCATGTTGAAATGTATATCTTCATGTTTCGCGAACGCGGATATTGAAGATGCTTTTTAAAGGCATGCCATACGATGCGATGTGGGATTATGGCGAAAGCGTCTTCGTCTTAACATTGTCCGCTGTTTGGGACTCGCAAGATAGATAGTGTTCCTTCATCTCTATCTATTGCGAAATGTTCAAATAAATGACATTGTGACACAATCGAAATAGGGATCTGTTAAGGAGCCGAGCCGCCACGATGCGGGGAATAATAGAGGATAGTGGGTACAAAGCCGAAGGATTACAAAGCTGTCGATTGTCGGATTAACCCAATTCCTGGGAAGTTTGAGGAGAAATACTATTTTCAGGTGATTTAACATTTTTTTAGGGTTTTTATACGAATTGATTGCAGTGATTCACTGAAAGTAAAAGGAGGTTATGTGTGCTTGTCCATCTTTTTCTTCTTCTTCTCTGTACCGTAACCCCTTGTGGGGCATGGTGCGTTCACTCAGCCGTTTATAGGCTACTTCGAGTCAGGCGTAGATAAGGGGGGGGGATCAAGGAGATCAATCCCCCCCTTCCGGTCACACATTTTTCATTATTTTAAGGTATATCAAGAGACGCGAGAGCGTCTCGCCCGCCAAAGGAAAAAGAAAAACGAAAGCGAACAAGTCTATGATTACCGGAGACAACTTGCTTTTTTGTTTGACCAGGCTACAGCCTTCCAGGCAACAGCACCCAAAAAAAATTTTTTACCAAAATATTCCACATATCCTGTTCTAGTGCCTTTCCAAATAAAATCTTCGATCGGCACAATAACGGGTAAGATATATGCAATAAACGGTAAAATTTTCACCCTCACAGACTTAAGCGAGTAACCCAATTTCAGAATGAAGTCTACAGTTGCAGAAAGACTTGCTTCTACTGTCTCTCTTCGTGATGGGATTTTTATGAAATTTGGAACGAATGATCCTCTGGTGGTCCTTCTAAAGAATCAATGTCTTCCATTTAGATAAGTGGATGGAATAACGGTAAATTAATAGGTAAAGTTAACAAAAGATTTCCAACAATTGCGTCTATCGGCTCATCGCATTGACCATTTTTTAAAACACACTGCGGCATTGGGACATTTGGATATTGGGACACCGGGAGACTGGGAGACTAGGATCTTGGGGTAGTGGGATATTAGGAAATTGGGACATTAGGGTCTTGGGACATTAGGACATTGGGGCAATAGGCACAATGGGGAAACAGGGACGTGGGGACATCGGCATATTGGGGCATTGGGACATCGGGATATTGGGACATTGGGACATCAGGATATTGGGACAATGGGATATTGGGACATTAGGAGACTGGGACATTAGGACACTGGGATATTAGGACATTGGGACATTATGACCTTGGGACAATCGGACATTGGGACACTGGTGCATAGGGGCATTGGACCACTGAGACATCGGAATGTTGTGACATTGGGACATCGGGATATTCGCACATGGCACTGGGATATAAGAACATGTGAACATTAGGGTCTTGGGTCATTAGGACATTGGGATATTAGGACATCAACTCATTAGGACATTGGGACATTAGGTACACTGGGGAAACTGGGACGTGGGAACATTGGGGCACTGGGACATCGGGATATTAGAACATTGGGACATTGTAACATTGGGATATTGGCACATTGGGATATTGGAACATTGGGATATTGGGACATTAGGGCACTGAGATACAGGGACATTGGGGCACTGGGATATTAGGACATTAGGCTATTGGGACCTTGGGACACTTGGTATACTGCGACATTGGGACACTGACCACTGGTACATTAGGACATTGGGCCATTGGGATATTATCACATTAGGATACTGGGACATTTGGGACATTGGGGTACTGGGATATTAGGAAATTGGGGCATTAGGACCTTGGGACATTAGGACAGTTAGACATTGGGATATTAGGACATTAGGTGGGAGACTGGGACATCGGGATATTCCGATACTGGGACATTGGGACACTAGGGTAGTGGGACATTCGGACATTAAACCATTGGGGCACTGTGATATTTGCACGTTGGGACAATAGGACCTAAATTGGGACATCAGGATATTGGGACATTGGCACATAAGGATGTTAGGACATTGGGACACTGGGATATTAGAACATTGGGACATGAGGACACTGTGAAAATGGACTTTAGGGCATATGGGCATTAGGACATTGGAACATTGGGACACTGTGACATTGGAACAATGTGACATTGGGACACTGGGTCAGGGGGGCATTAAGACAGATCAGTAACAGAACGTTAACAAAGCGTTGACAAGGCAACAACAGAGCGTTAGCAGATCGTTAACAGAGTGTTAACAGAAAATTAACAGAGCCTTAACAGAACGTTAACAGAACGTAAATCGAGTAATAAAAGAAAGGTAACAGATCGTTTACAGAGCGTTATCCGAATGATAAAAGAGAATTAAGAGAACATTAACAGAACGTTAACTGAGCATTAACGAAAAGATAATAGAGTGTTAAGAGAACGTTAATAGAGCATTAACAGAGTTAACAAAAAATTAACAGATTACACACAGAGTGTTAACAAAACAAAAATATTAGTTGGCTATTTAAGTATGCAAAAATATATGATATCTGACCAAAAACAACAAAGTTGTAAAAGTTACCCCGCCAAAGAAAAATTCATCTGCCGCAAAAAGAATACATATCACTCCAATCCGCTGCTCATATCTAATTTTGTTTGCTGGATGTACTTTTAGGTGTAAATGCTGGAGAAGTTTAAATGTACAGGACTACTTCTTAAAGTAATTTGGAGGGAGCCGTCAAAGTGGCACTGAATAAAATGTTAAAGCTCCCACCAAATTACTTTAAGAAATAGTCCTGTACATTTAAACTTCTCCAGCATTTACACTTAAAACAAAAGTACATCCAGCTAACAAAATTAGATATGAGCAGCGGATTGGAGTGATATGTATTCTTTTTGCGGCAGATGAATTTTTCTTTGGCGGGGTAACTTTTACAACTTTGTTGTTTTTGGTCAGATAAAATAAAACAAAAGTAAACTTTTCGCTGAAATTACGAGTATTCAACGTGTTTTGTGTAGTGTATCATAACCCAAAAAAAAAAATTATAATTCAATTAATATTCACAGATTAAACTGTTATAAGCATCATTGTATAGGGGGACCTTGTTGGGCTTTAACCGTTGCAAAAGTTGTCGGTCATCTGAGGGTTAAACAGCATCAGTGACTTGACTGATTTTCTTTTACAACTTTCTTCTATATAAATTGGAAAAAAAGTTGAGTGTACCAGATAATAAAACAGTACTTGAGACGAGGCTTCTGAGATGTAAATTATGGCGCAAATAAATGAAAGGATTACATTTGTGTTAAAAACCACTTTAGAAAATCAAAACTTTTCTACAATTTTTTTTTTTACCGAATGTTCAACAGCCCAAATGTTTAGTTCTATTGACATTTTTCGTATCCTTTGCAAACAATTGGCTGATAGCTAGGGACTCGAAATTTCTAACAAATACCTATATGCTGCAGTGCCCTACAAGTTTGCAAATTTTAGAAATATCTACTCACGAAGTTCCGATAGTTATCGGAAAATTTCGATTTAAAAACACAAAAGCTGTACTTTATCCACATATACTGGCCCCAACCAGCTCTCGTCCTTAAAAATTCCTTTTGTGGACATATAACTATAAATTTATTTTAATTCCTGTTTTGGGGGGTTCCGTGAAGAAAAGCAGCGATGCTAAGTGTTCCGTGACTCCAAAAAGTTTGAGAACCACAGATCTAACGCAATCACAATCAAAATTAAATTTTTTTTACGAAAATTGGAATACTGTGGATTCATCGCCGCAGTAAAAAGCCAAATTATCCAGTAGTCTCATAATTTTTGCGGAGATTTCAATATTCTCAGGGCGCAGTTTTTTTCGTATGCTAAAATGGCTCTCTATTTTAAAAAAAGAATTCCACAAAATCACTACTAATTTGAAGTGTAATAAGTGCAGGAATTATTCTGATATTCAAAATTTGATAACCGTAAAAATATAAGTAATCTTGTAAAATGATCCCCTCCCTCTCCGAAAAGCTATCTACGCCACTGCTTCGAGTCAACGTTACATTGCATATAGAGTTTCGGAGTGTATATAATGTTGCAAGCACTATTTGTTTCCTGCACCACACCGAGATTTGATCTCCGGAACTCTAGATTACTAGCATCATAGAGTGCAACTCAACCAAATGAGCCACAGAGCGTGTAGTGGTTGTTTATACTCGTTCCTATTAGTCAAAGAAGAATACGATATTTGGTCGGCAAAAATCTAACATCGCTGGATTTTTGCAGGATGGTTGGGGATTGCCCCCAGATTGTGGGAAAAAAGTCCCCATCGATTGAATGTCCGCAACCCCCATTTTGAATTTGACAAAACAGTATGTTCATAACCCCGCTAAGGTTAAGTTTATTGCCATTGGAGGGCAGCATCACCCCATCCACCAAAAATCAGGTCAATCGAATAATCGTAATGGTACGACAGTGGCGTAACGTTTCCCAAATTGCTTGTGTTCGAAACTGAGATGGGGCCCGTCACGTCCCATGTTTTTCACCAGGAAAAATTGAGAGAACATAATCCAGACGTCCTTAAATGAGCAAAAGAAAAAAAAATCTTCAGTTTTAGCAGCAGGTTCAATTTTTTTTTAGTTTTTAAAACAAATTTTAAATTTGAATAATTATACGGGAGAGCTTGTAGATTCATCTTGTTAACACAAAATCCAAGAGAAGCGGCGAAAAGACATCACCTCTAGGAGTGGCCCCACATACGCTTCCAAAATGCTTACGACGAGAAAAGTGCTTGGTGGCGTAACAGCCGATTTCCAGGCAAACTTATCAAAACTTTTGGGAGCGCTCAATGAGGTAACTAAACTTACTTCATCTACAACGGACACTGCCGACGACAACGACGTATCTTCTGAGCCTGTGGGTGTCACTACACGTCAGCAAAAGGCTCAAAAGAAAAAGGAGGATAAACGGACAAAGCCTCCTCAATCAATCGAGCCCGTCATAGTGGCACCACCGGAACGTCAACTACAACTGCTGATTCCGAATGATCATCAGTAGTCTCAACAACAGTCGTCGCAAATTACACTGGCCCACCAGTTGCCGGTGACTCACGCGAATGATTTTCATATCATTCAATCGTCGCTACAATTTCCACTGCAGCAGCCGCAAACCAGTTTAATAAGTGGCTTTGAACAAATCCATCAACTATCTGGTGTGTCAAATTCTGCCTCAACCACATCTGGCATGTCCACGCAACAATCATATGTAATATATACAAATGCCTCAACATCAGGTATCCAACAGCAACAACGGATTCCGTCTCCAAACCTTTTGTTACCAAATCCGTTCTCACCAATTCCGCCGCGTAGGACCGATAATGCTTCAGTTGGACAGCTCGATCTGTTGCGTGTGTGCAGGCCTCCAAAAGAATTGTTCGTTTCGAGGCTAGCCTATGATACTTCGGAAGCCTATATCAAACATTATGTTGTTGATAAATTGGGCTTCGAACCTGCGTTGTTGACTTGCAGAAAACATACGAAGGACAACATTCCAAATAGAATTGTGTCATCATTTAAGTTGACATTTACGGAAGACATCGATGAGATTTCAAATCGAACATTTTGGCCCGAGGGTATCCTAATAAAGGAATTCACTAAGCGAAATTTTCGTCGTCAACAACGAAACAAGATCTTAAAATAATTAATCTTTCTCTATACTATCAAAATGTACGAGGGCTAAGGTCTAAACTCCATAACACAAGAATGTTATCTTTGGCTTCCAATTTTGATTTTATATGCTTTACCGAAACGTGGTTATCAGTGGCGTGGCGTGAGTTTGAAGTAAAGGGAAGCAGTTACCAGGGATTTGGAGCGGAGCGGAGCGGAGCGATGGAGCGGAGCGGAGCGACCTTAAATTTCGGAGCGAAAGAGCGGAGCGTGGAGCGGTTTTCGGCAGGCTGGAGCGGAGCGATTTTTACTTTGAAAGTCGCTCCACTCCGCTCCGCTCCGAAGTAAAAAATCAAGAAAATTTCGAGATAAAAAAATGAATTGTTTCGACGGAATTTTTCATTTTATGGCACTATTTGATGATTTTGGACGATTTAAAGGCGAAGAATTCGTTGAGTGACTTGCAAAATTTCGAATTATTGTGAAATTCATTGTGATAAAAGATTATTAAAAATTCAAGATCATCCATGACAGAAAAGTCCTGTTCTCACTGAATGAAACGCCCGTTTTAATTTAAATTAGTTATTAGGTGCATTTTATTGAATGGAGTACAGGACAGCTTCCATAACAATTTTACAGATCTCGTTCTATACGGGATGTCCGAAAACTATCGCATAAAGGCACCCAAATATGATTCCTGGTGATATTTTCAGCAAAAAGGGGTATAAAAAAAGCCCGAATTATTAGTTCTTCAGCTACCACAGACATTTAAAGATTTTTCAAAAATTTAATACTCATATTACCTACGTATTTTCGTTCGGTCGTGGCCAACAATTTTTCCTAAGAATAAACCCAATAAAAATCGGATAAGCAGTTTAAAGGACCACATAGATTCAATGATTTATCGGCCGATAAAAAAAAAATTCTGTGGAGAAAGCACATTTTTTAGGTTCCACTACCGAATTCGCAGGGGAAAATGAGCTTTTTCCACAGAAAATGTGCTTTCTCCACATAAATTTATTTTTATCGGCCGATAAATCGTTGAATCTATGTGGTCCTTAAGCTGTGTAAAAAAGCTTCAAACACAAAATTTTGTGATCTTACTTCATATAATTATTTTTCCGACGGAGGTTTTAGTGGTAGCATTTTTGTAAAATTTAAATGCTTTTGGTAGCTAAGGAGTTAAGAATTCGGGATATTCCCGGTACACCTATTTTGCTGGAAATGACATAATAATCATATTTCGGTGCGCTTATGCGATAGTTAAGTTTCCGGACACCCTATCTAGAACAACTCAATTTTATGTTCAAATTTGTACGAAATTGGTGCTATCCTGTTCTGTACTTGATCGAATAAAACGCACCTTTTAAGCCATATTCTATAATACGTAAGAAGATATAAGTTGAATTGATGAATTCGCGGAAAATTATAAATATTTACTAAAAACAATGAAGTTTTGTTGTATGTTTGTAATGGAGCGGAGCGGAGCGTGGAGCGGAGCGGAGCGAACAAATTTTAGTCGGAGCGGAGCGCTGGAGCGGAGCGGTTTCATATTGGTCGGAGCGGGAGCGGAGCGGAGCGAAAAAAAGTGTCGCTCCAAATCCCTGGCAGTTACGTATAATTCTACATTCATGTAAATGAAATTGGGAACCTGCGTACACCTGTCTAGAAATGAGAATGAAATCCTTTTATAAAATAAAGATAACTGGAAACTAATAAAATATTCTCTATCTCTAGACTTAAGAAGACGCATGTAAGCATTTGAGCATAGAAAAATTCGCTTGCCGACAATACGTAAAACAGTATACCACAATTTTGCATGTTCCAAGTAGGCATAGGTGTCTTTCCATATATTAGATATTCTGTAAACAGTCGAAATTAACGAAATTATTTGTCGTGATTATAACCCCCATGCCTACTTGGGACTTGCAAAATTGTGGTATTGGTATTGAGTATTGTCGGCAGCGAATTCTTCTATTGAAATGTAGAACTATGTCGTTATATTTGCAGCGACATGTTAAAAATCTCTAATAACTTTGCACGTACAAGAAATTACGAACACACATACCGCCAAGCATAAAACAGCTTCAAATTAAAAGCAAACTATCGCATTGCTGTGCTGTGCTAATTCTAATTCCAATTAGAATCCAATTTCAATCAGAATGAATAAACTTTTGGTACGAACTGTACACATCGGTCGGTAAATTTTAAATGAAGCAATTAGAAATCCACCTCCAACGGCGAATTCATTCTCGTACTAATTCTACTCCGCCGCCCAGTCCCCCGGTAAATCTGCTCCACAAGCTTTCATCTTTCATACAGGCATTATTTCGCTCTGCTTCTGTCTCGCCGTGACTGGCGACTGTAAACTCTCTCGCTGTGGATTTTTTTTCGTGAGACAGGTGGGTCGGTGTATTGGTTGGAGAGTGCACATGCTAATGTAATTTTATACGTTGCGACAGGGTTGCGTATGATTTTATGTATACATAACTATTATATACATAAAAAATCGTGTATAGGGTACAAGAAAAATTGTAAACAATGTTGATAATACGTTATGCTTGTAAACGTTTTTATTTTGAAAGAAGAAGGGAAGCAATGCTTCCCTTGCTTCCAAAGACGCCACGCCACTGGTGGTTATGTGATTCTATAAACAGCGCGGAGGTTTTGGAGGACTACAATGTTTTTCGTTGTGACCGTAACTTTGATCTGATGGATAAATCTCGCGGTGGCGGTTCACTAATTGCTGTTCGTTGTATCTTTAACTGCCAACTTGTAGCTACCACTAACGCTTTTTCTTTTGATTGTGTAACTGTTGAAGTTCAATCGAAGAGTTCTTCGCTTCTACTATCCTGTGTTTACGTACCTCCTACTTCTGTTCTGACTGATTATGAAAACCTATTTTCTCATCTTTCAGACATTGTTAATGTGTTCCACCCTAACTGCAGTGTAATCATCTGCGGGGACTTTAACTTGCCTAATTTAAGTTGGACTGATTTTCCAGGGCTACCTTTGTCTTCATCTTCTCCTATGTTTTTCTCAGTTTCTTCTTTCATGGAGTTTTGTAGTTTACTCCAATTCAGTACTACTAAGAATTTCATGGATCGTAATCTTGACCTTGTTTTTAGCAATCTTCCGCCATCATGCTTGACCTCGTCCAAGGCTTCTGAAGTGATTGTTTCATGTGACCCTTACCATCCAGCACTCTTACAGGATATAAGAATTCATTTTCCTTGCGCTCCCAAATTTAATCCTACTACAAGGTTCAATTTTCATAAAGCCGACTATGAAGGAATTATTGCCAGGTTGTCTGACGTGGATTGGTCGCTAGTACTGGGGAGTTTGAGCTGTGACTCTGCACTGTCTGTATTTTATGATATTCTTTTCAATGTATTATCGGAATGTGTTCCAATGTACTCTAAAAAACCTCGCAAGGGTCCTGTTTGGATAACAAGATCAATCAAAAGATTGATACAGCGGAAGAACCGAGTGCGTATTCGTTATAAACGGTTCAAACGCTCATCCGATGTTCTCCTTTTTAGGAGACTTCGGTCTGAAACAAAAAAATCTATTGAAACTTCCAGGACTGCATACATTTACAGCGTTGAAAATAGTATCGAGAACAATAATTTTACACTTTTCTGGTCGTATGTTAAAAATATGCGATCATCTTCTTCGATACCCTCCACTATATCTTTAGATAATCGGTCTGCCAGCTCCACTGAGGAGATTTGTGAACTGTTTTCAACGTATTTTGCTAGCAATTTCCACCGATCTTCTAGTACATTAGCAAACTTTTCCAATCGAGCAAACCAATTCATAACACTTCCTTCCCTACCACTAATTACTCCTGATTCGGTCAGTCAATTAATTATGACCTTGGGCAATAAATCGTCCTGTGGACCTGATGGTCTTTCGAACACTTTTTTGAAGAAGGTTAGGATTGGGATTTCTAGTCCGCTTTCAATAATATTCAATAAAAGCATTCGAGAGTGTATCTTCCCAAGTCAATGGAAGACTTCCTTTATAGTACCAAAACTGGGGACCTTAATCTTCCATCAAACTATAGACCGGTTGCGCTGTTATCATCTTGCTCAAAATTGTTAGAACGTATTGTGTACAATTATATTGATGACAATTTTGGTCAACTAATATGCTCTTGTCAACATGGTTTCCGTGAGAAAAAATCCACGGCCACAAATCTGACTGAATTTGTCGATTTCGTCGCAAACACTTTTCACAAGCGTCTAGAGGTCCATACAATATATACGGATTTTTCTAAGGCCTTCGATACGGTTGAGCCAAAAAAGCAAAAATTTAAGTCATAGAGCGATTTTTGCCTTGGGGTCTGTCAGACCCCACTGAACCATTTACGTATGTAAAATTTACCTGAACCATCCGAGGGTTAAGATTCTTTCCCTAGAGAAGCGAAGAACTTTTCTTGAACAATGTTTTTTATACAAGATTTGCCGTGGATATCTGCATTCTAGTTTGGCAGATAGAATTAATTACAGAATTCCATCATATCACACACGATCAAATGCCATTTTTAATCCTCCATTTACCGATCTTACCCTCTTTGCGAATTCGCCTTTAATTAGAATGATGAGAACGTATGACTCTATGGAGATTGGACCACTACCCTCTTCTATTTTAATCTTTAAAAATATTCTTTTGCAAAAACTTTGATTTTGCTGCTTAATTTGAATTTCTAACGTAGTGTTTTTAGTTTTGAAAAATAACAGAAACTTGAATTTTTTCTTGTAGTCTTATGTTAATCTCTATAACTCACTGTTGTAATTGGATATTTTATCTGTTCAGTCTTCAGTATTTTCGAAATAAATAAATACCTGGCTCGTAGCAGCCAGGTAACCTACATGTAGAGTTTTGATGACCATAAGTACGTCCATGTTCATTGTCCAAGGCAAACTGAAACTTTAAAGGTAAATGTTTCATTTCATGTAGGGGGCTGACTAGTTTATCGTCTGAGATTTGTCACTTGATTTCTTGAGACCTTGTCAAGATTTAAATATTCTAACAAACTGGATCATACAATTTTACGCAAGAACCTTCTACTCTTCCTTAGCAAGTTAAAACTTTAATTATCTTCAATATTCCTACTACCCCAGGAAAATTGGCATTTCACTTCGGAAAAATTAGGGGAAAGCTGGATGCGTTGTGCGCAATGCTGAGGGCGCTATGTGAGTCCGAACCATACAATAACGGTATTTTTCGGTTTTTCGTGAATTTATTCACAACGGGAACGCATTCGGTAGGGAGGCCTGTAGCAATTTGTTGATTTTGCAACCTCAACTTAATGTGCCAAAACAACTCATCTATGCGGGCACCTCAAAGGAAGCTATGAGAGGTCAAAGTTGAACAAAATCCGCGTCTCGGAAATATTTTAATAACGGGAACCTCTAGAGGGAACCCATTTGAGGAAAATTTGTAGCTCGTGTGGCTTTTAGTATGACGTCAAAAGTCCCCAGCGATGGGAGCCCCCGTAGAGAATTTATGAGGGCTATGAGGTAACGTTATCGTTACGGAGATTTTCAGGAAAATAACAAAAAATACCGAAATTGTATGGCTCGGACCCTCATAGCGCCCTTATCATTGCGATATTTATTTAAGCCTTGTATAAGCTACAAATTCGACATTTAACAGTTTTCGGTGCACATCACCGTTATAGAGATTATTCCCAAAACAACTGCTTATTTGGATGTTTGGACCCTCATAACTTCCCTAGGGGAGCTCCCATCGTTGGGGGCTTTTGAAGTCATACTAACAGCCACACCAGGTGCAAATTTTTCGCAGATTGATTCAGTCTAGAAGTTCGGAGAAACGTTTTTTTGTTTAATGTTGAGCCCTCATAGCCTCCTTGGGGGTGTTCGCATAGACGAGTTGTTTTGGCATTTTAATTTTAAGTTACAGAAGCAACAAACTGTTACAGGCTACCCTCCCAAATGCGTCCCGTTATGAACAAATTCACGAAAATAACGGTATGCAGGCATCAATCTGAAATTCGGATATTTAGTTAAGCGTTGTATAAGCTACAAATTCGTCGTATAACATTTTTCGGTGCACGTTACCGTTATAGAGATATTCCCCAAAAACTGCTTAATTGAATGTTTACACGCTCATAACTGCGTTAGGGAGGCTCCCATCTTTGGAGACTTTTGGCGTCTTACTAACAGCTACAGAAACTACAATTTTTTTCTAGAAGACCATTGAGCACACTCCCGCGTCTTAGCGCCATTCACGAAAAACCCGAAAAACACCTTTTTTTTTAAAGGTTTGAACCCCCATAGCGCCCTTAAGGCTGCACGTATTGATATGAAATTTGGCCGCTTTCTTTAAAACTCCATAGGCTACAAGTTTTCCATACAAAAGTTTTTAGTACGAGTTACCATTATAGAGATTTTTGTGAAACATTCCTAAAAATACCGTTAGACCTCCTGGCACCGTTACGAGGGCCCGAACGTATTCGGTAGTTTATTGAAAAATCACAAGAGCTTCAAATTTGCCATACACTACTTTTTTGAATATGCTACCGTTATCGAGATATTCAGTAAAAACCTGTTTGCGAGGGTCTTTGACCGTGACCGTCTTTAACACCGCTAGCGGCTCTCGTTGAGACGGGGAATTTTAGGGTCTTGTTTAGGACCTCGAAAGGAAGGCTCATCCAAAAATCCAGCTTTCCCCTAATTTTCCCGAAGCTTGGCCAAATTTTTGTTCAGATTTCCTGGCGTATAATGTTTTTCGTCCTCAGACTATTTTGACGTTTCTGAAATAATCGCAAAAAACGGAACCCCCCCCCCCATTATCAAGGTTGCGGACCTCTAATCGGTAGGGACTTTTTTCCCCATAATCTGGGGTCATACCCAACCAACCTCCAAAAATCCAGTGATGTTGGATTTTTGCGGTTTGAAGGCCATATTTTGGCTTACTTTTCTTGGGCTATATCAGCTGATTCCATAGCTTTCCAATCTTAGTCCGATATTAAGTCTGTTACGCATGTCAGTTGGTGTAACGAAAAGGGACCACATCAAGAGTAGCTACATCCGAGGCAGCTTGTCCAACCAATCACCGAAAAGCTCGAAGACCGACAAATGGATTGGTATTGCCATGTTCAACGGCGTCCGCCTGAGAACCCAGCAAAGAAAGCGATATCAATGGAAGTTCCACTTGATGGACCCAAGGCCAGAGGCAGACCGAAGAACACCTGGATGTGTCAAATGAAAAAGCAACAACAACGCATGGGTCTCGGCGATGACACGATCCAAGATAGAGCTGCCTGTAGAAATATGCTGAAATATTATCGCCAAAACGGGCGATGTGCCTACACTGCAGGTCGAGCAACGCGAAACCATGGAGCGGTATAAAGAACGAGGCAAGGAAGAAGAAGAAGAAGATTAAGTCTGTTTATGGATACTACATATTTATCGTCTGTTCGTAAATGAGCAGCCTATTTTTTGTACTTAGTCTTTTGGAGTGGAATATTGGGAGTTAGTTTTTGGACTATTGCCGCAGCTTTCTGGCGGTAGGATTTCACTTGTAGTGACCAAGTCAAAGATGGGTCGAAAGTGAAAGTGGTTCTTCCATTGCACCTCATCGCCTTCAACCGTCAGGTTTTCTGAGCTGCTAACGAAAATGACCTGGGTTTTTGCCGCATTCCCCTAACTCTTCTATTTCCGAAAGTAGCCCAGAAGTCGTTCAATCGAGACCCGGAGTATCGAAGTTACTCTATCAGCATCTTTTGCAGTGTAGTTAATGCAAGTATCATCACCGAACAGCGAACTGTGTACATTTAGAGGCATTCGAGGTATATCTGAAGTGTATAGTGAATACAAAATTTGGGAAAGTGGTGATCCTTGTGGGACTCCAGCTTCTATGAATTTTTCTTGAGAAAGAGTTCAGTGAACTCTAACCTGAGAAGTTCCGGCTTCCAAAGGGAGTATGTATTATGTTATCTGGCACATTTTTCAGTCAAGAATTGACTATTGTGACTAGTCCAGGCGATTTCCGTTTCTTCATGCAACCGACGAGGCTTCTTACTTCTTCTATGTTAGTCTGCCTAATATTTTCTGAACGCATCTCAACTCTGGATAAAATCACTTCAGCTCTATTGAACTGAAGCTCCGATGTATCTCGAGAAGTTGTCGTCCCCTGGATCCATGCTTTGTAGGAATTCTTCCCATTTATTATTTATTATTTTATTATTTTCTATGTGATCCGGACCTTTATCAGATTGGTTCGAATGCATGCTATTTGACGCTGCCTAGGGTCACCGGTCTGCCTAGCCAGTTTCCTCTTTTATTAATTCCTTAATCTTCGGTGAGATTTCGTAGGGACTTTTCACCCTTAACGGTGTTCGAGTCGTGTTAGACTCTTTCGCCAAACATATCGTGTTTGTCAGGCTGTCGATCACGACTTCTAGGTCCCTGGTGGTTTCGAAATTTGTTGGGGGTCTATGGAACTCAGGATTTCTTTTTTGTTGCATGGAATCTGGGATATCGATAAACAGGTGTTCTATTACGAATTAAACGGGCTTGTGGTCTGACGATAGTTCGCCCAGGACTATTATCCACACATGGATATCCAGTGCTTTCGATAACCCTATATCGAGATGGTGGCCGTGTATCGTTCCGAAATGCGTCGGCTCTCCAGGGATGTAAGTCCATATTCCTATGTTTCCTGTGATGAATCTTGCTTTTGCTTTTCCGGCTTGATTACTTCTCTCAGCACCACACAATCCGTGATATGCATTTAAATCCCCTCCGAGAAAAAAAAAACCGTCCCTGGGATTTTCAGAAGCGGTTCATTGTCTAGCAATCATTTGTTCGATCATTTGCCGGCATTGAGCCGAAGAAGGCTTGCACCTAAGCGGAATTGGGAATGTTGGGTGGGATTGGGATACGATTAGTCTGTTGTAGTGCGAATGGCTTCGATGGGGCACAGAGAGGTTAGCCATTTGTGCAAACAACTTTGTGATGTTAGTTGGAGTTTTGCATAGCTGGCAGGATGCACAATCGCACAATTGGCGCATTTCGCTTTTTCTACTGGTTTCTTGGTGCAATTATACTGAAGTACTGGAGGCCGTCACACTTCACGCACCTTGGCTGGGCATGACACTTGTTGCCAGCATGTCCGAATTCTTGGCAATTGTGGCATTGGGATTGTCCACCTCTTGCCCTTTGGACTTGGACTTTAAGGCCTGAAAGCCAACAAATGCCAGTGACATTAATGTCAGTTTCGCTCCTCGGGAGAAGGACCTTCACTATCTTTTGACACGAGAAGCTTTTCATTTTTAGGTGGAAGCACTCGATCGGAAGCCCAGGTGCTACCAAATCTTCTTTAATTTATTCTGGAGAGATATCCTCCAGACCGCGGATTATTACATTAAAAAGTTTCGCTTCCGGCAAGAGAAACGTGAGGAATTTGTATTTTCGCTCGGCCTGAAACTTTGTCAGTTTCCGATAGTCGTTTCTACATTTTGGGTATTATTTGGATGGCCAAATCTATCCGTTTAGCAGTTTCATATTCAATGCCATGTTGTTTTAAAAGGTGGCTGACTGCTCTCCACTTATCTGGCTGCTGTTTGGGTCTGGTTTTTGCGAGATTGTTATTGGCTTTCGCCTGGATGGGAGTGCGGGCTACAGATGGCTTAGTTGTCATTGCAGGTGTGGGAGGTGCCGTGGGTTTCGGAGAATGCTTCCACTGGACACGACTTCTGGACTTCCTCCTTTTCTATGCTGGAGATGCTTGTAACTTTTTAATTTGGTCGGAAAGCTAGGTCCTTCAACCTTTTCACCATAAGTCATATATTATAATATTCAAAGTGTCCAACTAGCCATATAGACGCTCATTGTCCCGTTTCATTCTTTTATTATTTCGTGTTTGTTTTGTACCGGGTTTTACCCCTGTATCGTATCGGCACTCATTTGCCCGAAGTCTCACCCTGCTGTGGCCAAGAGAAACAACCTAACCTATCCCAAAAACAACACTCACCAATTCTACTTCTCTCTCGATTGAGAGCGGCACCGGCTGGTTCCCTTCTCAGATTTAACTGTCACTTTACACTATCAACACTTGTTCACTTGTAATTCTTTAGTGAATAACTAATTGCGTGATAATATAAAATGGTGATCGAAGATATAAAAACAAAGCGAAAATTACCGCTATAAAGGACGTCTATACACTTTCGATGTACGATTGTGGCTCTGATGGGATGATCTCGACCCTAAGCTTGGCTCGTATTACCCACTTTACCCAAATCCCAGCTACGTATATATATGCCAGATAATTTTCCTGAAGTTTAACAAACAGATAAAGTCAAATTCTCAATCTCTGAATCTATGAAACGATTTCGACAACGCACTAAAAACACTCGATTCTCGCTATAAACACGAAAAATTGTCGTCTTATCCCTGATTTTTTCAGATAATCCGCTTGACTAACTTTTACTTAGCGAGAGAGATACGACAAGATGAGCACAGTAATCAGGAGGATAAATGCAAAAATTCAAAAGGATTCTACTCCTTGTAGTACGAGTAGGTACTCGTACTAGAGAGTCGATTGTATAATGGACTGGATAAAGCTGTTTTAAATAAGTTCGTGCGCTGTTGTGTAATGGCTAATTACATTTGCATTTTATCAGATTCTTTGTTAGCGAAATTTCGGATTTTGTTAGGATTTATACGCGAGTATAAGCTTCGCCAAGGATTTTGTTATTAAGCTTCATTGTTTTGGGACGAAGAAACGCCGAATTTTGAATTTTGAATTTGGAATTTGGAATTTGGAATTTGGAATTTGGAATTTGGAATTTGGAATTTGGAATTTGGAATTTTGAATTTGGAATTTTGAATTTTGAATTTTGAATTTTGAATTTTGAATTTTGAATTTTGAATTTTGAATTTTGAATTTTGAATTTTGAATTTTGAATTTTGAATTTTGAATTTTGAATTTTGAATTTTGAATTTTGAATTTTGAATTTTGAATTTTGAATTTTGAATTTTGAATTTTGAATTTTGAATTTTGAATTTTGAATTTTGAATTTTGAATTTTGAATTTTGAATTTTGAATTTTGAATTTTGAATTTTGAATTTTGAATTTTGAATTTTGAATTTTGAATTTTGAATTTTGAATTTTGAATTTTGAATTTTGAATTTTGAATTTTGAATTTTGAATTTTGAATTTTGAATTTTGAATTTTGAATTTTGAATTTTGAATTTTGAATTTTGAATTTTGAATTTTGAATTTTGAATTTTGAATTTTGAATTTTGAATTTTGAATTTTGAATTTTGAATTTTGAATTTTGAATTTTGAATTTTGAATTTTGAATTTTGAATTTTGAATTTTGAATTTTGAATTTTGAATTTTGAATTTTGAATTTTGAATTTTGAATTTTGAATTTTGAATTTTGAATTTTGAATTTTGAATTTTGAATTTTGAATTTTGAATTTTGAATTTTGAATTTTGAATTTTGAATTTTGAATTTTGAATTTTGAATTTTGAATTTTGAATTTTGAATTTTGAATTTTGAATTTTGAATTTTGAATTTTGAATTTTGAATTTTGAATTTTGAATTTTGAATTTTGAATTTTGAATTTTGAATTTTGAATTTTGAATTTTGAATTTTGAATTTTGAATTTTGAATTTTGAATTTTGAATTTTGAATTTTGAATTTTGAATTTTGAATTTTGAATTTTGAATTTTGAATTTTGAATTTTGAATTTTGAATTTTGAATTTTGAATTTTGAATTTTGAATTTTGAATTTTGAATTTTGAATTTTGAATTTTGAATTTTGAATTTTGAATTTTGAATTTTGAATTTTGAATTTTGAATTTTGAATTTTGAATTTTGAATTTTGAATTTTGAATTTTGAATTTTGAATTTTGAATTTTGAATTTTGAATTTTGAATTTTGAATTTTGAATTTTGAATTTTGAATTTTGAATTTTGAATTTTGAATTTTGAATTTTGAATTTTGAATTTTGAATTTTGAATTTTGAATTTTGAATTTTGAATTTTGAATTTTGAATTTTGAATTTTGAATTTTGAATTTTGAATTTTGAATTTTGAATTTTGAATTTTGAATTTTGAATTTTGAATTTTGAATTTTGAATTTTGAATTTTGAATTTTGAATTTTGAATTTTGAATTTTGAATTTTGAATTTTGAATTTTGAATTTTGAATTTTGAATTTTGAATTTTGAATTTTGAATTTTGAATTTTGAATTTTGAATTTTGAATTTTGAATTTTGAATTTTGAATTTTGAATTTTGAATTTTGAATTTTGAATTTTGAATTTTGAATTTTGAATTTTGAATTTTGAATTTTGAATTTTGAATTTTGAATTTTGAATTTTGAATTTTGAATTTTGAATTTTGAATTTTGAATTTTGAATTTTGAATTTTGAATTTTGAATTTTGAATTTTGAATTTTGAATTTTGAATTTTGAATTTTGAATTTTGAATTTTGAATTTTGAATTTTGAATTTTGAATTTTGAATTTTGAATTTTGAATTTTGAATTTTGAATTTTGAATTTTGAATTTTGAATTTTGAATTTTGAATTTTGAATTTTGAATTTTGAATTTTGAATTTTGAATTTTGAATTTTGAATTTTGAATTTTGAATTTTGAATTTTGAATTTTGAATTTTGAATTTTGAATTTTGAATTTTGAATTTTGAATTTTGAAGTTTTAATTTTGGAATGTGCAAGGCATTGAATTGAGCATTCTAAAATCGAGTTACTAGCTCAAGTTCTCAGTGGAAAAAATGCAGTTTATTGAATATCTTTCCCGTTTGATTACTGGAAGTTTCCTGGAAGTCTGTAGCCCGGTCAATCGGTAAACCGTATTTCGTTCGGTAATTTTACTTGTTCACGGGTTCGTTTTTTTTTTTCATTGACGGGGGAGACGCTCTCGCGTCGACAGGGCTGAATTTTTGAAATACAACTCTCGGGAAAAGTTTGAAACCGAATGTTGGTACACACGTTGCTTTTATGATAAGGTGATTCGAGAATATTAAATTTTATATGAAGGAAAGTGCTCCCCGTTACTCGCTTAATTTTCAACTGAAAATCTCTTATATAAAAATAAATCTCTCTACGAGCGCGTGCCTCCAACGCCAACAGTATTAGCATGTGAATATATGGATATGAAATTAACACGTGTACAAAGCGCGGTTCATCCACCTTACGTTTGATCTCAGCAATAACTGTCATAACTGTAGGCCATGTAACTTGATCCTTCTTATCCCTATCCGGCACGTGTACGACATAGAATCATTCCATTATAATATGTCGGCTGACATCATTAAAATCTAACAAAAGTTTTATTGAATATCATTTTTCAAATAAGATAACTTTTCACACCCTCACGCTCACGTTATGCGAGTAGTATACTAACTCGTTATCTTTTCCGCCCCTCGTCCCTGTTTTAAACCAACAACGGAAACACCAACCTACCCTTATTTTATCCAACATGCCTCAGGTCACATCACAAAAAAAAAAGTTAGATATGTGAAAATCGATCTATCTGTCAGATAGATACTTTCTCCCGTCTAAATCTAGAGTTATACTCAACACTTCTTCATTCTGTTCACTTGCCATTTAACGCAGAGGACTCATCGTTCCGTATCCCTAACCATTGTGTGGTGTGGTGGTGATGGTGGTGTCACTTTCACACCTACACCACAATTTCGCAACGCAGTATTGTATCAAAGTGAGACAAAATCCAAACACCACAACCTCAAATTCCTGTGCGTGGTATAATATCCTTGCATGACAATGTATAGCGGGAAGGTGTCTTTTGCAGTGTCCTCTTCGCGTTTTAATCGTCTACGCGACCCGTTCCCACTTTTTAGTATGAGAAGAGCCCATAAGCAACGGTGTCTCTTGTTTTGTAGGTTATATCTTAACACCCCCACACGGGTGTAAAATACACCGACGACGACACGGGGTGTAAATTCACAAAGTTCCTTTTCACCCACTTTTTTCCTGTTCCGTATCGCTCTCGCCCACTTTGAACAGGAAATTTATTCAACTCTCGCAAATATACAAAAGTATACAGACACACTGACACACAGCGAGCAATAAGGACACAAAATACACAATGGAGCGTATCATTGTTATAGGCAGATGAAGAAGAAGAAAGAACGGGAAATTTGAATTTTCGCGCTTTATGTAAATAATGGCAATTTAATGTCTCAATATTTAAAGATTATATACCAAAGAAATGAGAACGTCGAGGCGGATCCAATGAGCTGGAATGAGTTTGGTGTTGCTCTCCGGCTCGGCGGAATGACCACAATGAAAGTATGTGTTGGGGGTGGTCGCGGATTTTTCATATTATATTGTGTGGGCATGGCAGAATGAGGACAATTTTATTGGATTCATTTGAAAATCATAAAACGCCTCGGGGAAAGTAAAATTGTCTTTTGGCTTTCATTCTTCAATTCTGTGCGGTCACGAGGCCATAAGGAATAATTGGTTTTGTGGTTTTATGGTGGGCTTATTTTCCGAAAGCTGGCGGTGATAAGTCAGAAAATCTGAAAGTGGTAAATTACACCAGAAGAGCAGAGTATGCGTTAGGACATAAATCATCCCTCGCCCAATAGCTAAGTGGGTGTAAACTTTGCTTTTTTCGATTGATTAAATTTCCCGAAAATCGTTTTTGGGGTGGGTGAAAATAACCGCAATTCTAATGTTTTATATTTTTTTTAATTATAATCTCGTTGTAAGCGATTAGACAACATTATACGTTTGAGACATGAAGGAAGTAATTCTACATAGCACCCAAACATAAAACTTCAGCCTTGCTGAACATGCCCTTACACATCGACAACCAACGTAACGTATCCAATCTGCAATTTTCCTTTAATTCGAAGGTGTCCTACCGTAATAAAAAAACAAAACACGACCCACACTGAAATTATATCTTCCTCTGAATTTCGTGCGTTCGCAAATAAAACTGAAACATTGCGCTACGTTTTCGCCATATATTTTCCACAGTAGCACAGCACTGGACAAGGACCATCCTATATAGTCCCAGCACTTTCGAGTCTGAGTCGAGTTCGTGTCGTGTGAATGAAATAAATTCATTTAAAAACGAACACGTGCAATCGTAAAACCTACGGGTCATTGTCAATAACAAGATTCCTTCCCTTTTGCCGTTCGTCCTTTGGTCCCGGTCCGCACAGGACGAGTCCTCTTGCCTCTGCCCACGTTTTACATTATATTAACCTCTTCTACACGTTTATTGACCACTTCCTTATTACTTGAGACACGCAAGCTTCCGTCCGAATCCCAAACTGCCGTGAGTTGAGCGCGGCCAGTAAAACACCCCTATAGAGAGCTCAAGGGATAAGAGATTGTCAAACACATATATTTTTGTGCAGAAATTACTTTTGGCATGTCGAGCGAGCTATGGGTTGTTTGTCGATGATAGCAATCGAAATTGAGCAAAAGTAAGAGTCCACGTGTCAACCAAGAAAAGAAAACAGCACCATAACACTTTGGCAGAAAATGAAATTCGATTATAAATATAGAAAACTTGTTCCGTAATTATTTTCGTAACACGCCGGCTGCCTTAATCTGTTGTGGAACTCCGAAAAGTTTCAGTTGTTACCAGCGATATTAATGAAAATCAAACAGCCAAGCCAGTGGTATATTTACCAGTAGGCTGAGTAGGCTTGAGCCTAAGGCGGCATATTTCCGGGGGCGGCAAATTCCAGCACAATATTTTTTAGGTTTTTAGCACTGCCGTGAGAGATTTGTAGGATGTAGCACTTATCATCATTATACTGTTTGGGAACAAGCGAAACTTGTTTTACCCTCAGTGCTCAGTGAGAAATAGACATGAGGGCATTGTCGCCATTGTCTAAGAGAGTTAAACACTAAGGGTAAATATTAAAGAACATTTAAGCGACATATCAGAAATTGCAAAAATTTATGTTAGTACCTAATCCTCGGACAAAATCCGACTCTTCCGAAGACTTAAAACTTACTTTACTTAAAACTGACTCGCTGGTTTTGAAAGAAATAGAGCTCCAGCAATAGAACAAATCCTCCAGATGTTCTTCGGATTTTTTTGACGGGTTTGAATAGTACCTGAGAATTTTATATGGAACCCAAAATTCAGATATGTAGCCCAAGGAGCATTTTAAGTAACAAAAACCTTAGCTTTTGGTTTCGCCACTTTATTAAGATATATAATTGTTTTATTCATATATAAATTCATTAGGATACAAAGATAGATTCAATTCAAAAACAGTAAGGCATGGCATATAGCCGTCTACCTGATTAGTTTGACTATTTTTAACTGTAAATACAATTCGATTTACATTTCCTTACATTATTATATTAACTTTGTTTTTTTTATATAAATTATTTAATAATAATTAAAAGATTTTTTATTATGTTTTAGTGCTTTATATTATTTAAATAGTGTTTGAGGCATTTTAATTTCATTTTTGTTATGCTGTTTCAATTTATTATTATTATTTAGTTATGTTTAGCTCGTTGATAATTTTTTAACGTTTTGAGGACTCAGGGTGATAAAGTTCACACAACTCCAGATTCTGCGTGTTTATCTACCCTGAGTCCCCATTACGTGTTTTATTTTAAATGCTTTCATTTATAATTCGTTTCCGGTATTTCAAAGCGATGTTACAGAATTGATATAGCCTTTCCCAATTACTCCCATTGAGTAAGAAGTTGATTTCAATTGTAGTCAATTTGTCTTTTCCAAAGCAAGACCTTCTAGTCTCCTTCAACACCGGGCAAATTCCAATGAAGTGCCGAATATCCTCCCTAGCTCCGAGATTACATAAACTACATAGTATCGCCAGATCATTTCTATGTGGAATATAATTTAACGGCAGTAGCTCTCCACGAGCCTTGAAAATCATCGATATTTTTTCAATGGTAAATTCGTTTCGAAAATACGTGTTTGCCATAAGTCTATGGTTTAATTCCACGTAACTATGGCGGTGCTGTGGTGATATAGCCTCTCCCGCTGTTCGTTCCACCTCCACTCGTCGTATTTCGTTCAGCAGTCTTCGAAGAATATAGCTTCTCGTCGATATACCATTCCAATTGAACACAGTGCCAGCGTCGTCCCCAAGCTCCCTTAACTCTTCTCTCGGTACCTACTACAATATGCATATTCTATACCCAATAGGTCTGGCTAGACCTACTGAGAAAAACAATTTATTTTTTATAAAAACTTAAATTTTATCCGTATAATCATTCTACCCATTCTTTACAGCCACTTATAAACAATAAAAGCATTAAATAGTACAGTATTTAAAGACACAAAACGGCCTTTTACTTAAAAAAGATACGTAATGGCTGAAATTTGCTGGAGATGTTAGGGGACATGTCTTTTATCTAAAACTGAGTTTTCGTATTCGTGGGGGTGGGGGAAGTTGGAGTATATTGCCTACTTTTAGGCGAATTTTGCATTTTTCGTTCATATCATTCTTACCGTTGACCCTACAGTAAAGTGATCCATAGGAGTTTTGTTTCTAATCAAATTATCTATCCTACGGTACCTACATTAATTTCATCGGTCAAATAGTTCCGTTATAGTGACCAGTTAAAAGTCAAAATAGTACCAATAATGGGAATATTTTGCATAAATAAAACATGTAATGGCTGAAATTCGGTGGAGTCGTTAAGGGATGCGTTATAAATTTATATCTGAAGTTGCGTATATATCAGGGGGGTAGTTAGAGTAAATTGCCTACTTATAGGCTAAATTTGCTTTTTTGCTTGAGAAGAGTTATTTCGTGTGCCTGTAAAACTGGTTGTGGAAAAGTATGGGGGTGTCGGAAAGCAGGATTAAAGTGCTCTCCAATTTGAATGGTTTGTTGTGGAAACGCGTGTAGCAATATAACTAACTTTTCTACTCTTACGGAAAACGACGACTTCCTCCATAACGATGGGCTTTTTTCATCGAACCCAGAAGGATACGAAGCTGGTCACAATTGTAGCGCAAGCAATAATGAATCCGGAAGAGAGGAAGAAAATCAATCTAAGAAACCGAAATTGAGGTAGTCAAGTCATATATGTACATATTTCTGTTGTTGCATCAATAAAACTCCAGTGACTATGTGAAGAAATTAATTTTTTTTGGAACGATCCCTGCGACTGCGCTAATCGGCCTAGCTTGATTTTGGTCTCGTTTAAGAGATAATAATTCAATCAGCAAGAGCACACATTTATACAACTTTATATAGCGAAGTTTGTAGCAATCACTAAATACGCATTTAAATAGGCAATTTACCCCAACTTTCTCCATCCCCACTAATACGAAAACTCAGGTTTAGACAACAGATTCGCCTCTTAACATACATCAAATTTGAGCCATCACGTTTTTTAAAGAAAATATCCATTTATTGTACTGTTTTGATCCTTGACTGGTAACTACAACGGGTTTACTTGACCTATGATATTGATTAAGGTACCGGTGAATAGATTATTTGATTAGAAAGAAAACCTCTACCATTTCACTTAAGGGTCAACAATAAGAATGATATTAAGCAAAACCGAAAATTTAACTTATAAGTAGGCAATTTACTATAACAATCGCCTCCCACAAATACGAAAACCCAGATATAGCTTTAGGACGGACGTATCCCTTAACATCTCCACCAAATTTCAGTCGTTACATGTTTCACTTAAGCAAAAGATTCTCATTATTAGTGTTATTTTGCCCTTTAACCGGTCATTATAACGGATCTATTTGGCCTACGATATTGACTTAGGTACCGTTTAATAGACAATTCGATTAGAAACAAAACTTCCATACATCACATTACTGTAGGAATACCAGAAAGAATGCTATTGAGGAAAAACGCATAATTCGCCCATAAGTAGGCAAATTACTATAACTTCCCCCACTGCAAAAAATACGAAAACTCAGATTTAGACTTAGGGCACGTTGCTTAACATATCCAAAAAATTCCAGCCATTACGCGTTTCACTTAAGCAAAATATTCTCATTATTAGCGCCAGTTTGCCCTTTAACCGGTCGCTATAACGGAACTATTTGGCCTACGATATTGATTTAAGTACCGTTGAATAGACAATTTGATTAGAAACAAAACTTCTACACATCACTTTACTGTAGGAACAACAGTAAGAATGATATTAAGGAAAAACGCAAAATTCCCCTATAAGTAGGCAAATTACAATAAGTTCCCCCACTCCCACAAATACGAAAACTCAGATTTAGACTTAGGGCACGTTGCTTAACATCTCCACCAAATTTCAGCCATTACGTATTTTTTTAAGTAAAATATACCCGATTACTGTACTAAAAATCTTTTTTGTAGATATACTAGAAGCGTTTTTAAGAAGACATATTTTGAGGTGGTATTTGTACAGTCTGGCTGGTCTAGCGGTTAGTGCGCGCACCTTCGGTGCACAGGGTCATGAGTTCGAATCTCACCTTGGATCATGGTGTTTTTCGAACTCACGAGCTTGTGACGGACTATGATCTCACTCAGATGTTAAACGAGTACCCATTTATGGGGATAAATAACACTGCTGAGCGTGATGCTGATCTCATTACCTCAACAAAAAGCAGATAAGATCTTGGAAATAGGATGTCACTAACACATCCTGCGGCCTTAGTCCAATGCTGAATTGTCGCGCCTGTTATTTATTTATTTTTAAGAGTACTATTCGTCCAATTTGGTCTGGCAAACTGCATTGTATTCTCTACAACCCTGCTTGTAAGTATGCTACTAAAGTGTTTCTGCAGCGAGTGTACATTAAGGCCTCTTCCGTTACTATAACTATCAATTCCATTTAATTGCTTTGTTACTTTCCAGAAATCTTTCGTATTTGTACAATTGCTTAGTAATTCAGCCTGTTGCTGAAGTAAGGTTCTCTCTTTTTCTTTGCATAGTGCCTTATATTGTTTGTTTTGCAGTACATGCGTCTCGTGAATTCGTTATGATATTTTCTGAATAATCTCAACCATGCAAATGATAAACTCCTACTTTTCTCGCACTCATTATCAAACCAAGGTTTCTTCGCATTCTTCCTTATTGTAAGTGCTCTGGGAGTGCTTGCTTTGATAACCTCTGTAATGTCTCTAATGCTTCGGTTCGTAGTCTCCGCTAATAGTCGATTAAGATGGGATATATATTGGGGTCTTAATTCTTCTCGCCAAGATAACTTTGGAATTAGGTTCATTGATTTCTCATTTGTTCTGCCGATACAATCTAGCCCAATCGTTGTAATAATTGGTAGATGATCGGAGAACAGTTTCTGATCGACCATGAAATCCGTAATGAGGGGAAGCCAGTCCCCTCCGGCCAGGCACAAGTCTATGACGGTATGTCCCATATGTCCTATGAACGTGCATTCTCCATTTTTATCACTGTCCGAGCATCCATTTAAGACTTTTAGACCATACGCATTAATTAAGTCCACCATTTTACGTCCACAAGCGTTAATTTTGACATCCTTGGATAGCCGCCTTGAGTTTTCCATTTGATTCGCAACTGGCTGTTCCACTCCGATTCTGGCGTTTACATCACCCATTATAAGGATATCAGTATTATCTAATCTCGCCATGCAATCCACCAGTCTATTGAAATCGTTAGACCAATTATTGCAGTTCAAATACGTAGGTATTATTATCATACCCTTTTTATTTATTTTCATTTCGATATAGATTAATTCATCAATCTCCTTGAAAGTACAATTAATGTTAATGCAATTCAATTCCTTCTTAAATGCATAAAAGCATCCTCCACTTGCTCTTCCTCTGTCTCTTCTCTTTTCTGCTGAAATCCAGCTTATTTCATAATTTTTAAATTTCCGTTCATACAATTCAAATTCTTTAAAAATACCGGCGTACAGAGGGCTGCGCCCGCAATACGAGGGTTTTTTAGATTTTGGATACACACATAGTGAATAATTTTGCACATATATTTTATAGGTAATAAATAAGAATTATGCACAATATTAATGAAATGCTTCTCGTAAATCTATTTTTGGATTGTTCTAAATAAACGCGTTCCAAAATGTCTATAACACTTTTTAATTAGACCAATCCAAAAATAGATTTACTATGTATCATGGCTACATATATTAACTGGATTTATTAGCTGTAACTATATGTTACCATTACTCCAAACTGGAAAAGAGCGACTGATATGAAATGTACCCATCGAGTTCTTTGATTTGAGTACCCATACGTCCATGTCCGATAAAAAAAAAACTCGACTTTTTAAAATCTCCGGTACACCCTGTTAGCTTTTTCCTACCAACGTCTAAGTATTTCGTACTAAAGACTCTTTCGATTCTACACATTCCTACCAAATTTCATAACGATCAGTTAGTGAACAAATTTTTAAATCTCCAGGACACCCTGTTATCTTTGCCCTACTAACTTCTAAGTATTTCGTGCCAAAGACTGTTACTATTCTACACATTCCTACTAAAATACATGACGATCCGTTAAGCCGTTCGCGAGTTATTTAGTGAACAAATTTTCAAATGCCCGGGACACCCTGTTTTTTTCTCCTACCAACTTTTAAGTATTTCGTGCCAAAGACTGTTACTATTCTACACATTTCTACCAAATTTCATGATGATCGGTTAAGCCGTTCGCGAGTTATTTAGTGAACAGACGGACGGACAGACGGACGGACAAAATCGATTTCATAAAGGTTTTTTCAAAATCTAAAAAACCGTAAAAACCCTAAAAACGTAAGTCTCCGACAGTATAATAATATCAAATTCGTTAAGATATTCATAAAAGTTCGGAGTAATATTTTTACTCTTAAGCCCCGCGATGGTGTAAGCTATAATTTTCAACTTATATTCACTTGAATCAGAGACGGCTACACTCTCCTATGCCAGGTTGTATTGAGATGCTGTCATATCTCTAATCACAGAAATGCTGCTTGAGTCATTCGTTATCTCTACTCGTTCGACATTGGCTGCGTTATTTATCTCTCGTTCAGCTGCAAGAATTTTGTTCAATTCTATCTGTCCGTCTTGACCGTCACATTGAAGTTGGTTGCTTTGTAAGTTCCACGTAAATTTCTTTCCTTTAATTATCATTTTATCATCTTTAATAAATACTCTGGTACGTAGATTCTGCTCACTAACCTGGTGTTTTATGCGAAGTAAACGGTTGCACTTTTGTCGAATATCGTAAGGTAAGTCTTGTTGGATCATAATTCCAGTATTTCTTAGTTGTTACGTTACACACATCCTTAATTGTGTTGATCTCATTTTCGTTTGTAGAAGCAGTTAGTTTAATAATTAAATTATTGGAATTAGCATCTTTCCTCAGTTTATTAATTTGAATGGCTTGCATTTCGCACATGTTGTTGATTCGCCGTATGTCGTCTGCCAGTTGCTGGTTGCATTTTTCGAGACGTGTAATTCTCCCGCATAGCTCATCGAAATCAGATTTCTTCGCCATATCCTTCAGTTTTTCATCGAGAATATCGGAAAGCATTTGCATAAGTTCTAATTTCTCTGTTTGGTTCATTTTACCAGTATTATTTTTGTTGGCGGGGAATGTTTCAGGCGATGTCTCTGATAGTGTACCGAAATTGCTTCTTCATAGTACCAAAATCCTCTAAAGTAATTCGTGGAACGTTGCGGCGTGGTAGCATTTGGAACTGCTTGGTGACAACTTTTGCGGGAACCTCTTTGTGGTCCCACTTAAAACAAATCCTCTATAGTCTACCCACTAGGCAGTACCAAAATCTAGTAGCTAAGACGAAACAATCACTATCTTACTTATAACATGCAGTGCCCACATTTTCGTAAAGTCCCAAGTTGTGTCAAATTACGTGTTGCATTTTCGATTGTCTGAGGTAGTTTATCCCAGTGCTCAGTTGCCTTGTGTCGTTCCTGGTCTCTTTACTAAACATGAAGAGATGTTGAAAAAGGGTTCAGGTCCGCAGAAAGGGGATGATGCAGCTGTGCGTGCTAGCTCACCAGCCTGTTCGTTCCCTGCGATGCCCATATGACCTGGAACCCAGAAAAGTGTTAGGCTGTTGTTTCCGCCTAGTTTGTTCAACGCCTTCAGGCAGCATTGAACTAGTCCTGACGTTACGGTGTACTTAGTAAGGGATTTAATAGCCTCTTGACTGTCTGAGAAGATGGCTATAAGTTTATTTACGTAGTTCTCTCGTAGGCATGGATCAGCGCATGTTTCCATTGCGTGTATTTCTGCCTGAAAAACAGTGGTGTGGAGGCCCATAGGTACAAATATCCTATGTGCTGGGCCAACCACATCCGCTCCTGAGCCTTCAGTTGTCTTGGAGTCGACAGTAAACCATTTGATGGTCTGTGGATTCAGCCTAGCGAAGTTTGGGTGCCACTCCTCCCTGCTACATGTTACAGCCCAGAAGCAGCGTCCGAGTGAGAGCTCTTTTGCAGGGTGGTCGGAGGGCATATTCGCGATAGTATTGTTTTCGAGGCATCTGAGCTGCCCCTTAGTGAGCTCCAGACTGGCATCATTAGCAATGAGTCGTATCATTGCTAGTTTTGCCTGGGTCTCGACATGGATTTCAATTGGGTGTAGATCTAGTAGAACTTTTAGAGCACTGCTAGGGCAAGATCGGAAAGCACCGGTGGTAATCAGACACGCTAGTCTCTGTACCTTACCCAGAACGAATTTACCCTCCGTATTCAGGGCTTTCTTCCACCAGACCACAGCACCATAGTTTAAAGTTGGCCGAACTATTGCTTTGTATATCCAGATCATAATGGGTGGTTTCAAACCCCAGGTTTTCCCTACGTATTTTTTGCATGGCTTTTTCCGCCACCGCCTCGACATGCTTATTCCAGTAGAGTTTGCTGTCAACTTGACTCCGAATTGGTAGAGGGGTGTTGTACATAATCGGGCTTCTGAGCTCAGCCGGATTTCTGTTTCTGGAGAAGGGTATGATGATCGCTTTGGGTGGGTTCACTTGGAGCCCGTTTCCATCATACTATTCTTGTACTATATTTAGTGCTGGTTCGAGTAAATCTGGAAGAATTTCCTCAAACAAACCCTTAACCACTATAACCACATCGTAGGCGTATCCATGTACTGAGAAGCCACTGGATGAGAGCACAAAAGATCGTCGGCAACCAGGCACCACAAGAGTGGCGAGAGTACACCCCCTTGTGAGCATCCTCTTGTGACCTTAGCAAAGAGAGATTGTTCGTTTATTTGCAGACGACTTTTCTTGAGAAGAGCATGCTACTTATCCATCCAACAGTTGTATTATCTACCATCCTACATTCTAGCGCTCTTTTAATTGCATCGAAGGTAGTATTATCGAATGTCCTTCGATGTCTAGGAAAGCAGCGAGCATGGTATTTTTAGCCTCAAAGGCTTTTTCAATTTCTCCTGCAAGGCTATGAAGCGCCGATTCTGTTGATTTACCTGGTTGGTACGCAAACTGTCTCTTGTGAAGCGGGTTTCTGATCAGTGTGGTATTTCTGATGTGCTCATCAATGATTTTTTCCATTGATTTGAGCATGAATGGGGTAAGACTGATTGGTCTGCATGCTTTGGGATCCTCTTTAGGTCGGTTTCCCAGTTTAGGAATAAATACAACTCGCGCAAGTCTCCATGGCTGCGGAATGTAGCCTTGCGCAAAGCTGCTTCTGAAGATACTTACGAGGTATGGAGTTAGAGGCTCCAGACCCTTTTGTAATAAGGCTGGAAAAATCCCGTCAGTACTGGCTGATTTAAATGTTACACCACAGATTAATATTATAAAATTCCAATTAGGATTACATACTCTAACTAACACTTATCTATTCTCATTTCAATTGTTTCTTTCTAACGAAGTACTTTACAATAATTAAAGTATCCAGTCGTACACTGTAACTACCCTTGAAACAGAAACATAATAATGGAGATGGAGACAAAAATGAGATGCTTAATAAGCATTTCTCTCGAAAAGCATTGTGTAAGCAAGCACCGTTACGAAAACTGTCAAGAGAAGAGCTAAAACTAAAATGCATATCGCCGAACACAATATCCTTGCAAGTTCCATTATAGAGGAGTGTTTTTTGGAAATTCCATCCCATAGCATTTGTCCGGAACGAAAACAATGCATTAGTTTTCGTTAAAATAAAGTAGACTAGAGTTGTCTGATGTCGTGTTGTTATATATACGTAAATGGAGAGAGACATGAAACACTGCTCTCGCTCCGTAAGTATGTACAAATGTATTGCAGGAGTAGTTTATTCATGAAGCATTGAAAACGAAGTTTAGTATTAAATTAAGGAAATAGATTGTTATTGTTATCTGGATATGAAATAATTTAACAGGCTCATTGATCCCTAGAATTTATACAGATGAGTGATATTTTTTTAGTAACGCAGATAGGAAGCCATAGTGTACCATAGTATCTTCCGTTATATTATTATGACAAAAATATTTAATTGGCGAACGCTCCGCTAATTTGAACATAACAAATTGGAATAACATTTGTTTGTTTCTCCCTCTACTCATCAAAATTGTTGAAAACAAGTTACAGCCAAAAAGGCATGCTCACACCCTTATAGCGCATTCACACTGCGGGCGATGCGATGCGATAATTAGCGATAAGCTTCCAGCGTTACCACTCGTGTTACAATTGTAACATTTTGTTACAATCTTCGATTTCTTGTTACAATGTTACACACCGACCAATTTTGTTACAATCGGCAAGAGTGGAGGGATCAACTACATTTGAATATTTTTCTACTATAAGTGATATGAACAATTATGTTGCAAAATAAATTTTCTATTTTTGCGATGAGCATGATCAGCCACTGATGAGCATGATCAGCTATTCAGTTAGGAATGTCCAACTTATGGTCCGCGGGCCACAGGCGGCCCACATCGCAGTCTTGTGAGGCCCGCGGCCACATCGGAGAAACACAGTATGTAGCAGCATATTGCGTAAAAATGGAAATGTTTGTAAAAAAATATGTGTTGAACTAAAGTCTAAGAAAGAAGCTGACGATTGTCTAATGTACTTTTGTCCAGAAAAAATATAAAGTACATCGTGAAATAGTTTTCTCTCTTCCACAGCTGGATTATAACTCGTGTTCACATTTTGCAAGTACTCGACATTTTTTTTTTCGAGACTTATTACTGTTCGGTGTTCGCCGAATCATTTTGACTCTTAATGATATTTCTGGAGTGTTTATTTCTTAGTAAATTAATTTGCAAATTGTGGTTGTTGATCGATCCACAAAATTTCAGCGTTTTAATATCTTGTCAAAAGTTTCTAAATTTGTTTGAAGTGCATTTTATGAATATTCTATTTCTAGAGGATATGATCACGAGGTCGTTAGTGACTTGGATTGAAATTTCGAAAAAAAGTCTATACGCCCCTGGATTAAGCACCCGTTTTTGTTGGTCCCTTCTAGATTCAGAATCAATGTTCAACATTCAATTATAGCAGCAAGGTGCAGGCTTGGTGCAGCCTTAGAGTTAGTTCAGTAAAAGAATTGAATTCTACCTTGACGCAAATTTAAACAACAAATTTACGGTAGCCAAAATGTTCGGCAAAATTTGGAATGTAAGGGCACGAAATTTCACTTTAAATTAAAGTAGCATTTAAAAGGGAACATGATATTTTAATTCAAATTTATTAAATTTATTTTTTTTACCGGAAACACTAGTGAGTGCAATTTTTTTGCTAGCTGCTGGATTTTTTGCTGACTGCATTTTAGAGCACATCATAAGTTGGCGCGAGTTGCATGTGCTGGTGTATTTGGCTTCAATCCCAATGACCCGCGTATTTGCTACCAAATTTATGTTTTTAAAGTAGGTTAGAGTACAACACGCAATATCAAAGTTGTTTTCTGAACGGAATAAGTATAGCTCAAGGACAGATAATAATGTTACTGCATTTCTGTTCATTATATCCTTTAGTTTAATCATGTAATATTAATTAAGTTCGATTATATTGTATTAAGCATTGTCTGTTGTACTGAAGGGAGCATCTCGTTTAGCGCCAAAATTATGAAATTATCGGCTCCTTCAGTCATTCGGAAGCTAAGCTTCTGTGCTGAGGAGTGTCATTATTAATTGTGAGATTTGTAACTACATAATAGTTTTTGAATTAAATCTGTTATGAAATAGTGGGTTCGAGTTTAAACAAATTGTGGAAATTTTGACACACCGTTTCTCCTATAAACCAACTTCGTAAAAAAGGGAACAGAACAGAACAAATTTTCGGAAAGTCAGACATTTTCAAACTCTTTTATTTTAATTTATAACTCTTTGCTATTTGTGAAGCAATCATTCAATTCGGACTTCGCACATTTATTGCTAAATTGTTCATTAACAACAATATCCTCAAATTTGTTACACTCAACCTAAAAATGTTACAATTTTATCAGATAAATGTTACACTTAAAAATCGGAAAACGGCAACCCTGTAAGCTTCCCATCGCAAGAAAAAAAATTTCTTAGCATTTAAATAGGAACCAGCACTAACCTGCTTGTACCATTCAAACTGCTTGCGATGCAACGCGACGTCGGGTTATACGATGGAGAACTTTTCCATGTCGAATCATCTTGCTTTCAGCAGCTGTAAGGTGCCTTGTCGCCGATGGGAGCGACATGGAGGATACGATTTGTGTTTGGATCGGGTTCGTAGTGGCATGTGGTTGTACGATGGAGAACTTTTTCATGTCGAATCACCATTCTGTTTAAACGATGCAATGTGCATTGCCGCGGCTGTAGTCTTCTACCAGCGACTTGGGGTACCTATACGATTTGTGTTTGGATCGACTTCGTAGTGGCATGGTGTGTTGTATGTTCGTACGAATGGAGAGGTTGGTTTCGTGTCGTATGAGGCTGTTTGATGCTAATAGAGAGCAGGACTTGTTTCAAATCGGCTTCGAATGCCATATGGAATTTTTATACTATATACCTACACATACATACGTGTTATAGATTTGCATATTATTAACTGAATGGATAGTCGTAAGTAATGTAATAAGGGATTGGTCTACTAAATTTACAGTGCTGTCCAACCAAGTTCGTAGCGTGTACGTGTCCCCACAAAAAAGGGCGGAATTTGGATTTGACAGTAATTGTTTTTATACAAATCTATGAATGGGTCGCAATGAAGTAACATTTGTGGAAATATGCAGTGCAGCACAACCCGGTTTGTAGCGTACGATAACGTATAGGAAAGTTTCGGACAGTGCGTATATTTGCATGGAATTAAATTGAAGGTAGCGGATAGGTCACTTTTGCGAACATACGGTGATGAGAAAACCTGGGTACAATTTTGGGGCGGGCAGCCCTAAAATGTTTTTCTTGTTTTGACCTCAAATTCGGAATTAGCGACCCAAATTTAACTAGTGTTTCTGCCACGCCGATTGGACGAGTATTTCCCCGAGAAAACAGGGGTGTTATTTTGGGGTGGGCAACCCTGAAAAAAAAATGTTTGGTTTTTGACCTCAAATTCGGAATCTGCGACCCAAATTTATCTAGTGTTTCTGCCACGCCGATCGGAAGAGTATTTCCCCGAGAAAACAGGGGTGCCATTTTGGGGTGGGCAACCCCAATTTTTTTTTCTTGTTTGTGACCTCAAATTCGGAATCAGCGACCCAGCTGTGAACATAACTTTGCATCGCTTGTTTTTGCATCTCATTCAGAGAGATGTAGTGATTAATTACTATTAATTGCTATTTACCAAATTAAATCGGAAATCAGACTAAGTAAATCGTGATTCCCGTGCCGTGTAGTAAACAAAGTGTGTGAGTAAGAATCTTCAGTTGAGAGGATAAACTCTATTAATAATAGTTTACTAATAAACAGTGAATCAAAAACTATTGACTGAATATTGCCACTTGATTGTGATCTAAATTTCTGTGGCAAGATAGTGATACATTTGTCTAGTGGAGCGCCCAAATATCATCATACGTTACATACAACAATCCGTTGGCATGACGTAGGTACGAGTGAATAACTATAATCTCGTTCCAATCTGTAGCTGGCTGAAATTGATCAGCTGATAAGTGTCAACTGCTATATTAATATAAAGGGCTGAACAATTCTCACTAAGTATCGATACAATAATCGCTAATTAAAAACTTGTGATTATAATCAACAAACTTAAAAACAAAAATGTCGTTTTTCGCGAAATCTCAAAAAATTCCACGCTCAACAACCCGTCACGATATTGTAAGTGAAAACGAACCTTTAGCAGAAAGCGTAAACAAGATCATGGACGTTCTGCAAGATATCAAAAGCGAAATAAGACTGATGCACGAGAAAGTCGACAAACTCACCAAAAGCAACATCGAAATTAATACAACAATTGCAATTATACAGCGAGAACAAAAACGACGAAACATCATCATTAAAGGCGTCAGAGAAACGGAAAATAATATCGAGGAACTGGAAAAATCTGTCGCTGGAATTCTCAGTAAACTAAACGTAACTCTAGATGTTCACGACGTTGACATTATTAAACGCATTGGAAAAGAAGACTCTAGCCGGAAAGCACCGAGGCCAATAGTATTAAAATTAACAACAGAACGAAAGAAAATTCAGATTTTGAAAAACAAACGGCAACTTAAAAGTATACCCGAACTCTCAAATGTATACCTGGATAATGACTGCACCAAGGAACAACTAGCGAGATTTGCTGAGCAACGAGCGCAACGGAAGCACAATATACAGGCATCTAGCAAGCGGAACCGATCATCTAGCGAAAAACTGGCTACACAGAAACGAGCCCGATCAACAGAATCTACTGCACACACTGGATGCTCTATAGTTGAGCAAAGCAACTAGCAGACAACTACTGCAGAATCATCGGCGAACAACAATGCGAGAAACACGGACTACGAATTGGCATTTTTAATATGGAATATAAATGGAAAAAATAATCTGAAAAAATTAACAAATGCGGAAACTAATAAAATATACCATAATGATATAATTTGCTTATATGAAACATGGCACACAACTAATTTTGATAATACCTATAACAAAAAATTTAATATCATAGAATCTTATGCAATTAAAGTTAAATCAAAAGGATAACCGAAAGGCGGACTAGTCATGATGATTAATAGCAAGTTTAACGTGTTAAATATGGAGGAGTTTGACAGTTCTGAAAAGTGAACAGTGAAAATTAATCGCGGAAATTAATCGCTTATTTTTTCATACAAAAAGCCCGAAAATTGAGTTGAAAACCTGTGTGCTTGGCGAGGTAGTGACCAGAGCTCATTAAAACATAAAGTTTAATCGAAAAGTGACCGAACTACTTCAATAAAAGCACCAATAAATATTGAAGGTAAATGTCAAAACGATCGCATGCATTAACATCCCCTGAAAACTTCTCTGCGAGCAAAAAAACTAGCAAAATGTCCCCGGCCGATAAATTGGAGCTTACCCGGATGATCTCCGAAATAATTCGAGATGAACTAAAGGACGTTGCGAAGAAAAACGATATAGAGGAGTTGTTGACGCGTATTTCGGTTCTGGAAAAACACAACGAGCAATTGACAAACAACATCAATCGAATGCACATAATATGCGAAAAACAAGCACTACAGATTGAAAAACTCCAGAAAAATGCGCTTTCCAATAATTTAATTATTAAAATACCGGCTAGCACTAACAATATAAATGATACAATAAACGATCTTTGCATAAAAACACTTAAATGCTGCACCACCGCATTAGACGATCACCAAATACGCGAACTACCGGGGCCCACCACTCAATCGCGTAAATTCAAGGTTGCTCTGCGTGATCGAAATCGAAGTGTTCAAGGCTCTGCAAAATGGTAAACTTTTGAAAAACACTAGTATCCAAATCCAAAAAGACCTGCCGTATGATGTGCGCCAAAAACGAAACAGCCTGCTTGGCCTACGAAAGCAAATCTCTGCAAAATGCCCCAACGTTAAAATATTCGTGAAAGATGATTTATTAATTATAAACAATAAAAAATTCACCTGGAATCTACAGCAAAACAGTGTGAGTTGTAATGGAAAAGATGCCACGGCGGAACTAGGCGCTCTTGTGGGCATTGCCCCAACTATGACAGCTGAGATACTGGCGAATGTAAACAAGCGGAACAATCATATGGACGTTGCCACTAAAACAGCTGATGTGAGAATCGCGTCACTACATGGGCAATAGGAAAGTGTTGCCGTCTGCGACAGTCAAATCAATGAATTAAAAATTCTAGCATATAATATTGCTGGATTCAAAAATAACGAGACCGAGGCTAATTTCGGGCGCGGCCGAAATTTGAATACCCTTCACTCTCCTCGGGCTAAAAGTTTTTTGGGGCAAACCTATGACTTGTATTTAATCCTTCCCCATTCTTTTCCTTCTGTTTTCGCATAGTATTTGATATTGACAAATTCTGTGGCGTCGATAAAACAATATTTGTGTGAGGTTTGGTTGGAATAAGTGGTAAAATAAAAAAAAATATCTCAGAAAACTTTATTGGGGGGATGCGGGAGCATGGCCCCATAGTACGATTCCATTTGTTTTACTTTTTTTTTGTTTTGATAAAGACGCATTGAGGTTTTTTTAAATTGGTGTAGAAAAAATGTTTCTTAGAAGATCCAAAATGGGGAGGTTGGGCTTGTATGGTAGCCCCATGACTCCATAGTCCGATTATTTATGGCATCAATTGAAGTGCACTTTTACGAGTTTTGGTTGAAAGTGGTGCACAAATAAAAAAGTTGTTCGTAGAAGAACTCAATTTAGGGGGTTGGCTTTGTATGATAGCCCCATGACCCCATCGTCCGATTCCATTCATTTTTACACATGTTTTGTGGCATCAAATGAAATGCACTTTTATGAGGTTTGATTGAAATTGGTGGACAAATAAAAAAGTTTTTCTTAGAAAAACTCAATTTTGGGGCTGGGTTTGTATGACAGCCCCATGACCCCACAGTCTGATTCCATTTATTCTTAAATATATTTTGTGGCATCAATAGAAACACATTTGTGTGAAATTTGGTTCAAATTGGTGCACAAATGAAAAAGTTTTTCTTAGAAGAACCTAATTTGGGGGGTTAGGTTTGTATGGCAGCCCCATGACCCCATGGTCTGATTTGATCCATTCTTACATATGTATTGTGTTATCAATAGAAACACATTTGTGTGAAATTTCGTTGAAATTAGTAAACACATGAAAAAGTTTTTCTTAGAAAAACCAAATTGGGGGGGTTAGGTTTGTATGGCAGCCCCATGACCCCACGGTCCGATTTTAGCGATTCAAACATACAAACTGCCTGCAATAAAAATAAACATGTGTGCAAAATTTCAGCTCGATAGCTTTTAAACTGGCCGAGTAAAACGCGTAGCAACAGACGGACAGACGGACAGACGGACAGACAGACAGACGGACATCGCCCAATTGACTCAGCTCGTCATGCTGATCATATATATACATATTTTATATGGTCGGAGATGGTTCCTTCAATGCGTTACAAACTTCATGACAAAGTTAATATACCCTTTACTCTACGAGTGAAGGGTATAAAAATATTTTTAATAACTTTTACGAGTATATAAATTCATTTGATGTTATTATACTACTAGAGACCTTTGTGATGGAAAAGGATTTTGAATTATATGCGCCAAAATTTAGAAATTTTGAATTACAATGGATTTCTGCAAAAAGAAGGAGCGAAAGGGGAAGGCCGAGTGGAGGATTCGCATTTGGGTTTAAGAAAGAATTAAGAGACAAATGCACATTTGTGAATCTTGACGGTTGGAGCTACGTCTTATTTAAGTTTAGAGATAAGAAACTCATATTATTGCCCATATACATTAATTGTAATAACTGGAATGTTGAATACAATAAATTTATGGACATACTGAATAATCTGGCAAGCAATGATTTATTGATAATGGGAGATCTCAACGCCAGAATTGGAAATGAGCAACCAATAGCCAATCAGGTCGAGGAAATAAGCAGGCGCACCAAAGACTGCACTTGAAATGCAAACGGTAAGAAAATACTGGAAATGATGGACTCCTTTGGACTGAGAGTCTTCAATGGGTGCACTAAGAACGACTTGGAAGGCGAATGCACATTTGTAGGACGTCAAGGTCATTCAGTTATTGACTTATGCCTGGCCGGAGGGGACTGGTTGCCTCTCATTACGGACTTCACGGTGTCAGAAAAACACTTCTCCGATCATCTCCCTATTATTACAACGATAGGGTTAGATTGCATCGGCCAGAATGTGAAAAAAATGAATTTATTGCCGAAGATTACGTGGCGAAAAGAATTCGCATTAGCCTACAAAGAAAATCTAAGCCGGCATATTGAACAAAACCCCAACCTAAACGTGACGCACTTACCGGAAATCATTAAAAAGAGCTATCCTGATACTCCTCGCAAAAAACACAGAAGCGGTTTCAAAAAGCCATGGTATGACTATCAGTGCGAGAAAAGTAGGAATCGATCGTTTGCATGCCTGCGACTCTTCAGAGTGCATAACAACTCGACTACGAGAAGCATGTATCTTGATGCTAATCGCAGATACAAACTATTATGTGCACAGAAAAAATGTAAATTCTATGAGCAGCAAGCAGAAAGTCTAAGCAAGTGCGTTAATCAGAAGGATTTTTGGAAAACGGCGAAGCTGGTAAACGGGAAAGATACATACAGTATTGGAACAGGCATTGATGTGGAACGGCTGAAAGCACACTTCATCGAAATCCTACAAATCGGCGACATGCAACGTTCAATACAGTTCGCAAGACCAAATTGGAAAAATCAATTATTGGATGCCTCAATAACGGTCGAAGAAGTCGAAACAGCACTATCGAAATGTAAAGATGGCAAAGCACCAGGAAGCGACAGGGTACCAGTAGAATTTTATAAATATGGACCCGAAAGTTTAAAGGAAACTCTTGCTAAAGAATTCAATCGAATCTTGGATACGGGCGACATCCCTCAAACATTCTGCGACTCAATTATCTTTCCGATATTCAAGAAAGGAGACGTAAATGACCCGGCATGTTATCGCGCGATCTCATTTATGAACGCCTCAGGCAAAATATTTACTACGCTGCTGCAGGGAAGACTGGCCAGGTGGTTGAGAGCTGAGAATATCATAAGAGAAAATCAGGCTGGATTCAGGCCAGAGTATTCAACGAATGACAACATTTTCATACTACGAAACTTTGCACGCCTATATTTAAACGACAGTAGAAAATTGTACGTCTTCTTTGTGGACTTCAAAGCAGCATTTGACACCGTAGATCGTCACGCACTATTCTACAAATTGTACAACAACGGTATGACGCTAAAGTTTGGGAAAATCTTCGAACATCTGTATAAACATACTACTGCGCAGATCTGGAATGGAACTGAGCTCTCCCTTTCATTCGTTACAAATGTTGGTGTTCGCCAGGGATGCAAACTTAGCCCGGATGCGTTTGCAATTTTCGTGAATGATATCCTGGACGATATGCCGGGTGGGGCAGAAGCCTTCGGAATTAAATTGAAAGGACTATTGTATGCAGATGATATGGTGTTCCTTGCTGAATCCCCGGAGGAGTTACAGCAAATGATCAACCATATACAAGTTTATTGCGATCAATGGAAACTAACGATAAACCTAGAAAAATCTAAAGTAATGATCTTTAAGAAGCGTTTTGTATTGGCATGCGATGAAAAGTGGACGTATCACGGGCATGATATCGAAGTGGTGAAGGAATACAAATATCTTGGCATCCTACTCCAAAGTAACCTGTCAATGGAAGCACACCTTAATCAACGTCTTAAAGAGGCTAAGTCAGCAATCAACAGTATTTGGAAAAACTGCTTCAACAACCCTGTGCTGTCGCATGAAGCGAAATTTAACATATTTCGAGCAGTATCAAGATCAGTGCTACTTTATGGTGCCCAAGTGTGGGGAGCAAAAGAATATGAAGTTGTCGAGAAGCTTCAAAGATATTATCTGAAAAGAGTATTCCACTTGCCAATGACTACGCCCAACTATATGCTCTTACAAGAAACTGGCCTCGGCCCGTTATTCATACAAACTTTAAAACTACACGTGAAATATCTCAATAAAATCGCAGCTATGAGTGACGAGCGATTACCTAAGATCATGCTGAACCACGAGGTAGTAACGAGAGATGTTTTCTACTGTGATCTGCAGATGATAGCCGATCGCAACGAAATGCAATTCCATTGGGATGGGACGACGGAATCAGCGAATGAGCTCTTCAAATTAATAGGAATCACGAGACAAAGGTTAAGAGAGACAACGGCAGAGAGTGCATCGTCAACGCAGCATCGCGAAATATATGTTCGCCTAAATCATAACCTCGAGGACAGGACGTACTTTCTCAATCAATTCACTTCGAAGAAAATATCGATTATCTTTCGAGCAAGGGGAGAGCTACTACCGCTCAATTTTGTGCCGCATCGCCCAGATCTACCGCTGATTTGCAGCTTATGCAATATGAGGACGAGGGAAGACACACGACATTTCCTTGGAATATGTCCAATACTGAAGGAGACCCGGCGATCCTATTTTGAAAAGGATACATTGAGCGATGTGGAAATGGATGCAGTCCTAAATGGTGAACCTGATTGGGAGCGTTTATCTGGATTCTGCGAGGTAGCTCTAAGCTACAGACATAGGATCATCAATGAAAGTATTTAAAAATTGATTAACAACAACACGTTGAAGGGGTATGCCGGGTAGATGAACACGCTGAATATGGAGTGGTGTGAACTTCATCACTCGGCTCCCTTGAAACGTTAATACAGGAAATTTAAATGCATTCGTGAATACACTTAATTATATAGTTATGTTTAATTAACACATGAGAAAATAATCCACACAAATAATGAAATTACATAATTTTGAATTCAATAATAATATATAATAATACTAAAACACATTAATATACTAAAATACATTAATATACTAAAATATATTAATATACTAAAATATAATATAATAAAATATAGTTAATATACTAAAATATAATATAATAAAATATAGTTAATAAAGTCAAACCTATTCAGGCAGACGGCACATGCCACGCCATTATATTGTTTTCTATTACCAAACTATATGTATATTGTAACATTTTGAATATTTTTTAATAAAACAACTTATCTATCTATCTATCTATCTATCTAACTATCTATCTACACGGTTGGAAATTTAGTTTCTTTATTAAACCTTTTTTGATTGTATATAGTTCCAATACAAAAAAGTTTAATTTTTAAACTTTTCGATTGTTTACACCTAAATAAAACTGAATAGTTTAAATACAAAACTTTGCATTATATTTGATTGTAATACATTCCGTTTAGGTTTTAATAAAATAAAAGTTTAAATCCAAAACTAAAATATTTAAATCCAAAACTAGAATCGGGTGAAATATTAAAACTGGAGAGGTTTACTTTAAAAAAGAATTTAGTTTAAAATGTTTTTTTTAAGTGTTTTTTTTTTATCTTATTACGTTTTCTTGTGGGGCATGAGTGCGTTCACCCAACCGTTTATGGGCTATTTGAAGTATATAATGTTCAGACACTTGGATCAGGCCGCACATGTATGGAAATTTGGATCACGCCGAGATTCGATCTCCGGACCCCTAGATTACTAGCATGTGCGACTCAACCGAGTGCGCCACAGAGGGCTTATACCTCATGATTATTTATTATTCCATGAACAATTGGCCATATGGCAAGTACTTAAAACTGTTTTTGGTTTAAAGTTAAAATTTAAGTCCAAAAGATTAAATTTTAAACTCATGGTTTGGATTTTAAACTCTGAGCTTACAACTTTTAAACTTTTAGTCTCAATATTAAACTTTTAGTTTACACTTTAATATAAGTCTGGTTTTATTGAAAAATTTTAATCATTAAGGTCCAATAGGTTTACTTTCTAATACTTTTAGCCTTAAAAATTTATAAAATTTTTGGATTTCTTAAGAAATAAACCGAATTTTACTAAAATTAATAAAACAATTGAATTGCTTAGATTTGAAACAAAATTTGCTTAAAAAATGGAGTAAACTTTTTTGGTTTACTGTAAAAGTTTTAAAAATAAACTAAATTTCCGACCGTGACTTACTGATAAATGGATAATAATAACAATTGAATTTAATAAAACTAAAATAACACTTGGATGCTTCTATTTGTCACCATCCCTTAATGATGCTGCAATACTGGAAATGATGGAGGATGAATTAACATCAATAATACAACAACATGAAATATAATACTTCTGGGAGATTTTAACGCGCGAGTTGGCACATCTTATTGCGACATTGAAGATATAACCTGGGCCAATACAAAAGTAGCAATGGACAGAAAATCGAAAGATAAAACAAGGAACAGAAGAGGTGAGCTATTAACCAATTTGTTTATATCGTATGGATTAACACTAGTAAATGGGAGAACGATCGGCGACAAAGATGGAGAATTTACCTGTTTGAAATCAAATGGTTGCAGTATGATTGACGAAGTTTGGTGTAGCTTAGACACGATTGAAATGATAAGCGACTTCAAAGTGAATGACTTTCTACACGTTTCAGACCACTTACCCTGTAGCCTAAAACTTCAATCGATTGGAGTGGAAAGAAGGATCGTGCAAACTACTCGTGTTACGTTGAACAAATTGCAATGGGTTGAAGACATGGTACAACATATAACGTGGCCTGAGCAAGTAGAGGAAATCCACAAAGCAGCTAAAGCCTTGAATATGGTGAAAACAGTCACTATTAACCATAGTGAAATTAAATCAAGGAAAGCATGGTACACAGCGGACTGTAAGAAGCTAAAGAACCGAGTAAGAAACGCGTACCGTACAATGCAAAGGCGATACACACCAGACAACATAAAGTCGTACCGCATTGCCAGAAATAAATATAATCAACTACTCAAGAATATGAAAATGCAACACGACAAAGGCATTATCAACAATCTTAATAACACGAAAGATAGTTCGAATTTCTGGAAAAAAATAAAAAAATTAAGAAAAAAAACCCATTTGCAATCCTTAGTTAGTAATGAAAACTGGACCCAGCATCTACTCACCGTCTACAACACGCCAAATGACACAGCGTTCGTTGAATTACGAACAATATTTGATGTAGAGCTGGACAGGGACATTACCTTTGATGAAGTTAAAGCGGCAATCAAAAAATTGAAAAATAAAAAAGCACCCGGTCCGGACGGAATAACTAATGAGTTTTTGAAGAACCTGCCAGATAATGTTGTACTAACAATATGCAACATAATGAAAAATGAAAAGC
Organism: Microchrysa polita; assembly: GCA_949715475.1. Taxonomy (NCBI): domain Eukaryota; kingdom Metazoa; phylum Arthropoda; class Insecta; order Diptera; family Stratiomyidae; genus Microchrysa; species Microchrysa polita. The sequence continues at coordinate 76,860,183 of OX454421.1, read as the reverse complement.
AAGGTCGCATTATGGGACATGCTTATCTATCTATGATTTTCAAAAAAGGAGACCCTACAGACGCACAAAATTATCGCCCAATTGCATTACAAAACGGATTGGTTAAAATATTGACAAGTTTACTGAGCAATCACCTCTTTGTGCGATATTTATTGACTTCAAAGGCGCCTTTGACAGTATTGATCACAACATGCTATGGCAACATTTAACTTCAAATAAATTGAGTACTCAAATCATAGAACTGATTCGTCTTTTTTACAACTCGGCTACGGTTTCTATTCGAAATGGACATGAACATACCCAGTTTGTCAAAGTAACGAAAGGCTTACTACAAGGTGATCCACTTAGTGCCGTACTTTTCAATATATTTATTATTGACATCGAAGAATTTTTCCGAAACCTTGGATTCAAAGGAATCAGCATCACCAAACAGCAGGGTATGTTGTTGTTGTTGTAGCGGTGCAGAAGGGTGTGAGTCGCTGTGCATGTCTGTGGACATGCTCTAAGTTTCGTCGTCGTTCTCGCCTATTGTCTCAAGCGACAAGAACGTAGCAGCTGCAATAGGGTTGTCCCATAACGCCCTCGGAGTGAGGTTAGTGGGTGCAGCAGGGCATCGAAACAGGTGGATGGTGGATGGTGGATGTCCGGGTCTATTCGAGATAGGTAGGTATTGAGACGTGAACAAAAACCCGACCTAAGTTGGGCTAGTGTCACTCTTGTGGCTCTCGGGAGCCTAGTCTCCTCAGGCGATATGGGTGGAGGGGGCACTGAGAGGACTCTATTCGGACCTAATCTCCCTATTGACCTATTCACAACGATTGTGTGAATATCTGCGATGGCCGCAGCAGGGTATCATGATGCTTGCTTACGCCGATGACCTTGTGATATTTGCGAACAACGCTGTTGACTTACAAGACAAAATAAATCAACTTGAAAGCTACTGCAATAGCAAAAATCTCGTATTGAATGTAGAAAAAACCAAAATTATGGTATTCGAAAAGAAAATAAAAAAAAAGAGAAAGCGAAAATTTAATTTTAATAATCAAGAGATTAAGATTGTCCCACAATTATCATATCTTGGTTGCTTACTATATCGAAATGGATCATGGCACAGGGAAATAGATCAACGGAAAAAATCATCCGCGGCAGCGACAGCAAATCTCAGCAGTATGCTCTGCAAGAATAAAATGGGTTGGAACGCCCAAATTTTTGATGCAATAGTCGAATCAATTGCGCTGGATGGAGCCGAAGTCTGGGGAATAACTGGCATTGACAAAATTGAATGTATCCAACAGGACTTCTTAAGGAGACTATTCTTTTTACCACGCAACACCTCTACACACTCATTAATTTGCGGTCGAAATCACATGAGGGTCAAAATAATTGTAAAAACTCTGAACTGGCTACGACGAATAACAATGCATCCTGAATACCGATACCCAAAACTATGCATAACGTATCAGATGATAGAAGTGAAGAACGGAAATCGGATGAACTGGCTAGGTACAGTGAAAGCCGAACTGCTACGTGAACTAGGTGGTTATACACAAATTATCAACAACTGCGCTGAACGAGAAAATATCGAGCTAATATCAAAGATGTACGAAGCGAAATCTAAGCACAATGACTGACTTAAAGTAACCAGCAGCAGTTCATCATGCTGGTATCAACATATCGATGAGTACCCAGATCAGCCTGCGTGGTACCTCCTTCAATCTCTTCCTGGACATTATCGACGTTATATAGCACAGATTCGGATGTCTAACAAATACAATCAACAAATTTGCAGGAACGGGCACGTGGGGTCTTTAAAGACCCCATGAGTACCAAGGCCTCAATTGTCCTGAATATCCCGGAAAGGAAACTCGGAGCTATACTCTATGTTGAGACCTTTTTATCTCGCCTGTCTCGATATCTTTACTATTCTTCCCCGCTCGTTTCATTACGTCTTTTCACACTAAGCTGTAGGCCGAAGTAAGCCTCATATAATTCTGGGCTGCAATGAAAGTAAAGAAGGAGATTATACCATGCATCAACTGGTCAGAAATTATCCTGGCTCAAGAAATTCACGAAAACAGCTACTAGCTTTGTTCTTCAATTGCTGCAATAGCCTCTTTTTCGGATATAGGACGGAAAACACTTCTTGACTGTAGCAAAACCGAAAAAATGATATCATAATTTTGCCACCCCTAATTCTTACCAAAGCTTATTCTATGTCAAATAAAGTCGCAGGGACATATAGAAAAAATTGAAAACAAGTTTATAGGCATTGGCTATTTAAAATTTTTGAAATTTGTTCTAAAAGTAAGCCTCACTATTCTAGAAACAAAGTAGTTTTCCTTGAGTTCCAGGCAGAGGAAATAAACAGTAAAAACGTTGATCGCCATAGGCGCTTCAACTGTGTGCAGCTTACGGTATGTACAACAAATTTAAATAATTGTCTTAAACATGTTCAAAACATAACACAGTACTTATAAATTTGTTTTTTTTTTTGTTACAATTTGATACATGTCCAAGGATTAGTTCATTAAATTGTGGGGTCCGAAAAGACCCCACGTGCCCGTTCGCGTTGATTGCGGGATGCGCCTGGCGAAGGGTTAACTTAGATCAGAACTGTACGCTCTGTAATTTACAATAACTTGAAAATATTGAACACTTATTAGTTGAATGTCCAATATTCATGCTAATAAGACAATACCATCTCAATAATTCTAGCAATATAGAAAATATAATCGAAATATTGAATACTAGAGATGTAAACATAATTAAAAAGTTGTATATTTTTATGTTAGAGTCACTTAAGCTTCGTAGTTTTATCACTAATGAATAATTGGCATAGTAAGTAATTTTTATTTTGAATTTTGAATATCGAAATGCAACTTATAATAGAATTACATTATAGAATCCCTGTAATAAGGCCTGGCCTTCTGCAGTATATACAATAAATAATAAAAATAAATTTACCTAGTTTTTCTGCCACGCCAATCGAACGCGTATTTCCTCGAGAAAACAGGGAGGCTATTTTGGGGCCGGAAGTGCGAACGCTACAAACTAGGTTTCATTGCACTATACCGCCTGAATATTTCCGCCTGAATATTGTTTTGAAACGCGTAAGCTAACACTTCAAATTCCTACAAAGGTTACCTAGTTCTTTCTCCCATTCATTATTACCTACAACAATCCATTCACAATTATCTACAACACTATCCTAAACATACCGACACGTATGTATGTATATAGGTATATATAAAAAATACCGGTGATGCTACACTTGAAGCGCCAACTCACGAGGCCGATCTAAAACCATACGCGTATCATAATCAAACAGCGTCAAACCGCACGAGGCAGCGCCGGTATAAAATGCATAGAAAAATCAGGTTTTTTCCATGAAAACAAATCGCATTGTCTCGTAACAAATCTCATCGCATCGCATCGCCCCGCCCGACATCGCAAGAAGTGTGCACAAATCGCATCGCTTGGCGTGGAAAAGCTCGGCATCGCACTGTATGTGTACGCGGCCTTAGGCTGGTACATAGCTTTTATCGCTGTAAATTACTATACATCACTTCCTTCATATTTTTCCGCATACGTTTATACATATATGGAAAATTAATATTTAACAGTCCCTAAATATATTGCTTCATTATTCAAATTCGGCGAGGACATTGGTGTGAAAATATTTCTCTTTTCATTTTTTTTTGTGATGTTGCGATAAAAAAGGATAATTTATCATTTTTTTACTCATTGCGATACAATATGTCATATGTGCCGTATTATGTGAAATTATAAATGTTGGCGTAGGTATAGGATAATACGAACGAACAGAAGAGACCACAGAGATGCCATAGTCGTTTCCGGTTACATATGCAAATTTCAGTAACTTTCAACCTTGACCGTGTCAATGATTAATTGCCATGCCATAGTCATTCGAATATTTGCATAAGCGAAACGTAGTATGCGCATACGTGTGCCCGTCTGAGCTTCGAATAATAAATTGCTAATCGAAAAGGTGAGTTAATTTTATTCTATGGGTAAATTAGTTTTAAAATTGGTGGTTCCTTTTTCCAATTAATTTGAAATAAAAAAAAAAACGAACAAAAAAATTAAACCTTGTTCAATATTGAAATAAGTTTGCACAAAGTAAGATTTATCGTCTAATAAAATTTAACAATATTTTTAATATTACAAAGATTCAACTTTTCCTTAAATCTGTAATTTTACCATATTCAACGTGATTCCCGTAACAAGTCCTTTGAGGTATAACAGCCGCACGAAAACTTTTCCCATGCACCATAACTCGACACAACACACATATCTTCTTGAATAATCCCGGAAAACTTTCTCTCGCAAAATTATCCCGAGCACAATATCGTAAGTCCTTTGCCCAACATATTCCAACAATTCGGTCGTCACTCGCCATTCCATCTTATCCACGCTCTCATCCACCTTAATCCTCGTCATATCAGAAAGCAACGAAACGACCGACAACGGTAATCCTTGCGAAACCTTCAAACTAAATACGGCTCCTCAATCCTATGACTCCTATATGCTAAATATTCCGCCTCAATCCATTGGCATAGCAGGCAGGCAGTATAAGACTCATGTCTGAATTTCAAGTTGCCGGAGACCTTGTTGTAGGTTATGGATTATGTGGTTGCGTAACACAATGTGTATGTAACCTTTACGCTCATTTCGACCGTTTCACATACCTGTGTGTCGAGAGGCTTTTGCTATGCACAGTATCCTCTCACCTTGAATTCGTCAAGCCGCAAAAGTATGTAGAGCTATGCTATCGCATCATTCCTCAAAGCAGCGCCACAGCAACAAGGACTAAATGGTATGGAGCTTTAAGAAAAAAAACAAAACCCTTCATAGGACTCGTCTCGCTTGTGTGTTTTAGTGAGTTCTACATTTCCATGACCAGCTCATGAAATGTAATCGATAAAATCATTTTGGGGGGAGACCAACAAGCAACAACACATCGGGCAGCAACCACAAAACTTCTTTTCACCCCCCCCCCCCCCACAACCCGGACGTAAGTCGTTGCTAAGTCCGGTGCACCCTGTGATCATGAAATAAAGACACGCAGCACTATAGGTGGCGCGTCCTTTGCACATAGCAATTCAGCCAGCAGCAAGCAGCAGTCAGCCCTATTCAGTAAGAGTGGCACGGGGATAACAAGGCTGGTTGGTATATCCTTTCGAGTATACCGCGTCTATGGGCAATATACTCCTCGGGGTCTTCTATACTGTTATATACACACGGAGAGAGCAAAAGGAAATGAAATTTGGTTTTATCACGCAATCTCATTTTTATGTTATGGATACAAGAAAAAAAAAGAAAGAAAATGGAAAACAAGGGGAGAGTTAAAACTGTTTTTGTTTTCCGCTAAAATTGCATGTCGTTCGCTCTAAGGGTTTTAAGGTAATTTAGAATTGTTTTTTTATTCACTATTTTTGTCCGGTCTCTTTGCGATGACGAAAGTACCTATTTGAAATTTTTATTTCATCTAAAAAAATAGATTTCGTGTTAAATCCGACAAGCTTCCATCAAATATATAATGACGATGTGGTCGTGAGAAGCTATATTATGGTGTGAATGGAATGAATTCCTTTATTATGTTAATTATCCTGATTGGAGTGTTTTGCGTCTAGTAATTGGGTGGCTGTTATAAAATGTATAAAGCCGTTCCACGTCTATGATCTCAGTTTCTTATGGTCAAATTGGCAATTGGCAAATGAGGCTGCTTTCTTCTTATACCATTATTGTGTGGTGAATAATTGAACAGCCGACGAATTCATTGGACTTAAGACTCAAGAACAGGAATATAAGAAGACGATACTTTGACACTGATTGATGAATACATATTTTGGTAATTTGGAAATTACATATAATTGAAATGAATTGTATACAAATGGCACATTGTGGATAGAGGTCAATGTGATTTATAATTGCTGGGAGATCAAGCTGACGTATGGTTGTCATCTTAATTGAATTATGTCCGAGTTTAAATAGTAAAAATACCATGTCCTGAGAAAAAAGCTTCGAACAAATGGTGCATCGTGCGGTTCACGCTCGCAAGTTATTATTTTATTCTTCTGTGTGAATAGTTTAGTACAAGCCTGTGACTTTTGATGTTTTACGAGCATTGCTTGCTTAAACATGCGAGCAAGAATCATATCGCCACAGTTTGTGGGATGCCTAAGAAACTGTGATTTTACGGGGCATGTGTGTAATTTTTTTGGGGTCAATATTATTTTTTAGCATTTTTGTTGAAAGAGAAACATTACGCCGAAAAGACAATTCTGCATGCGAGGATAGGATTCCAAAATTCGATCAAAGTCACACCAGCCTTTGAGCAAGGTCAGCTGGTTTAGAAACCGGTGTCCACCGAACATATGAACTCCTATACAGTACGCCACTGCTCAAAAGCTTCTATTCTAAACTCATCAATGGACTTAATATACTAGCAAGCAGAACATTTTGAAGCATTGGACCACAAACACAAATGCAAGAGGCAGTGGCGTAACGTTTCTAAAATATATTGTGTTCAAGATCGAAATCAACTAGCAAACACAAAACCAAAATTTCCTATTATACCCTGTAGCAGCAGAAAGAAATCATGAGATTTCAGTATATTTAGAACAAATTGTCTCCAAGATTTGCCGTACAATAATTCTGCACCCCGGACATAACATTCCAATTCCAATCGGAATTGTTTATCGGTAGTGTCAATGTGATTTGTCTGCAAGTGTTATTTTTATGTTCCTTTCAAAAAAAATGTTTGCTTGAACCTTTTGTGTGACCGCCTCGTACTGAAATAATTTTAAGCACACTCTACATTGGCTTTGTCGAAACACATTTGGCCGAACCACGCGCAATACAGTTCAGTCGAACTACGCTCAAAAGATCTACGAATCGGAAGCGCGTAGTCTTCACTGAATCATGCAAATGACGATAAAATTAAATTCCCCTGTTTTTCTTTTGCTTGGTACGGCGAACACTGCGCTAAGTTGGACCGGCTAGTAGCTTTATACCGACTTTTGCTCATTTTTTAGGACCACAAAGGTCTAAGACTTCGACAAAATGTATGGGAGTGAAAAGTTTACCGTAGTAACTACCAAAATTAAAGTATAGGCAACAACATCGGCATTTCTTTGGGATTTTTTTTAGAACAGGACAGACACACCTAACATTACGAGTTAAAGGCGTTTAACCTTTACAAATAAGAATAGGAATCGGAATTGGATGCGGTTTTACCGGATTAGTTTAAAGTTTTTTAACGACGGATTAAGGGGGTTGATTACTAAAATAAGGTCTGCACACATCGCATTTTCAGATCGACCCTGTATCTAAAGGGTGGCCCAATTGAACTGCAACCAAATGTAGGTAACTGTAAATCTGTGACCGCTAATGATAGCGCTCTCATATTTTGTTCCACGACAGTTCACCTTGTTGTGTTTGAGCATCGGCAAGCGTTTGCGCCTGAGTGTTATGAAAAACACTTTATCCGTGATGGAAGTAAAACGTAACAGTGTGATTGGGCTATATTTGGCTGGAAAGCCGCAAGTGGAAATTGTTCGTGCTCTTCAACACCTAAATATCAACAAATCTTTCGTGTCTCGAACCATAGCTCGTTACAATGAAACTGGTAGTGCTGCTAAACGATATGGTGGTGGCCGGAAAAAACTGTATCAACCCCGGAAATGGACGGAGTGGCAGAAAAATGGCTGCTGAGCTGCACATTTCGAAATCAACAATTCAGCGAATATTGAAAAAGAAGCTCAAAGTTAAGCCTTACAAAATACAGAAAGGACAACATCTAGCCGAAGCCCAAAAAAAAGTTAGATTCGATAGGGCGAAAGAGCTATTGCGATTGCACGAACGTGGCCAGTTACGAAATATCATTTTCTTCGATGAGAAAAATTTCCCTATTGAGCAATTTATAAATGAACAAAACGATCCTGTCTACCTAACAGAAAGGTCGTCCGAGAATTTAGATATCCGGATGGCCACCAAAACTCAATCCCCACCGTTTGTGATGGTTTGGACAGCCGTGACGGCGAATGGTCGATATCCGCTAATGTTTTTTGGTTGTGGCATCAAGATGAATGCGAACGTTGACCGAGAAATTGTTTTGGAAGGTGCTTTGAAGCCGTGGGCACGCAGACATTTTACTGAAAGAGAATGGACATTTCACCAAAACTCTGCACCGTCACACAAAGCACGCGCAAACCAAGACTGGTTAAGAAACAATGTTCCAAAGTTCATTTCGACCGAACAGTGGACTACTCATGCACCGGATGCGAATCCGCTGGACTACTCCATATGGGGCATTTTGCAGGCCCATGTCAACACTAAAAGATACCAGAGTATTGATGCGCTGAAGGCAGCTCTTCGCCGTGAATGGGCAAAAATGCCAGAGGCTCACATTCGTGCAACGTGCGATTCGTTTGTCAACCGACTCAAAGCCATAGTTCGCGCTAATGGTGGTCACATCGAAAATTTGAATTACATTTTAAAAATATAATTGTATTTCAATATTTGTTGCTTATCTTCAATAAAATTATGTACTAAATAAATAAAAAAATCAGTTAGCCAAAAGTTGCAGTTCAATTGGGCCACCCTGTAATAACGAAAGTATTCGGTACTTTAGTTATATGTACTATAATATTTTTCAAAGCTCATGCCTGTTCTTTTAACCCATTAAGACCCAGCGTTGCGAAAACGCAACGTGCACTTTTTCTACCTGTAGCGTTCCACATAAATGGTAGTTCGGAAAATGTTACTAATATTAAAAATTAACATATTTATTATCTATTCGATCTCTTTTTTTACATTACAGCAAAAAACCATAGACTACTAGATCATGCATTGCGCAGGAATGTTATTCCATCCGAAACGAATTTGACAGTCGGCGATCGTGCTGTGACGTCACACTAGACCAAAGATACAAAATTCTGATTCATTCGCAAAGGGGTGAAAATTCAGTTTTTTGCAAATATCTCGAAAACTGTGTGTCTGCCCGCAAAACGTAAAATAAAAATAAAATTACTTTTGTAATGAAATAGAATACTCTATACATTTCCTCAGAAAATTACACGCTAGACCCAAAAGTATAATAGTGAATTTGCATTCGAGTGTTACATTTCGCATTGTAACTCTTGATAAAATAGACCAAGAGTCATAAAATTTTGTCCACATATTGCTAACATAATGCATATGATTTTAACCAAAAGTTAAATGGCTCCGACCATTGACACCCCCCTCACTCCCCCTACCATCTTTCAAAAAGGCATGCCTGTAGCTTCTTTTTAAATTGAGCCAGGCAGATCAAATATAGTGTGGTGCCTACTTATATAAGCCCAATTATGCTCAACACCAAAAAATTATTACCATCCGATAAAAACAAAGGGTACCCCCCATTCAAAGTGAACTAAAAATCTAACAAATTTTACATTTTTTCACTTCTAAATTCTATCGAAAATAGAAAAAATACATTTATCTTTTAAAACGTGCTTATAACAGTTAATTGCAGTTATGTGAATGTATACAGGGTGTCCCGCAACTGGTTAGCCATAGACCAACGGTAGACTCTACAGGATGTTTTAGGAAAAATATCGCCAAAATTATTTCTCTAGCTTTTACCGTTAAGGAGTAATTGCCTTTTTTGTGATTCTTGTCAAAAAGCACGACTTTTTTGTAAAAACTCCTATTTTCTAGCTTCCACTTTAGCCAAATCAATATTTTTTATATTCTTCTAAAAGTACACAAAATATCCAATAAAAGGACGGTTTCGTATCTTCCGAGATACGACGTTTTGAATTTTGCAAAAATGTCAATTTCAATTTTTAATATCAAAATTAAACCCGAATTTCGTAACGGTATATTATAGTGGCAAATCTGCAAAGTTGACAAAAGTTGGCGTAGTATCTTAGTTTTCGAACGGCATACCTATAAGAATAAAGCACAGAGTCATCCAGTTTCTGAATAATACGTATAAATAAAAAAAAAACCATAGTCTGCAAATGTACCAAACCGACATTTTTACATCAAGCATAGACTTCGTTGTTATGCATTATGGAAAAATACTTTTCGCTACTGTTGTAGATGCTACTTTACTAATTATAACGGTAAGTATAAAAAAAATTTCTAGGTGTTGAATTATTTGTACGAAGGTTCGCTGTGTACATATTAATATTGTGAGAGTATTTTTCATTTTCATCGTCTAAAGGATAAACATTTTAATTTTTCAGGTATTAATTAGTGTCCTTTTATGTCCTTTTTCAGAGTTTTCCGATCCAATTTTTCCTTAGCAAAAATTAAAAAGGAAGTGGCAACTTGAATTATTCGCGCAGTTATGGGCTTTGGAAAGATACAGATGATAAGTTACGGGAAACACGAAAATTTTCCATTCAAACGCCGCGATTTATTCCGTTGAGGGTCCTTGAAATAGGAATCAAGCACCGGACATGTAATGTACTCGGCGTTCTCTTTGATATGATAGCCCGCATGCCGACCTCGAGTCAAGGATTAAATGGTGTCCTTTTTGGGACCTTTCCGATCAAATTTTTATTTTAACAAAATGAGTTTTAGACTCGTGGGACCCCACTGATTCAAGACCAAGCAAAAATATCCTTACTGTATCTTTTTCTATTGGAAATGCTTAGGTATATGACTGAACTATTTCCACGTAAAAGCAAGATTTCTTCCACTTACGGACTATGTTTTTTCCCCTTTTACACATATTATTCACAAACTGAATGATTCTGTGCTTTATTCTTATATGCCGTTCGAAAGCTTAGGATTTGGGCCAACTTTTGTCAACTTTGCAGATTTGCCACTACAATGTACCGTTACGAAAAACGGGATTAATTTTGACATTAAAAATTGAAATTGACATTTTTGCAAAATTCAAAACGTAGTATCTAGGAAGATACGAAACCGTTCGAAACGTTCGATATGTCCTTTTATTGGAAATTTTGTGTACTTTCAGAAGAATATGAGAAATATTGATTTGGCTAAAGTGGAAGCTAGAAAATAGGAGCTTTTACAAAAAAGTCGTGCTTTTTGACAAGAATTACGAAAAAGGCAATTACTCCTTAACGGTAAAAGCTAGAGAAATAATTTTGGCGACATTTTTCCTAAAACATCCTGTAGAGTCTACCATTTGTCTATGGCTAACCAGTTGCGGGACACCCTGTATACAAAATTTTGTACCAGAGCGTGACTTACAAGTACGAAAAATGGGGTTTAAAGGTTGCTAGTACACGTTACTCAATATAAATACATTTTTGGAAATAGCCTTAGAACTGGCACCATTAAGCTTCCAAGCCAATTTTTTGAGTACAATTTCGTATAAACTTTTGAACATACGTGAAGAAGACTACAATTAGCTTTTATAATGACGTTCTAAAGGATAAATATTTTTATACCCTATACCCATAAGATGGTATAGGGTATATTGTTTTTGTTACGACGATTTATGTAACACCTCGAAGGAGCCGTGTGTCTGTCAGTTCGCACGATAACTCCCGAAATAATGAAGTTAGCGTTTTTAAATTTTGGCCAGACGATTGTTTTGGTAAAAGCTTCGATGGTATTGAAAATGGGCCTAATCGGTCCAAGGGAAACCTCCCATACAAATGACCCCTCTGGGATAGTTTAATTCGGCCATATTTTTTGACAGAATATCGCTTGCGACATGAAATTTTTATCATTGCCTAATTGTGACATATGCTTGACGTTGTGGAAAGTGGAGAAGGTCTGTCTACCCCTACATCCCCTACAAAGCAATATTCCGTCATATCTTTTGATAGAATGTCGCGAAATACTTCAAAATCATAGGAAATAATAGCTCCTGGATGCTTTTATAATATATTAAATATGTATGCGAATTCGACCCATCTGCCCCTTCCCCCCTTGAAAAAAATAAATTGAATATTTTCGGTTTTACGCGCATTTTAGGTCTGTACATGGGTATAGAGTATACACTCATAGTGCTATAATTTTATGTACTTAATTTCGTCGTCGTGCTCTGTGGCCATGATCGCTCGGTCGCTACTCTGTGAAATAGACACTCATAGAGAAACGAGTTTCCAAACTCGGCACGACTCGTCGCAAGTTTATTATTCAAAAGAAGATGATAAGAAATATTCTTATCGTAGAATAATAAACTAACAATGCGACTAGGAAGTGCTATGGCTGACAACCGTATCACACTCCGAATTCAGTTGTCTTTGTAACGTTGATGACTACATTGATGATGATGAATTTCGTACTCAAGACGTTTTGCGGCCAGACTCACAGTTTTCCAGATATTTGCAAAAAACCTGAATTTTACGCCTTTGCCACCCTTTCCCCCCTCAACCCATGACGCAATTTAGTGTAACTTTTTACTGTGTATACTTGGCAGTGTATTGAACAATTTGGCATCAACAATTTCTTCTTGTTTTGAATGAAATTACATGAGGAATCACAATCCGGTGCGTTTATGCGGAAGTTTCCGGACACCCTGTATAACATATATGTACATACATATAAGAATGTTTTTTCTTTAAAATGAATGTTATACAAAGGGTGTCCGCAAACAGCCGAACTGTAATGGATATGGAGTAATATTGGTCGTCAAAAATGATGACCAAGAGAGTTGTGCTTTTGATGATGATATCTAAATTCAAAGAAAGAAAAGATTAGCGTGGTCGCAGCCCCCTTAAGGCCACTCGAGCCATCTCAATCTACGTGCTCTCGTACAGAGCGTAGGTTTGAAATGATGGTTAAATGTTATAGACAAATCAGAAACTTAACATATTTTCGACAAATGTTTGCATACTAGAGTTTGTTTTGACGGTTGTCTGTTTAGGTTTTCAATGCTTTTATTTGATGGAGCGATTAGGGGACGCCCCCGACCCGTCTACTACGACATGCGGGACCACATTAAATGTTATAGTAATATAGTTTTAGTGCTCGTCTAGCGATGCACAAATAATAAAATCAATGGCTTAGTGCTCGTCTAGCGATGCACCTCTTACCATAATGAACACCTTGATGGTTGACTTTTTAGTGTTCTTTATTCTACAAAATATAGTTCCTTAAATACTAATTTCAATATACAGTTTTGCTTCACTGAGAAAAAAAATCCTGTAAATTAAAAAAATACGCATTTGATTCAAAGGGATTCAAATATGATTTTGCTTCATATTTGTTTCCCTTTGAATTATTGTATAATCTTTATTTCAAACGGATTTCCCTTTGAACTAATAAGATATTCCTTTTGAAAGTCTATCTATAATCACTTTAAATTAAAGTGATGCAGTGTCAATTTAATCAGGGGACAACCATAAATCGAAAGGATGGACTCTTTGTTTTAAAGGGATATCATTTTATTTAAAATTAAAGGATTTTTCTTATTATTTATCCAAATGCATGAACTCAAAAGTATACTTTAAATTACACCAAAAGGAGTAATTTTTACAGGGTGTTCTTTCCCTGTGAAAATTACTCATAGATGAGTTTTGTATAACTGACCTGGCTATAGGTGTTGGGGACATTTCATTTACCTCTTTACATAACAATGCATAATAAATTACCTACCTACAGTGGGATTCGATCCCGCGACCCTATGATTTGAAGACTAACGCCCCTACCTACTACACCACATAGACTATACGGGACGACGTTTTTAATTTATACCATACATTGTGACATCGCTCTACCACTTACTGCCGAGCCGACCGACTGCGCGTGTAAACAAAAAAAAATGACATTTTTCTATGTAAACAAAGCGATTTCATTTCATTTTAAAAAGATTTCCCATTGAAAATTTGGATTGAAGGGATCTCCCATTAATTTAAAAAGAATGAATTTGAATTAAAGCGATATCTATTTAAAAGGAAAGGATTATATTTAATAGGAATGTAACTCGATTTCAAAAGGATATCGAGTTAATTTTAAGGGACGTTATTCTTCTGGGTGTACACTAGCTGAATTCTATAATGAGTAATAATGCTATTGACTAGTACTCATAGTTCGATAATTGGGTCAAACTCGAATACGAAAAGTAAATGAACTTACTGTGCACATACTCAACTACGTGTGTATCTTCAAATGATAGTAAAATGCAAGTGTCCAATGTCGCGAATCGTTTCGGGTGACATGACATGCATTTTTTATGAATGAATGGAACGATACTTGAGTATTGCACAATGGTATAATATCTTATGATATTATGAGTTGAGGTAGTGCAAGGTTACAATGCTATTACAGAACAAACGCACAAGAAACTTATTTCCCATGTTGTTTCCAATAAAAGGTGTACGGAACGCACACCAAAGTGAGGTAGGTGCTTGTAAGACTATTTTAAAAATTGGCGTACAGCCTTAGGATCATATCTTAAAAAACTAAGGCTTTTTTGGCAATATTTGCATAATGTTACCAGAAAACATGAGGAAAAATGTCTACTGTGTTTATCAGATACTTTATCGAAACCCTGTATAACAAGGGATAAAGGAATGTTACTGGCGAGGGCTCTTTTTGTTTAATTTGTAGATGCATTTGTTTTTTTTTTCTACAAAATCGAAAAAATTCCATGCGACAAAATCATTTGTATTACGGCTGAACAATCATTTTTCCGGGGTTTCCCTTCGGCATTTAACTTAACAACTCCCCACCTCCAGAATATACAAAATTTGCGGCCGTCTAAACAGCAATTACACTTTTCTTTACAAATTTGTTCGTGAACTTAACATTTCTCTTATACTTACCTATATACTATATAGGTCTCTTGTGACGTAGATGTGCAGAACGAAACATTTTCGTACAGCTACCCGCGTGATCTAGTAGTCTATAGTTTTTGGATTTACAGGATAACGAAAATGGCGAAAATCTCATTTTTTGTTTCGCAATTTTCAATTTGCTCTCATTATATCGTCCAGAAACGCAAATCCAAAATTTTCACGTCAATAGAATCGAGAGAATATGTAGTTTTATATTTCACCCTTACCTTATATACCTTACGAAAACGCAGGTCTTAACTTGTAATACAGTAAATACCTATGGTGTAATGAATCAACTCGTCTCACTCATTTGTGCCAAAAACTGTTTTTTTTTTGGAAATTCCGGACCATAAAAGTTAATTTTTAGGGAATTTTAGGACTTGTGTAAGAATGCATTTGATGTGGTCCGTAATCAGTCCATTTTTGTGCGTTACTTGTGTGTAGGGTGTAAATGTTTTCAGTGTCAGCGAAATTGAGGAATTATTGAATGATAGTTCTGAAGATTACGAAACATAAATTGAGAAATGCGAAGGACATTGAATTGATTGCTCTTCCGCCGGAACGTGTAGATGCAATAAGCGACCAGGGACGAAGCCATCAGGGTTTGGTTTCGGGAGGGGTCCAAAGCTGGATATCAGAAATTTTATGGTATTTAGAAATCAGTATTTGCATGTTTCTATGGATAAGGGAGAGAAAAGTATTGAATTTTACCCACACTATAGGCGAAAACTGTTCATTTTGGACTAGAAAATTGTCATTTTAAATTTTGAAACATTTTGAAACTGATGATAAATATCTAATACGCCAGGAAATTTGAACAAAAATTTGGCCAGACTTCGGAAAAATTAGGGGAAAGCTAGATTTTTGCATGAGCCTTTCTTTCGAGGTCCTAAACAAGACTCCATAAGTCTCCGTCTCTACGAGTGCCGCTGGCGGTGCTACAAAGGGTCGAAGACCCTCGAAAACAGGGTTTTCTGAATATTTCGATAACGGTAGCATATTCAAAAAAGTATTGCATGGAAAATTTGAAGCTATTGGGCTTTCTCAATAAACGATGAAAAGGCCGAATACATTCGGGCACTCCTAACGGTGTCAGGAGGTATTTTTATGAAGGTTTCACGAAGATATCTGTAACGGTAACTCGTACTAATTTGTATGGAAAATTTGTAGCCTATGAAATACTAAAGAAAGTGGTCATATATTTCATATCAATACGTGCAGCCTTAAGGGTGCTTCGGGTCGCTTTTGGGTTTTCCGTGAATGGCGCTAAGACGGGGGAGTGTGCTCTATGGTCTTATAGGAGATAAATGTTGGTTTAACGTTAACTGACAACCACATTACATTCGGTAATATAAATAATTTCAATCGGATATAAATAAATATGTTTTGGGTTCCAAAAACCAGATTGAATTAAATATCAAGGCAGAGTATAGCGTATTAACGCTAAGCCTTACTGTACTGTAAAATGGGTTCGAGTTTAAGCGTGATGTTTTTCTGAATATTAGTAGGGGAACGTTATTATTCTTCGTCGCAGCAATCTCTTTTCGGAAGAACTTACATCTTAATTAGTGCAGAATTTTAGCAAGCCATACAAGCACTAAATGTAAATCGAAATATTTAATATTTACGGCGAAAGAATTCGATTTAATAATAAATCATAACCAAAGGTATGGAAATTTTGCAGATAAAAATAGGAATAAACGCGTAAACTTAAAATTAGTTAGTTTAACAAGTTTTAGTATTGTTTTACTTTTTTACTAAAAAAAATCTGCATATTCGCAGCGGAATGAGTGTTCAAAACTACAAAAAAAATCGATTATAATCAGCAAAGAATCGACTAGGGAGTAGTATGCGTGACAACTGCATCATACTTCGAGTTAAGTGATCGAAGAAACGCTTTTCACACTCATATACCTGTCAAAAATACTTCTCAAGGATTTGCAAAAAAAAAAGAGAAACGCAATGCAATTATGGTTGCGCTTTTTTTTGGTTTTTTTTTACGTATTTTTCATTTAAACTTCGGGGCTCACCGAACAACGATAAAATCTTTTGCTTCAAAAATCGCATTGCAGAAAACAAAGTTCATTGATCAAACGTCCGACTACTCGACCTTGCTCGATATTTATGGTAAGAAATCGTGCTCGTATACCCTATACCCATGAACAGACCTAGAAGGCACGCAAAACCCAAAATATTCAATTTCATATTTTTGGTAAGGGAAGGGAGGGGTAGATGGGTCGGACCTGACACATCTTTATTACCTTGTCAAGGCTTCCAACGGCTACCATTTGATACTAATTTGAAGATTTTCGCGAGATTCAATCAAAAGATATGGCTGAATATAACTTTGTAGCGGAAGTAGAGGTAGGGGTAGTCAGCCTACTCCACTTTCCATCAACTCAAAACAAACATTTAACCAAAATTTCAGACCGCTAGCTTCATTATTTCGGGAGTTATCGTGCTAACAGACAGACACACGGACAGACAGACAGACTGACATGGCTTATTCGATTCAGGGACCGACCCTGATCATTCATATATATACTTTGTCATACCTCCGGTGGCTCCTTTGAGGTGTTACATAATCTCGGCGTAACAAAAACAATATACCCTATAACATCTTATGGGTATAGGGTATAAAAATTAATATTTCTTAGATTTTTCAAAAAAACCTTATGCAATCGATTTTGTCCGTCCGTCCGTTCACTAAATAACTCGCGAACGGCTTAACCGATCGTCATGAAATTTGGTAGGAATGTGTAGAAAAGTAACAGTCTTTGGCACGAAATACTTAAAAGTTGGTAGGGCAAAGATAACAGGGTGTCCCGGACATTTGAAAATTGGTTCACAAAATAACTGGCGAACGGCTTATTCGATCGTCATGCAATTTGGTAGGAATGTGTAGAATGGTAACAGTCTTTAGTACGAACTACTTAGAAGTTGGTACGGCAAAGATAACAGGGTGTCCCGGTGATTTGAAAAAGTCGACTTTTTTCGTTTTTATCGGACATGGACATATGGGTACTCAAGATAAAGAACTCGATGGGTATATTTCATATTAGTTGCTTTTTTTCCAGTTAGGAGTAACGGTAACGGAGTTATGGGCATTTCAAGCCAAGCTTTCTTTTTCACCTCCCTTTTCCTAAACCGCTACAAGTACCGATATGTGACTTTGCACAAATGTTGTTTAGCATGAGCTTATATACGTTAAATACTAAAACTGTTGACTTTTGCCAATAAAAAGAAAATAATAGTAAATTTGCAAAATTTATATTAGTGCGTGTGCAGCCCCAGTTAAGTCTGCAAATTTGAAAATTATGATGACGGTTTTGAAAATTACATATGGAATATGTCTGAAAATTTTCATTCGAATATCTTTATCGTAACCGAAAATATGGGGAATAAAATACAGTAGAACCTCGATTATCCGAACCTCCATTATCCGAAGCCTCTATTATCCAAACTCCCAGCGATGGCAATTTTTTCCTAAGTATGTAATCAATCAATTTTCCACCCTCCCAATCTCAACCAGTGGCGGATTTACACATTTACCGCTAGTAGGCTGTTGACATTTTGCCGCCCCTACCAAGCTCTACGAGAATATTGCTGAAGGGACATTACCAGAATCAAGTGTCAAGGCGTTTAGCGTTTTTGTCGTTTCCCACCCAATCAAGTTGTGCAAAAATGTGCGGAACACTATTGTTTTTTTGAGTCGAGAATTAATACTCCAGGACGAACTTCTTTGATTAACCTTCATCTATTCTCAAATTTTTCCTTTACACTTTAATAGACTAGTGCTTTCGACTTCGTGGGTTCTGAGTATTCTTCTATTTTTATGTGATAGATAAGTATAAAGAAAAAGCGGTCTAATAATTCCTTGGTTGGAGCGTCGGTTTGAAGGGTAGGTTCTTCTTCTTGATAGTGTCCCGCTTTTAATGCACAATTGAGCAATACTCAGGGCGGGACTTAGCCTCTATGGCGCCTGTGGGCCGACGACATATCTCCGCCCTCCGTCACTGTAAGCTAAGACAATTTCATGATTTTTAAATTATTTAAATTTAAAAGAGTTAAAATTGATGTTGATGTTATTTGGCAAAAGTTTTGCTTACTGATTTTAATTATTTTAAATGATTTTTGGCATCGTTGGTATTGTATATTTTTCACCGCAGAAAAAAATACAAATTCAACAATTAAAACGTCAAAATTTTTAAAATGTCTTTTAAACCTTTTCACAAGATGGATACATACATATTACCTACTTAAAAGCTTGATAGTCAATATAGCATATAAAATCGAGAGGACCCCTCCCGAAACCAATTCCTGGTTACATCCCAGCTAATTTTAAGTAGGGAAAACTAAAGTAGTAACAGAAAACGCGAAAATATGAACTTGCTTTTACTAGGGTTGCCTATTCTAATTGATCAACTAACCCAGAAACTAGTTTAGAACGAATGCTAATTTTTGACAATGTAGTCTTTGTAAAAATTGTTTTGTTTATGAAGGCATTTCCCGTTATACAAAAATTGAAAACTGTTTCAGACTTTGTATGGATCTTTAAATTTGGATTGAAGCATAATATCTGGATCCAAACAAAGATTATGTATAGGTATACGTCCGAACAATTTTTAATTTTTCAAATGATCAATACAATAGGGATATCAAAACACAGAGTGTGTCGAGAGATAAGTTGCTTGCTTAGATTAGGCCGGCTCGGATCGCGCATATAACGAGTCTGTCCTTCTTTAAAAATTCCGAAATTGCACCGCAAAACATCCAAAGTGTTTCTCATTTTAAGAAAATTGACATGGTTTGCGCTTGCAATTTTTTTTTTTTTTTGCATTTGGTCATCTTTGAACGGCTGTAACTTTTGAACGCGGACAGCTATGGAATATTCAGCAAAAAGTGCACTAAAATACGCCCTTCAACGCATTTTTTGGAAAATCGAACTATGATTCTTGCTCCTTTCTTTTTACGAATTATTTGTCCTTTGGCTTTGGGTCTCATGAAAAATTGAAACCGTTTGTGCTTGGGCCTCCTTTGCAAGTTTGTTATCCTAAGGTCGCATCTTAGAAGGTAGCTTTTGAAATACGACTTTGACATTTCTAGGAAAATGTGCGCCATAATATGCTCTACATCAGCATCCTGATCCTTTCTATCCATTTTTTTTTGTGGGAAATCGATCCCGTTTGCACTTGGTCCTCCTTTGCGATTTGTTTGCCCTTGTGAAGCGACTGTATCTTTTGAAGAACAGCTAGGACCTTCTGAAATAGGAAGAAACCTTATCTTTAGAGTCGATTTGCGCTCTCCGGTGGATCCTTCTGACCAAAGACATTATTAATTTTTTTTATCTGGTGGGATTTAAAGAGGCTTGCTGTCAGGAAATAGGAAATAGTAAAGTACTCGTATATTAAAAACATGTCCAGCATTTAATGTAGATTCTGGAGTTTGATTGCTTCACCCAAAACATCCTCGCATATGGTAGATTCCTACCCTTGTTTAATTGGAGCAGAATTTTGCGTGAAGTGTGTGCAATGAAGTCTAGTTCATACGATAACTGAAATTTTTATATGAATGAGTATTACATATTTACATTACAATGTAAGTGTGTGATTGGGCACCCTGGAATACGCCTAGGTAACTAGAAAAAGATTAGGAAAAGAGCGTTAAAATGTTGTCTAATTATGACTGCTCCTTGAGTTTCCCAAAATTAATCATTCACAGAATTTTAAGCCAACAGAAAGTTTCAAAAATTGCCGCCCTTAAAAATCTGCCGCCCTGGGCACTTGCCCATATGGTAAATCCGTGCCTGGAAATACTGATAGAATCGAATATGTTTTTTTTTATTAAATAAAGATGTCAGATAAATAAAAATAAGGGAAAAAATTGAATTTCAGTCTGCAAGAAATTGACTAAAAACGGCTTTTCGCAGATTCGTTTTCAATAATAAAACGTTCCTAGTGTTTGAAGCTCCGACATAACGGTGACAAACACACTTCAAACACTGCTCCCAAAACGTATCTCATGAAAAGGATAAATTCTATATCTGGCGTTATAATTCGTATTTGGAATTCAGTTTTCCACGGTATTAAATGTTTACAATGTGTTTAACTCAAAAAAAATATTTGCTCCAAATTTGCCGCCCCCGTAAAATCTGCCGCCCTAGGCTCCAGCCTACTCAGCCTACTGGTAAATCCGCCACTGATCTCAACACTCGTTCGCCTTATACATACGCTTGCGCGTCGCAGCACTGCCATCTTAAGGTACGTGTTCGTAGAGACGACTCTTGGGATGATCGCTCAGCGATCGTAGTTTTGCATCCAATTCCGAGCCATATTTGCATATTTTTGTAATGGTGTTACTTTCCATGTGTCGACCATAACATGTCTGTATAGAAAATATGCGCGTATAGTGGTCAGAACCGATGGTTTAACTGCGATCGCTGAGCGATCATCACATGAGTCGTCTCTACGAACACGTACCTTTAAAGGTATATTTTCCTCGACACGACCCAGCGGCTCTACCGACAGCGACTCGCTCATTCCATATGAAAATTCGTTTTTAGAATGAGAGAAAAATGAGTTTTTTATGGAATGAGCGAGTTGATGATGCTAGGGCCGCTGCAGTCGTTTCGAAGAAAATGTACCTTAATTCTTAATACATACATACATGTTTTCATTACATTCTTTATCGTTGCGGAAAATGCTCAGTTTACTTTAACGCTAGGAAAATCATATGGTGTATACGTATTAAAATGCCATTGTAAGTGGCTATAATGAATTTCGGCCGGTGTTTTCCAGAATTCTTGGCTTCCATATGCAAATTAAGGAAACATAATTTCCTTGTATGTACATACACAATATGTAGTATTAAAGTAATACATACATAATGAATAATAATTTTTTTTTCATTTTTTCGAGGTTTTTTATACATGTATTCAACAACCTCGATTAATCGAACTTTTCGATTATCCGAACCACCCCTGAGACCAATTAGTTCGGATAATAGAGGTTCTACTGTATGTATTAAGCACATAGGCGTTTCACAATACCAGGGCAGCGTCTGAAGCATTTGTGCACTGCATATCTTGTGACTGGACCAAACAATGAACATTTACTTTGGTAGGAATACATAAAATGGTAAAAGTGTTTGTCACAAAAACTTATGAAG
Organism: Microchrysa polita; assembly: GCA_949715475.1. Lineage (NCBI taxonomy): Eukaryota > Metazoa > Arthropoda > Insecta > Diptera > Stratiomyidae > Microchrysa > Microchrysa polita. Next base: position 76,838,242 of record OX454421.1, on the reverse strand, counting down.
TGTGTAGTACCAAATTAATTCATTTCATATAAGATCTTGTTTCTTGATTCGGAGAAACGGTAACGCATTTACAGCTAATAAATTCAGTTAATATGTGTCCATGATAAATAGTAAATCTATTTTTGGATTGATCTAACTAAAAGTGTTACAGAATGAAAGGCGTTAGCCTTTAATTCTGAAATCCGTTTATTTAGACCAATCCAGAAATAGATTTAAAAGAAGCTTTTCATTAATATTGTGCATAGTTCTTATTTCTTGCCTATAAAATATATGTGCAAAATTATTCACTATGTAAGTATCCAAATTCTAAAAAACCCTGGTATTGCGGGCGCAGCCCTCTGTATGCCAGAATTTTTTTTAATGAGGTGCCGATTGTCTCCCTCGTTTTCTTCCTTTCTATTTTTCACACACTTTGACACTTTTGTTTTGGTGTCCCACAGAAATTATAGCCGCGGGTCTTCAATTGTCTAAAACAGATTCGCCGAAACAGCCAGGAACATATAAATAATTAAAAGAATTTAATTTTCCACATGGAAATACTCTTTCTAGGTCCTCTCTGTTGACCTTAATTTTAATGTTCGAATACGTTAGCTGAATATTAATTCAGCGCAATTTTCGAAAGTATCTTTGTATGAGTGCGAGATCACTTCGTGCTCTGCGGTTATTTTAGATTATTTTTGTCAGTTTTAACCCTCATCCAGCGGGATAGGTACAGGTGTACCTTTTTCGTTTTTAAAACACCGTAACTTTTTTGCTATGGGTCCGATCGGGCTGAAATTTTCTGACATCTCTACGATTTTAGTTTAAAATAAGTATTCCAAATTTCAGAAATGTGTGACCACCCATCCCCAAGTTAGGGAGCAAAATTAATCTTACACCCTTTAACGGCGGCAAAGGTACATTTGTACCTTCATATATTTTGTATGAAAGAAAATTTACAAAAAACGAAAATAAAATATTTTTGGTGAATGCTCATGCTTAGAGAGATTTATTATAGCATCAATAAGTTGAGAATCGAGTGATGTAAAGAAGTATTTGATTTACGAATTTTATTTGTAATGATCAAGGTCCTTGGAGATATCGATCTATAAGGACTAGGCTAACTCGTACAGCGGTTTTTTGTTATTTGACATCAATCTTTTACTAGCATACCAAACTTTTTGAAGTAATGGCTTGGGGCAACCAATACAATGTATTACGCCTTCTTTTCCCCATAACATCTAGTGAAAATTAGGTTTGTAACAAATGCTAAAATTTTGGATTTTAGCGGTTGATTTTCTTTACCACAAATTCCCATAATTTGTATTACATCACCTAATATTTATTATTTGTGTAATTCGGGACCTCCACCCGAGTTCCTTTTGAAGTTTCAGCTGAAAACCAGCAGAAACATCCAACCAAATTTCTAAATGGATGTTTGGGTGGTACATAAACTTGGTTGAATTGTACGTCGGTACCATATATAGATACCGATAACTGCTATAGAATATGCCACATGTCTTCGGTTTCTTGTGTTAATTTTTCAATCGATCCTTGGATTTAATAACATATACGAGCAAATATATTACAATTAACCAACAACAATCACAATTAAAATTTTAGATATTTTTCTACTATAGGAATTGGCCTGAGTTTAGATTTACAAAGATTAGAGACTGAAAATTACACTAGCCGATTCTACTTGCTTGTTGCTTGACAGGACCTTTCTTTCGTATAATAACACATTTACTCATTTCGCCAATATATTTAATGCTTCAAATATTGTTGTTTTATGGAAAATAACGAGAATGTGATACACTGCGTGACACCAAAAAACCGTCAAAAAAACTGAATGCTATTTTGGTTAGCTATTGGTTCCCATATGACAAAAATGCAATTAATTTTTTTCCTGACCCTCAGGTTTTCGAGTTACACGCCGAAATCTTTTTTAATGGTCCTCATATAGTATCTGCTACTCAATTACTGCAATTTGCAATAAAATAAGTAAATTTCTTGTCAGTATCATTAAGAGGACTCTTGGATATAAAAATCGCCGAAAATAAATATAATTTGCTCGGTTATTTTATTTTTATTCCCTTTTATTGTGACTTAAAACCGTGAAAAACCATATTTTTTATCTTTTCGCGGCTACATATCTTTACGTAACTTTAATATTTATTATATTTTTACCTGATATACTCGTTTTTTATTATCCTTATATTATCCCTTTTGTTTTTACCTGTCATATTTTTTTTTTATTATCCTTATAATACCCCTTAAAGAGCGAAAACCGTCATGTACAAAAATTAAAAAAAAAACTTAAAAAGATATTGTTATGGTATAAATAGCACGTGTTGTAATAATTTACCTTAAATTGGTTTACAATATGGAATCTGAAAGAAGTATTCGCAACCTGTGCAAAAATTCACCAAATAAATTTTGCTACGTGTGTGGCAAATATATTGTTAAATCGCTAGAGAGAAAAGTAACACAAAAATTAAGGGATGCTTATTTTGGCCGCGTTGTGTGTCAGGATAAGCCTTGGATACCCGATTTTTTTTTGCATATCGTGTTGTATGTCACTGCACTCTCAAAAAACTGGAAAACAAGAAATGCCTTTCGCGGTTCCAACACTTTGGAGCGAGTCTAGCAATCATCACGACGATTGCTATTTTTGTGTGTTCGATTTTCGGGGTGCTACGAAAAAGCATAAGTATAAAGTGGAGTACCCTATAGTGAGTTCTGTCACGAAACCTGTGCCTCACAGTGTAAACAGCACTGTTCGCCCTCCTCACAGTGATAAAAGTAACGACCCTCAGGATACACAGTTTTTCCCCTCTCCTTCATCAAGCGATCAACGAAAACCACAGCTAATTCGCCAAGAGGAATTGAATGATTTGGTACATGGTACATGGACTTCATTAAAAGCTGTTCTAAAAGGATTCTTAGGAAATCACAAAGCCGAAAACGCAGAACTTTTAGTAACAAATATGTTTAGATATAAAGAGATGGGGTGCAGAATGTCTTTGAAATTCATTTTTTTCACTCCCATTTCTCTTTCTTTCCTGAGAACCTTGGAGCCGTAAGCGATGAACAAGGTGAGCGGGTTCATCAGGACATAAAAAGGTTTGAGGAACGTTTTCAAGGTCATTGGGATGCAGCGATGTTAGGAGATTATTGTTGGCGCTTACAGCGAGAAGACAGTTCTAAACATAGGAGAAAAAGTTGATTTTGTTTATTTTTCCCTTAAAATAAATGTGTTTAACAATTAAGTTTATAATTTTAAGTATTTAAATATGTTTATTATATTGTTTTATGTCCGTTTTACCAAAAAAAAAAATTAATAAATAATAACCGATTTGTTACTGGAACTTTATTTTGTATTATTTTCTTGGAATATCAATATCTTTCCATATCTCTGAAACTGGGGGGTCAAGGGAAAAAGTAAATATGAGGTTTTAGTAAGAATTAAATGAGAATTAAAAAAAATAAAAATTGGAGATGACGGTTATTTTTTTTTTTAATTTGTCACACAGTGTAATTATTGACGTTTTTTTAGTTAGCGATAACGGGTTCTAGTAACAGAATAATATATTGGGGGCAGGGGGGTAAATTTTAACTTAAGACTCCACAATTTGCAAATCAAACATACCAAATTCTTCTAAAATCATTAATGACTTAATTTGAACCGTTTTCTACTTTTCATTTGTAAATCAATTTTAGATTTCGTCAAATTAAAATTCCAAGCAACCCATTTTTTCAATTTTCTTTTTAAAATTTTGCCTATTTCCTAAATTTACCCAGTCCAAAAATTAAATCCGCATAAACCCAACTTCTTAAAACATTCACTTCGGCAAAAACAGTTACTAATTTGTGACTAGTCAACATTATATAACGGTTTTACGGTCAAAATTCATACAAATAGTGAAGATTTTCATACAAAATGTACTAAGGTACAGGTGTACCTTTGCCGCCGGCAAGCGTTGTAAGAATCTGCCGCTGGATGAGGGTTAAAAAGAAATCCTACAACCGTAGTATTAGACGTTTATGGTCCTTTTCATGCTACTTATACACGAAACAAAAAAAAAATTCACAAAAAAAATGTTTTCCTCCAATCCAATATAAATATTACCTTAATATCCCTTGGCTGTTTCATCTCCTGCCTCCGAGGCGAAACTCCCGGTTGATCTGCATACACTATATTTCGCACTGAGCCACGAAATCGTGGCTCAAATATTACACTCGGCAGTGCCAGAAGAGCAAGTTTCGTATTGTACCTGAAAATATATAAAAAAAAACACAAGGATAAAGAGAAATATTTATGTTATATGCATTTTTCGTTTATTTTTCTTTTCATTTTTTTTTTGTTTCAGAGTTTGTATGTATACAAAATGCAATAGTGCAAAAGTCGAAATTGTTGCAAACTTCCGTATAAGCGGCATACGACGTAAGCAGAAAAAACACGAGGATCCACTACAATCCAAAACTTTTTAAACTCTAACCCAGCGCTTCCCTTTATAGATCTATGGTGAATTGTATGTACAGAGTATATTCGTCGTATCTATTTCCTGTTGTAGTATTATGAATAGTATAGAATGCAATGCGCAAGATACATCCATCGTATATAGGAATGAAAAATGTTTCCAATTTTCCGCGTTCTTAATCAGAAGCTCTTGTTATATGCACTTTGTGCCACACCGCACAAATGCATCCATAGTCGGATTTTATCGTATACACCGTTATAATATTACGAGAGCATGTCCTGGCTTTTGTGGAATCGCATTTACGAGTGCATAAAATAGGAAAATGACTATTCGTGGAATTTGAGCGAGAAATGCAAAATGGGTTGAAATCACTGTTTCAGAATTCAGTTTGTTTAATTGTCGAAATAAACAAGGTACCTATGTATGGAAAAGGACTCGAAACAACGGGTAACGGTAGTATAGCAGTGCATTGTTAGCGTGTAACCGAATTCTTCTAGACCGCGCGGGCAAGTGAACAAGCGGTTTTGCATAGTACGTAAAATGGTTTTAATTATATTTCAATAGTATTTACTCAATTGCAAAAGACTCACTGCATGATGTGAACGAAATCAACAAGGAGTTTCGACTTAAATGCCTGGCAACCGAATTTTGGTGAAGCCCTGATACATTTGATTGTATTGGTTAAGAAATGAGAGCTAATGTTCTTTTGCTGTAGTACTGTGCAATTGTGAGTAGTAACATTGAAAAATAACTAATAGAACTCTCACTCTATATAAAAAAGTCCCCATCCAGAAAGTACCTATGTGTGAAATTTGTTCACACGTATACTATAGGCATACTATAGGGTACACGAAATTATCAGACTTGTTCTCAAATTTCATTCATCTTAGTCCAGTCAAAATATGTATCCCAATTCAGGTATCGAAATAGAAAAAATAGATAAGGCAAATTTTTGTTGTTTTTGATTCAGTGGGCTGCCAGGAGTCTAAAACACATTTGTTAAAAACAAATTTGGACGGAGTCGTCCCAAAAAGGACGAAAAAGGATACTCCTTAATCCTTGACCGGAGGTCAGCATGCGGGGTATCATATCAAAGGGGACGTCGAGTACATTACATATCTGGTGTCCGTTTCCTGTTTCAAGGACCCTTAACGGAATAAAACGAGCTAAAATGGAAAATTATCGTGTTTCCCGTATATCTTTCCAAAGCCACAACCACGAGAATAGTTCAATTTGTCACTACTTTTCTGACTTTTCAGAATCTTAAGATTCTACCATTAAATTTGCTAAGAAAACAATTTATCAGAAAGGTCTGAAACAGGACATAAATGGACACTAATTACACACCTTGATCGAACTTGGGAATGCGGGGTGTCATATCAAAGAGGACGTCGAGCACATTCCATATCCGGCGTTTGCTACTTATTTCAGAGACTCCCAAAGGCGAAATTTGTAGGCATGTACTCGACGTTTTCTTTGATATGACACCCCGCATGCCCATGTTGGTCAAGGTGTATAATTAGTGTCCTTTTATGTCCTTTTTCAAAGCTTTACGATAAGTTTTTTCTTAGAATTGATTGGTACAATCATACGGTATTATCGATTTTGAAAAGTGAGAAAAGTAGTGAAAACTTGAATTATTCTCCTATAGTTATGGCCTTGGAAAGATACACGGGAAACACGATAATTCGCTGATTTCCCATTTGAGCTCGATTTATTCCGTTAAAAAGTCCTTGAAACAGGAAACAGACACCGGATATGTAATGTACTCGACGTCCCCTTTGATTTGATACCCTGCATGCTGACCTCCGGTCAAGGATTAGGGAGTATCCTTTTTTGTCCTTTTTGGAACCTTTCCGATACATTTTTTTTTAGCAATATGCGTTTTAGCTTCCTGGGAGGCCGCTGATTCAAAAATAACAAAAATTAGCTTTTACTCTATATTTTCTATTTGGATGCCTGAATTGGGATACATATTTTGACTGGACTAAGATGAATGAAATCTGAGAACGTGTTTTTCTCTTTAGAATGTTGATTACACGATGATAGCCGAATCATTTCTTGTCAAATTTTTCAAGTAAAAACTATTGGATGTAAAGTGGTAAATACTGTTTACCTCGAATCTATTTTTCTAAGATGTAGGCAAATGCATTTGAATTGGTGTGCAAGTGGGTTTTTTTGTCATTTTATGTCATAAAGTGCATGTTTTAGTTTAGAGTACACGTCGTGAACGGTCGGCTGTAATTTTTGCTCAATTTTCATTCAACCGACACGAGCGGAGCCGACAAATTGTTTACAAATTTCGCGAATGTGAATTGAACAAAATTTAGTGAAACGCGCAGTTTTTTTTACAGTTGTTTATTCGCCAGTGTCACGCAGTGTATTTGTAAGGTTCGGCAAGTGTATATTTATACATTTTATGTTATAAATTAGTATGTGAAATCCAGTGTCCACTTCGTGACCAGTCGGCTGTCATTCAAAACACATTGGGTATGTCTAAACGTGAATAAAAACAAAAAACAGGTTTTTATAGCTTGCTCCTCGCGAATCTCTTCTTGTTGTTCTTGTTCGCATGTAGACAGGCCCATTGCTTTGCAATGTTCTCAACCTGCAACGAGAGAATAAAATTCTCGCACACATATTCAACGGAGAGATAATATCTATACTCATACAAACATTTTTTTCGGAAAGAGGTACAAATACAAACACATTCTTTGGAAATCAGAGATTTTCTTTTGCACTTTTCTATACGCGATTGCCTACTTGTAATATTGCCGTCACGCTCTTGCAATTTTTTTGTTAGAAAAATAGCTAGTATGGAGTGAGCCCTCTATGTATTTATCCTCATTGGTAGTAATAAGCTATTTCACTAGTATTGCTTGTAATTAGCAGCAATGAGAAAAAGCCCTCTTGATACTGTCTGATACAGTCTGAAAAATGAGCAGGATTTTGGGTATTTTTGATAAATCAAAGCACAACACACGTCTAGATTTTGTTCCTGTAATAGTAGCATTTTCAAAATAAAGCTTTTCTCATTCCTACACTTATTTAATAGCCAGTGAATTGTATACATAGCCTTGAGAGCCGAAAACATTTCTGTAAAAATAGCCTTTCACCTTGAATCTCAAACAGCATTATTAAAATATTGTCGAAATCAAAGTCGTACAATTGAAACTCTAATTGCGCTGTGCACTTTGAATATTCAAATTTTGAAAAGAAATCAAATGTCGCGTACATAATTCCCTCTAATCATGACATCAAACTGAAATTCAGTCAGTCCTTTTAGTCGATTTCGTCACACACACACACAAATCCATAGCCTTGAAATATGAACACGCGGATCTAACCTTGTCCTTGCATTTTGAAATAAATATTTACACAAACAGCGAAAACCAATACCGCGCCGCACCGAGTGGATATAATACTCCTATAGAAATGCTTTCCGCAGGCCTATCAAGGTCGTCGCCGCGGTCTAACTGTAAAGAATGCTCATAATTCCTGGAGTCATGAATAATATTGTAATTACAAGAGAGTCTATGCATTTGAAAGTTATTAAGTACAAAGAGAGAAATGTTGGAGCATAGACATGGACGTCAATGTCAATCCGAAATTACTATTTGCACGCTACACAAAGGCAGAAAAGGAAGGATCCTTCTCTTTCGACGTGTGTTTTGGCAGAAATCATTAGGAATGCATTCAATGTGGAGAATTTTATTAAATCTTTTGACGAATTAGATGCGGACGTTTTGAAAGGCACAAAACGATGATTTGGTCTCAGCGCAGTCTTTTGATGAATGGCCTTCAAAATTGAAAGATAGAGACAGAGAGAGATTTCGGGATACCAGCGCGACTGAAAGGTATTATACGTGGAGCGAATATTGTCCTTAATGGAAACTCATTACCGTGGGCTTGTGCACTTTGGGTTGGCCTTTTATCCTCAGCAGGGCAGGGTTTGGCATTCGCAGTTTGGTGGAAAAGCACTCTTTCAACACCTTTTCTCAATTCAGGGGATTATTTCGAGCTGCGCAAAGATCCTGTTCCTGAGTCCATCACGAGGGTTGAAAAGGTGCTCTTCTATCATCGATCACCCATCCAAACTGCAAATGTTGAGCCCTGCCAAGCCGCGGATAAAAGGCCAATCTAAAGTGCAACAGCCCGGTAACAAGTTCAGGGAAATCGTCGCAGCCACTAACTCCCCGAGGCAGAACATTGCGAAATGGCTACTCCAGAGGTTCAACACTCTAGGCGGAAGCAGATCTATAAGAAGTCTGTCGATCTCATCGCTGGGCCCCATTTGACCAGAAGAGCAGCTGGTATCGTCTGACGTCAAGGCGCTATTCCCCAGCATCCCGGTAATGGACGCTCTCAACCACCTGCAAGATTAGCTGGTATCGAAGGGCCCTTCATCACCTGCCTGGAGGAGAGAAGGTAATCAGTTCATGAGACTCGCTAAGGTGTGCATGACAGAGAACTACCTCACTTTCCGGGGTCAAGGGCACCAAAGGGGTAGCCATAGGGAATCCACTCTCTCACTTCGTAAGTGAGATATTTATGAACAGGACAGAGGAACAGCTGGAGGAGAGGGACCAATTGCCAAAATTCTGGGTAAAATACGTGGACGACGTGCTGGCGATCATCGACAAGGAGGAGGGCGATAGGATCTTAACCAACCTGAACATGGTGAAGAAGAACATCCAATTCACGATGGAAACAGAGGATAATGGTGAGCTTACATTCCTGGACCCTTAAATCATCAGGACAGCGGTGGTATCGAATTAGACGTTTATCGAAAACCAACACACACACAGCAGACTATCCCCTCTAATTCTAAACATGGCTTTCCACAGAAGACGGCGCCGTTCGATCCATGACTCACCGCCTATACACCGAAAGGAACGATTCGAGAAAGAGCAGGCACATGTAATCGAAACCGGCCGGAAGAACGGATATGAACCACGGGTGATATCAAGGCTCATCCGAAAGAAGAAGACCGTGATGGACGAAGGAGCAATGACGCAACGCTACAACGGGACGAACAGCCGATGAGGAGACTTCGCATATATCAAGGCATAGGTCTGGGCATGGTTTCGTCAAGCATACGAAATCAAATTGGCAACAAACTAGGCTCGACTAAGGACAAGAAAGGAAAACATGAAGACAGCGGTATATACAAGGTCGCTTGCGAAAAAAAAAGTCTGTAGGACAGACAAAACGACTAGTAGCAGTGAGATGGACCGAATACGTAAGGGAGGCAAATGTCTTTTTCGTTTTTATATGCTATTTCGAGTCAACGTTATCTGACCAAAAACAACAAAGTTGTAAAAGTTACCCCGCCAAAGAAAAATTCATCTGCCGCAAAAAGAATACATATCACTCCAATCTGCTGCTCATATCTAATTTTGTTTGCTGGATGTACTTTTGTTTTAGGTGTAAATGCTGGAGAAGTTTAAATGTACAGGACAATATCAAATATCACAGTGCCCCAATGGTTTAATGTCCGAATGTCCCACTACCCAAGTGTCCCAATCTCCCAGTATCCGAATATCCCAATGTCCCAGTCTCCCACCTAATGTCCTAATATCCCAATGTCTAATTCTCCTAATGTCCCAAGGTCCTAATGCCCCAATTTCCTAATATCCCAGTACCCCAATGTCCCAAATGTCCCAGTATCCTAATGTGATAATATCCCAATGGGCCAATGTCCTAATGTACCAGTGGTCAGTTTCCCAATGTCGCAGTATACCAAGTGTCCCAAGGTCCCAATAGCCTAATGTCCTAATATCCCAGTGTCCAAATGTCCCTGTATCTCAGTGCCCTAATGTCCCAGTATCCCAATGTTCCAATATCCCAATGTGCCAATATCCCAATGTTACAATGTCCCAATGTTCTAATATCCCGATGTTCCAGTGCCCCAATGTTCCCACGTCCCAGTTTCCCCAGTGTACCTAATGTCCCAATGTCCTAATGTGTTGATGTCCTAATATCCCAATGTCCTAATGACCCAAGACCCTAATGTTCACATGTTCTTATATCCCAGTGCCCCTATGTGCGAATATCCCGATGTCCCAATGTCACAACATTCCGATGCCTCAGTGGTCCAATGCCCCTATGTACCAGTCTCCCAGTGTCCTAATGTCCCAATATCCTGATGTCCCAATGCCCTAATATCCCGATGTCCCAATGCCCCAATATGCCGATGTCCCCACGTCCCTGTTTTCCCATTGTGCCTAATGCCCCAATGTCCTAATGTCCCAAGACCCTAATGTCCCAATTTCCTAATATCCCACTACCCTATTGTCCCAATTTCCTAGTATCCCACTACCCCAAGATCCTAGTCTCCCAGTCTCCCGATGTCCCAATATCCAAATGTCCCAATGCCGCAGTGTGTTTTAAAAAATGGTCAATGCGATGAGCCTATAGACGCAATTGTTGGAAATCTTTTGTTAACTTTACCTACTAATTAACCGTTATTCCATCCACTTATCTAAATGGAAGACATTGATTCTTTAGAAGGACCACCAGAGGATCATTCGTTCCAAATTTCATAAAAATTCCATCACGAAGAGAGACAGTAGAAGCAAGTCTTTCTGCAACTGTAGACTTCATTCTGAAATTGGGTTACTCGCTTAAGTCTGTGAGGGTGAAAATTTCACCGTTTATTGCCTATATCTTACCCATTATTGTACCGATCGAAGATTTTATTTGGAAAGGCACTAGAACAGGATATGTGGAATATTTTGGTAAAAAATTTTTTTTGGGGGCTGTTGCCTGGAAGGTTGTAGCCTGGTCAAACAAAAAAGCAAGTTGTCTCCGGTATTCGTAGACTTGTTCGCTTTCGTTTTTCTTTTTCCTTAGGCGGGCGAGACGCTATCGCGTCTCTTGATATTGCGTATCATTTCGGAGTGTATATAATGTTGCAAACACTATATATTTCCTATTCGGACATGTACATTTTGGATCACGCCGAGATTTGACCTCCGGGCCGCTAGATTACTAGCATCGTAGAGTGCGACTCAATCAAGTGAGCCACAGAGCATGAGGAAAATGTCGCAAAAAACAAGGACCCCAGCTCGCTAAAATGGATGGTAGTACGACACATTGTAGAGACAGGACACGTAATCACATGGGAAAACGTAAATATAATTCATAGGAGTCAACGCCGAAACTCGGTGCATTGAAAAGCCTTGCCATTCTAAAGCAACCGGAACACCGTAGGATGAATCACGACACAGGAAATGTACAATCAAAGCTGCTGAGAAATCTGACCGAGTCAGGTACCCGACACTCCGTTTAAAAAATGGGGTGTAGCAGTAGGGTTATTAGCCTCTAAATACTCAGCTAGTGGGAATTATTACTTTGAAATCTCATGTATATAAATCCAGTCAACACCGAATGGAATCCAGTGGATTTTTACTGAAGATGGGTACAACTGGTACCCGAAATGATCATCTAGGTACAATAAAAACCACTAATCCCGTCTAAAGTCTAGTACTGACCTCGAGAGTGAAATTTTTCGCCGCTGCGATTTTTTCAATGAAAATGTATTCTTACTATCGTGGAATATGTAGGGTATGCGGTGGAATTCTATAAGCTGCAATCCGAATACAGTTCCATAATTTTTCTCGGCCATTTTATGTTTTTTTTTCTGATTCCCCGATTATTTCAACGTGAAATGTCAAAGAACCGGGAAATCGAAAAATAAATACATAAATGTCTGAGGAGATTTATGGAACTGGTCTCGGATTGTAGCTTATGGAATTCCCCACCGTTTGTGACATATTCGAGGACAGTTAGTATCCATTTTTATTGATAAAATCCCTGAGCGAAAAATTTCACTCTCGATATTAATTCAGCCCTTTAGGAAATACTACCTTTTTTTTTACAGGCGAGGAAAATATCGCCACCACTGGAAGTTTTTTACGCCATTGTATCTTTATCAAAAGAGACAGGATCGAACGAGTCGCAGTCTTATATGTAAATTCGAGTCGCACACGGGACAACGCGTCGTTCATTACTTGTATCCGACAATAATATTTCGTTAAAAGCCATTCAGTAGTTTCTCATTTGTTGCCCATTCGCTAAAGTGGTGACACCTGTGAATACTCGCGACTTAATCTTACAACGATTTTTCGAATCAATTCGACGGCAAACGTGACGATGCCATTCATTAAAATCATAATTTGCTGATCGTTAATAGTCTAAGAAAATTGGACCAAAGTATGACCATCGAACGGCAAAAGTCCTACATTCGGATAAAATTTATTTTGTTAGGCTAGCGCCGAAATAATTAATTAAACTCTAATGTGTTTTATATCATTGGAAAGGTAATTTTATGTAGTTTTTATCGTCCCTTTGTGTATCTCTTACCGTTTTTGAAATAATCGCAAAAAAACGAAAAAATGCCCCCTTTCCCCCTTTTTTTAAGGTTGCGGATCCCCGATCGGTTGGGACTTTTAATGCCATAATCTGGGGACCATTCCCAACCATAATCCAAAAAAATTTCCGATGTAGGATTTTTGCCGACCAAATATGCCATTTTTCTTAGACTATAAAATGTCCACTAACGATATCAACAACCGTGCGTGCTGTTGTAGCCGCAACTTCACGTTCCGTATCTGAGTTTATCAAAAGAGAGATAAATATAAGTTCACACAGAAACTCGACGATTTTTCGCTTCTAATAATTCCTGGACCGTTGTAAATTTCGAAAATGATTTTTATTATGATGTTTACAAACTACCGTTTGGAAATACTGTTACTTTGGAGAAATCATTTCTGCCAGTTTCACTGAAGAGTCAATAGTTTCCGAATCGTGCGTTATGTGTTGCAAAATATTTCTACGTTCACGTCCATTATTTTTCAATTTCTCGCACCGGAAGTATTTTTTTCGTCGTTTTTTTTTTTTTTTTGGGAAACAGTCTGGTAACACCTAAACGAAACTTAACATAGACATTTTTTAATTACTGGTTGTTTCAGTTTGTTTTTGTTTTTTTTTGTTGCAGCATGCCACGTGGCGTCTCCCTTACAGTCGAAGAACAAGGTGCAATAATAGTGTATGAGGATTGCGGCTTTTCAAACCGCAAAATTGCAGATCATAATGTTTCGCCAACAATTTCCTCCTGCTTCGTGATAATTATGGAAAACAACGAAGATCTGGACGGCGACCAGCAGTTAATGCGAGAGAAAAAAGACTTATTGCCGAAAAGCCACTGAGGAAAAAAATTCGCATCATAAATCCGGAGCAAAATGAATTTACCTGTAAGTGTGCTTCGTGTCCAGCAGATTCTACACTCCAACAAGGACCTCAAATTCATCAAAAGCCAGCAAAAAACACCTTTCACCCAATATCATAAGGCGAAGCGTCTTCAACGGGCCAACAACATATGGATTTCGGCGAAATGTGGAAAAGCGTTACTTTCAGTGACGAAAAGAAGTTTAATCTGGATGCCCCGATGGTATTCAATGTTATTGGCACCATTTGAAGACTGAAAGACTATAAAGTCGTTATTCATAAAGATTATGTAATATTTATGTCACATATGTATATGTTTAATGCATCGCTCGTGAAAAATATTAATGACTAAGGGCTCCATGACACAGTCATATTTATAGCCATATTTCTAGTCATATAATTACGCCTACTCGATTCATTCGGTTAATTTTTTTACACGTGCACTAAACGAAATCGAGTAGGCTTAAGGATATGATAATATCTATTATAATATATATTACCAATATATGACTGTGTAATAGCGCCCTTACGTAAAATCAATGAATGATGTATTATTCGCGATGAATGAAAAATGCACACCGCAAAATAAGTCCACAAGAATCCCACGTCAAAATTATTAATAAAACTTGCATAAATAAGGATGAATGGCCTCAATGGCGAAATGTTGACATTTTTGCAAACAACAAACATTTCAAGCTGTGTGGCGGCCAACTTGTCACAGCGCGTAACGTTAATGTGCTGTTACACGCCATCAACATGAATACGTAAAAAATCAGACTTGCGTTTGTCTGAAATAGCAAGAAGAATTCGCCAAGCGTAGCAATTGGAGAGGCATTTCCCTCAGCAGACCATCATGTGTTTCATTTTTAAAGCATCCTATAGATACAACACGTCGACCCGTGATGCATGACGTGAAGTTTATTTTTGACAATTTTGACGATATATGACGCCAATGCTGGCTGGGTAGTAGGTGGGTTTCGAGTCAATTAATTTAGTGTTTTTAGTAAATCCTGTCAGCTTTTATAGTATAGTGATTTTAGCTGAAAAAATGATGAAACCCAAACATCCAAAAAAAGAGCTGACTTTTGATGCCAAATTGTTCTATGACCTGACCGCATTACGCAGTAAAAAGTTAGACTTTTTTGCGCGTCACATTTGGGGGGAGGGGGTGGCAAAGGGGTGAAATTATGATTTTTCGCCAATATCTTGTTAACTGTAATATTTACAGCAAAATGTTCTGAGGACGATTTAAACTACGCAAAATTTCCTTTCTAATGAATCATTATATCATATACCTTCTCTTGGCAGATTATATACTAGACCTTAAAACATTTGGTGTAATTTAGATTTTTTGATAGTTACATTTGGCGCTCTAGCTCCTGAAGTAATTTAATTGGAGCCATGGTAATTGGAATAACTATTCCTAACAATATATAGCTGTCTCACACGGAGATTCAGGCTGCCCCGACAAAGCATTCCCCTATACTCCCTATTAACATTAAAAAAAAGACATGCCTGTGACTTTTCGCCGAATCACAGCAGGCGGGAAAAATTTTGGTAAACGTTAAGGCTAAGTCCCATTAGACCCTCCACCAAATATTACTTCGATCTGATTAAAACAAAGGGTACCTTCCATACAAAATGACCGGAAAATTGCCTACGAGCAAAACTTTAATTTTGGTTGACTTGTTCCCTTATTTCTTAATAAACAAGTGGCATTGAATTTGAATAATTTGTATGGGAGGTACCCTTTGTTTTAATCCGATTGAAGTAATATTTGGTGGAGGGTCTAATGGGACTTAGCCTTAATGTTTACCAAAATTTTTCCCGCTTGCTGTGATTCGGCGAAAAGTTACAGGCATGCATTTTTTTTAAATGTTAATAGGGTGTATAGGGGAATGCTTTGTCGGGGCAGCCTGAGTCTCCGTGTGGGACAGCTATATATTGTTAGGAATAGTTATCCCAATTACCATGGCTCCAATTTTATTACTTCAGGAGCTAGACCGCCAAATGTAACTATCGAAAAATCTAAATTACACTAAATGTTTTAAGGTCTAGTATATAATCTGCCAAGAG
Organism: Microchrysa polita; assembly: GCA_949715475.1. Taxonomy (NCBI): domain Eukaryota; kingdom Metazoa; phylum Arthropoda; class Insecta; order Diptera; family Stratiomyidae; genus Microchrysa; species Microchrysa polita. Next base: position 76,822,472 of record OX454421.1, on the reverse strand, counting down.
AAGGTATATGATATAATAAATCATTAGAAAGGAAATTTTGTGTAGTTTAAATCGTCCTCAGAACATTTTGCTGTAAATATTACAGTTAACAAAATATTGGCGAAAAATCATAATTTCACCCCTTTGCCACCCCCTCCCCCCCAAATGTGACGCGCAAAAAAGTCTAACTTTTTACTGCGTAATGCGGTCAGGCCATAGAACAATTTGGCATCAAAAGTCAGCTCTTTTTTTGGATGTTTGGGTCTAGAGCTAAAGTCACTATACTATTAGTAAATCCTCTAAAATACGAAATAGTTACCTAAATTTTTCTCTATCATCTTTTTGGCCACAAAGCACTAGGATTCTTCAAATTACATTCTGTTAAATCATATCCTTGGGCTTTAGTTTATTGCTCTAGCCCAGACCAAAATTGCGTAACGGCGAAAACATGAGTTATACATCCCCGCGTGAATACTGCTGCGCACATTTCGCCCACACTTCGGCGCGAACTTTACGGATATCCTTATGGGATTTTCGCCAAGCAAAGAAGCAAATCATCACGCAGCTCACTATCCAAATACAAAAATAATACATAATATGAAATTTGCCGGAAGCACCGTGGAGATTAACTTCTTCTTCATCTCGGTCGTCGTCATCATGGCCACGAAAAAGATATCAGATTTTTCATTATTCGAAAATGTAGGTTATACGCGGAGCTTACGCCCTCTCCAGTGAATCCTTGTGTGTGAGTGGGTGTTTGTGTGGAGTATAATTCTGCATTTCATAATACGCAACATTTTCGTTCTGCTCGTTATATTTATTTCATATACCGCACATAATATTACCCCACAATATTCATTGGTTCCATGTCCATTGAATGGACCAATTTAGTTGTTCGCCGCTCTACGTATTATTCGAGTATGCTATTCGTCTATAGACGTGTATCCTTTTGATTGCGTGTGATATACAAGACCGAGTGCTTGTGGCTTTCATAAATATCTTAGACCCGGAACGGAAAATGGTCCTGGATATGGACAACGCGGGAGCGGGAATCGATAAGGATGTGTATATCATTCCGAAATGAATATTGGATAAGTTTTCCTTTTTTGGATGAATGGCTATGACTCCTTGACCTGATTCGTTCTTTATTTTTCCGAAAGAGAGGGAGAGAGAGATCATATATTTCAATTGGATATGATGATGATGTCTGGAACGAATCGGAATAGGTGCTTCGATTAAAAGATATAACCATCCAGGGAGCTGTTATGAGATGGTCAATATTGTGGTTACGAGATTTCTGTTTCAAGTATAGAATTGAATGAAATGTACAACTTCAATTATAACAAATCACAGTAAAGTCCCACTGCAACAGCGCTCAGATTATATTATTTGCAGCTATGTGTCTCTCTGTAGTTTTAATTTTGAATTTTCATAAGGACTATACAGTGGTGCAAGGATTCGGATTTTATTCAAGGCTCCGTTTCGGTAAACGAGGCAGCATATGCACCGATACGACAGTCTGAAGCACCAAATACATTGCAATTGTAACGCACATAAGGATTTTGCATTTAATGCACTCAGAGAGTCAAATTTACACATACACAAACGCTGACTCTGGGGGACACATAAATCTCTATTATGATGGGAAATTTGCATGCTAGAGAATTTCATGCAAATAAATTTGTTTATTTGGTTGTAGCCAAGGATTTCGTGTGTACGAGTATGTGTGTATTTAGTGTGTTATTCATAAAAGTCACGAAAATAATACCTTTTGGTTTTGTTTTGATTTTCCCTCTGCCTCAACAGATCTTCTTCATGTATTTTTGGGTCTTCCCACACGACGCCTTGCATCAGTTCCCTGAGAATTCCAATCTAGAGCCTGTCTTGCAATGTTTTTTGGCTCTTTTCGAAGTGTGTGACCTATCCACTGCCACTTCCGGCTTTTGATGTCGATGCTTATCCTATTTTGGCCAGTAATTTGGAGGAGGTCGTCGTTAGAGATGACCTCAGGTCAGAGAATTTGTAGGAGGCGTCGAAGGCAGTTTGTAGTTTGGTTGTAATATCACTGGTCACCTTCCAAGTGGAACACCCATATAAAAGCACAGATTTTACATTGCTTTCAAAGATCCGGAGTTTGGTATTTCTGGAGATGTTTTCGTTTTGCCAGAGAGGCGTCAAACTGAAAAATATTGCTCGGGCCTTATTTATGCGCGACTCTACATCACCATCAGCCCCGCCATCCGCTGCTACTACGCACTACGCTCCCAAGGTAAGTAAAGGTATCGACTTTTTCTATCGGCTGTCCGGAGATTGAAATGTTTCTTTGCCTTTCTGATGTCAAGCTCAGGTATTTCGTCTTAGCGGCATTAATTTTTAAAGCAGAACTTCGATTTTCACTATGCAAAGCATCCGTCATGTTTCAAAGAAGGCAAATGTCGTCGGCATAGTCCAGGTGCTGAAGGTAATTAAATAATTTCCACCTGATACCCTTACTTTTATGGTCGCGTATAGAGAATCGCAGATTACGCTGATGGTAATAACGACACGACATTTGCCGAGCCTGAGCTACAGCAAGCAAATGCCGCTGCTTAGCTCGTAGAGAAGCTCATTACCATCAACTAGGGAACTACGCGGAACTTTGTCTGTTGGAGGAGAAGAGTCCCCTGCTGAAAAAATATCGAGTTATTCAATTTCGGAAATGTCACATTGGAATCTTTGCATCGAGACCTCTAAACGTCTAAAGCTCAGTAGGTTAAATTGCTGACCTTCTGACTAGTCCCGATTGGGACGAAACTTTTTTCCCTTAATTTCCTCAATTTTTTCTATTTTTTCCCAAGTTTTGTGCTTTCGTACAGATAGACACACTCATCAGGTCTTGTGTCTGTTGTCTATCTGTGCACAAGACGACCACTTGAATTTTAGCGAGAGAATTCTATGGAGATTTGATTTGCCGTGAAGGCGTTTACCTAGGGCCGGATTTCCCATATGGGCAACCTGGGCAACTGCCCGGGGCGGCAAATTTTAAAGGGCGGCATATTTTTGAAACTTTCACCCTTCCATTGAATTAATGTTCTGTGAAATATACACATTTCGATATTTCAGGAGGCAGCTTAAATAAATTAGAAAAAAAATATAAGGGAAACTCAGCAAAAGTCGTTTCTTTGGTCAGTGCCGGACTTACATACAGTGGTGGAAATTGGAATAGGTTCACCTTGAAGGGCTCCTAATAAACGCATTTAAATCCATTACTTAGCAAACAACCACAAGTTAAACCACCTTAAAGTAAACATTCTACAACATTGCCAGACCGGTACTTTCTACCCTCACGAAACCAATCGAAATTTTCGGAGGTAGTGCTCGCAAGCACAACGTGCAGCATCATATTTTTGCACTCGTGGACCACCCGTAACGGAACCAGCTAGAAGATTAGCTCCAGGCAAACTCCGTATTGCGAAATCCGAGTTCGACCGAATGATAAAATTAGGCATCTGTCGACCATCCAACAGCCCTTATGCCAGCCCATTGCATCTTGCGCTTAAAAAGTCAGATGAATGGAGAGTGTGTGTAGACTATAGGCGGCTGAACACCTCGACCATCCCCATCCCAGACCGCTCACTCGCTCACACGCTGACCGGGCAAAGATTTTCTCAACAATCGATCTGACGCGCGCCTATAATAATATAATCAACTAGTCGCCGACGAGATATAAAAAAGACGGCCATCATAACACCATTTGGTTTATATGAGTTCCTGGTTATGACCTTTGGACTGCGGAACGCGAGTTAGACTTTTCAAAGGTTTATGAACCAAGTGCTACACGGACTCGATTTTGCAAGGTCCTACATAGACCACATCCTGTTTTTTTCAGAGAGCAAAGAACAGCACCGTCAGGACCGTTTTTGAACGTTTAGCAGCTGTCAATTAACGTATCCAAATGCCAGTGGAAAATGCAGTCGTATACTTAGGCCATTCAGATTGGTTCAAAAGGAGTTACTCCGTTGCCCAGCAGAGTTAAAGCAATCATGGAGATCTCGCGTGCAGAAAAAATTGCGATTTACAAAAGTTTCTTGGAGTAATAAACTTTTACCGTCGTTTTATGCCACGGGCTGCGGAATTGCAGGCACCGCGGAAAGCCATCACCGCTTTTGTTAAATTCAAATACGCCCTTGCAACGACATTAGCACTTGCGGACCCGCGAGCGCCACTGCGATTAATGTAATGACTGATGCATCAAATTCCGGCATTGGAGGTGTTGTGGAGCGGCTGGCAAACGATTCCTGGCAACTTCTCGGGTTCTTCTCCCGGAAACTTGTAGCACATATGACCGCAAATTGTTGCCAATATAATTTTCCTCCATCAAGCACTTTCAATATCTTGTTGAAGGTCGAGCATTTTACGTGCGCACCTCGTCACCTCGTCTTCAGTTTCCAAAAACGTTCAGATCGTGCGAATCCCAGACAGGTCCGTCAACTTGAATTCATTTCCCAATTCACCACGGATTTTCGCCACACACAACAGTTTTCAGCGCCCAAGAGTTAGCAACAACACAATCGCCAGACACTGAGCTGGAATCTGTTCTACGGTCCGATATGGCATTAAAATTGAAACGAGTTCACAGTGACAGTTCTGCAGCACTCATTTACTGCGATTTTTCGACGGGCAATCCGCGACCATACATCCCCCTAGAACTAATTACCAGCGAAATGATCCGTCGCAAATTCGTGTGGCCTAATATGAAGAAGGACATTCAAAATCGTTACAAAACCTGTGTTTCGTGTCAGACGAGTAAAATCTCCTGTCACGTTTAAATGTCCAATAAACAGTTCGAACTACCGTCGAATCGTTTCCAGCTTATTCATTTGGATTTGGTCGGATCATTACCTCAATCCGATAGCTATCGCTATTTGCTAGCTATGATCAATCGATACACGCGGTGGCCAGAAGCGATACCACTGCACAACTCTGATGCGGATCCGGTAGCTGCAGGGTTTTTTTCGATCCTGGGTTTGTCGGTTTGGAGCACCGGAAAGCGGAAACAATCACCACGGACCAAGACTCCCAATTCGAAGCTCGTTTGTTCAAAGCGCTCACACAATTGGTAGGGAGCAATCGCACCCGTTCTGCAGCGTACCACCCCGAAGCTAATGGCATCGTCGAACGATGGCACAGAACACTTAAAGCAGCGATAACATGCCAAGGTGTTCACAAGTGGACCGAGATTTTTATCGTTGCAAATCCCGAGTGAGTTCATTTTCACAAATGAGAACCTATCCAAACTCAGAAGACTCACTCGCGACATTTTCAATATATGTCACAAACATAAGTTCTGGTAGCCATATAAAGGCTGTTTGAAAGTCTACAAGAAAGCCATCAATAAAAGCCCAAAGTTCTGTCAATCCTTGGATCACGCCAAGGGCACAGCAAGGATAAGTAAAATCCTGTCAAAAGCACATTCATGCCCGTCATTAATAAAGAGAGAAGATGGAACCTTGACGGAATTCACTGAAAAGTTTCTCGAGCTTCTTCTGAGTACACACTTTCCAAGGTGCAAAAGTGTTTCCACGCCCAGACCAACACTGCATAATGCTGATATAATACTGGGTGATTTTGTAGACTCTGTCATTACGGAGGAGAAGGTCTCCTGGGCTATAAGTAGATTCTCCCCATATAAATCTTCTCTGCCGAAGGCATACTACCGATCATCATGCAGAAACTGCAAGATCTTGTAAGCTTTTACCACTCTTCAGCAGTTTTCTGATCCTCAACTACGTTCCTCAGTCGTGGTTACGAGTTCAAGTCGTTTTCATACCGAAAGCAGGTAAACGCGAAGGATTTCTGGCCTATTCTCCTTGATTCTCCTTCATATCAAAAACATTGGAGCGTATCGTCGACCTCCATATCCGGCAAAGGATAGAGAATTCAGTACTCTCTAGGTCGCATCACGCATACTCTACTGAGGACTAGAGTAATCCATGCGAACTTGGGAAACAGCCAGCTGACTAAATTCGTTTGTAGAGGTATACCTCAGGGTGGTGTCATTTACTATGCGCTCCGCTACTGTAGTGGCTTCCTGGTTCGGAATCGTGTATACCTCTGGCCATTTACTGAAGTAGTCAATAACTACTAGTGTATCGGTTTCCCTGGTCAGTTTCCGGAAAAGGTCCAGCTACGTCCACCGCAATGCGTTCAAACGGTGCGCCTATGTTGTAGATCTGCATATTTCCTCGTAGTCGTCGCTTGGGTCCTTTAACTGATGCACAACTAGAGCATTTCCTGCACCAGTCCTCGACGTCCTCTCTCGCATGGATCCAGTAGAATCGCTCGCGAACTTTATCGAGGGTTTTATTCTCTCCAACGTGACCTGCGGACTTGCATTCATGTAACTCCGCTAACACCTCGCGCACTTTGTTCCTGGGTACTACAGTTTGCATCCTGTGACCGGCGCCATCAGTTGATTCCCACTTTCGTTTCAGGACTCCTTCGTATAAATGCAGCGAATTCCACTGTGCCCAGTAACTTTTGACGACAGCATTTTGATCAGCTATCTCTTGCCACGATGGTTTTTGTCCATCTATAGTTCTGATAGTTGCTACAGTCGCGCAACTTCCGATAACACTTCCTTGCTTTATTTTAACTGGCGTTTCCGAGAGATTAATCACTCTAACCGGCACGATTCCTGTTTTCGTTGATGTTACTAAAGTTTTAGCCAGCATAATGTTCTTTCCTGCCGGTTTGTTGGCTGGCTCGATCATAAGGAATCTGTGGTGCCCAGTATTACCGTCTATTTTGGTCCATAGAACACTTTCTGACCATTTCGGTATTGTTGTGTCCACATCAACAACAGCTTTTAGCACCTGGTCGTTATCATGTAGTACTTCTATCGGAATTTCCAAACTACGCCATTTGAGCAACCGATTCGCCAGATCTATAGAGAAGCCGTTTGATCTGAGAAAAGCCACTCCGAGAATGCACTCATCGGTGATGTTGGCCACAATAAACTCATGTTCCAGCGTGACATCTCCCAGCTGAACTTGTTCTTTGATCTCCCCCAGCACTGCCATTGTCTCACCTGTTGCCGTTTTGAGTGTGTATTTTCCGGATTTCTGCAATTTTGTCTTCTCAACGATATCCGGTCTTAGGATAGATCGCGTCGCACCAGTGTCGATTGTTGCTGTTCGAAATTTCCCGTTGATTCGTCCGCTCATGCTAAGGTCGTTTCCATTGCGATGCAGTCTCGATACTATGATAATTCTGTTAGGGCCACAGATTCCTCCGGCCAACCTCTGCCCTACGAAGTTGGCTCTTAGATGTTTCCCGAACCCTCTTGGGGAACGGGATGGTGTGCGGTTGATGTCGGTGGTGTCGGATATGCTGTCCGGTAATTCCTTCTTCTAGCCGCACAATCTGCACAGGACGTAGTTCGGATTGGTTTTCGGCAATCTCTCTTTAGATGACCTTTTTCGCCGCAGTTCCAGCATCGTGGTGTCCCGTTTTGCTTGTCTTTTTCGCAGTCTGTCCGCCTGCAACTACATTCCTCCACTATTTCTCGGACTCGGGAGGGCGGTTTGCATGATTCGCGACTCGCCTCATATCGAAGACAGTATGCCAATGCTTCCTGTACGGTTCTGTCTTGCTGGGCCATGCACAAAGCGTGTCGCATATCCGGGTCCCGAAGGGCGCTGATGAAGGCATCGGTTCCTGTTTCCTTCCGCGTATCGGCATTTTCAGGATATGCTAGCATCGCCAGCCGCTCGATATCCTGAGCCAATTCCTGTAAGGACTCACCAGATTTCTGAGTCCTGCTCCTCAGCTGTGTGCGATATAGCGCGTGAAGGTTGCAATCGCCATACCGCATGTCCAGAGCCTCACACAAATTTGAGAAACTTTGGCGTTGTTCTGCCGATATTGACTGAAGTATGTTAGCAGCCGGTCCCTTCAGAGCTAGCACTAATACAGTGGCCATTTCACCATTGCTCCAGCCGTTGTGTCTAGCAGCCGCTTCGAATTGCGTTTTGTAGACGCTCCATGCCACTGATTCATCAAAAATGGGCGCCTTCAGATTGGTCGAAACTCTTTCAAAATTTGCCGGTCCGATGGATCGTGTTTGACTTCCGGTTTTCAGTTTCTCAAGTTCTTCTTTGAGAGCCTCCATTCGAGCCCCTTGTTTCCCAACGTCTTCTTTGAGAGCCTCAAGTTTCTCTATTCGTGCCTCCTGTTTTTCGAATCGCTCTTCAAGTTTTTCGTCGAGTTTCTCGAATCTCATAGTAATTTCTGATCCCATAGAACCTGTCTGTTCGTCTAGTTTCTCAATTTTCGATGCCATAGAATCTTTTGTTGCCATTATAGTTGCCAGCATTTCCCGACGATCCGTTTGACCCCCATCGCTTCATTCCGCTTGGTACTCTGGTGTAACCCTTGGCTCATCCACAGTCTTTTTGCTGGCAGCAGCCGGTGCTTTTTTTTTAGCGGCATGATGTTTTTTTACGTGACCACCAAACACAATTGTCGCGATTTTACTTCTGACACCAGTGTCGTGGGCTAGGACGGGTTAAAACAAGTCAGGTGTAACATGTACATGTTTCTATTTACTTTGCTAGTTTTATTTCTGGTATAAACGGGGATTCATGTTTCGTTCGTCGGCTGTGACGGTACTATTTTCTCTCTCTCTCTCTTAATTACCGTAACTCCTAGTGGAGCATGGTGCGTTGATGACTACCGTGTAGTCATCAACGTTACAAAGACAACTGAATTCGGAGTGTAATACGGATGTTAGCCATACCACTTCCTAGTCGCATTGTTAGTTTATTATTCTACGATAAGAATATTTCTTATCATCTTCTTCTGAATAATAAACTTGCGACGAGTCGTGCCGAGTTTGGAAACTCGTTTATCTATGAGTGTCTATTTCACAGAGTGGCCACAGAGCCCGATGGTACTATTTACTTAATTAGATTTACCGCAAAAGGAGGAAATATAGGTTAAAAGGCTCCTTTTTAGTTGTGACATACTTACCTATACCGGGTGAGCTTCATAGGTTGAACGACTGTTGGAAACATAAGAAGGGACACAATTTGGGTTGCCTTTTTCGAGTTACAAACTGTAGAATCTAACATAGGTCTATGGCGTGGCGATCTGGTTGCGGGACACCCTGTATAATGTTGCAAGCACTATATATTTACTTCAGTATTTCTAGTATGCACGTTTTTAACCTCATCGAGATTACTGCGACCGTATAAAAGTGTGACTAAAACTTCCGAGTCGCAATAATTCACTGATGTCAAATCATCCTGGATTTTTTTTCCGGATCCTGTAAATTTAGTTTAGTCGAAATCGAGCTTGGCTTCTTTTGCAACTCCAATGCACGTGGCATATCATAGAGCATGAATATCAGTACATATTCTGGCGGTTTTCACCTTGACCCGTCAAAAATTGGGCCAAGTAGTGTGAGCAAAACCCTAAAAACACGTGTTGTGACACTTTTTCTTAGCTAAAATTGGTCATTGGCATACACGGCATGCTAACAAAAACATAATCGCACCTTTCGTGAGAATAATCAACAATTCAATTTCGAAAATAATTACAATCACCAATTGACAGGGCGTACAACCGTCAACTATATCCTTTCGCACTCAAGAAAAACTAGAAATCCACGTGCTGCCCGCAAATAAAACTGTCCCTGGACACAGTTCTTGTATAATATCAGTCCTCATCCTGCACTACATAGACAATTCAGACACCTTACAAGGTCGTACGACGCCGAACGATATGATATGGGCTTTCGATTCCATACAAAATGTCCTTGTATAGGCACACACAAGAGGTTACCGTCGTCGATTTCCCTCCCATCCATCCTTTGCCATCTTACGCGTGCCCTATCACCCTCACTGGATGGATATTGGTCGTAAATGGCTGTTATCATCGATGTTTATAGTCTTGAACGGAATAGCTTATTTAACCGTATGGCGTTAATAGTGACAATAGAATACCAAAGCGAAACGACTATTGACACTGGATTGGATGGGGTAACTATACAGTCGATTGACGACGACGTTAGTCTTTAAGGCTTTTGTCGTCCGGGAGATCCCCGATACGATTACACACGCAGCGAAAGGTGACTACGACAATCGCTGTCATTTATCGCTCTATAGCTCCGCATTTTCCAATGGCGGCCATTCTGAAGTATGCGTGTGTGCGGGCGCCCAATGCTAATAAAAATTCAACAAAACCCATTTCAAGCTAAGCTTTCGCCATTCATCTTTCATTGGACTTTGTAATTTTTCTGTACACACACACACATGACCGCCCCCGACATTTCTGACCGATTTTTCGATTTATCTGATTTTCCTACACCGAAAATACTTCACTTTCACGCCATTTATACAAATAGCATTGTGCCAAGTCACCGAGAAACAACAAGCATGGAGTCCGAATAAATTTTATCGCATTCACCCTATGGACGAGGCGACAAAAAAGCATTTTCATTTGTATCTGACACGAGCATAGTATCTGAGGTCCTGTGGACACAAAAAAAAAGGAAAAATATTTTTCTTTAGCTGATCCCTCTCGTTCGGGAGATATACAAACAGCCTGACATTACGATACGTTTTTCTGGTCGTCGGCGTCGTCTTTGACGCTATTATCCGCTTCTCTACAGATAATAAAAGTTTAGATATCAGAACTGATATCCCAATATTATCCCGTGGGGGTGCACCGCTCTCTCGGTTCGGCTCATTTCAGCGCTGAGATGAATCGAACCGAGTTCTGCGTCTATAAAAGGTAAAAGATTTACACTAGAGATGTGCCAGTCAGCCATAGAGTGGGAGGGCAAGGCAAGGTGCTTCGCATATATACTATATAGGATGAACGCAAAAGCCAAAATGAAACGTTCGTTCATTTTTCCTTTCATCGGGTCAGAATGGATCGATATGAAAGTATAAAACTTTTATTTTTGGGGTCTGCTTTGCACTCTCTCGACTGCGGTTGTTAGATCCTTAGATCGGCTATAGAGTGGAACGTTGCTCCTTCTTTTATGTATTTCTTTCGGACGAGTATGTGTGATGTCATCGATTTTTTATTTATCCTTTATTATCCGCTTTGTAGCATATTCGGCTATCCATTTTGGTCGTTTCGTGTTCACTTCTGGTATACGTATCCACATCACGGACCTCGGCCGGCGGCGGCGTGGGGGAAAACAAGGATCTATCGGTATGGTACGTTGAATGCGTCACATGCCGTTTTTACGCAATTTAGATCCTTTCGAACAAATTCGATTGAACATACAAAGATGAATGGGTCATACGTACCTACATTCGAGAGATATGGGGCTTGGTAACAGCTTTTCGCAACAAAACGAAATATCGTTCGATTCTAGGGATAATCTATTATGTATACGTGTCTCTACAAGGATATAAGTAGATTGTTGTAGTTACTTTGAACTTAATTTGAACACAGCAAACATGACGGTAGTGACAAGTGAAGACAAGTATGCGAAATACTTCCATTTCTTAAATGATCTAAAAGTCGTCAGCATCAGCTTGTTGACGTTAGGAGGGATTATTGAATCTATAGTCGGGGAAAAGTCCCATAAAACGATAAATTAAAATAATTAAAACATTATCAAAGTTTCCATCGTTGAGATTTTCTGCACAAATATTTGTTAGTACATCCTTGAGAAAATTGTATACATATGTTGTAATTCGTTTGGCCACCGAATTTCAAGCACGGCTTGTGGGACTGTGTATACGTTCCCAGTTACATTCTTGTGAATTGCCGTTTAATAAACGTTTCTGACGTAAGTCCACCATGATGTTGTGTGCACGGAGAAGGTCTGCAATAATGAGCTTTTTTACATCTGCTATATGCTATGTGGCGGATTTATCCTTTGGCCGCCAGTAGGCTATTCACATATTGCCGCCCCTACTTTTTGTCGAAAATGAATATTCGGGAAGAATTATTTATTTATTTACCTCCAATTATTTTCAACTTATACTTTGTACTTAAATATGTGTGATCTTCGAGATATCCGCTTCTTGGGTCCTGAGCATTCTTCAATATTTATCACAGAGTATAAAGCTTATACAATAATTTTCTGCTTTGAAAATCTGTTTATAGGGGTGGATCCCAAACTGTTCGGGGCTCAAATATTGATGCCACCATTTTGAATCGAAATTCTTTCGAAATCACCAGGAGGTAATACGGTAATACGTTCTTGCAACACGTCGGCCAAACAATTTATTTTCTTTGACAAAAAAAGGTGTGGCCAAATCTGTGATGATCACCGCTAAGAATATTTTAGACCGAAAAAAAATCACTTGATATGATTGCAAGTGATGCCTAAACTCGCGCTTCTTATGTAAACCGCACCTGCGTGGATACATTTTTGAATACAATGATCCTAGGAGCTGGAACACTTGCGGATTGTGGTTGCTGCAGTTATGGCAATTATTTTTATCGAGGTATCACTGCCCCTGTGGCATGCGTCAAGAATAGTGCATCTGTCTTTCCCGACGTGTCGCAATAGACGACTAAAGGGACAGAGAGAATAAAACTCTCCTGAGTTTCGAACATATCTATACAATTGTGGGCGCAGCAACTCTGTTTTTGCCCTCAAAGGTTGAGATATGTACGAAACCTAACAAAAAATTGACCCCACAGAAGTCGAACAGAAAATGACCGCATACAACATCGCTATACTACGACTGAGCGAAACATGATAACTCGGATCGGGGGCGACTTTATCACGAAACTTTCGTACTGTATTGCTCTACTCTGGAAGTGAAGACGATAATACACCTCGGCAAGCAAGCGGTGGAATCCTGTTGACTAGGAATGCACGCCGATCTCTAATCGAAACCTGGAAACCTCTTTCCGATCGTATCATCACAGCCAGATTCAAATTCAGAGTACGAAACATCAGAATTATTCAATGCTACGCATCGACTGAACCTGCCACTCAATCAGCAAAGGACGTTTTTTATCAGCGACTAGGCGACTCCATAAACCCTGTCACCTAACAACTTGAGTTTCTCCTGATGGCAGAACAGAAAACGATATTGACCATATTGCTGTTTCAAAGACATGGAGAAGCTGCCTCTTGGACGTCGGGTCGAAGCGTGGGGCAGATGTTGGCAGCGACCATCATCTTGTTATCGCGAAATTTCGCTTACGAATCGCATCGATCAAACGATCTACTAACGCACGAATAGTGCCACGTTTTCATGTGCAAAAACTAAATACCGCTTCGCACGAGAAAGCTAGAACAGCAACATCTTTCGAGAATCCTAACAATTGAAGATAGATGCAATTTAGCAAAGGATTCTGTCATTTCGTGTGGCGAAGTGACAGTGGGACGATTGAATCGAGGTAGGAGACCTTTTATCAGTGATGCTACTTGATCTCTTATCTCAGCACGCAAAAGAGTTAAGGAACAGATTAACTGCGCTGCTGATACCTCAGCCAAAAATCAACTCCGAACTCAATACCGTTCACTACAAAAACGCGTGCAGAGAAGTAGAAGTAGAAGAAGCGTAATTACATCAACGCTTTATCAAAGGAGGCAAATTATGCGGCTTACCGTGCAAGCTTATTAAGCCACTAAAGGGCGTAATTAGGGTTACCTTAAGGATTGAAATAATTGGCCTGGGATTTGCCTACTTCCAGCTGAATTCCTGATAAAATTATTTTGAACCAGATCAAGAATGAAAGTTGATCGTACTTGAAGCAATGAACAGGCTGTCTTTGATGAGGGTTTTTCATGTAGCGACCATATAAACACCCTCCGAATTATTATTGAGCAATCCGCCGAAGGGGGAAGATAAAGGTTGAAAGGCTTCGGCTAATTCCTATATCTTCTTCAGTTGTGGCATAACTGCGGACCCTTAGCTATGCAGGAGGAGTTTCATAGGAAAAGGACTTCGGCCAATTCCTATGTCTCTCTACGGGGCGTTACTTTCCCGCATTATCCGAGTAACCGCTGCGCCTGAGTGCTGCATTAACATCTGCAGCGTCTCAGGTTACTTAACGTGATAGGTGACAGAAAACATTTAAGTCAACCACTAAAGCAGCATCTTCGAGGCATGCCCATGATGGCCTTTACTCAACGATTAAACCCTATCATGGTTTAGCGATGTGCCGACAACTCATCCTAAGAAAAACTTCAAGTCAAGAAACCTGAAACAAAAGCCTCGGATTGGACGGATACAAAACAACGACGACCCCGCAAACGAACAACTGATTTCTCTTTCGGATCCTGGAATGTACGCTCCCTGAATAGACCGGGGGCCTTAAGGGCCCTCCTGGATCAGGTAGAACAATACAAGCTGAGCATAGTTGCAATCCAGGAAACTAAATGGCTCAAAAGCGAGATTAACGACCTCAATTCGCACACTATTTTTACGAGTGGTAAAGAGGAGGGCAACAAGGAGTTTGGAGTAGCTTTCATCGTGAATAAGCAGCTCAAGGACCACGTTATCGGCTTCAAACCCATCAACGAGCGGCTATGTGCGATCCGCATTAAGACCCGTTTCGCTAATCTCTGGCTCATTAATGCGCATGCCCCTACAGAAGTAAAAGAAGACGCGATTAAGGACGAGTTCTACAACGACCTAGAAACACTCTTCGACTCACTTCCATCAAACGACGTTAAGCTGCTGCTAGGAGACTTTAACGCCAAAGTCGGAAATGAAAGCTGGCATAGGGGAACTACTGGAGGTCATAGCCTCCACGACGAAAACAACAACAACGGTCAGCGACTTATCGACTTCGCGAGCGGCAGAAACCTGGTAATAAGCTCTACATGCTTCCCTCATCGACGAATCCACAAGCAGACCTGGAAGTCTCCAGATGAATACACTGTGAACCAGATCGACCATGTACTGATCAGCAAGAGATGGGCTTCTAATGTCCTAGATGTTCGATCCAATCGAGGAGCCAACTGCGACACCGATCACTATTTGGTGAAGACGACCTACAGGTGCAGAATCTCTTCGGTGCACCTATCGAGAATCAACCCTGCCAAATATTGATGCCACCATTTTGAATCGAAATTCTTTCGAAATCACCAGGAGGTAATACGGTAATACGTTCTTGCAACACGTCGGCCAAACAATTTATTTTCTTTGACAAAAAAAGGTGTGGCCAAATCTGTGATGATCACCGCTAAGAATATTTTAGACCGAAAAAAAATCACTTGATATGATTGCAAGTGATGCCTAAACTCGCGCTTCTTATGTAAACCGCACCTGCGTGGATACATTTTTGAATACAATGATCCTAGGAGCTGGAACACTTGCGGATTGTGGTTGCTGCAGTTATGGCAATTATTTTTATCGAGGTATCACTGCCCCTGTGGCATGCGTCAAGAATAGTGCATCTGTCTTTCCCGACGTGTCGCAATAGACGACTAAAGGGACAGAGAGAATAAAACTCTCCTGAGTTTCGAACATATCTATACAATTGTGGGCGCAGCAACTCTGTTTTTGCCCTCAAAGGTTGAGATATGTACGAAACCTAACAAAAAATTGACCCCACAGAAGTCGAACAGAAAATGACCGCATACAACATCGCTATACTACGACTGAGCGAAACATGATAACTCGGATCGGGGGCGACTTTATCACGAAACTTTCGTACTGTATTGCTCTACTCTGGAAGTGAAGACGATAATACACCTCGGCAAGCAAGCGGTGGAATCCTGTTGACTAGGAATGCACGCCGATCTCTAATCGAAACCTGGAAACCTCTTTCCGATCGTATCATCACAGCCAGATTCAAATTCAGAGTACGAAACATCAGAATTATTCAATGCTACGCATCGACTGAACCTGCCACTCAATCAGCAAAGGACGTTTTTTATCAGCGACTAGGCGACTCCATAAACCCTGTCACCTAACAACTTGAGTTTCTCCTGATGGCAGAACAGAAAACGATATTGACCATATTGCTGTTTCAAAGACATGGAGAAGCTGCCTCTTGGACGTCGGGTCGAAGCGTGGGGCAGATGTTGGCAGCGACCATCATCTTGTTATCGCGAAATTTCGCTTACGAATCGCATCGATCAAACGATCTACTAACGCACGAATAGTGCCACGTTTTCATGTGCAAAAACTAAATACCGCTTCGCACGAGAAAGCTAGAACAGCAACATCTTTCGAGAATCCTAACAATTGAAGATAGATGCAATTTAGCAAAGGATTCTGTCATTTCGTGTGGCGAAGTGACAGTGGGACGATTGAATCGAGGTAGGAGACCTTTTATCAGTGATGCTACTTGATCTCTTATCTCAGCACGCAAAAGAGTTAAGGAACAGATTAACTGCGCTGCTGATACCTCAGCCAAAAATCAACTCCGAACTCAATACCGTTCACTACAAAAACGCGTGCAGAGAAGTAGAAGTAGAAGAAGCGTAATTACATCAACGCTTTATCAAAGGAGGCAAATTATGCGGCTTACCGTGCAAGCTTATTAAGCCACTAAAGGGCGTAATTAGGGTTACCTTAAGGATTGAAATAATTGGCCTGGGATTTGCCTACTTCCAGCTGAATTCCTGATAAAATTATTTTGAACCAGATCAAGAATGAAAGTTGATCGTACTTGAAGCAATGAACAGGCTGTCTTTGATGAGGGTTTTTCATGTAGCGACCATATAAACACCCTCCGAATTATTATTGAGCAATCCGCCGAAGGGGGAAGATAAAGGTTGAAAGGCTTCGGCTAATTCCTATATCTTCTTCAGTTGTGGCATAACTGCGGACCCTTAGCTATGCAGGAGGAGTTTCATAGGAAAAGGACTTCGGCCAATTCCTATGTCTCTCTACGGGGCGTTACTTTCCCGCATTATCCGAGTAACCGCTGCGCCTGAGTGCTGCATTAACATCTGCAGCGTCTCAGGTTACTTAACGTGATAGGTGACAGAAAACATTTAAGTCAACCACTAAAGCAGCATCTTCGAGGCATGCCCATGATGGCCTTTACTCAACGATTAAACCCTATCATGGTTTAGCGATGTGCCGACAACTCATCCTAAGAAAAACTTCAAGTCAAGAAACCTGAAACAAAAGCCTCGGATTGGACGGATACAAAACAACGACGACCCCGCAAACGAACAACTGATTTCTCTTTCGGATCCTGGAATGTACGCTCCCTGAATAGACCGGGGGCCTTAAGGGCCCTCCTGGATCAGGTAGAACAATACAAGCTGAGCATAGTTGCAATCCAGGAAACTAAATGGCTCAAAAGCGAGATTAACGACCTCAATTCGCACACTATTTTTACGAGTGGTAAAGAGGAGGGCAACAAGGAGTTTGGAGTAGCTTTCATCGTGAATAAGCAGCTCAAGGACCACGTTATCGGCTTCAAACCCATCAACGAGCGGCTATGTGCGATCCGCATTAAGACCCGTTTCGCTAATCTCTGGCTCATTAATGCGCATGCCCCTACAGAAGTAAAAGAAGACGCGATTAAGGACGAGTTCTACAACGACCTAGAAACACTCTTCGACTCACTTCCATCAAACGACGTTAAGCTGCTGCTAGGAGACTTTAACGCCAAAGTCGGAAATGAAAGCTGGCATAGGGGAACTACTGGAGGTCATAGCCTCCACGACGAAAACAACAACAACGGTCAGCGACTTATCGACTTCGCGAGCGGCAGAAACCTGGTAATAAGCTCTACATGCTTCCCTCATCGACGAATCCACAAGCAGACCTGGAAGTCTCCAGATGAATACACTGTGAACCAGATCGACCATGTACTGATCAGCAAGAGATGGGCTTCTAATGTCCTAGATGTTCGATCCAATCGAGGAGCCAACTGCGACACCGATCACTATTTGGTGAAGACGACCTACAGGTGCAGAATCTCTTCGGTGCACCTATCGAGAATCAACCCTGCCAAGATCTTCGAGGTTGACAATTTGATTGATGATGCCACGGCGGCTGCGTATACAACAGCACTAGAGGAAAAACTGTCGCCCATGCTTGATGACATCAACAATTTAGGCATCCATGAGTTCTGGGAGGAGCTCAAAGACAGCATCAAGGGGTGTAACGGAGGACGTCGGACATCCGAAGATGTCCCAGGGAACGGAGCCAAGGCCTCTACAACCGTGCAGGTTTGGCCAAAGGAAGGGCTCCTCAACGAGCGAGCAGCGGCATGCGCTTGCTGTAGCTCAGAGCGTTAGTGTTGGGCTGGGTTGGTGCTGCCCGTTGTCCCTTGTCCTCTACATTAAAAAGGGAATATCGCATGCCTAGGGAGACCGATGATAAACCAAAGGGATTGAAAATGGGAATCAAGTGGGGAAAAAAAAAGAAAGGCTGGTGACGACGAGAGCGGAAGGGCGAGGCCTTCCTCACTCTTCAAAAAAACGAACCTCAACCGACGGAAGCACTAACGTCTTCCCGTGGTGTACAAAGGGCTCGGTTCCGCAACCCATCTTCCTAATATGGGTGCTCCACCATCCCTTGTTTCGTAGTTGAGGAGCCACCGTACGACGGTATACAACGTACACGCCAAGAGCCTGCGGGCGTTTGTTGTTGCGCTTCCTCAACGTGAATGCCATACGATGGCCAAGTTCCGGCCATCGGCACCCACCTCGGTCGACAAGTTGCATTCCCTTGCAATTTGTCCACCACGGGAAATCTATCGCAGTGAGCAAAGATGAACTTGACCGCGGGAATATACAATGAGGAGGAAAGCCTCCTCATCCCGCTCTTGCTGTCACCAGCCTGAAGCAAAAATTATTTAACCAAATCGAAATGCGGCCATTCAGATGCCGTTTTACAGATAGGCTCTTACGGACCTAGTCCCGGCCTACAAATTCACTACAGGCTCCATTCTCACATGCTTTTGGCAGCGCCACTTTATAATTTTTAGGTTATGGACGGTGCACGCGCCTCCGTCCATCCATCACCTACCCTGGAATGGGCTCAGGGAACATAACCTAATTTAGCCACGCATTTTTGTTTGCAAGGAACAAAATTCAAATTGACACGGAAAGGCGGTCACGTTCGGAATATTTTAGAGACGAAGAATAAGATTTATCTAACAAGTAAACAATACGGACATATAACTACATTTTTTCCCATCTCTAACCTCAAAAAAATTAAACAAAATGAAATCCTTATCTTTTTTTTTTGTCTTGCAGGTCCACATCACCGCGTCCTATCCAGGGATTCTCCTTTCCGCCAGCGAGCACAGGGTAATTTTCTCTTTCTCCTTTTTTTTCAAATGTTCAAACTATTTCACACACCGCGGCCACACCACTCCAAAAAATTCACCCGCCAAAAACTAACTGTCATTTCGTGACAGTTCTCCTCCCGACCGCCGTCACCAATCCCCATTTCCCCCATGGCCGCCAACTGAAGTGGCAAAATTTCTCAGGTGGCAATGCCACTTCATTATGGCCGAACTGTCAAAACAGCTGTTGCTTAAGGGCCGGTTCACACACATAAATATCAATTTTTAAATTTAGGCGGGATTTTTCAAATATCACTAATTTGAAATTAATCAAATTAATGTTATTTGAAACAAACCGTCAAAATTCAAATATTGACACTTATGTGTCAGAATCGGTCCATTACAGGGCAGCTTCGCCTATGAGGCCTGCTGAGTAGGAGAAGCTGAGGACATCGACTAACGCCTAATGTCTTTTGCGTGGAAAATACCAACTGCCTTGCCTTGCAGGTCCGACAGCAGGTAGCGACTATTACCCACTTTTTTAACAACGCGGCTCTTGATGAATTTGAGATCAAGCTTGGAGTTGTAGTGTGCCGCCGCATCGCTTTGCGCAAAGCTCCGTCGGAACACTTCATCTCCAGGCTTGAACTCAACCACCCGAGCACGCGTGTTGTAGCGAGCCGCATTTCGCTCGTGAGCCGCCCGCACGTTCTCTTGAACCTGCTGCCGGAGACTCACTAATCTGTCGGTGCTGCTTGCCGTGACAGTTGGCTCTTCCAGCAACCTCAACTTCCTCAGCAGGTCATAGGTCTTGCCGTGGGTGATCATTGATTGACCAAAAGTGACTTGATATGGTGATGTGTTAATGGCGCTGTGATGTGCAGAACGTAGGGCACAGTTTATGGATGAAAGTCTCTCGTCCCAATTCCTCTGATCTGGATGGATATAGGCCCTCACTGCTGCCACAATAGAGCGGTTTACCCGCTCGGAGGCGTTCGCTTGTGGCGAATAAAGCGCAGTGTATAGGTGTTGGACACCATATCTATCCAGCAAGGAATTGAAGACCAGAGACTTAAACTGCACGCCATTATCCGTCACCACAGTCTCAGGGACTCCGAATACGTGGAACACCCTTGTCTCTAGCCAACTGGTCAGTTTCTGGGCTTTGAAGTTCTTTATTGGCTCTATGAATGTGAATTTGGACAAGTGGTCTAGCAGCACTATCGCTCCCACATTACCGGACTTGGATCTGGGATAAGGGCCTAACAAGTCCATGTACAAACGCTGGAATAGGCGATCGGAAATGAATTGGCCTTCCATAGGAGGGCGAAGACATTGATTAGGAGCTTTGGTGGACTTACAGGTATCACAAGCAGACACGTATTCCCTGACTTGTTTGACCATCTTCGGCCAGAAGAATAACGCACGAAGGCGTGTCAGTGTCTTTGTGATACCTCCGTGAGCACTGAGCGGATGGTCATGCGCTCTCACGAGTAAGTCCAACCGCAACTCCTCTGGAACCCAAAGCTTCCAGGAGGATTGCTCCTGCAACTCATCTCCGGTGGCGTATTCCGTCCGTTTGTACACGTACCCGTCGGACACCTTAAGATCCGGCAGAATACGTTGATTCACGGTAATGTGGTCGATTAGGTCCAAATATTCTTTGGACCTGAAATGATCGGAGTCCAAATCCACTTCCACAGAGCTGTCAAAAGGATCATTCAAAGCCAAAGACTCTGAACAGTGGACTCGAGACAAAGTATCCGGTACCACATTTTGACTTCCCCGTCGATGGATGATGGAGAACTTAAACCCTTGCAGTTTAAGGGCCCATCGAGCCAATCGACCGCTCAGATCCGATTGGCTCATTAACCACTTCAGCGAAGCGTGGTCGGTCACGATCGTGAATTCTTGACCCTCCACGTATGCGCGGAACTTCTTGATGGCATTTACGGCCGCTAAACATTCCTGCTCCGTAACAGTGTAATTTCGCTGGGCCGAATTAAGCTTCTTTGACATGTATGCTATCGGTGCCTCTGCGCCATCTTCAGTAGTCTGTGTTAGCACAGCTCCGATTCCGTCCTGACTTGCATCGCAATGTATTGCAAAAGGACGTGAAAAATCAGGGCTGTGCAACACAGGCGCTTTTGTCAGGCACTCCTTAAGAGCATCAAATGCCAAAGAACCTTCATCCGTCCAAACGAAATTACGATTCTTACGGAGCATGTCCGTTAGCGGAGCTGTCACAGCGGCGTAATTTAATACGAATCGCCGGTACCAACCGCACATACCTAAGAACCGACGCAGTTGTCTTGCAGTCTTTGGCCTTGGGAATTCTGTAATTGCTTGAATTTTGCTGGGGTCAGTCCCGATGGTTCCATGGCCGATAATGTGCCCTAAATATGACACTTGCTCCATGACAAACTTACTCTTCTCTATATTCAGAGTAAGCCCTGCCTTCCTCATACAGGACGCTACTTCTGCAAGTAGCGTCAGATGTTCTTGAAACGTCGTGGTTATCACCAAAAGATCATCAAGGTATACAAACACCTGGTGACGTAAGTGCGCTGGAATTACGTGGTCCATCAGCCGTTGCATAGTCTGGGGAGCGTTACAAAGACCAAAAGGCATTGTAACGAATTGATACAACGGCCGGCCGGGTACCGTGAAGGCAGTCTTATCCTTTGCCTCTGCATCGAGTGGAATTTGCCAAAACGCGTCCTTAAGGTCCAAACTCGTAATGAATTTGGCCATTGGGAGGCGGCTTAGAATTCCATCAATGAGAGGCAACGGATAAGCGTCCTTCAACGTTACCGCGTTAACTCTACGTGCATCCAGGCACATACGCACCTTATTGGGTTTGACAACCAAGGTGACTGGTGATGACCACGCGCTCTTGGATTCCTCAATGACACCCATTGCAAGCATTCTGTCTATTTCTGCATGGAGGAGCTTTTCGACGGCGGGAGAGATCGCGTAGTGTCTCTGCTTAATTGGCCGACTGCCTCCGACGTCGATGGCGTGTGTGATTAAGTTCGTACGCCCTAAGCCCTCCGCCGAAAAAGACGGAAACCTTGCAATGACTGCATTGAGAGAGGTGATTTGAGACGCGGTCAACGGATGTTGGTTGACTCCACGCTCCAGAGGTTCAATAGACAAAGCTGCCGAATACAGAGAGTCTTTGAAAAGCGCAGGAGCAAGGTCAAATTTACGCACGAAATCGATTCCGAGGTAGAGATTCTGGCTGAGAGTCGGCATGATTAGAAACTCAATAGTTTCTGTTCGCCCACGGAAGGTAACAGGGGTGGAAATTTTTCCAACCGCTGAATGGCGAGTACCATCAGCCGTAGTTACTCCCAGCCGGAACCTCTCCCAGGGATGCCTTGGAGCCGCCAGGAATTTCTCCGCAAAACTCGAAGCAATTACGCTGCATGACGCCCCTGTGTCAATTAGGCCACTCACTGAAGTACCAAGCATGGTGACTTCAGCGTATGGTCTAATATCATTACGAGGACGGTTTAAGAGAATACCAGAGCAGCGTCGACGATTCGCCAAAACGTTACGCCAAAACATACGTAATCGTAATGTAGAGCGTTTGGGGCGATGCGGGGTAAGTTCCTCTGCGCTGAAAATTCGTCGACGAGCTGACTCGTATTCTCTCACACGTTCATGCAGCGGTTTAAGACTGCAATGTGTCCGAACTGCGTGCGATTCATTTGTGTAGGGTAAAGACTTCACGACAGAAACCGCACTTGTCCGAGTCGTTAATGAGTCACTCGGACCTGAACTTTTGGGGCGAGCCAAAATACGCATCGCCAGGTTCCCTGTCGAAAAGTCAAGTTTGGTCATATCAGTTGATGCAGGCGACACATTTGGTGGGCTTATACCAGATTGCTCAGCTGAACCCAAAGTATTTTGTTTTGAGCATGAGCATCCGGAGTTTTCAATGGCAGGTTTTATTTGTCCGCACTGGTTGTTGGAGGTTTCGCGGTGACCTCCTTGGGAGACCCCAGGTTTTGGCGAGGCCTCCGTAGATTCGGGTTTTTTGCACAGAGCGGACATCTAGGCTTATAAACTCCTGGAGCTCCGCAACCGAAACAAAATACCTTCGGTTCTGCCTTGCAATCGGCATACGTGTGTCCCGGTTTTGAACAGTTCCAGCAGTTCATTGGAGACTTCAGCTCCTCCACTTTGGAACTTTGTTTCTCATCCTCTTCCAAAAATTCATCAGGGTCGATCTCTTCAACTCTTCGGCGAGGATGTTGACTCGCATCGCGCGAAGAGCCCCCATCTTTAATACGTTTCTCAACCTTCTCTTGCTTGTCAACACAAAGCTTGAGATCACGAAGCGAACTGATGTTTTCTTGCGCAAGGTGATTTGCAAGATACGGGCGCAAATTTCTTCGCACTATGCGAGTCAATTCCCCGTCGGTTAGTCTGTATGACATTTTGTCATGAATACGTTTGACACTCTCAAGGAAATCCCGAAATGACTCTCCAGAGCGTTGACGCCTACTCCGCATTTCGTCGATCAGGTCATCGTCATCATAAACATTGCCGAATTCCTCCTTCATGGCTTCTTTCAGGGACGTCCAAGTGTAGTTGTTTCCGGTCTCATCAGTAAATCGACGGAACCAGGGAAGTGTAGACTTCTCAAAAAGGAGGTGTGCACAAAGGCACAGCTGACTGTAGTCACCTCCCAGACAGCGGTCAGTGTATAATTCAACCTGCCGGATGAACTCATCCACTGACTCACCATCGAAACGTAATCCCCAATCGGAGATCACGCGATACGTTTTCCCTGGCGGAGCTACAATTGCCTGGCTTCGTCGATCTGCTGATGATGCAGAACCAGACACAGGAACGTCCACAGGAGGAATCGGTACATATGATGGTGCTTGTGTAGGTACATGCGCAGGTGGAGGTATCTGCTGACGAATGGCCTGATCGATGTAGGACTTGAGAGATTCCAAAAGACCCTGATGTAGTTCTGGAACAGGCTGAGGAGCAAAGTTCCCCAGTGGAAAAGCGAACCCTCCAACGTCGCGCTGGAATGTTTTCGGAAGCTGCCCCTGAGCACCAGCTGTCTCGACAAATTGGCGTTGGGCAGGGGTGTTTGTGACTCGGCCGGTGGTATCCCTTTCTCCGAAATCCACCAAGGTATCGCGGTTTTGCACGGGCGAATTAGGTGGAGTTGGAGATGCGTCATCCTGATGGAACTGGCTTCGGGTAAGTACGCCCGTCTTCGGGATGGCGCCACGACCACGACCTTTGGCCGATGCCGGAGTATGATCCAATGGCATCTTGTTCCGCAATTATTCTGTCCGCAATGAATCTCAATATTAAGCAGTCGAATGCGCTGCGCAATACAAAATTGGGCAATTTCCAAAAAAAACTAAAAATATATAAATTCCAAATATTTTAGTGGATGATTGTTCCTAAATTCTATATAATAAATATTATCTACTAATACAATAACATGCAAACACCCAACATACCAAGGAAAGAGAACAAACAAAAAAAGTTAATGCTACAAAAAATAATCATGCAATTATACTAGAATAAATAATAAATAAATAAGGTTATGCTATAAATTAGGACATGCAATTAGACTAATATACATGAGAATAAATAATGATTAAGATATACTAAACATGCAATTAAACTAGAACATAGAATAAGTAAGAATAAATAAATAAATATACGATTATTCTACCTTATTATTTAGTGATTAATAAATTAAATAAATAACAAATATACACCAAATACCAAAAACAAGACTAGTTACTTAAATAATGTTTTGTAAACATAAATATATGCAACGCTAGTTTGCCTAGTGTACCAGATATTGGTGTAATTTGTTAATACTAGCAGCAATTCAAAGATAAATTTTGTTTACAAAAATCAGCTGATTGCTGCTAGCACGATATGTAATATTTTATATACTTTGTGTAACTATGTATATAACTTGGTCTCTTCTCTTTTTTTTTTTTTTTTTTTTTTTTCTCTTCAAAATCGACAAACGATAGAATGCAAAATATATGCAATGAACGACAAAAAAAACAAGGCAGAATCAGAACCAAAACAAAACAGCGAGAGATCTGAACGATATTAAAGCAAGAGGTATAAGGTAGTTATGAGCAGTTCCCTTTACCCATTCCAGGTAGATGATTTTTCCATTTCAATAATATAATAATGTGCATGTACACAGAGCATAAATAGATGGCGAGAATTATGTATTATATGTATACGGCATCTGAACTTGCCGCTGAAATTTAAAATGAGAGGAGAAAAAAAAACAAGTTTACATCATTGAAACTCAGCTGTTTCCAGCGAATCATGACTGGTCGATGTAGTGCATAATGCAATTTCTAAATCGCGTTTCCAGTCATGATCCCCTGGTAACTGCTTTGAGTTCCAATGATGTAAATTAAGGACCAAAAGGATAAAAACTATTTGTAAGGTCGATCCTTCCCATAAAAAGGTGCATAGGTGGCTTCAAGGAAACTAGGACCAGTTTTTTCGTGAATTCAAAAGAACTGGTAATTCACTAGTTCCCCTGAAGGCTTTATGCACACGGCAAAAGCCGCAAGGTACAAACACAAGGGAAGAACCGCCTTTGTAGGGAAATTGACTGGGAAAAGCTAAAAGGATGGGACGCTACAGAAGGATGGGAAACAATCACCTAAGGTATAGTACGTGAAGTAAGAAAAACTAAGTCCAAAGCCTTAGACGAGGTAATTGTTGTTGAAAGCCAAATTGGTATGAGTGCCAAAGCACTATACCGGACCAAGTTGGCCCTCAATGTTGGGCGCCATTAATGTAACGGAGGACGTCGGACATCCGAAGATGTCCCAGGGAACGGAGCCAAGGCCTCTACAACCGTGCAGGTTTGGCCAAAGGAAGGGCTCCTCAACGAGCGAGCAGCGGCATGCGCTTGCTGTAGCTCAGAGCGGTAGTGTTGGGCTGGGTTTGTGCTGCCCGTTGTCCCTTGTCCTCTACATTAAAAAGGGAATATCGCATGCCTAGGGAGACCGATGATAAACCAAAGGGATTGAAAATGGGAATCAAGTGGGGAAAAAAAAAGAAAGGCTGGTGACGACGAGAGCGGAAGGGCGAGGCCTTCCTCACTCTTCAAAAAAACGAACCTCAACCGACGGAAGCACTAACGTCTTCCCGTGGTGTACAAAGGGCTCGGTTCCGCAACCCATCTTCCTAATATGGGTGCTCCACCATCCCTTGTTTCGTAGTTGAGGAGCCACCGTACGACGGTATACAACGTACACGCCAAGAGCCTGCGGGCGTTTGTTGTTGCGCTTCCTCAACGTGAATGCCATACGATGGCCAAGTTCCGGCCATCGGCACCCACCTCGGTCGACAAGTTGCATTCCCTTGCAATTTGTCCACCACGGGAAATCTATCGCAGTGAGCAAAGATGAACTTGACCGCGGGAATATACAATGAGGAGGAAAGCCTCCTCATCCCGCTCTTGCTGTCACCAGCCTGAAGCAAAAATTATTTAACCAAATCGAAATGCGGCCATTCAGATGCCGTTTTACAGATAGGCTCTTACGGACCTAGTCCCGGCCTACAAATTCACTACAGGCTCCATTCTCACATGCTTTTGGCAGCGCCACTTTATAATTTTTAGGTTATGGACGGTGCACGCGCCTCCGTCCATCCATCACCTACCCTGGAATGGGCTCAGGGAACATAACCTAATTTAGCCACGCATTTTTGTTTGCAAGGAACAAAATTCAAATTGACACGGAAAGGCGGTCACGTTCGGAATATTTTAGAGACGAAGAATAAGATTTATCTAACAAGTAAACAATACGGACATATAACTACATTTTTTCCCATCTCTAACCTCAAAAAAATTAAACAAAATGAAATCCTTATCTTTTTTTTTTGTCTTGCAGGTCCACATCACCGCGTCCTATCCAGGGATTCTCCTTTCCGCCAGCGAGCACAGGGTAATTTTCTCTTTCTCCTTTTTTTTCAAATGTTCAAACTATTTCACACACCGCGGCCACACCACTCCAAAAAATTCACCCGCCAAAAACTAACTGTCATTTCGTGACAGTTCTCCTCCCGACCGCCGTCACCAATCCCCATTTCCCCCATGGCCGCCAACTGAAGTGGCAAAATTTCTCAGGTGGCAATGCCACTTCATTATGGCCGAACTGTCAAAACAGCTGTTGCTTAAGGGCCGGTTCACACACATAAATATCAATTTTAAATTTAGGCGGGATTTTTCAAATATCACTAATTTGAAATTAATCAAATTAATGTTATTTGAAACAAACCGTCAAAATTCAAATATTGACACTTATGTGTCAGAATCGGTCCATTACAGGGGGTCGCAGAAGAGGTCGTGGGCTATAAAGGCCGGCGCAGACGAGCAGACTGGTTCGACGACGAATGCAGGGCCTCGATTGAGGTGAAAAATGAAGCCTATCGCCAATACACACAACGCGCATCCCGAGCCAAAAAAGAAAGATATAACGAGCTTCGGCGAGTATCTAATAAGTTAATTAGACGTAAGAAACGCAAACATTTTGACGAGCAGTTACAGCAAATAAACCAAAGATTAGCCAGTAAGAACATTAGACAGGCGTACAAACTTATAAATAATGTTAAGAACGGATATCAACCCAGGACAAGCCTATGTAAGGACAAGGATGGTAACATCATCAGCGACATCGAAAGCGTCAACAAACGATGGGCCTCGCATTTTGAAGAGTTCCTCAATGCACCATCAACATCCCCCGCGGAGCCAGCTCTTGAGCAGTTAGCCGAACCAGGCCCTCCCGTTCTACCCCCAACAGTAGAGGAGGTGAGTCTTGCCATACAGTCGCTCCAAAATAATAAAGCGCCCGGCGCTGACGAGATCCCAGCAGAACTGCTGAAGCATGGTGGAACGTGCCTGACCAACGCTGTACATGTGCTACTGCTGAAAATATGGAACGACGAGGAAATCCCCGAAGATTGGCGCAAAAGCATAATCTGCCCAATCCACAAAAAGGGTGACAAGCTGAAGTGTGAGAATTACAGGGGCATATCATTAGTTTGTACGGCCTATAAGATATTATCTAAAATTCTTGAAAAGAGAATTAATCCGTACGCAGAACGAATCATTGGCGAGTATCAAGGCGGCTTCAGACCTGGTCGATCAACGACCGATCAGCTTTTCACAGTGAAGCTACTACTCCAAAAGTGCTGGGAATATAACATCGACGTATACCAAATCTTTGTCGACTTCAAGCAGGCATACGACAGTATCGATCGAAGTGTACTGTACAACATTATGCTGAATTTTGGTATACCGGCAAAGTTAGTGCGACTCACAAGGATGACGATGACTAATACCGTCTCGCAGGTCAGAGTGCAGCATCGACTCACTGACCTATTTGAAACTCGTACTGGATTCAAGCAGGGCGACGGGCTGGCGCCGACGCTCTTCAACCTTGCTTTGGAGTATGTAATTCGAGCCATGAATATGGACAGCAGCGGAACGCTACTCATCAAGTCGACTCAATTAGTAGCGTACGCCGACGATATCAACATCATGTCTCGAAGGTTGGGTGATGCAGAAAGCCTTCTGCATAACCTCAATAACGCCGCAAAGGAAGTTGGACTACATATCAACGAAAGCAAAACAAAGGCCATGATGCAATCGAAAACAAGGACGCCAGCAAATTCAAGCATCACAGTGGGGGACCTTAATATCGAGTATGTAGACAACTTCAACTATCTGGGTTGTAACTTATCAAAGGACGCCAACGAAACTGACGAAATTAAGCGACGGATACAACTAGCCAATAAGACATATTTCTCGGTCCTCCCTATAATTAATTCGAAACTTGCGCACAGGAACACGAAGCTCCGCGTGTACAAAACAATCATCCGACCCGTGCTATGTTATGGCTGCGAAACATGGACCTTCACCCAAGCCTCCGAAATTTTGCTAGACCGATTCGAACGAAAGGTCCTTCGGCGAATTTTCGGGGCCGTTCGCGAGCGAGACCAATGGCGTATCCGGTACAACCATGAGTTGTATCAATTGTACGATGAGCTGGAAGTATCGAAAATCGTGAAGCTTCAACGTTTGCAATGGGCGGGGCATGTACAACGGATGGACGATAATCGCATGCCAAAGAAAGTGATGAACGCACAACGAATTGACGGAGCGAGGTTGCGTGGACGACCGAGAGCTCGCTGGGAGAACTCCGTAGGTGAAGACGCCCACCAGCTGCTGGGCTTCCGAAACTGGAGGACGAGGTCACGTAACCGCGACAATTGGAGGTCAACGATTCAGGCGGCCAAGGCCCGACGTCGGGCTATCGTGCCACATTGATGATGATGATGAATCCGCCGAATGGAGATTCACATTACAGCTCATGTTTATTGATTTAGAGAAGGCAATCGATAGTGTTGATCAGGAGTATATCTGGAGAGCTCTTTGTAGGAGGGGCATACCAGATAAAATAATTTCCATCATCAAGGAATCTTATCAGGGAGCCCAATGTCACGTTTTGCACAAGGGTACGCTTTCAGATCCTTTTGAAGTGCACAGTGGAGTGAGACGAGGTTGCGTTTTGCGACCTATTCTTTTCCCCATAGTCAAACGATGTACTTGGGCGCGCCTCCAAACTAAATGAAAGGTGTCAGATGGAAAATGTTTGATCACCTGCAACACCTGGACTATGCTGACGACATTTATCTGCTATAAAATAAAATGGAAGATCTAGCTCAAATGGCCGATGCTCTGCATTGCGAAAGTAATGCTGGGCAGCCAAGACCAAGTACTTGAGCTCTGATCCAGGGGGACAAGGCGGAATTTGTGTTTCGGGCCAGGCAGTCGAAAAAGTTTACGAATTCTGCTACCTCGCAAGCATAGTCACAGCAGATGGCAACGCGGAGGCTGATGTGCAATCGCGTATCAAAAAGGCTAGGGCAGCCTTCTTCACTTTGACTCCTTTCTGGCAAAATAACAACATTTCCAGGCACACAAAAATCCGCATCATCAATTCAATTGTGAAATCTGTGCTTCTTTATGGCTGTTCAAATTGGAGATCACAACTAAGCTGCAAACTTTCGTAAACCAGTGTTTACGGCGCATCCTGCCAATCTGCTGGCCGGAGATTATTTCGAATGATTATCTCCTTAATATCACAGGCTTGGATTGGATAGGCACTTCTGTCAAAAGGCGAAAGTGGCAATGGATAGGTCATACTCTTCGAAGAGGACCGAAAAATATTACAAAGCAGGCCCTAGATTGGAAACCGCAAGGAGCCAATGCAAGACGCCGTGTTGGACAATGGCGACAAATGTCTTTTCATGTTTATATCTCACTGAGGGTAGAAATACACTTCGCCTGTTCCCTTATTATGATGATAAGTGCTACATCCTACAGTCTTCTATAGTGAACAACATAAAAAAATATTATCCCGAAATTTGCCGCCCCCTGGAATCTGCCGCCCTACAGACGCGTTTTACTCGGCCAATTTAAAAGCTATGAAGCTGAAATTTTGCACAAATGCTGCTTTTTGCTGCAGGCAGTTTGTATGTTTGAATCGGTAAAATCGGACCATGGGGTCAGGGGGGCTGCCATACAAACCTAACCCCCCAAATTAGGTTCTTCTGAGAAAAACGTTTTTATTTGTACACCGATTTCAACCAAATTCCACACAAATGTATTTCTATTGATGGCACACAACATATGTGAGAACAAAAAAGGTCAAAACAAATGGAATCGAACTATGGGGCCATGCTCCCGCATCCCCCAATAACATTTTCTGAGTAAATATTTTTATTTGCCCACTTATTCCAACCAAACCCCACACAAATATTCTTTTATCGACGCAACGGAACTTTTGTGAAGACGTAAGGAAAATAATTGGAGGGGGAGGGGTTAAATACAAGTCGTAGGTACGCCCGAAAAAACTTTTAGGTCGGAGAAGAGCGAAGAGTATCCAAATTTCGGCCGCGCCCGAAATTAGCCTCGGTCTCGTTTTATTTGAGTTGTTTTGGCGGCGTAGAGGTATTGCATTGCCACTTGTAATGGGTCACGGCAATGACTTCGTGGCATAACGGACACTTCAGCGGTCAGCCCCTGTGCGTCTATTAGATATATCTTACCGTTAGGTAATTGTCGTGCTCTGTGGCCGTGATTGTTCGGTCGCCACTCTGTGAAATAGACACTCATAGAGAAACGAGTTTCCAAACTCGGCACGGCTCGTCGCAAGTTTATTATTCAGAAGAAGATGATAAGAAATATTCTTATCGTAGAATAATAAACTAACAATGCGACTAGGAAGTGGTACGGCTGACAACCATATCACACTCCGAATTCAGTTGTCTTTGTAACGTTGATGACTACACACGGTAGTCATCAACGCACCATGCTCCACTAGGAGTTACGGTAATCAAGAGAGAGAGGTAATTGTATCGCGATTGTGGAGGCGGTTTGTATTATGACGGTCGTCTGCCTCCTCTAACGACCATCCGACGTGTTTTTTTCTGCTGTATTAGACCGGAATCGGGATAAAGCTCTATGGCGGATTCGGCTGAAATCAATCGCTCCTCCAAGTTAGACAAGTTTTCGGCAAGCTCGGTGACAGCAGACACCGATCTGGAAGTTGTGTAAACGCTCGGCTTGTTTAGCCAATGACTCCAAATCGGTCACACCGCTTGCAGCCAGTAACTCCTGTGACCGGACTGGTAATTTGCCCAGGAATAGATGCTTCAACATTTCGGGAATGCATAAATTACCTGGCTAAAGTGAGTAGAGGAGCATCATCCATCCGTTCAGATACAATTTCTGCAATTTGGCGTCAGTTGTGGGTGGGCTTTTTTTTGTGTATCGCGTTAAATAAATCAAGAAAAAAATAATTACAAGTTTTTGCATTTCTCTGCTTTGAGTTAAGTATCATATAATGCGACCCTTACTATAACTTTTAACATTTTTCCTCAAACATCTTTTGCGTTACCTGGAAAGGTTCAACCGCAAAAAAAAATTTAATACATTTTTGGGTTTTCTATTTTTTGTTACCTCCAACCCACACGTCCCAGGCACGTCTCTTATGCATGTATACCTAAGCCTTCTAGAAAATAATAAAACGCCATAATAGTCGAACTCTCGTCACATTATTTTAGAAAAAGGATGTTTTTGTCATGTGGCATGCGGTCGGCTGCTAAACCTTCTACGAAGGATATACGTTCTCGTATAGAGTCGTTATAGGCAGAGAATCTATTAATTGGCAACAGAAGAACATTCAAGGACATTCTGTATGCGTGAATTTACTTTGAAATTTCGTTGATTGATGTTAGGTCTCGTTTATTTATTTATTTATTCATTCATAGCGGAAAATCAGATCGCAAAATTTTCACCCCATACTTTTGATGGAACTGTTCTATGGGTAAGAAACAGCATGACATCGGTGTGCTAATATTATGGAACTTTATGTTTATCCTGTGTTCCTTCAGGATTCGGATAGCTGTGAGTGGAGAGAAATATAAATATGTATTTACCTACAGCTTGAAGGCGTGAAAGCTGATATAAGAATGTATGCCATCCTTGAACTATTTATAGGTTTCAGCTTGTATTTCATGTGAAAATTGAGGCAGTATTTTCGGATGTAGATTTGAAGAAAATTGAGGATTTGAACGCTATTTTGGTCACAACTCTTTCAAGTCTAAACCTAAACAGCGAAGCCATGCCAGGAGATTTCTTTGCCAAACAAAATAACAAGCAAACAAACCAATTTCCAAATTTAGCAACATGCCGAGATGGTTTGCTGTCGCTGATAAATTTTCATAATGACTTCCAACTTCAATCAGGTTGATTGAACTCTATAGCCTCAGGGAAAAAAACCGCCACTCTTCCAATCCTTTCGCTCGCCTTATGCTAATGACACTCTTCAACACTGAAACACCGATCCATTTTGCCATAGGACCGTGTCGACCATATTGTTAAAACCATCAGACCACTCGTCCATATGCCCACTTTAAACGTCAGACACAAAAGCAATTACTAGTGTATGTGTATTCAAATTTAGTGGTGGGCTTTCAAAGCGATTTTCTATCTCTGTATTTACTCGCGCTCAACGCTCTATCTATGGCCATATCTAGGACATACCTATCGTAGGGTAGGCAATCTTGTCATTTATTATTCACCACTGCGCTGGATAAATTACTCGTCGAATACATTGTCTGCAATTGTCGATTTTCTCATGGATCTTTCGTCCTTTCTGTCTCATTCAGTCTCTCTGTCTCTAATGTTGGTTGATTAGAGCCGGCGATTAGCTAATGCTATGGTATTGATGTTCTAGATTCATATTTAAATGCATGTCCTTTGCCTGGGCACTTTTCTTCCTTCCTGGCTGTCATTGTGTGTTTGTACTGTATAATTAATTCGCCCGGCGCAGCTGGTAAGAATAGGCGTAGTACACTACGGTTTGACAAATGCGATGTTATTTTTATATGGTGAAAGTATTATACAAAATGAACTTAATTTGGGTTATTGTGTTTTGTGCAAATGATGTTTTGTTTTGAATAGATATATAGGTACATTGCAGTGGCGTAGATAAGAGAGAGGAATCAAGGGGATGAATACCCCCCCTCGAAACCATCCCTGTGGACACAGATATTGTAAAGTAGAGAGAAAATATATTTTAATATATTAAGATTGTATTAATTTTGTCCTGAAGTATGTAACGCACTGTAAAGGCTAAGGGAGCTAAAGCCTGTCTGTATAGGTAAGGTATTGTGTTAGACAAGCGGCCTAGCTGAAGCACGCATGTCCAGAATGTTGTTGATGTGGTTCTGGATGTCTCTCTTTCGAAATACTTCGGGCCTTACTCCAAAAATTAATGAGGTCCGATCTGTTCTGACATATGCTGCACTGGTATTATGGACTAAGTTCCAAGAGCAGAGCCGGAGCAGTCCACCATAATAAGTTACAACGACTTGGTTTTGTTGGTATAGCAGGACCTATTTGAGGCAATTGAAGCTATCGTTGATCTCACTCCGCTGAAGATTTGTAATTCAGGAATCTTCGGCCCTGTGTGTTTTCCGAGTGCGTCCAACTTACAATACTCGCGCAGATAATGAGACCCAAATATGCATTGAATAAGCGTCAAAGTGATTTTTTTCAAACAACCTGCTCAGTGTGGCAGACGACGTTTTTGAATGCTACAGACTTTTTACCTGTTAGTTTTTAAAATGCTTCGATCAGAAAATAAGAGTTTAATTTCTGCGGCCAAGACAGCTTATCTATCGAAAGTAGTATACGGAATAACGAAAGTAAGCTCTTTTGGTCCTACATTCGTAGCTTACGTTCTTCTTCTTCATGTTCGACTTCTTTAAGGTACAACACCTCGTCCGCATATACACCTGAGGAAAACTGCGCTCTTTTTGCAAAATATTTTCTAGTACCTTTAGACAACGTTCATCGTCTCTAAACTATTCCTCCCTCTCTCCTAACAGTGATGTTTCATTACCACTTATTTTACCTTCGTTTGTTGCATTGATTATACGCTCTGCCAAAGTAAGCTCCTGTGTTGGCCCAGATGGCATTCCCAATATTTCAATATAATTATGCGGCAAATTGTCTTATGTTGTCCCTATTCCGAAGCAGGGTGATCTAAATGTTGCCTCCAATTACCGCCTTTTGTCCTCTATTTCGAAATTGCTGGACAGAATAGTTCATAACTATGTTAGTCTGAACTTCGGTACTATTATTTGTGCTAGCCAACATGGTTTTTGTAATGTAAAAGCAAATCTACCGCCACCAATTTGGTTGGGTTAGTAGACTTCATTGCTAAAGCGTTCAACAAACATCAAGAAGTTTATGTGTTGTATACAGATTTCTCAAAAGCTTTTGATACTGTAGACCACAGAATATTAATAGAGAAACTTGTCAGATAGAACTTTCCCCTCATACTTGGCTTTCTTCATACCTTCCCGAAAGAACCATTGACATTTTTATGTCTTGACTCTGGCACATAAATTCCAAAAGCGTCACGAAAATCATAACGAAAAAGCGTTACGTTTTTGGCATTACAAAGCATTTTTTTTTGTGAGTTTTGGGTGCCATTCAAGGTTCAACGGAAGTTGGGCTAGGTGGTACCCTGTGAGTGTTGGGTGCCATTCAATGTTCAACAGAGGTTGGGCTTGGGTTCAATTTACGTTCAACTTGAGTTCAACTTGGGTTCAACTTGGGTTCAACTTGAATTCAACTCGAATTCAACTCGAATTCAACTTGAATTCAACTCGAATGCAACTTGAATTCAACTTTCAACTTAGGTTCAACTCACGTTCAACTTTCGTTCAACTTTTGTTGAACGGCCCAAAAAGTGTAACTTTCAACTTAGGTTCAACTCACGTTCAACTTTCTTTCAGCTTTTGATGAACAACCCAAAAAGTGTAACTTTCAACTTAGGTTCAACTCACGTTCAACTTTCGTTCAACTTTTGTTGAACGACCCAAAAATTGTAACTTTCAACTTAGGTTCAACTCACGTTCAACTTTCGTTGAACTTTTGTTGAACGCCCCAAAAAGAGTCAAATTCGAAAAGCAAATCGTCACGAAAAACATGAAAATGTCCCACTGAGTTGCGGACTTGTACGCAAGCTGTTTCTATAATGGATCGTAAATGTCATTAAAGTAGATATACTTTGATTTTCTCCAATTTGCATTTTTTGCAAATATATGAGTCTGGCCTCAAAATGTCCTAAAAACGAAACAAACTACACAAAATTGTCTTTGTAATAATATATAACACTCTATAGACATTTTCATGAAAAATTATACCCTAGACCAAAAAGTATTATAGTGAATTTACATTTTTTGAGTTTTACATTTCGCACTGTAACTCTTGATAGAATAGACCTAGGGTCATAAGATCTTGTCCATATATTGCTAATAAAATTTATTTGATTTGTACCAAAAATTGAAGTCTTCCAACCATTGACACCACCCTCACTCCTCCTAACATTTTTCAAAAAGGTATGCCTGTAGCTTCTTTTAGCCAGGCAGATCAAATTTGGTAGGGGCCTAACCTAAGCCCCATTATGCTCCGCATGAAAAATTATTACCATCCGATCAAAACTAAGGGTCCCCTATACAAAGTGAACCAAAATGCTAACAAAATTCACGTTTTTTAATTATTCTAAATTCTATCTAAAATAGAAAAAAAAAATATCTGTTAGAACGTCACTATACCAGTTAATTGTAGTCTTCTGAATGTATATATGTTCAAAAGTTTGTACCAAAGCTACAAGTATCAACAAATCGGGTTTGAAGGTCAGTGGTACCAGTTCTAAGGCTATTTGCGAATATATCGGGTATCGTGTATACTAGCAACCTTCAAACCGATTTTTCGTACTTGTAAGGCACGCTCTGGTAAAAACTTTTCGATATACATTCAGGAAACTAGAATTAACTGTTATTTTATGTTATGACCCTAGGTATAATCTATCAAGAGTTACAGTGCGAAATGTAAAAGTCAAAAATTTAAATTCACTATAATACGTTTGGGTCTAGGGTATAATTTTCTAAAAAAATGTCTAGAGTGTTACATATCATTACAAAGGTAATTTTCTGTAGTTTGTTTCATTCTCGTGACAGATTCATAGCTTTCCAGATATTTGCAAAAAATAAAATTTTTAATTACATTCTTTCACCTGGTTTTTGCCCATCATCTGGGGCTCCTCAGGAGTCCATATTAGGAGCTCTTCTATTCGTCTTCTTCGTCAACGATCTTCCCGATCGCCTTAACCCTTCTGTCGGCACAAAGGTCTGGCCAGACCTTTGGCACTATATTTTGGTCAGAAAAGTATAGAAGATGAAATCGCAGCGTCTTCATATTTAATGATATCCTAGAATAATATGTTTAGAAGCAATTTGCAAAAATTTGATAGAATCGGTTGAAGTTTAGAGTATGTTTTTGATGATTTTCAATTTATAGTGCTTTTTGATACCCAATAGGTCTGGCCAGACCTATAGTTTTTCCCCCATTCTTCTCTTTATGTAAAAAGTGCAAATATGAAATTCTCTCAAAATTCTCCTATTTATGATGTAACAATGTCATTACAATTCAATTTGAACTATAAACGATAAAAATTTCTCAGAATTTTCTTTGAAAAGCCGTGAAGTTCGGGAAATAAGTATGCCTAATTTCATCACGTTTCATAATATCACCTAATCAACTGAGATTTGATTCAATGAAATTCAAACCAGTTTTATTTAATTTGTAATAGTTAGGACTAAGTATGAGAGACTTACGAACGTCTTTATAAATAGATTTGATCAAGAAATTTACGAAAAATTTAGAATGAAATGATTTTCCCGCTTGAAAATTCCCTATTTTTTTCCACCTGCTTCCCCAAATCTGCAGGCTAATATCTAGGTAAAGTCTACTAACAAAGCGCCAAATATTTGCCCAAAGATATTGGTATTGATAAATGCGAACAAACTTTCTACTAGATATACGCCATAAAAATAGAGAAGCAAAAAAATGAAAAAAAAAAGGGAAAAACATGTTTACAATAATACCACCCCAAAATATGTCCACTTAAAAACGTTACTAGTGTATCTACAAAAATGATTTTAATACTTTTATTGTTTAAAAATTGCAGTCAAGAATCGATAGAATGATTCTACCGATAAAAATTTCACCTTTTGTAAAAAATAAAAAAATTTTCTCAGTAGGTCCAGCCAGACCTATTGGGTATAGAATATGCATATTGTAGTAGGTGCCGACAGAAGGGTTAAATGTGAATCGTTGCTTTATGCTGACGATTGCAAATTATTCAGAACCATATCCAACATCAATGACTGATTCTTGCTGTAATCGGATATTGAACTGTTATATACAGTTGGTGTGTGTCCAACGACTTACCTCTTCTCTCTCTCTCGATTACCGTAACTCCTAGTGGAGCATGGTGCGTTGATGACTACCGTGTGTAGTCATCAACGTTACAAAGACAACTGAATTCGGAGTGTGATACGGTTGTCAGCCATACCACTTCCTAGTCGCATTGTTAGTTTATTATTCTACGATAAGAATATTTCTCATCATCTTCTTCTGAATAATAAACTTGCGACGAGTCGTGCTGAGTTTGGAAACTCATTTCTCTATGAGTGTCTATTTCACAGAGTGGCGACCGAACGATCACGGCCTCAGAGCACGAAGTCCAACGACTTACCTTTTAATGTATCCAAATGCTTTGTGATGCAATATTCCCATAAATTCTTCCCTATTTCCTTCACCTATCTCTTAAATGGACATGCAACTGACTCCGTTTCAACCATCAAAGGTCTTAGTGTCACCTTCGACACTAGACTCAACTATTCTGAGCACGTTTCGTCCACTGTTGAAAAAAGCTTCTAAACTCTCTGGTTTTGTATTGCGATCAAGTCATGACTTTAATTCTGTTTCTACATCGGTGAACCTCTTGATTCCGCTCGTCTGGAGTATGCTGCCATAGCTTGAAATCCGTCCACTTCCTGCTCGTCAGATGCAATAGAGTCAGTCCAAAGAAAATTCACTCGTGGTGTCTACTTTAAATTGAGGCTAGATTACTTACCCTATCCTGAACGACTTAGCCTTCTTAAACTTATGTAATTTAAGAAACGTCGAGCATATCTGAATGAGTGCTTTTTGTATAAATTGTGTTGCAATCAGATACACTCTTCCCCTACCGAGAACATTGTTATTAGAAATCAGCATAGTCACTTTAACAGTAGCGGTGGTTTTATCTACCTGCTGCCGAGCTCTCGATTTATCAGGACGGAGAGTCGTATGCTGAGCAACTATGACAAACTACAGCTTGGTCCCTATACCTCCTTCGCTTACAATTTTCAAAAGAAAACTTCTTCATCAAATTGAAACGATTGAGTTGTAATCATTAATCATTAATTTCTTTCACTTTTGTGTACTTATAGTCTAAGAAAATTAGACCAAAATATGGCCATCGATCGGCAAAAATCCTACATCGGAAATTTTGTTTGATTATGGTTGGGGATGGTCCCGAGATGATGGCATTAAAAGTCCCAACCAATCGGGGGTTCGCAACCTTAAAAAAAGGGGAGAAATGGGGGGGGGGCATTTTTTCGTTTTTTTTTGCGATTATTTCAAAAATGGCAAGAGATATACAAAAATTCTCTGAGGACGAAAAAAACTACATAAAATTACCTTTCCAATGATATAAAACACATTTAAGTTAAGTTAAATACTTCGGTGCTAGTCTAACAAAATCAATTAGAATATTTTCATTTTAGACCTTTGGTAAAAGCTCCATAACTTCTGAAAGAATGCTAGTTCAGCCGTAAAATTTTGATAAGTATTCACAATAAGTTCAAGATCATTTTAAGGTAAACATTGAGTCGCTCCGGTCAAGGACCCCCATTATCCCCTCATTTAAATTTGTCAAAACTGCATGTCCATAACTCCCCCCAAAATTGAAGCAGAGTGCTAAATTTTGGTAATTTGCGATTGGAGGTCATAGTGACCCCACCCACCAAAAATCAGCTCATTCGAATAAAAACTAAGGGTACCTCCCATACAAAGTGACCCAAGACAACTTTGTTCTACAGTTTATAAAATGAGTAGTTCGTAGAACAAACTCCTGATGGGTCACTTTGTATTGGAGATACCCTTAGTTTTTATCCGAATGAGCTGATTTTTGGTGGGTGGGGTCACTATGACCTCCAATCCTAACAAACCAAAGTCTCTGCTCCAATTTTAGGGGGAGTTATGGATGTGCCATTTTGAAAAATTTTATTGGGGGGATAATTAGTAGTCTGGCTGGTTTAGCGGTTAGTGCGCGCACCTTCGGTGCACAGGGTCATGAGTTCGAATCTTACCGTGGATCATGGTGTGTTTCGAACTCAGGAGCTTGTGTCGGACTATGATCTCACTCAGATGTTAAACGAGTACCCATTTATGGGGATAAATAACACTGCTGAGCGTGATGCTGATCTCATTACCTCAACAAAAAGCAGATAAGATCTTGGAAATAGGATGTCACTAACACATCCTCCGCCTTAGTCCAATGTTGGATTGTCACGCCTGTTATTTTATTTATTTTATAATGGGGGTCCTTGACCGGAGCAACTCAATGCTTAAAATGATCTTGAACTTAGTGTGAAGACTTATTGAAAATTTTACGGCTGAACTAGCATTTTTTCAAAACTTATGGAGCTTTTAAAAAACGTCTAAAATGAAAATATTCTAATTTATGTTCTATTCTAACGCCGAAATATTCAATTAAACTCTAATGTGTTATATATCATTGCAAAGATAATTTTATGTTGTTTTTTTCGTCCTCAGACCATTTTTCTATATCTCTTATCGTTTTTGAAACTATCGCAAAAAACCGAAAAAATTCCCGTTCAATAACTACTATAAATGAATAATTTGGAGCACCTTAATTGCGCTTAGGACGTTCAACAGATTTTGAACGTTTGCCAGTTAAACTCTTTTTGCTCTGCTCAGACCTCCCGTTCTCGTCCGTAATTCGACTTGCACCTTATCATTGTTCGACTTAACCCATATCATCCCACTGATGCAAAAATGCACCAGCAACTTTGGCATTTTTTTAAAAACATACAATGAAAACAAATATTAAATTTTTTATGTAATAATATTGTTTGGCATGTAGTTGACACAACTTTTACCACTTTCTTATTTTGATATTTAGTTGGTTTAATTAAGAATTTAGAAAGCAAGTTTTTTTAACGAATTTTAGAAATAAAATTAAAAATATTTATCCAACGGTAAAACTGATAAAACTTTCAGTGCACAGACTAAAGTGTCAATAGTTTACATAAAAAATAGATTCAATAACATTTTATTATTTTTGTAGCAATGGTTTTGATAAGAAAAACGTTGGTGCATTTTTGCACCAATGGGATGATATGGGTACTGCTATGTTGAAAGTTCTGTTTGTTTGTCTAGTGTCTCCGTAAAACTGCGAAATATACCGTTGAAAGTTTGTGACGGCAGCAGTGGCGGCCCGTGCTTCCTTGCAGAGGATGGGCACCTTCACGGAATAAAAATCTTTTGGAAACACCTAAAATTAACGACTGTCCACATAAAGTTCGCATTGTATTAAATGGAACCATCAATTTCCGCTTCAATTTCACAGTTTTGCCAACCATTTTTTAGATCAAGCTATTATTTTTTAATTTAGAAAAAATAGATTTGCGGGAACATGCGAATTAATATTGTGTGCCTTTAGCATTTTCAATGTAAATGTACATAGTCTAAAACAAATCAAAAATGTTAAAAATGCACAACAATGATGTTCATGCTCCCGAAAGTTTATTTTACATTCTAATACATATTACAATGAACACTTCAAATTTATTAATCTAATAATCATCATTACACAAGAAACATGTTTTCCTACATAGCATTGAGCGAACGTTGGTGTTTTTTTTTCATTTTGACTAGCTCATGGTAACCCCAAAAATTCTACTTTTAAATTGCCTACGTCATCATCATTCTCATTCTTATTGCACTGATTCCATTCAAGCTGCTATAGGCCGGCTTACCTTATCGGTATTGAATTCGATGCCACCGCTCCCAAAAGTTTCATAAATTTCGAATGATTTGTTGTTGTAATTTGGTCACCGGCGCAAGTGGCCTACCATTGGACCATTTGTTTCGTCTTTATGTCGATGGTAAGTAGATTTTCAACAATACCTAAGGTTTGAATATGCGAGTTAAATATTGCATACACATAGGCAGTTTCGATTTTGATCGAACAAAAGTAGCCTAAAAGCAGCCTAATTTTATGATTAATACAAACACCAGAAATGTTTTTGTGCAGTGGCTTCCAAACAGTAATTGATAGATTTGATAGATTCGCGAGAGACATGGTAGTACTGCGAAAAAACTTATAATGTGAATGATGTTGACCTAATAGTCAAAGGTAAAATTTGGTTGTACATTTCTACTAATGTTAAAAGATGTGAATATACAATAAGTGTATTTATTTATAGGGTGGGCCGTGCCCACCTTGCCCACTATGACGAGCCGCCACTGGACGGCAGCTGAAATACAAGCTTTTTTTTACAAGAAAGTGACAATGATGAAGAGTGCATCGAAATAAAAAGCGCAGATGACCTTCAAATAGTTTGTTTGCCACCACCGCGAATAGATAATCTTAGTGATGAGGAAGACATCGACGACAACGTGAAGCTTCTAGGAAATACTCTCCCAAACAGTCTACAGGAAATAGCAGACGAATTTAAATTATTGTGCAATTACGATGATAAAGACGTTGATTATGCACCACCAAAAGCAGCTAAAACTAAAACTAGGTGTTCCGCAGGCAGTGAAAAGACCCATCGTTGGGCAAAGAAAGGACCAACGATTCCAGGCAGCAAGTGGATGTGTCTATGGCACGGTCGCATCGAACTATCTCAGAGTTGAACCTATGCAGCGAGGGAAAAGATACAACCGAAGGGAAAAAATATGATATATTGCGGATCCCACACGTCATAATGGAGGTTAAATTAAAATATGGGAGGAGTCGATCTATTTGACAATGGTACCAACACTTAACGGATTCGAGTTCGCGAGAAAAAGGGGTATTGGCCGTTGCTTACCAACGCTTTGGATGCAGCAATGATAAATGCATGGAAACCCCATCGCGAATGTATCCATAATGCACCAAATAGGTTTCTGCACCAATATCGTTCAACTCCTCCTCAAGGTAGGAAAAGGACATAGATCAGCCACTTTCCGTGTACCTAATGCTGGTCGAGGAGATCAAGTTGATCACATAATTCAAAGAAGCCATCAAACACGGAGAAGGTGCCGGAAATGCCATAAGCACACTTTCTTTATTTGCAATAAATGTAAAATACTTCTACAGGTACATCCCAATTGTTTCCAAATTTTCTATTCTATTTGAATTAATTTATTATGCATCTATCAATTTTTTCAACGCTTTTTTCTTCATTCAAAATAAATTTTGTGAATTAAAAAAAAGTATATTGTTCACATATCATCCCATTGGTGCAAAAATGCACCAGTGCCTCCTGACCTCCCCTGATTTACAAAAAAAAATCTCTTCGGAATTTTCTTAATTAGACCCTAACATCCAAATTCTGAAAAGGAAAACTCATTCCCGTGTGTGGATCATACCTTGGGATAAAATGGGCTAACTCATTCCCGTGTGGGGATCACACCTTGTGATAAAATGGGCTAAGTTCGAACAACCGCGACCTATCGACAAGTTGCCACCTTCTGTCAAGACTACGACGAAGCAGTCATTCACATATCGTGACGCTGTTGTCCCGACATGATTTAATGTGATTCAACCGAGTTCAAGCGTCCTTTTCAAGCTAGACGGAAATTTTGCATGAAATTACAATTATGTATATTTGAACGAGTCCTCTGCGTATATGCACTCGCTAATGTCAGGGTCGAGCAATTTACTAACTCCTCTAGAGTTGGCGCCACATTTTGTTCATAAATTTCAAGGACAAGATTTCTTTTTTTTCCGAGATAATAATAGATTTATATTCTTCGAGAACATATTACGATTATTCGTAAGGGATTTTAGCCTTCCATTATAGTAAGTTCAGAAGCTTGACTGCCCGCGACGAAGTACACCTAAAGTCTTGACATCTAGTCGTATAGTTCAAAGTTCGCGAGCGTGAGAATTCCGCAGTTCCTTGAAGTGCTCGTCGCTAAATTTTCGACATAGTCGTGCTCACAATTTAATTGAATTAATTCACAATTAAACAGCACGTTTCGTACATTTGTTTATAAAAGCGTATCGGGAGTGGGGAAGAACGGAAGTCATTTCGGGTTGCTTATGGCCATTACGGGCGTTTTTTTTTTTTTGAATGGCAGAGGTCATTGGCGCGTTTCGTTGTT
Source organism: Microchrysa polita (assembly GCA_949715475.1). NCBI lineage: Eukaryota > Metazoa > Arthropoda > Insecta > Diptera > Stratiomyidae > Microchrysa > Microchrysa polita. The sequence goes on along the minus strand of OX454421.1, from coordinate 76,778,416 downwards.
CCTGTGTGTTTTTTGTTTCGGATGTGGATACAAGTATTTCATTTTTATCGGTTAAGTTTGTTTGCCAAAACAGCGCTGCAGGACACGCCAGGTAACCATTTCTTATATATTAGGCAATTTGTGAAGGACGTTGCCGGAATGTATAACTTAGAGTAAGCTTTCTAAAAATATACAGCTGCTATTAAATGATTGCCAAGTGTACTCAAACTATTAGACAATATTTACAGTAAAACTTATTCAAAACTTTTTCACCTATCAATTCTACTATCTCATATTACCCTATACATACTCGTATAGCATAGAGACGAGCTCTCTCTCTGGAACCGTAGTTTTGCCCAAAAACTTCCGAAAAATTATATGGAAAACTTTTCAGATGTTCGGCTCTCTCCTGCTCGTTATCAATTAACAAACAGGAAGTTACATTTCGTATAATTTATCATCGTTATATGCGATGACCCGCTTAATTGGACGACAAGGATATATTCGAGAGAAAGAGAATATTATGTGGTCGGTAGACAGTTCAGGGCCTATTCGAGGAAACAACTGCGCGCACATAACGGTGAAGATAAAATGAAATACAACTCTGTTTTGTGTGTCGGTTAAATGTATTGATATAATAGGCTTAAGTTGAAAATGGTACACCACAATGTAAAGTTTTCGTTTGGTCCTTAATAGATAATGTTGTCAGTGAATTTTATTTGAACTTTTAATTAGGAAGAATGGTGGTTATGATATGAATTGTCCTTTTTTTAATCGCGTCATCCCTCTTTCAATAATGAGAAATTCTATGTTTTTATACTCCTCGCTCATAGAGTGAAAGGGTATATTAACTTTGTCATGAAGTTTTTAACGCATTGAAGGAAGCATATCCGACTATATAAAAAGTGTAGTTAGAAATTTCGTGTTTGCTTATTGAGTTCAGTGTTTATTGTCCATTCTTGTTTGTGAATTGGGTACTTTGAAGAAAAACTTTTTTTTCCTTTTGAAGCAATCTTTACCAAACTTCACCCAAGTATGTTCCTAGGAAAGCCGACAAACATGTCCAGGAACAGATGGAATCGGAACACGTCATAGGGATGCCGTAAAAATTATTAACACAAAAGAAATTAAGTTTCATTCAAATGTGACGAAATTAGCCTAGGGTCTCGTTTTAATTTGATTTTTTTACTTACATAGCACTTTTTCGGGTCCTACAATATTTCCCCTACTTTCTTTAAAATTTCAAAACAACAATTCGTCGAAGAATTTGAAATTAAAAGATAATCGCTAAAGGATGTAATGTTACGATAATCACAAATCCTGAATGAGTCGATTATACAGGGTGTCCCATTCATGGTGGAGAATATTTTAATGGTAGGTAGTGTGGCTCATTTGGAGAAAATTAATGTACAACGGGACCCCTCTATTTTTAACCGTTACAATGTTATAGCATTTTTTGTCAAATGCACGACTTGCTGAACTAAATCAAAATTTGCCACACCACCAATCATTTCATCCGAGATATGACTTCACTTTCTGAAACTACATAAAATTTCCAATAAGACGACACCTCGCCCGTTACGAAGTTGCTCGTATCTTCCGACATACACCCGTTCAAACTTTAAAGAAATTTTAAAATTGCATACGATTTTATTATTTGAATTTTTTATGAAAAAACCAATTTTACAATTTCTTTAAAGTTTTAACGGGTGTATGTCGGAAGATACGAGCAACTTCGTAACGGGCGAGGTGTCGTCTTATTGGAAATTTTATGTAGTTTCAGAAAGTGAAGTCATATCTCGGATGAAATGATTGGTGGTGTGGCAAATTTTGATTTAGTTCAGCAAGTCGTGCATTTGACAAAAAATGCTATAACATTGTAACGGTTAAAAATAGAGGGGTCCCGTTGTACATTAATTTTCTCCAAATGAGCCACACTCAGTGGCGTATTTAGAAAATTCTCAAAGGGGCGGCACAGAGTACGGGGCTAATTTGTTACATAAAGTTTTGGTGTGGAGATACCCGAGAGCAGCTACACTGCTGGCCAAAATAATAGGTGTACGCATTTTATTTTCCAAACATGGTTGGTTATCACATATTTCTTTATTATTCCACAAAAATTCAGTTAGTTTAGAACTTCAGCATACTTCATTGTTGCACCAAACAAAAATGAGTTTGAAAACTGAATGAAAACTTAAATTTTTTTAATAAGTAAGGCATAACAACAATTTTGGACTGGTCATAATAATAGGTGTGATTACAGAATTAAGTAATAAAATTTTATTTCGTCCCTTATGATGACAGTTAATGTTAGTTTTGGTAGACCACAGTTAATACCCAGAATATGCGCCATTATTCTCCATGGCCTTTTCAATTCTTCTGGGCATGGACGATACCAACTTCCGGCCAGTTTCTAAGGGAATATTGTAACAAACCTTTTGGATATTTTCCCAGAATTGCTTTTTATTTTGGCAATCCGTTTTTGACACTTGCCTTTTAAGCTCACCCTAAAGGTTTTCTATTGGATTCAGGTCGGGGGACTGACTTGCCCACTCCAAAATGTTAACACTTTGCTCCTCGAACCAAGCTTTGACCAATCGTGATGAGTGCTTCGGATCGTTATCTTACTGAAATGTCCACAAAAGGGGCATATTATCCTCAGCGTAAGGCAGCATAATAGTCTTCAGGAGATTCTTGTAGGCAAATCTGTCCATAATCCTATCGATTCGGTATATGGGACCGACAATTTGCCACGAAAAGCAGCCCCATACCATTATGTTGCCTCCGCCATGTTTCATAGTCTTTTTTGTGAACGGAATGTGAAATTCTTTTTCCTTAGGACGACGAACGTTTCTTCCTGCATCGTTACCAAATATAATGATTTTCGTTTCATCGCTGAAAAGGATATTCCGCCATTTCTTTTCGACTTGTGGACAGCACAATGTTTTATGAGCCGATGTGAAATTTTTCCTCTTCAAATTCACGGATCTAAGCAGAGAAACTTTGCGAGCAATCCTACCGGGCAAATTTGAGCTTGCCAATTGGCGGCGAACGGTTTGTGATGAAATGACATTCCCAATCTCGGTCGCAATTGTCCTTGACGATTTGAATGGGTCGCGTTTGGATAATGTAACGATTCGATGGTCGGTCACTGGTGAAGATTTTTAGGTGCCCCACGAGTTCCAAGAGTTTTTTCTGTTTTCAGGACATTGGTTATGAAATGTTCGGACGTTCCCAAAGATGTGGCAATAACTTTGTAACTTCTTCCTTCATCTCGGAGCTGACGAACAAGCCTTCTCCTCCTCTAGACTGCAGTGACGTCCTCGACCCATCTAATGTTAGTTTTAGTTTTTAAATTGCATTAGAGTATGTTTATAATGCCTTGATTTGATTTATTTTTCTCAATATCTCACCTTCTACAACCGAATAATTCTTAAAATGGATAATCTGTATAAAGAAAACAATGCACACCTATTTTTTTGTCCAACTCAATTTGAAGATTGAGCAAATGAAAGAGCCATTACCTATGACAACATACGGTTTCCGCGTGAAGATTCCTCAGTTTCATTCGAAACATAGTGCTACTAGATTTCCAAATTGATATTTTCCATAGTAGGGCGGCAGAATTTGAGGGGCGGCAAATTCTCAAATTTTTTCATTGGTCTAAAATTATGGGAAAGATGCATTTCGAAAACTCAAGCATAATTGTAGAAAATAATTTGCTTTTTTAATTTATTCTAGTTCAACTCAACTCAACTCAAATTTTAATGTGATTCCGCCTTCATAAATTGCATATATTGGGACTATGCAAAACTGGAAGCATTCACTCATTCACTCTGAATGGCGTAGAGGCCTTTAGTTCAATTAGAGTAGGAGTATAAATCATCTTTGTTTAAGGCATTGGCTTCACTTTAAACATTATGCCTGAAGCCACATAAAATGTATTAGATAGAGTACTTGGCCGCCAGCTCCTGTTTTCAAGCCTCTAAAATTGCCCCAGACTTAAAAAAAAAGAAAAATATTTTTGGTAATAGCGATTCGTTGGAAAGTTTCAAACGCCTCCACGGAAGTAACTCATCTGACCACACATTTTCGTGTGTTATATTACTTCTTGAATTTGTCCCAACATCAAATTCGCTGGGAAGCAAGGATTTGGTTTCGGGATTGGTCCAAGTCTCGATATTAAAAATACGGCATTGGCCATCAAATTTATAGGTTTAACCACATTTTTAAGAATTTTTACGCTTAAATTTTATTATTTAATGTATGTACTGAGTTCACCTAGCGGAAAACTTGCATATATGTCCCCCGTGAAAACGGTGCCACTTGCTTTTCATTCACTAAATTTAAGATAAATGCTCACTTGCATACTGATTGATTGTCGATGACATCTTTTCACTGTGAAATAATGTGCTGGCGAAATGTCAAAAACCGGTGTGGAGCCTTTCATGTGAAGTGAGTATCACCAAGCGAATTCGATTTTACGATCATCAAAATTTTGACAATATTTGCATGGACTTCACGTCAACTGACGGGAAATTCCACCGGAAAAAAAAATAATTAAAAATATGTAGTTGAAATCAGGAAAATCTAGAACTTTTTAGGCACCGAATGATTTTTGCTGAATAACATCTGTAAGCTCTCCCAATTCGTTTTCGTTATCTTTGTCAACGAAAACAAATTAGGTCAAGGTATGTTCAAAATTTGCCGTAAGCTTTCTTAATTTTGGGTTGTTTTTCGGTATAGTGCTTTTTTTGTTTAAATATGATGCTAAATTAGGGAAATTTTATTTGCTGGGTATTTCACAAAGTATTTCCCAAACGATCGACAATGAAAAAAAAACTCAGAAATTGAAAAGGTATTCTATAGAAAGTGAAAAGCTGAATGTAATAAGAATTGTACAGTTTTCTGTGTTATTATTGGAGTTTCAATCATTCCTAAAACAATTTTTGGAGGTGCACGGAACACCTGGATTCCTCCTCTGGGAAGCAACATAAAAAATTTTCAAGCAAACAACATACGCTTACTGGTAAAAAATATGAAATTTTCAATTTTTTACATACGCCCGCTAACGTTTTGCCTACATTTCCTTTGTGTAGGTGACAACTACTACCTTCAAGCTTAACCAGTGGCGGAGGGCGGCAAATTCGTTACTGCCCAGGGGCGCCGTAGAGGCTAAATCCGGCCCTGTTCCTGAACCAAAATACGGAGGGCCTAAAAAAAGTTTGCGTAGTGTAGTTCGAAGAAGCCTGAAGCCGAAAAGGAATTTTACGAATTTGTACTTAATTGGCTATGGAATTAATGCAATGACCAAAGAGACAGTTTTCATATGACAAAACGGATTCCAGGCGGAACACTTTTCTTTGGAAGAGAAATTTCATACATCGTCCGAAATTCTGCCAAATTTCGGCCAAATTCCGCCAAAAAGTGGTTCTGCTTTCTTTTGAAAGAAACACAGATGAAAAGCTGATACAACAAATTTTGGCTGACATTGTGGTCTTGAATTCCATGGCAAGTTTAAGCGAATTTGAATGCAAAATTAGGATTTACTGAAAAAGAGGGCTTAGTATGTTTTGTCAAAAATCTTGTAACAGATTCCGTAAAATCGTAACAAGTGCCGAATAATATTTTACAAGTACAATCCAGAATACTACACGGTTGTAAATTTTGGTGTAAACCGGGAGTAAATTTTATAAATAAAATAGTATAACTCCTATCTATTCCAAAACTTGAATCAAATTTGAACCTTTTCAACTTATAATTTTAGTTTATTCAAAAATTATATTAATTTTAACCACTACAGAATAAAACTATCCAAATACCCTTTTCATATTATACATTTTACACCGTTAGGGATAGAATACATTTTATTGAATGTTGTTATAACATAAAAGGGTAGAATCAATCCTACTATGTTATCAAATCTACACTATCAACGCAAGAAACCCATTCAACCTAGAAATCTATTGATTTGTAGTCTGTCTAGTTCAGTGAGCAGCGCGCTTGCCTACAAATCACAGAATTGTGTGCACTCTTATTACAATTTTTATTTTTTCGAACGGTTTGTATAAATTTGCTTATCAATTTTATACTATTGAAGAGTAAATTTTTTATCAAGAATACTCATACTTTTAATATATATAGTTAAATTATACTTTTGGTAAAGTTTTTATATGGAAATGTATGAATATATTTTTTTATAAAAATTATACCAAAATTTTCAGCCGTGTAGGAACTATCCGTGGCATAGAGCCGGGAAGTGATCAATCGATTAATTAAAATGAATCAACAAAAGTAAGCAGGAAGGTGTGATTGTTTGTTATTTCCATATGTACTACACTAGCTTCAAATCTATAGTATCTGCAATACCTTTTAAAACGAGTCCTAGATGGTAAGGTGAAGCAACATGCTTTAACAAATCAATTGCAAAATAGAAATGAGAGGGAATGGCTACAATGATGTTTATTTACTTCGTGAAAAGTGAAGCATTGAAGAAAGTACCCCAGGCAGGGCACCACAGACACCGAACCGTAGGAAGTCGAAAATGTATGCTAAAAATGCTTTCCCACCAAAACACTTCAATTTTTAGCATTTTAACAGAAAGAGAAGCATCTGGATTAAAGACCTTTACAGCAGCCCAACATGAATTTACGGCCAAATTAAAATACACAAGCCCTAACGAAAAATCAGACCGATTGTTCCAAATATTTATCAATTCAGCGGCTTCCAAGACATCGATACCGCAACAACATCTCCTCAACTTATATCAACATAAGATGGGGTCACTTCACACATGACAAGACTTTCAATAGCAGTTCTTGTTTCCGAACAGATTCATGTCGAGATTGGGCAACGTTTCATGACCACCTCGTTGCCTCGACATAATCACAGCTTGTACTTGTACTGAGAGCTTTTGTTCTTGCAAACACGAGTCTATGAAAATAAACTCAACCCGTTCGAAAAACGGAAAGGGTTCATCAATAAGGAGATCTGGGGAATTGATAAGATGATGTGATGATAAATGTTTCGCAAAAGATTTACAAAGTTTAGTAATAGAAACGCTCAAAATAAAAAGGGAACATTTGGTACTGCAATTTTTAGTATGGTGTGAAAAAAAAAATGTATGTGCTCACAGGGGGGGCACGTGCCCCTTGTGCCCCCCCCTGTAAATACGCCACTGCTTATCAGTAATCTCTTTAGTCACCTTCCAGGTTGAACAGCCATATAGTAGCACGGATTTCAGATTGGAATTGAAGACTCGAAGTTTGATGCGTCTGGAAATATTGTTGTTTAGGCAGAAAGGAGTCAAATTGAAGAAAGCCGCCCTAGCCTTGATTATCCGTGATTTTACATCAGCATCATCTCCACCATCTACTGTAACTACGCACCCGAGATAGAAAAATTCATCAACTTTTTCGACTGCCTGTCCCGAAGCACAAATTCCGCTTTGCCCCCCTGGATATGTGCTCTAGAACTTAGTCTTGGCAGCATTGATTTTCAGCCCCGCATTACGACATGCGCAATTTAGAGCTTCTGTCATTTGAGCGACATCATCCGTATTAGTTGATAGAAGACAAATGTCGTCAGCGTAGTCAAGATGTTGAAGGTGATCAAACAATTTCCATCTGATACCTTTGTTACGATGTAATTGAAATGCGGAGCCGAGTACATCACTAATGACAATAAGGAAGAGAATAGGTGACAAAATGCAGCCTTGTCTCACTCCACTGTGCACCTCAAAAGGATCTGAAAGCTTGCCCTTATGCAAGACGTGACATTGGGCTCTATTGTAGGATTCCTTAATGATGGAGATTATCTTATCTGGAATATTTCGTCCTCGTAAGGCATCCCAGATGTACTGAGGATCAACACTATCGAAGGCTTTTTCAAAGTCGATGAAGATGAGATGTAATGGGGATCTCCACTCCGCGGATTGCTCGATGATAATACGGAGGGTGTTAATGTGGTCGCTACAGGAGAACCCTTCGCGAAAGCCAGCCAGCCAGCCGACTTTTTCCTTGATTCGTCCTAAGACAATCTTAGCCATCAACTTGGAAATAGCAGGAAGTAGACAGATCCCACGCCAATTATTACAATTCTTCAGGTAACTTTATTCGGAATTTTAATAATTAGGCCCTTTTTCCACTCACTGGGAAGAGTTTCAGTTTCCCAACACTCCCGGATTAAGGGAAGAAGAATATTCGCTGTAGCGTTAATATCCGCTTTTAAAAATTCTGTCGGAATTCCATCAATCCCCGGGGCTTTACCGGCGTCCATTGATTTGATAGCGTCTGTTAGTTCCTTTTTGGATGGTGGACCGGAACTAATGCCGTCTATTTGAGGGTCGTCTTTTTCTGGCAACAAAGATACACTTCCAGGCCCGAAAGTGTTATTCAGGACTTCTAAAAAGTGTTCTCTCCATCTTTGTTGCTGTTGTTCTTCGGTAACGAGCAGAACACCTTCCTTATCTTTCACAGGATGTTCCGTTAATAAAGATCTGCCAGTAAATGGCTTTATAAGTTTGAAGAGTGTTCCACTGTCACCGCGGAGAGCCGCATCCTCTGCCTCCTTCGCAAGTGCGTTGACATTGTTACGCTTATCACGTCTTACACTTCTCTGAACGCCTTTTTGGAGCGAACGGTATTCAGCTCTGTATCGTTCTTTAGCTGAATCGTCAGCAGCTGAGTTAATCTGCTCCTTAACTCTCTTGCGTGCTGAGATAAGAGACCAAGTAGAGTCGCTAATAAATAGTCTCCTACCGCGATCCAATCGTCCTAAAATTACTTCGCCACATGAAATAAATGAATCCTTAGCGACTTTCCATCTATCTTCAATTGTCGGATTCTCATTTGGTGGTGGTGCATTAGCTTTTTCGTGCAAAGTGGTGGAGAACGCACGCTTGGTTGATGGAATTTTGAGCTTCTGCACATTATACCTAGGGCAAATATTTGCACGGTTAGGGCGCTGGATTTCTGCCGTTCGTAAGCGCATTTTTGCGATGACAAGATGGTGGTCACTGCCAATATCAGCACCACGTTTCGCCCTAACGTCCAGGACACCGTTTCTCCACGTTTTGGAAACAGCATTATGGTCTATCTGGTTCTCAGTTCTGCCATTTGGAGAAGTCCAGGTTGATAAGTGGCAATCTTTGTGTTTAAACAGAGTCCCGCCAATGACGAGCTGACGAGAGTTACAAAACTCTATAAACATCTCGCCATTCTGGTTTCTGTCGCCTAACCCATGATTTCCCATAAGATGTTCCAATCCTTGGTTATGTGACCCGACTTTAGCGTTGAGATTCCCATTATGATTTTAATGTCACCTCTGGGAGCCCTATCAAAGGTGTCGCCAAGTCGTTGGTAGAAGACGTCTATATCAGCTTGATCAGCTGGTTCGGTTGGTGCGTAACACTGAATTATCGTGATATTTCGTACTCTGGATTTGAATGGGGCGGTGATAATACGGTCGGAAACTGGTTTCCAATCGATAAGGGATCGACGTGCATCCATTGTCAAGAGGATTCTGACGCCTGCCTGCCGAGGAGCATTTTGGTCATCATTTCCAGAGTACAATAAAACAGTATGAGAGCTTGGTGATAAAGTCGCTCCTGATCCGAGCCATCTTGTTTCGCTCAGTCCTAATATAGCGATGTTATACGCGGTCATTTCCCGTTCGACTTCAGTGAGTCTCATGTTGTTGCACTCGCCCCACATCGTTCGAACGTTCCAAAACCCAATCGTGGTCCGTTGTTTATAGCCAAAAGTCGTTGCCGATCCGAGGTATCCGAGGCTCGTTAAATGTTTCGAGTGTAATGAAAATTTCAAGTACGCGGGTTACAAGCCTACGTACCCTATCCCTCAAGTCGCCTTTTACGACAAGCCGGGATAATTCCCTAAATACACTCCACAATATTTTGAATAATACCAAAAATTGTGCAATTTATTATAATGATATTGGATATTAACCTTCAGCAACCATCAATTTCAGCATTCAATCCAATAACGATGCATATTGAAACTTTCGAAGGACCCTTATATACCGATGTACAAATCAAATCTATCAGCACCTGCAATCTCTCGACTTGCATTTGACCTTGTCCATCAAAGAACCTGCACGAGCCGATATTCTTTTTTTTTATTGTGACATTCACAAACGTCCTTCACCTCGTAGTGCCTGTATCCTTCGTGTCGTCGCACCACCTCGGATTCACCATAAACCTTCGCTGACTAGTATAGAAGTATATGAACACCAAAACACGTAGTATTCTATACTCTGGGAAGCATTTAGTCGAAATTGTATATTTCTCATCACCGCCAGGGAAAAGAAATCGTCCAATGCGAACAAAATGACAGGACCCAAAACTGTTTCGTCTTGCATCATACCCAAACGAATGAATGCTCCACCTTTTTCAGGACGAGGGTGGGGATTCGAGAAACCCAAACAAAATTCCATCAGAAATCCTAAAGGACATACACAAAAAAAAAAAAACAGAAAAATAATGCTCCGAAATCTCTAGAGGTATATGATGACGAAAATGCGCCACAAGGCGCACCGTTAGTACTAGTCCAGGACCTCGTATACAATACATGCCTGCTGCCGCCCGCGCGTCGTATAGCAACGTGTAGCAATTTAACAAAGCTCAAGGGCTGGTTTAGATATGCTCGTTCGTAGGACGCTTTGCAGAGCTTGTCATTTTGAAAGGACGTGAAAAAGTCGTGTCTTTTCACCTCGGCCGACCGTCAGGATCGTTGAAGATTTGTGGCATGGCGTGTGCATGTTGTTAACTTTTTGGGAAACATTTTTCGGAGGATTCGTGTATTACAGGCCGGGCAGGCTTCGTGCATATTAAATTTTGACAAAACTTTTGACAGACAGCGTCGAATTGAAGAGAGTGGCATATGTATGACGTGGATGGGGCGAAATGACATATACAACAGTACAAGACACATGGAAGGGCGAAAGACGACATGATGATTGAAATGAAACTTTTACGAGTGATGTTAACTGTGCCTTGGTTCGGGGGTAGGTGGTTCGTCCTCCATGTCGTCTGTCTGTTTGCAATATTGCGTCTCGCCTGGGCAATGTCGAATTTCAATTTGTTTCAACGCAAAATGTTTACCATATACTCAATGAATTCTCAATATTTGCATAGCGAGAGTGTAGGGCGGAGGAAATCAAAGTTGAATTGAATTTCCACAAATTTTTGTTTAAATTTTCCGTCAATGACGACTCGACGAGGACACGGGAGCGTGCAATTTAATTTCCCATGTCTGGAACACGCTCAACTCGACGCAAATGTCAGTCATAGTCTAATGATGCAAAGCTGTGCGGATTTAATTCTTTTTACTTCGCCCTTCTTTCAATTCAAAGCCTTCACCTCCGGTAAGCAACTGCGGAAATACATGTATACGGTGCGAATAGGAAAGATGACTGAATCCCGATTTTTTCTCTTTGTTGATTCCTGAGAGGAACTCGGAAAAGGAATTTCTATCGATCGAATACCAGTAAGTTTAAGATTTCACTGCTCTGCTTTTTTGAAGAACAAAAAAACTAGGTTTTGCTTACCCCGTGGGAAGGTTCCTGCGAGGCCATAAAGAAGGCGCCTTTTGTCGCGCGCTTCACTCGTTGAACTATACGTACGTACAGACTCTCTTTTTCACGCGAAATAAAAGGCAAAAGGAAAAACTTTTTCTGTACACAAAGATTGCGTTCGAAAAATGTTTCTTTTCCGACACACATACAAAGTGAGAGAGAAAGGTCCTTGAAACAGGCGAATGCTCGAAGGACGAAGAAATGGCAAAAGAAATAGCAGAAAAAAGAAATAAATTGAAACTGAACGAATAAGGACGTAATGTACGTGCGAGCGGAGCGCATATACTCGGTAAGGATTCTGCGAAGGATGGAAAATAAACTTTAACTTCTGCAGGACATTATAGAATCGTTTGCCATACATATATATTTTCAGAAATCTTTTGTTTCAAGGTGAACACTACACATATCTCCACCATAGTCGTGAGTTGAATATATTGGGGAGAGTCGGCCTGCATGAGCTCTCCAGTTTACATTGGCATTTCATGCGGAAAGATAAGAGTTCGATTGAATTTCAGACTTTCTTCTAAGAAATCGAGTGAAGAAACAAAAAAACCACTCTGACTTCACAGTTTCAGTTTGAATTTTTTTTGCCTTGATTCTTCCATTCGTTATCTCAGAAGTGGCGAGGAGTTTTTTTGTTGCTTTTCTTATGCGCGAAACAGCAACGGAATTGACTTTTGAATTATTTTGCCTGTTATGATAAGTTGATGGCATATCTGACAATAACATTGCCAGAGAATTTGTAAAATAATGGCCAATCTACATAACTTGGCTGGCGCTCTGTATACTTTCCAGAGAGCTTGTATACGATTCGTCGTAATTTTGAAGTATCAGATCGGAGAAAGGATGTTAACATTTGAAACAGTTTTGATCTGACGTGAGCGTGGATTATAAAGGTCAAAGTGTTTTTCGAAAAATGTTGCCTAGAAACGGAAAAAGCTCGAGCTTTTTCTTGAGAAAACACCATCAGTAAGCCTAACGAGGCCATTCGCATGCTTCGAATAACACTTGAAATCTTCAAATTCAGATCAATATCGTTCAAAACAACCCACACAATCACCTCTTAATGTCATTATCCTTACCATCAAGGATAATATATAATAATTTTTCCATCTTTTCGCATACGTCTGTCAGTTCTCTCAAGCTAATTTTCTTCGTCCTGTCGAGTGCCTTTTATTGATTTTGTCGCTTTTAGTTTCATATTGTACTTCTCTCACTGTATGCTTAGCGATGCTCCTTGGCGAGTTCAGTGTCCTTTGAACTGCATATATAAAGTCCATTTTACCATGACAATAACGCGTCGGCATTCGCTTATTTTCATGTTCATGGAAAACGATGGTCTGGTCCTTTTTGCTCACAGTACACTTTTCATCTATCCATACGTTCACGACCCCGTTGCAAAAGTCACAACACCATAACGAGTGTTGTAGATTTTCCAAAACTACAAATGTAGGGGGCGTGTATGTCGTATTTGCGACTCTGAATGTGTGTGCGCTACACTATGGATGTTATTGAGAAAGCTGTTTTGTGGACAACACACTATAGGAACTTGCTCGCGAAACAATAGTTTTGAATGTACGTACCAGATTGGCATTCCTCCAATGTAGACATCGGAATTTGTTGCAAATTTTCCAAATTGAAATTCTTTACCGCGCGATGTTCGACTCTGCGGCACACCATCAACAACGAGCGTAGTTTGGTCATCGTTGCGAAGGACCTGCAAAAACAAAAAAACAGAAATTCAGAACACAGAGAAAAAAGTGAAGTGAGAAGCGACAAGGAGTTGAAGTGAAAATAATATTTTTGATGATTTAATGTCGTTTTGGGGTTTGAGAACTTTTTTCGGTAGTTTGGTGTGGTCGCTGTTACAGACAGTTTGCATTTCATGCTTGAAATACTTTCGTAAGCTGGTCGGGGTATTTGGCATTTTGACAAGGGGTTATAATTTTAGTTTTATCGTGAAAGAGGATCAGAATGGTTATTTTTAGAAAGAACAGTCGATTCTGTATATAGAAACAAATTGAAAAAGGGAAATTGTCACTTATGAAACGACTAGTGTCAGAAACTTTCTTCTCTTGGAAAAGAATTCGTCCTCCTTTTTTTTTTAAGGAAATCTAGGTAGGTAACGTAGGTAAAAGTGGTGGCTTAGGTCAAGCACAAAAACCACATATTCCGTTAAACTAATAAAGAATGACGTTACAGAAGGTTAGATGTCATCATGGAGAGGCGTTTAGAGCCACGCAGTACAATTGAGGAACTGAAGCAGCTCCCCTATTTTCGCCTCCGACGCATCCTCTAGACTATCAAAAAACGCACGACCGAGCGTTCGATAGCGGGATTTAGCGAGACCTGGGCATTTGCAGAGAAAGTGAGTTAGAGTTTCTCTCTCATTTGCGTTATCGCAACTACGACAATGCGAGTTGTGAGGTATACCCAACCTGGCCGCATGGTCTCCTATTGGCCAATGGCCCGTAATAACTGCTGTAAGTCTGGCGATATCCTTCCGCGGTCTTGTTAGAATCTCGGACGTCCTTTTCCAGTCATATGATGGCCATAACTTCCGCGATATGGCACAGGTTCTTATGTTTCGCCAGTAACCGCCTGCAATCGTAAGATAATGCAAGGAAATCTGTCCCTTGACAGTTGACATGGGAACGTGTACGCGCTCTTCATAGGAGGTGTCCATAGAGGCCCCTTTTCTGGCCAACTCATCTGCCAGCTCATTGCCATCTATATTCGTATGTCCAGGCACCCAAATTAGTGTGATTGAGTGCTTTCTACCAAGATTGTTTAGCGTCTCCTCACAGCATTTGACAAGCTTAGAGGATATCTTCGCAGAGTTAAGTGCCTTAATAGCCGCCTGACTGATGTTTTGGCTGTCTTTAATATTTCCGAGTGCGAGGCAGGTCTTCATGATTGCAAACAATTCCGCCTGGAAAATGCTAGCATCATCAGGAAGACGGTAGGATTCAGAGATGTTAAGTGTATCGCAGAAGACTCCTGAACCTACCCCGCAGCTCATTTTAGATCCATCTGTGAAAATAGAGATTTCGTAATCCCCTACTGCCTCACCCGTGCCCCATTCGCACCTAGCCGGAATTTTGACAGCAAAGTTTTTCCCAAGACTCAGTGTAGTCACTGCAAAGTCTGTTGTAGCCTTGATCTCATCTAGTGGCAGCTGGTTGAGGATATCAGCGTGACCATATGGCTTGGAGGTCCAGCCACCGGACTCTTTAAGCCTTACCGCGCTACATGCCGCCAGTTTATTAATAAAAAGGTTGATTGGTAGAAGATGCAGGATTACATTCAACGCATCCCTCGGGCATGTTCGCATACCCCTGTGATGGCAAGACATGCTGTTCTTTGCACCCTACCCAGTTTCGTTATATTGTACTCTCTGCTAAGCGCTGGCCACCACATAAGTGCTCCATCCATACGTCAGCATGGGACGTACCACTGCTGTATAAAGCCAGAGTACTACATTTGGTTTAACGCCCCACCTTTTATTGAAGGCTGTCCTACAGGCGTAGAAAACTACGCAGGCTTTCTTAACACGCTCTTCAATATTCAACTTCCAGCTGAGCTTCGGGTCTAAAATGACTCCCAAATACTTCGAACTAGTCGATAGTGTGAGTTGCTGTCCGTTAAGTTTTGGAAGGGAAAAAGATGGTATCTTGGTTTTTCTAGTGAACAGCATCAGCTTTGTCTTGCTTGGGTTTACTCCAAGGCCACAGCTTGTAGCCCACTTGCTGACTAACCCGAGCGCTCTTCCCATGATCTGACTGATCACGGAGAGACACATTCCTGATACTATGATCGCTACATCATCCGCATACGCCACTACTTTTATACCTTCCTCGTCGAGTTTAGTTAAGATTTTATTGATCACTACTAGCCACAGTAGCGGAGAGATGACACCACCCTGAGCGCTTATATACCGGCTCTTAATTTAAACTATCTTAAAGCATTTTTGGAGATAGTGCCTTTTCCATAGGGTGTATATACGTTCGCGTATTAACTTTCTTCTTCTTCATTTTATTCGAATTGGTTGTGGAGTGTGCAGATGTTTAGAAATGGTTTATCTAACATTTCGATTATTTGGACAATATTATGATTGGAATTTGTTAATCTCGCGTTTTTTTCTAACCACGGAATTTCATATAAACTTTGTAGCGAAACGAAAATCGAAAACGAAATCATTCCAGTA
Source organism: Microchrysa polita (assembly GCA_949715475.1). Classification (NCBI taxonomy): domain Eukaryota; kingdom Metazoa; phylum Arthropoda; class Insecta; order Diptera; family Stratiomyidae; genus Microchrysa; species Microchrysa polita. The sequence continues at coordinate 76,762,638 of OX454421.1, read as the reverse complement.
ACAAGACGACTTCGCTCTTCCTGGATAAATTTCAGAGACAGTCGCTTGTCCAGGCATTATGGATTGGCAAGCACCTCGCCATATGTTGCGAGCGAGACTAAATTTAGTTTCGATTAGTTAGTTCAGCCCGTATATGCCGTCCAAAAATAATTTAAATTTGGCTTAAACTTTTTATCTTTGCTGCGGTATATAAGCGGTCCCTGAGGTGTCCCTAGGAAATCTACTTAAAATTATGTTTAGAAAAAAATTGAATGAAAAAAATATTTCCGAATTTTTCATACTCAGCAAAAGTGATCGCTGTAATTGGTTACAGATTTAAGTGATGCCCACACCACCGGCGCGTCAGCGAATATTCGCGGCGATTTTTTCCGCGGCATCAAAATTGTAACACAGCATTGTATGGAGATGCCCACATCAACGCGAATATTCGTCAGTTTTGCAGTATTTTTTTCCAGTTCAAATATTTGCTACCTAACGTCATTTTATTCAAATAAATTGACAGGTGCAGTGTAGTACAACCTGATGTTGGTGCAACCGAAAAAGATGTAGGTTTGGAATGAGTTGCTTAGGTATTGACCGAGCATTTAAGTTTTGAATGTTTTATGGTATCAGTGGATGAGTAAAAGAAGTAACATTTTTGGAAGCATGGATTCCAAGGAAGGAAGGTTTTCACTCGTTGTTTGGACTTACACAAATAAATTTCCCTATGGTGGCAAGTCCGGCGACACCCTGATCTTATCGCTCGGCCGAAGAATTGCAGAGATATCGACGATTTTCCAATGTTCATATTACGAAGTTGATCGTGAAATGGCTGTGTCGGAAAATCTAGGTTAACAACTAACAAAAGCATACATTTTGTGAATTATAGTACTTATCTCGGTTATTCCCTTGTGAGCTGCGCAGGAAAGATGCCCGACGCCATCTTAGAGAATTTTGTTGCGAGTCCAGCGAAACCTTGATTGTTTGGCTGGACTCAAGTATTCCAAAGATATCGACGGATTATCGAATTAGTACGAAGCTGATTTTGAAATTGCTGTGGCCAATATCCAGGTTGACGGTTATCTCTGACCACCCTGTGCACTGGCCGGAAAAAAAAGAGGATCCGATGAACCTTTCAGCGATCTTATGGTGAGTCTAGCGCCACCTCAGTCGTTCCGCCACACCAAAGGATTGCAGAGATATCGACGGATTTCCGAAAGAATACAAGGTCAATCGTTTCATTCATGAATATTATACGATAGGAAATTAGGATACTGGTGGTTCGATGCTTGCGTTTGTCCCTAAGTAGTTACATACAAGCTTGAATATTCTATTGAATTGAATGTTTACTTTGCATAGTTACGCCATATTTTGCTTAGTTACGCCATATTTTGCTTGGTTACGCCATCGTAAAGAATCGCGTAAGGATTCTACTAAAAGTTATTATGCAATTTCATACGATGGCGTAACCAAGGAAAATATGGCGTAACTATGCAAACGCAAAGTAAACATTCAATTCAATAGAATATTCAGGCTTGTATGTAACTACGCATTTTGCGTAACCATGCTATGTAAACAGTTACATACATACATTCAATTCAAAACAGCCACAAAACAATGTTCAAGCTTTGGTTTTTTCTATACGATGAGACTAACCATTCGACGGGCACAAGATAAGATGTAAGAGTTTTCGGGTACGCGATAGTCAATTCAATCAATCAAATCGAACACTGCCGCAAATTTTTTTAGGGTACGGTATAACAAGGTTGTACTGCACTGCATATTTCCATCAATTTGTGCATGTTAATGATTTTGTATGTGACAGTACCCAGCGAATTATTCGCGCCGCGCCGGTGTGGGCACCAAAAAATGTGGCCCGAATTTTCCGGCGCGGATTCGCGACGGAAAATTCGTGACGCGTTGGTCTGGGCATCACTTTACATAGATTTGCCACCATTAGGCCTTTCTAATTTTGCCGAACCCAGAAGTCTAAGCCTCCTTATTCATACAGACGAATTGTTTAATATGGGCTGGCATAAAACGGCTAGATTTTTGATAGTACATCCACAGCTGTGAATAATTTCCAGACGCCGAACTTAAATTTTTTGATTTAAAAAAATGCCAAGTCAGTCGTCCTATAGGCTTCAGGATACTCCGTAACAGACCTCCCCAACTTGTTGGCTTTCATTGAAGCATAATTGAACAGAAATTGGATTGAGTTGGTAATTCAGGCGAAACACTTTCCTCAGAAGTAATTTAAGTTAATGGTAATTTTCACTCAAATTCTGCTATACTTTAAAGCTAATTAAAAAGCAACATTAGTAGCTCATCCAGGAAATGGATTCGTTTCCTTTTGGTAATATAAAGAAGGCCTAAGACATGCAGCTCTCTCCAAGGGTGGGCAGGGCCGAATTTCAGCCTGGGCATCTGCCCCGGGGTGGAAAATTTTAAGGGGTGCCATATCTCCGAAACTTTCATTTGATTAAAATTTCCGCCTTTCGAACTCTTACAAGTCTCAGTTTTCTATTTTTTACAATCCGTCAGGTGATCCTTGATTCCAAATTGTTGAATATGGCTGGCGGTCAAAGGAACATTTTTATTTCATTGTGGACCACGAGGTCCCCTAAAATACCCACCCTAGGGACTCAACCTGCAAGCCACTGGCTTTGGTATATATACTTAATACTTATGACGCAACGTGGCGTAACGTTTTTTAAATTTAATGCGGGGGACTTTTTTCATACATTAGAATTTACGATTTGTTTGATATCCATATAGGGCAGTGTATGTTGAGTGGAATTGCTATTCTCAGTTCCACAATCGTTTTCTTGTTTTAAATGTTTTTCAAACGAAACTATAATTCTCAAATCAAATTTTCACAATCATCAATGTGACAAGATAGCCGACGTCGGGCGTTAGCCGCCTGAATCGTTGACCTCCAATTGTCGCAGTTACGCGACCTTGTCCTCCAGTTTCGGAAGCCCAGCAGATGGTGGGCGTCTTCACATACGGAGTTCTCCCAGCGAGCTCTCGGTCGTCCACGCGAACTCCCTCCGTCAATTCGCTGTGCGTTCATCACTTTCTTTGGCATGCAATTATCGTCCATCCACTGTACATGCCCCGCCCATTGCAAACGTTGAAGCTTCACGATCTTCGATACTTCCAGCTCATCGTACAATTGATACAACTCATGGTTGTACCGGATACGCCATTGATCTCTTTCGCGAACGGCCCCCAAAATTCGCTGAAGGACCTTTCGTTCGAATCGGTCTAGCAATTTTGGAGGCGTGGGTGAGGGTCTATGTTTCGCAGCCATAACATAGCACGGGTCGGATGATCGTTTTGTACACGCGGAGCTTCGTGTTCCTGTGCGCAAGTTTTGAATTTATTATAGGGAAAACCAAGAAATATGTCTTATTGGCTAGTTGTATCGGTCGCTTAACTTCGTCGGTTTCGTTGGCGTCCTTTGATAAGTTACAACCCATATAGTTGAAGTTGTCTACATACTCGATGTTAAGGTCCCCCACTGTGATGCTTGAATTTGCTGGCATCCTTGTTTTCGATTGCATCATGGTCTTTGTTTTGCTTTGATGTTGATATCGTCGGCGTACGCTACTAATTGAGTCGACTTGATGAGTAGCGTTCCGCTGCTGTCCATATTCATGGCTCGAATTACATACTCCAAAACAAGGTTGAAGAGCGTCGGCACCAGCCCGTGTCGCCCTGCTTGAGTTCAGTACGAGTTTCAAATAGGTCAGAGAGTCGGTCCTGCACTCTGACCTGCGAGACGGTATTAGTCATCGTCATCCTTATGAGTCGCACTAGCTTAGCCGGTATACCAAAATGCAGCAGAATGTTGTACAGCACAATCCGATCGATACTGTCGTATGCCTGCTTGAAGTCGACAAAGATTTGGTATACGTCGATGTTATATTCCCAGCACTTTTGGAGTAGTAGCTTCACTGCGAAAAGCTGATCGGTCGTTGAGCGAACAGGTCTAAAGCCGCCTTGGTACTCGCCAATGATTTCTTCTGCGTACGGATTAATTCTATTTTCCAGAATCTTAGATAAAATCTTATAAGTCGTACAAACTAATGAGATGCCTCTGTAGTAGGGATGTCAAAAACCGGCCCATAACCCGGTTTTCGGTTTTTCCGGTTTTTTTCCAAAGCCGGTTAGACCGTCCGGTTTTAACCGGGCTCAAAGTACCGGTTTTCGGTTAACCGGTTTTTCATTGAATTGCTTAGAATTTTAGCAAAATAATGCATACACACTCGTTAAGCTGATGTTCGTATAGAAATATGACTGTTTAATGGAGCCCTAAAAGAGAAACATGTTGAACTAAAAAGATAATCAAATAATATTGTCAGAAGTATTCATAATGTTTCAAAATTAGTTAACTGAGTTTTATTGGTAGACAATGTATATAGTGCAGTCAAAATATCCCATTTCAGGCCTCCAAATAGAAAAAAATAGAGTAAGGCTATTTTTTGTGGTTTTTGAATCAGCGAGCTCCCAGGAATCTAAAACTCATTTTGCTAAAAAAATTTTGATCGGAAATGTCCCAAAAAGGACAAAAAAGGATACTATTTAATCCTTGGCTGGAGATCAGCATGTGGGGTATCAAATCAAAGGGGACGTCGAGTACATTACGGTGTTTGTTTCCTGTTTCAAAGACCCTCAACAGAATAAATCGAGATTAAATCGAAAATTATTGTGTTTTCCGTGTATCTTTCCAAAGCCATAACTACGAGAATAATCCAAGTTGTCACTACGTTTCTCACTTTTCCGAATCTATGATAGGTTAAGATTCTACCATTAAATTTGCTAAAAAAAATTATCGGAAAGCTCCGAAAAAGGACATTAAAGGACACTAATTACAAACCTTGATTGAAAGTGAGCATGCGGGGTGTCATGTCAAAGAGGACGTCGAGTGCATTGCATATCCGGTGTTTGTTTGCTGTTTCAAGGACACTAAATGGAAAAATTCGGGCTAAAACGAAAAATTACGGCTTTGGAAAGATACATAATACGAGAAACACGAAAATTTTCCATTGGATCCCAATTTTCTCCTGTGAGGGTCCTTGAAACAAGTAATAAACGCCAGATATGGAATGTACTCGACGCCCTCTTTGATATGACACCCCACATGCCCACGTTCGATAAAGGTTTGTAATTAGTGTCCTTTTTGAGAGTTTTCCGATCATTTTTTTTCTTAATTTTTTTTTAATGGTAGAGTCCTTAGCTATTATAGATTCGGAAAAGTGAGAAACGTAGTGACAATTTGAATTACTCTCGTAATTAGGGCTTCGGAAAGATACACGGGAAACACAATAATTCTCCATTTAATCTCGATTTATTCCGTTGAGGGTCCTTGAAACATGGAACAAACACCGGATATGTAATGTACTTGACGTCCCCTTTGATTTGATACCCCACATGCCGACCTCCAGCCAAGGATTAAAGAGTATCCTTTTTTGTCCTTTTTGGGACCTTTCCATATCGATGTGGACGCGGACGTCGTAGCAACTGCCGATTCGTCTTCCTATAACAATGAACTCTAAATGCACTGATCTGATACACATATACATTCACGACGCACAAAAGATACACGTGTGACACGCAACGTAAACAATATCTGCCTTGGAAAGGAAAAATGCAAGGAGCGGTAGTTTGACGAAGCGATGGTTCTTGGAATAATAGCACCAAGGAGAGTGTTCGGAAATGCGAAATTTTTCATAGAAGACAAGCAATAGAATTACAGACTGACAAATCAAGAAAATATAAAAATTTAAGGATTTTGGAGAAAAAAAATTTTCGGTTTTAACCGGATGAGCAAACAACCGTCCGGGTTAAAATCGGGAGGATGAAAAAACCGAAAAAAACCGGTTAACCGTTTTGAAAGTACCGGTTTTCGGACTAACCGTCCGGTTTTTGACATCCCTACTCTGTAGTTCTCAGATTTCAACTTATCCCTTTTTCTGTGGATTGGGCAAATGATACTTTTACGCCAATCTTCCGGGATTATTTCGTCGTTCCATACTTTAACGATAAGTGTGTGTATAGCCTTAACAAGGCTCTCCCCACCATGCTTCAGCATTCAGCTGGAATCTCGTCAATGCCCGGGGCTTTATTATGGTTTAGTGCTTGCATGGCGAGATCAACTTCTTCTGCTGTTGGGGGTTGAACAGGAGGGCCTGTTTCTGCCATCAGCTCCGAAGCTACCTACTAGCTAGTCTTTAGTTTATTTGCATCAACTGCTCGTCAAGATGCATACGTTTCTTACGCCTAATTAACCTGTTCGAAAATCGTCGAAGCTTGTCATATTTTGTTTTTGGCTCTAGTTGCGCGTTCAGTCCATTGGCGATATGCCTCGTTTTTAGCATCTACCGCATTTTGACATTCTTCATCAAACCAATCATTTCGGTCTCGCCAGGCTTTGTATCCCATACTTTAATATTTTAAAATATCACTATTCGAACGACACCCATAATGACCACACTCTGTTTCCTATGCTAGAAAAATGTTCTTTTTGGTGGTAATATCCTTTAGCAAAACTCAAAATCAACTTGTCGTGATTTCACAAGACTCGTCGCAACGGATTCTGTATTTTGATATCCATATCCTTATACATAGCGTCTATAATGCATTCCCACAGAAAAAATGACATTTTGTGTCCAAGGACAGTTTCCTCATAAGAAGTGCTGGCACCAAAATTTTAAGGATGCCACCTTAGCTTCCATCCGAGTTCCGTCGACATCGGTCCATCCGAGTTTCGTCGACATCGGTCCACGGGGAGAGCCGGGAGAACCAATTGAAGGATGCATTTTCGTTCGCTTCAATAGCGAATTTACCGCTATTCCCGCAACTTATCGAAATCGTGATTGTTGATTCGGAGTCAGAGCGATCAAACGATAATGTATAGCAAATTTGGTGAAGAGCGAACTACGGGAAGGTCGATTTTAAGCGTTAAACGTTTTTGTTACAGATTTTCGTCACGCCTTTTCACGGAACAGCACCCAGTATTTCTCAGGTAGCCTTCGCAAAGACATAGGTATACATGGATTAATAATTATCAACTACATACTCGTATTTTGAAGGAAAAAAAGCGGCAATGATAATTACAGGGTGGTCCATTTAAAGTGAACTAGTGTAAAACATGCATAGCTTTTTTATTTTTTAATAGAAACAACATGGAAAGATATACTTGAGCAACGAGTTCAAATTCGAGAGAAGAAGGATTCATTCATCGTCTTATCATGCGGGATGAGGCACATTTCTTATTGAACAGCTTCGTCAACAAGCAAAATTTTAGAACGTGGAGCGCAACAAATCCCAGAGACCTACACGAGCGTGAGACGTTTTCTGCAAAATATACTGTGTGGTGCGGTATTACTTCAGAGAAGATCATTGGTCCGGTATTCTTCGAGGACGAGAATGGAGAGGCCCTGACTGTGAACGGACAACGATATCGTGAGATGCTCAACAATGCTATTCGTCCTTTTGTCCAAAACCGACCAGATATGTAGTTTCAGCAAGATGGTGCGCCTTGCCATACCGCTGCAGCTACAATGGAGATTTCAACGGACGTTTTCGGCGAAAAAGTCATTTCCAGCGGATCCGCAATTAACTGGCCGGCTAGATCTCCAGACTTAACTCAACTAGATTTTTTTCAGTGGGGATACCGTAAGGAGAGAGTCTACAATAATAAATCAAGGACAATTCAAGAGTTGAAGCGAAATTTTATTGTGGTTGCGGGAGCATGGCTATACAGTACGATTCCATTCGTTTTTAACTTTTTTGTTGCTTTGGTAAAGACACATTAATTCAAGGTTTTGTGAAATTGGTGCAAAAAATGTTTCTTAGAAGAACCAAAATGGGGGTTGGGTTTGTATGGCCACCCCATGACCCCATGGTCAGATTTGATCAATTCTTTGATATGTTTTGTGTCCTCAAGAGAAACACGTTTGTGTAAAATTTGGTTGAAATCGATGCACAAACAAAAAAATTTTTCTCAGAAGAACCTAATTAGGGGGTTGGGTTTGTATGGCAGCCCCATGACCCCATGGTCCGATTTGATCGATTCTCACATATGTTGTGTGTCATCATTAGAAATACATTTGTGTGGAATTGGTTGAAATCGGTGCACAAATAAAAAAGTTTTTCTTAGAAGAACCTAATTTGGGGGGTTAGGTTTGTATGGCAGCCCCATGACCCCATGGTCCGATTTTACCGATTCAAACATACAAACTGCCTGCAGCGAAAAGAAGCATTTGTGCAAAATTTCAGCTTCATAGCTTTTTAAATTGGTCGAGTATAACGCGTAGCAACAGACGGACAGACAGACAGACGGACAGACAGACAGACGGACATCGACTCCAATCGACTCCTCATGTTATGCTGATCATATATGTATACTTATTATATGGTCGGAGATGCTTCCTTCAATGCGTTACAAACTTCATACCCTTCGTTGACTCTACGAGCGAAGGGTATCAAAATATTTATTGACTATAAATAATTGTGTCGGAAAAAATTTGTTTGGGTATTGGTACCATCATCATCCATTTGGCTTTTAACTAGCGGAAAATTTGAAAAATCTTGTGCTTACTCCACACAACGCCAATATAGTCTACACAGTACAAAAAACATCCTGAGAAAGGAGTTGAGATCGCTTATAGACGTCGAAGCTATGTCGTCCGTGTCTGAATAGGCCACTCCGAATCCGGCAGCGCTAGGCCGGAGCATCGCATTCGCCACCCTTAAAATTCAAGCAGCTTCTGTATGTGGCTTCTAATAAGATCCCACCACTATTCAGATTTTTTTAAATTTTCAAGTTGGGCGCGATTAATTAGCACACCGAAGCTGTGGTAGGGGGATCATTGAACTCTGTATTGGAATCAATACTGCTCACAAAATTACGCTACATATGTATATTTCCCATAGGAATAAATATAGGTAGTAACGGAAATAATAATTTGCGATGGTTAACACTACATGCAGGATCAAATTGTTAACAGTCTTTCCGGTTTTCGGTTCAGAATAATGTAATTATCATCAGATATATCCGTATCTATAGCAGGTAAACCATAGATAACGACACATTGAATAATACATTGTATGTATGCAGATAATAAGTTCAGTTTATCGGAAAAGCAAAATATGTAGAATGTATGTCAAGCCACAATAGGACACGTATGTATGTAAATTCATCGAAAACCTGAGATTGAACTAGCTTTATTCAAATAATAATAATCAAGTGGGGCGGATATATTAATTATTATTTTCAAAGGGAAGTCTATTCTATACGACTACATATACATATATTTTTAATGAATATTTTGCCTGGACTTCCTTTTCACGATAATAATAATAAATGATGATAGCCTATATCGGATGAACGACCGTATAAATTGGTCAGCAATTTTATGAATCGATATCTGATTTATTATTCTAATTGAAACTACATACGACTATGTGATTGTCCGTCATTAGATAAAGAAGCTTGTAAATCCGCAGACAATTTTATCGTAGCACAGGACACGTGCTGTATTCTCATAATGATGGTCTTGTCATTTACAAAATGGCACAGAACCAATGTACTGAATATTTAAAACATAAGAAATTATAGAAATGGGTAAAATTGCTTCACAAAGAAGTTTATAAATACGTCATCATGTACATTGTGTGCAAGAGCAGGATTGCCCAACATACCGTTCTTTGACCTTCGAACGGTATATGTCCGGCCCGCGAAGGATTTCGAAAGAAAGTCACAACTTAACCGTGTTATTATGTTAAATGTCAAGTTAAACGTTTGAGGGTTCGGAGATCAGGACTTCATTCTAATTTTTCTACTACTACTAAATACTACTATGTACTAAAATTCTCCAATTTTTTCATCATTAAATGCATCAACAAGCGCTAAGATTTTCGATATTTTTTTTTATTTAGAGTCTTCACACATGGGGATATGTTGACCTCCGCAAACCAAAGAGCACGCGGCTAGGCGACAAGTAGGTACTTATAACTCTTTGCGAATTCAAGACAACAAAAAGCGAGTTGAGAAAAGAGTCCCGTTAGATGGTGTCATAGTATTAATGTGACCATAACGATACATATTAGAAATAAGAAGAAGAAGACCTGACCTTTCGAGGACTACACATTATAACGAAAACTTATTTTTCAGGGACGCTTAGGACACTTAGCAGAATTAAGGTTGGACTTCTAATTTGCAATCGACAATGTAATCCAATGGTTCTAAAATCATTTCTTTTTCTGTAAAAACAGATAAATCAGGTTTAAATAAACAAAGTAGAAGCTTTGCATTAAAATTGTGCACTTACGTTGTATTGTCTATAATATCTTTGTCGGAAAACAGAATTTTGGATTTTAAGGTTGATTGCTCATAGGATAGTTCGAACAAAAAGCCATAGGTTTGGAACACCAAATTCGTAAATCTAGAACATCAAAAAATCAAATTTATATCCTACCGTTATCGAATCCTACTACCATTATCGCGTTTCGTCGCCGAGAGACCATTAGTTTTGAGGAATCGATATTATTGTCAAACATTGATCGCGATATTTGATACGTTTCGTTAGTGAGCCAAGCGAACTCTTCCGAGTATGATTCAAATTCGCGTTACATCAATTATTTTCCTACATTGGTTTTAGATGAAGAACGCTGATCATCCGAAGATGTCCTAGGGGATGAAGGATGATGCGCAGATTAAGCTGAGAAAAAGCTTAGAGGGTTAGAGGTTCCTTTCAGTGGGGTGCACCGGTCAAAGTGCTACCATACGATTTCTATTGTTATAACCTCCCATAGGATGGGCAAATTCTAGTCAGCTTGGAACTCACCTCGGTTGACAAAGTCCATCTCCACAAAATTTGCCCACTAGTCAGCTTGGAACTCACCTCGGTTGACAAAGTCCATCTCCACAAAATTTGCCCACGACGAGGAGATGCTTTCGGTTAAGACTAAGTACCTAACTGACGTTCAAATGACAACGCAGAAGCCTGCCATAATTTAAAAAAACAGCTTGCGTACAAGTCCGCAATTCAGTGGGACATTTTCATGTTTTTCGTGACGATTTGCTTTTCGGATTTGACGTGAACGAAAGTTGAACGTGAGTTGAACCTAAGTTGAAAGTAACACTTTTTGGGTCGTTCAACAAAAGTTGAACGAAAGTTGAACGTGAGTTGAACCTAAGTTGAAAGTAGCACTTTCTGGGTCGTTCATCAAAAGTTGAACGAAAGTTGAACGTGAGCTGAACCTAAGTTGAAAGTTACACTTTTTGGGTCGTTCAACAAAAGTTGAACGAAAGTTGAACGTGAGTTGAACCTAAGTTGAAAATTACACTTTTCGGGTCGTTCGACAAAAGTTGAACGAAAGTTGAACGTGAGTTGAACCTTAGGTGAAAGTAACACTTTTTGGGTCGTTCAACAAAAGTTGAACGTGAGTTGAACCTAAGTTGAAAGTACCTTTTTGGGACGTTCAACAAAAGTTGAACGAAAGTTGAACATGAGTTGAACCTAAGTTAACCCTTTCGAACCTAAAAAAATCTAGCAGATTTAGAAAGGCTTTATTAATGGAATCATCTTTGGGATATGTTTTAGTTATAGGGAGGTACAAAATTGTAGCCCCAACTCCTCTAGGGGCGGCCCTGTAGGGGTCGGGACACCTATGTCCCGTCAGGTTTTTTAGATGGAACATATATGTTCCGATGTTCCAACGTCAAAATTACCGTGAAAATAATCCCAGGACGCATAAATCTATCTATCTATCTATCACATGCTCTAATATTTCGTATTCTATTAGTTTCCGCTAGATACTCCGAAGGACACCTTAGGAAAAGGTTTTTTATTAGGGTTTTTTCGAATTTTTTAAAAAAACCCTTATAAAATCGATTTTGTCCGTCCGTCCGTCCGTCCGTCCGTCTGTTCACTAAATAACTCGCGAACGGCTCAACCGATTGTCATGAAATTTGGTAGGAGTATGTAGAATGATTACAGTCTTTGGCACAAATACCTTAGAAGTTGGTAGAAAGAAGATAACAGGGTGTCCCGAACGTTTAAAAAAAGTCGACTTTTTTAGTTTTTATCGGAGATTAACGTATGGGTATTTAAATCAAAGATATAAACGAGAAAATCTCATATCAGTTAAAATTTTCCAGTTTCGAGTAACGGTAAAAAAGTTATTGGCGTTTAAAGTTAAATTTCCTTTTCGACCTTCGTTTTTCTAAACCGTTATAGGGATCGATATGAAGCTTTGCACAAAGATTGGTCAGTATGACCTTATATACGTTAAATATTAAGACTGTTGACTTTTGCTAAGGAAAAGTAAATAACAGTAAATTTGTAAAATTTCAATTTGTTCGTGTGTAGCCCCCTTAGGTTTCCAAATATAAAAATTCTGCTAAGGGTTTTTAGAAAATTACATAGGGAATATGTCTAAGAATTTTCATTCGAATAACTGTATCCAAACCGGAAATACAGCCAAGTAAGTATTTAGTAAGGGCTTTCACAATGTAAGGGAAGCTTCTTAAGCATTTCTTCAATGCATATCTTTTAAGTTTATAAAACATTTAGCAATAAATTTGGTGGAAATGCATAGAATGGTACTTGCCACAAATATTTTTGAAGTTAACAGGGTGTCCCTGAGTAGTTGCAAAAGTATTCTTGTTCAATACTCATAGGAAAGCTTGCGTGGGCTCTTATGTCAGGGGACACAATGGAATCATTTCATATAAGTTGCTTTTCCTTGATTAAAAAAAAACAGTAACAGTAGATTTACAGCTAATAATTCAGTTCATATATAAAGCCAAGCCATCCTTACGTGTGCCTGAGGAAAGGCCATCAGAAATCTAAAATCGAAAAATGCCTGTAGATTTCTTTGGAGTATTTTTATACAAAGTGGGTAAATAGTAAATCTATTTTTGGATTGGTCTAATTAAAGGTGGAACAGAATGAAAGGCGCTAGCCTTTCATTCTGGAACGCGTTTATTTAGACCAATCCAAAAATAGATTTACAGGAAGCATTTCATTAATGTTGTGCACAATTCTTATTTATTGCTTATAAACTATATGTACAAAAAATATTCACTATGCATTAAAATTCTAAAAAACCCTCGTATTGCGGGCGCAGCCCTCTGTACGCCGGTATTTTTATAATTTAATTTGAAAATGAAAAGTATTCCCAAACACTGAGTGGGACATATTAGTACCACCAAAGAAACCCGATGGGACACATAGGTCCCGAAAACGAAAATACACAAAAAGCATATATGTAAAGAATAAATAATAAACTTACATAATTACTACAACATTGTCATGTAAATATACTTTTTCTCCTATAAAAATTGTGTCTTTACTGATTTTTGACCGAAATAACACCGTATTTCTGAATATGATGAACGTCAGGTGCGAGAGCTTGCACTTTGAAACGAGAACTGTGCAAATTGGGTATCAAACTGCGGGACAAACGTATTTTTGTATAATTATCTAAACGTTAAAATACCAGAAGGGACGCCCTTAAACCACATTTAATGGATTATTTTTCTTTCAGATAAAACCAAACTTTCGCCGGGACATATGTTCCCCAATAGGTCCGAAAGGGTTAAAAGTTACACTTTTTGAATGTTGAATGTGAGTTGAACCTAAGTTGAAAGTTGAATTCAAGTTGAATTCGAGTTGAAATCGAGTTGAATTCAAGTTGAACCCAAGTTGAACCCAAGTTGAACCCAAGTTGAACTCAAGTTGAACGTAAATTTAACCCAAGCCCAACCTCTGTTGAACCTTGAATGGCACCCAGCACTCACAGGGTACCACCTAGCCCAACTTCCGTTGAACCTTGAATGGCACCCAAAACTCACTGGGTGCTCACTCACCTGTAATGCCAAAAACGTAACGCTTTTTCGTTATGATTTTCGTGACGCTTTTCGAATTTAAGTGCCAGAATAAAGACATAAAAATGTCAAAAACTTGCTTGAACAGGTGAAATTTTACGAATAGCACCGATGAACCCCGATCAAATCGGGACCTGGCTTATAATACCTCCACTAACCTTCCGGTGGGCTCAATACTAATGCTAACACGATCGGGCGCAATGCATCTGACAGATTAAGTGCAGAAAAAAGGATGAAACTAAGTTTCTGTATATTTTAGACTCCTATTTACTGATCATTGTCTTTTTGAAACAGTTCTACGAAATTTAAAAATACCGGCGTTCAGAGGGCACACGTTAATGAAATGCTTCCTGTAAGTCTATTTTTGGATTGACCTAATTAAAGGTGGAACAGAATGGAAGGCGCTAGCTAGCTAGATTTACTATTTACCCAGTTTATATAAAAGTATTCCAAGGCAAATCTATAGGCATTTTTCGATTTAATATTTCTGATGGCCTTTGAGCAAAAACAAAACTCAGGCAAACGTAAGGATGGCTTGGCATTATATATGAACTGAATTATTAGCTGTAAATCTACTCCTGGCTCCTCGCTCCATTCTCAGAATTTCAGGTAATTTTCACAATTTTATTTGCCATTCACTCGAATAAAAACAAAGGATTGTGACATCGTCGCACATAAAAAAGCCACGCCAATCTTCCCGCCAAAAACCAACCATGTATCGCCTTGGCACCTGTCACCCTACTCCGGAAAAATGGCCACCACTGGCCATTATCAAAATTTTCCAATCATGACCGACTTGACCAGATGTTGCCTCTAAGGTACGTTTACTTACACATATAAATTTATGATTTTAGGCGGAATTTGTACAAATACCAATAATTTAAAATTATGTAATCAAATTGAAGATATTTATAAAAAAAAGGTGGAAATTCAAAATTTCGCATTCATTTATCTGAATCGGACCATTACAAAATTGCATTTATTAACTAGCATTTGGGCTATAAACGGAACTTATGACAATATTGAAAATCGGACACGCGTTCAATTTCGGACCAAGCTCAACTTTTTTTTTATAGATAGATAGAGGTATAAGCTCGACGTCAAAAGTATCGGGCCACCCGCAACCAGTGTTGTGCAATTACGCGTAATCTTTGGAAGTCTACGTTACAGCGTAGACAAAGGCGTAGACAACGCATACAATGTAAAGAATGAAGACAATGAACTGTCACTGGTGTGATCTTGTTTTAAATGCACCCTAAAATTTGCATTGGTTGAGTTCAGAGTTTTGAATTTATTTATTTTTCAGTGAATGCCAAACATGTTAATGATTCTGAACTCATCCATTCATACCAATACCAAATACAAAAATTTAATTAATGTTTAGCATGTACATATCTTCCCGTATGTTTTGCAATCATTTTCGTATATAACTAGTACAGACCCTATATCCCAGGTTGATTGGGACCAGTGGCGAACCTACGTAGGGGTTTTGGGGTTCAAACCCCCTCCGAAATTGCTCGATGTAATATAAGATACAAATCGGCTACAAAAGCAGGACGTTTCCCACAAAAAAAGTTCTTACAGTCGGAAAGTGAGAAAATTGAGCAAGTAACTCAGTATCATAGAGATGGTGCTGCGCTAAGATGAAAGACTCTTCAAGTACCACAAAAAATTGCTTTCAAAGTTTTTTTTCAATAGCTGGGATTGATACTGAGAGGAGTCTCTCAGTTTTTTTGACAGTTAAGTTCTGCGGCACTTTGGAATAATTGTAGGACAGATAGAGCCTAACTAGCAAGCTAAATTCATGATAAAGTACTATGAAACTCTGGACAGATTTTAATACAATCTATATTGAAACGCTACTGATGCTTAGTAACCAAAAAATACAAGAAATTATAGTGGGAGAATAACTATTTATTAACCCAAAATAGTTAACGAAAAAAACACCATTTTACGTGTGTAGGGTATAAATATTAGAGAGTTTTAGTATGTCGTTGAAAATATAACGATAGCCTGAATAGGCTTTGACATTTTCTATGGAAAATTCGCTTGCCTGTCGTATGCAAAACAGTATACCACAATTTTTCATGTCCCAAGTAGGCATAAGTGTACTTCCGTGAATTTGACTGACTATAAACAACTGGAATTGTGGGTTCATGATAATTTACTTGTCGGCTATGCCTACTTGGAACATGCAAAATTGGGGTATACTATTTTGCGTACGGCAGGCAAGCGAATTTTTCATAGAAAATGTCAAAGCCTATTCGAACTATCGTTATATTTTAACCGATATGCTAAAACTAACTACATATTAATTCAAATTCAAACTTCAACCTCTTTCATAAAACCCCTCCCGAAATATTTTTCTGGGTAGGCCCCTGATTGGGACCGAACCCTATCCGGATTTTCGGATTGTCCGAATTTTCGAAATGCACTAATTGTCATTCTAGCGGATAGTATTTATAATACAATCCTTAAAAAAGTTGCCTTTTTATCGTTAAATAATAATTTCGCATTCGAAAAATGCATTTCCTTAAGCTTATAGAGCCGTACGCACAAACAAAATTTATAAAAAGGAATTGTGGCTTAAGATGAATTTGGATTATCCAAATTCCGGATTTTCAAGGGTTGCACTATCAGGGTCTTATTGTAGTTTGAGTAAATCGATTAAACATGAGGTAAGTTTGAAATTAAAGAGTTGGAGATAAATAAAAATGGAGCTACCCCATCTCGCTGCAAAACTCTTAATTATTGACATTGTGCCACCGCTAGCGTAGACAAATGGTCAATTGTCTGCATACATACTCTACGCGTCGACAACGATGTAGATTACCTCGGAGTAGACTACTTGCACAACGCTGCCCGCAACTTTCGAACTCTAACCTAATTTTCTCAAAAAGTATAAAACAACTATGAAAGTTATATCTGCAGGAATTGCATTTTATGCAGGGATTTGGAGCGACACTTTTTTTCGCTCCGCTCCGCTCCCGCTCCGGCAAATTTCAATCCGCTCCGCTCCAGCGCTCCGCTCCGACTAAATTTTTTTCGCTCCGCTCCGCTCCACGCTCCCCGCTCCATTACAAAAATACAACAAAACTTCATTGTTCTTAGTAAATATTTATTATTTTCCGCGAATTCATCAATTCAACTTATATCTATTCAAGTATTCTAGAAAATGACTTAATAGGTGCGTTTCATTCGATCAAGTACAGAACAGGATAGCACCAATTTCGTACAAATTTGAACATAAAATTGAGTTGTTCTAGATAGGGTGTCCGGAAACTAAACTATCGCATAAGCGCACCGAAATATGATATTATTAATGTCATTTCCAGCAAAATAGGTGTACCGGGAATATCCCGAATTCATCAAGATTTTACAAAAATGTTACCATTAAAACCTCCGTCGAGAAAAAAATTTATATGAAGATGAAGTGAGATCACAAAATTTTGTCTTTGAACCTTTTTTTCTCAGCTTAAGCTGCATATCCGATTTTTAATGGGTTTATTCTTAGGAAAAATTGTTGGCCACGACCGAAAGAAAATATGTAGGTGGGATGAGTATTAAATTTTGGAAAAATCTTTAAAATTGTTATGGCACTGTTTTGTGCTACATTCAATAAAACGCACCTAATAACTAATTTAAATTAACCCTTCTGTCGGCACAAAGGTCTGGCCAGACCTTTGGCACTATATTTTGGTAAAAAAAGTATAGAAGATGAAATCGCAGCGACTTCATATTTCATCATATCCTAGAATAATATGTTTAGAAGTATTTTGCAAAAATTTGAAAACATCGGTTGAAGTTTTGAGTATGTTTTTGATGATTTTCAATTTATAGTGCTTTTACCCAATAGGTCTGGCCAGGCCAATAGTTTTTCCCCCCATTTTTGTCTTGAGGTAAAAGCTGAACATATTAAATTCTCTTAAAATTCTCTTATTTATGATGTAATAATGTTATTAAATTTCAATTTGTACGATAAACGATAAAATTTTCTGAGATTTTGCTTTAAAAAGCCCTGAAGTTCGGAAATTGGATATGCCTAATTTTATCACATCTTATAACATCACCTAATCAACTGAAATTTAATTCTAGGAAATTCAAATGAGTTTTATTTCCTTTGTAATAGTAAGAACTAAGTATTAACGACTTACGAACGTGTTTCTAAATAAATTTAATTGATATATTTACGGAAAATTTCGAAGGAAATTATTTTTGCGCCTGAAAATTCCCTATTTCTTTCTATCTATTTCCCCAAATCTGCAGACTAATATCGGGGTAAAATCTACCAACAAAGCACCAAATATTTCCCCAAAGATATTGGAATCGGAAAATTCGATTAAACTTTCTGTACGGATACGCAATGAAAGAAGAGAAGCCAAAAAAGAAGAAAATAAGAAAGAAACATGTTTGTACTATTACCACCTCAAAATATGTCTCCTTAAAAACGCTTCCAGTATATCTACAAAAAAGATTTTAATGCTTTTATTGTTTATAAATGGCTGTAAAGAATGGGTACAATGATTCAACCGATAAAAATTTCACTTTTTTTTTTAAATAAAAATTTTTCTCAGTAGGTCCAGCCAGACCTATTGGGTATAGAATATGCATATTGTAGTAGGTGCCGATAGAAGGGTTAAAAAGGGCGTTCTTTCATCGAGTACAGGACAGGACTTTTCTGTCATGGATGATCTTGAATTTTTTAATAATGAAGAGTGATGATTATGACTAAATGCAAAACCTCTTTTATCATAATGAATTTCACGATATTCAGAAATTTTATAAGTCTCTCAACGAATTCTTCGCCTTTAAATCGTCCAAAATCACCAAATTGTGCCATAAAATAAAAAAATTCGTCGAAAAAATTCATTTTTTTTCTCGGAATATTTTTGATTTTTTACTTTGGAGCGGAGCGACTTTCAAAGCAAAAATCGTTCCGCTACAGTCTGCCAAAAACCGCTCCACGCTCCGCTCTTTCGCTCCGAAATTTAAGGTCGCTCCGCTCCAAATCCCTGATTTTATGACAATTAAAATGAATGGAAACACGTTGTGATTTATTAATTTATCAAGCGTTTATTGAAGATTTTACAAATATGAGTCCTTTCCAGTCGTTTTCCGGTCTTGTAATCACCAAGTGAAAAGCTCAAATTTAAGCTGAAAACAAAGTAAAAATTTCAAATAAAGTGTTTGGTCAGTATTCAGTGTTCCCTCCCCTTGCTCGAATAAATGCTAGCATCCTTGTATTCATAGACCTCACGAGGCTGATAATGAAGTCTTGGGAAATTGCATTCCACTCCTCTTCAATTGCGATTCGCAGCTTTGGAAGCGTTGTTGGAGCAGGAACGCGGTCTCGAATCCGACGTTTCAGCTTATCCCATAAGCGTTCTATTGAATTCGAGTCCGAGCTTTGAGCTGGCCAGTCCATCGGATGCCGACGCGATGTCCTGTAGATACTGGGTCACCACATGAGCAACATGAGACCTGGATCAACTGGATATTATGCCCGATATAATCTGCGCAAGATATCACATGGACTGCAAAGATTTCATTGATATAGCATTGTGAAGTAAATCCACGTTTACGGCCCGTCGCGTCGGTTCGATGAAAACTAATGCTGTACGTCCGGTTAACGAGATGCCGCCCAGAACATTACAAATCCTCCTCCAAAAGCAACAGATTCCGCGATACCACACTGAGAATAACGTTCTTCAGGGCGACGATATATTCTCTGACGTCGATCACTTTGATATAGACTCACCCTGGTCTCATCAGTGATGAGTACATTACCCCACTCTTCTAACGTCCAATCCCTATGGCCTCGAGCGAATTCAAGTCGTGCTCGACTTTGGGCTGTCGTTAATTTTGGACGTGCTGCAGCTCTCTTTGGAGTCAGGTTCCGCTCAGCAAGTCTCCTTCTAACGGTAGAAGAACTTATATCCACTTGGGGATCGTTACGCAGCTTTTGTTGGACATGAACTGCATTGAGGCGGCGATTTCGCAAAACATTGAGTTGGATTTAACGATCATCTGCTGATGTAGCCCGAGGTCTACTTGTAACTGGACGCCGATCGAATGCTCCAGTCTCTAAGTATTGTCTATAAACTCATTGCACCGACGATCTGCTTATTTGAAGTCTCTGAGCGATCTCACGTTGTGCAAAGCCTGCTTGAAGTAGTGCTACAACTTGAGCTGCTTTCTCCGGTGTCGTATTCATTATTGGTTGATAAAAGTAGCAAAAATACACGCGTCTAAAAAAGCAATGAATAACAACTAAAGAAATTAAAAAACGAGACCGAGGCTAATTTCGGGCGCGGCCGAAATTTGAATACCCGTCACATTTGAATGAAACTTAAGCTCCTTTTGTACTAACAATTTCTTTCACAGTTAAAATTAAAAAATTTAACAGCTGCTCCTAACTACAAATTTATTTTTTATCGCATATACGTATTTCGGGAGCAATGTGCTCCCTTCTTCAGTGCGTTAGCTATTGACTCTATGACGTGTTTCGATTCCATCTGTTCCTGGATGCTAGTCCATGAAGACACTTGAAGGGGCTGGTTTGTATTACAGCCATATGACGTAATGTTCCGATTCCATCCGTTCGGAGATATGTTTTAGGGATTTAGTAGGATAAGGTGACCAGACTCCCGAAGGCCCAATGCTGTACATATTATGTTCTTGCAGATTTCGGTTTTCAGGAAAATACTCAGCCATATTCTCGCCCCCCTATTCGCGCCTATTTGGAGAAATAATAACATCTCACGAGGTCATGATGCATGCTAAGGCTCGTATATTTTTTTCGATAAAATCAGGACAAGCGCAATAAAAGTCGTCGTTTGGCAGGACAACCAGAAACACAAATGCGTCTGTAATATTTGCGTAGCTTTCAAATTTTTCAGAATTCAGTGTAGATTTTTTGGAAACTGAAAGGCTTGTTTGGTGTAGTTTGATTAGAGGAGAATTCTATTTAATAATCATGCATGCTTGGGCATTAATTTTAGGCAACTGCATATCCTCACTATGTCTTCAATATCCTGTTCCATAAATAGTATTTGTCAAGAGTGCTCCTGGACTAAGTAAAGAGATTTCACAGCGCTTGGCCCTTTTAACAGTGGTTAGCTCCGCGACGATTTACATCAAACAACCGACTGTCGTAAAAGCCATTTTTTTTATTTGGGAATTTCTTTAACATTTAAATGTAGTCTTCAGTAAACTAAGTCATATTCGTCATTTGGTGAGATGCCATATCGACGTCCAAAAGCAGGACAAAGCCGGACAAAATCAGGACTTTTACCGTTTTGGCAGGACGACAGGTTAAAGTTGAAAAGGCAGGACTGTCCTGCCAAAAACAGGCCGAATACGACCAGTATGCATGTCATATAATAACCTCATATTCTTCTTGCCTTCATGAGTGATATATTCTTCTAGGGAAGGCAAAGTTCTGTTAATACTAAACCGGGAGCCCTATTCTTCTCAATGTTCCCCTTAAAAAAATCATCAACATATGAAGAACAAACGTACGGTTTAACACGAAAAACACAAAAAAGAGTACTTCAAATAAGATTATACTTACACACATATAAAATAGAAAAAGAAGAAGGTTTCAGAAATAACTGTAAGGACTGTCGTATGATATGGCACCTGGCTTTCATATGATGGCCGCAAAGTACCTACTTATTTAAAAACTTCGTTTCGTTCATTGCAATAGATAAACGAAACCCAATTAAATGGGCCGAGAATTCTTAAGCTGGTGGGGGCTTTCCAGGCACAGTTTCAATGTAGCTATGAGTCCAAGGAGAACCTCCAAAGCGGTGAAGAGGTGGCTAAGCCTTGTTGCGATATTTCTGGAGGAGAGTATGCATTCTATACTCATGTATGGTTATATAGACTGGTCCCCTGGTGTAAAAAATTTAACGGATTCGAAGGACATGTTGAGGGGAAAACCCTGATCTAAAACTCTTACAGACTCCCTTCTTTAGTGTGAATTTTCCAATAGAGGGGATAAGGGAATCGCATGCAGAACAGCGGCGGATTTTCCATCGTTTTGTGATAGGAAAAATAAATCCAAATCGCATCTTTTGACGGCTGTGACTTCAGAGTCTTGGTATCAAGCCGTGAAACGTTCACCAAATATGGACAGTGCGATGCTCTACAAGTCTGCGAAATTTCGAAATTCCGCTCAAGTTATGTTTCAAATTTCAATTAAAAACTACAAAAGTGCAATTTGGGCAGCTGTAACTTCCGAACTCAGATAGGTAGGACCTTGAAACTTATGGAGGAAATGTGCGCCAAGTAGCACTACAAATGTGTCAATTTCAGAAATTTCCGTTGATTCCCGAGTTATCGAAAGTGAACGATTGAAGTGTTATTATATTGCTAAATATCGATCGTGTATGAGTGAAACTTTAGACTTTAAATCGCAACTTTCGACGGCTGTAAGTTCTGAGCCTTGACAGCTGGAGCCTTAAAATTTTCACCAAATAGTGTACGGTGTTTTACAAGTTTTCTGAATTTCAAAGTTTTCCAAATTTTCGAGTGGTGGACAATTTTCAAATAGAAAAATCAAAACGGCGATTTGGGCAGCCATAACATTTGATTGCGGATAGGTTGAACCGTGTAATTTGAAGAGTGAGCCAAATTTCAAAAAGATCGGAAACGGTTCCCGAGCTGTCGAAAATTAGCGATTGTCAAACATTAAAATGCGATTATCTCGCTAAATATCGACCATATAGAGGCCCAATTTTGCATCATAAATGCAGGCAAGACTGATCACAGGCGTCACCGAGGAGTAATTTAGGTTTCATATTGTGGCATGGAAAATGCTGTACGTTTTGCTGTACATTTCCCAATGCTGCACGACAGATCAAAATGTTGTACGTCTGGTCAGTTTATACTAGCAACCCATTTCCTTTAAAAAGGAAGAAGTTTTTCTTCAGCGGTTGGTTTGTATGACAGCCCTATGACGTAAAGTTCCGATTCCATCCGTTCCTAGATATGTTCCGAGGCTTTACTAGAAACACATTTGGGTGAAGTTTAGTTAAGATTGGTTCATAAAAAAAAGTTTTTCTTAGAAGAACCTAATTTTCAGAGGTTGATTTCTATGGCAGCCCCATGACCCCATGGTCCGATTCCATCCGTTCCGACATATATACAGCGTACACTAAAAAGAAGCTTGTATACAAAATTTCAGCCCGATAGCTTCAAAACTGAGGGACTAGTTTGTATTGAAACAGACGGACAGACAGACAGACGGACAGACGGACATCGCTCAATGGATTTCTCTCGTCACACTGATCAATAATATATATACTTTATATAGTCGGAAGTGCTTCCTTCTGTGCGTTGCAAACTACATGACAAAGTTAATATACCCTTTCACATAGTGACGGGTATAAAAATATCCTATACCCTCACTGTAGATCAAATTCATAGTCATTTAAATTGCCATTAAACGCACTTTCTGTAGATATAACTTTCATAGTTGTAAGTTTCATACTTTTTTAGAAAATTGGGTTAGAGTTCGAAAGTTGCGGTTGGCCCGATACTTTTGACGCCGAGTAGTGTAAAGCCATTGTAGTTGCCAACTATATTTTTGGCTACAATCTTCAGAAAACAGAGCAAATGCTTTGCGATTCGATTCGAGACTATCGCGTGTCTCGTGGCATTAGCTTGAAACTCCAACTTCTCCATATTCTTGAGATTCTGAGTGTCTACTTGTCGTATAAGCTCGAGAGTGTCACGAGATGTAGAAACCCCAATGCAATACCGAATACTCGAATAATAAAATCAAGAAACCAAACGATGTCTCGTCTGCCATTATAATCCTTCGACAATATAAAACAGCGCGACCAATACCGTTATCGTCCTCATCCATTCAAGACGATCAAAATCGTTTTCCAAACAATCCCGAAAGAAAAGCAAATTCTGCACACACACACACACAGGCGCGCACAGAGGGCGGGGCAAAAGGGGCAATTTGCCCCGGGCCCCACGTTGGAGAGGGCCCCGCAGGAACAGTGGTCTCGTATTGCGCATACGTCTGCGTTGTTTTGCGTTATTCAAAGCATTTCTAGGACCTTATAGGATTTCCCTTCACCTACTTTTTTCAATTAAAATTGCTTAATCTAAAATTGGCACTGATCTTGATATATTTTAGGTGTTGAGATCAACAGTACATTCTGCTGAAATTTATCTAATTAATCGGTATTCTCTTAGAATTTGAGTGTCCTCGAACTATGTGTATTTTCTAGAGAAAGTGGTAACCAAGAAACTGAAAACGATGGATCCCCTTTAAATGACTATTTCTTATTTAGTTTCCATAAACTTATATTTATTCAAGTCTCTCTCTGATTGTTGTTAACTCATTGTAGTCTTATCTGTAACTATGCTCGCGAACTAGCAAAATTTCTCAACGTTTTCTACTGGTTTGGTTTTAGACTTTTGTTCTCCTATGGATCACAGTAACGTTTATGAAGAGACAAGAATTTCGATTTTTGCAATGCCATCAGCAGTGACGGAACAACTTCACTCTGGGCCCTCCCGCCAACTTCTTGAGTGGGCTCCCTACACTGAGGAAAAAAGTAGAGTGAAATCAATCGAAAACACTCTTGAAGGTCGATCCACACTTTTCAGTCATCAGTCACAATCACTTTCCATACAAGTTAATTGATTGATTGATTGATTGACAGATTGTCAGTCAATTTGTATGAGAAATTACTGTGACTGCGACTGATGACTAAAAAGTGTGGATCGATCTTAAACCAAGTATTTTGAAACATGATTTTGACCTTACAGTTTTTCTACTAAAATTAAGAACATCGTACTTAAAATAACTTTGCTTTGCTTTGACTCTTTGCATTCTTACATTGAAAATAGCGTTCTTGTTGTAACGTTTATTAAATTAATGATTTCATAAATTGTTTTTTTTTTTTTGATAAAAATGCTCACGCAGCGCAGCATTGACCTCTATAGGTGTTAGTGATGTTTAAGCATAGAAAATTACCTGCGCCTACAATGAGATTCGATCCCGCGAACCTATGATTCGAAGACGAGCGCCCTATCTATCTACCCTAATGCCGCTCTCTCAGGTACCAGCATCCTGGCATCCTGTAGTAGGAACAACATTTATAGAGTTTCCAAGGACAAATGTTCTTTTTCTCAAAGGGGCCACTTTTATTTATATGCCCCGGGCCCCGTAAATCCTCTGTGCGCGCCTGCACACACACACACAACTCCTATTATATTGACGTCATTTGCCTGTCATCACGGCTAATTGAAACAAAATGCTCTGTCCCACATTTGAAATTCACATGCTGCGCTCGGTAGATATAGATTTTCCATGATTGGTTTTGCCCGTAGCGCAATAAACTCCGGGAAAAGACAAATACAAATGGGTCAGAAGATCGGGCCGGGCTCGTTCAAGTTTCAACTCCGGACGTGGATGAATTCCCTCATAAAATATACACGACAACGAAACAAAATGAAAGAGAGATAGAAAGCAATTTAAGTCGTCCTGTACAGCAAAAGCAAGCAACTCCTTCTAAAAAATAGCAGGGACACGCGAATACGTATAAAAAGAAAAATTATTATCAATGAAAGAAAAAATGGCTATAGCGCGAATTTACTAGACTGGTCTATATCATAAAATAACTAATGTGGGCCTATACCTATAATAGGCCTGCTGCTGGTGTATCTAAAGCTATACTATATCGACTTCGTCCTGATGGGTGGTGAACCTTTTCGCCCTCTAGTCAGGGAACGGAGAGGATGTAAAAAAAACCTGAGCGCCTAATAAAATATTCAAATGAAATATAAGGGGTTGAAAATGGAAGGCTTCAGGCTCCCAGTTTGGCATATACATAGGTGCAATATGAGAAGTCATGCAAGTAATCGATCAAGGTTAATTATGCATTTTGATTGCGGGCACATGACGACTGTTCCGTACGGTGTACATTTTATATTTTTTGCTATTATATCGTTTCAGCAACTGTTTCTACGTGGCATTTTCCTGTAGGGCCATCGCGTCGCACACGCCAACCCGTAAATGTTTTACATCCACCCATAGTTCGTCCCTTATAATGTAATGTAGGTCCGGGAAAGTGCATAAAAATTTCATAATACTGACGAGCAGTAGGTCTGTGCTGTGAAGTCCTTCACAACCTGCATAGCACAAAGGTGGTTGTACGAAGGAATTTTAAGTTTTTCGTGCATATGCAAAGTGAAACATGAAAATGGCTCAAATTATTTCAGTTGGCTTGTTATAGGTGTAAGTATGGTTTCAAGTGAAGGTTTTTTGGTTTTGTTTTCTTTACCATACGGATATCCTTTTGTATGGTTACACTATGGACAACAATTCTACACTGCTGAAGGTGTGCACGTTCTGCTGTATTAAAATTATATAATAAAAATTCCAGAACACTTATTCGGAACACAGCGCAACTTAATTTTCACAAAAACAAAAAAAACTCAAACGAAAGCCAACTTAAAACATACTTGACGAATTAAAATTTAATTTTAAGCATAATACCATATTCATGCAAGGATGCTTCAACGAAAATTTTTTAACGTGCACAGTATTTCGACATTTTACATTATTTCAACACTCAGTTGCGAGAACGAGTATTATGGTCAATGCAATGAACACAAACAGAAAATCTGAAATTTTCAGTTAGCTTTAGGATTACGGCCGCGCCAACGCGGCGTCATTCGTAGGATAACATTTAATAGGGGTTAAAACTACCACAGGGATTTTAAAACATACCTACGTGGGGTCCCCCACAATGTGGTTCATCTACGCGGTGGAAGTGCAGACGTGGGGCTGGTTATATGCAAAACTATTAACTCGCAGCTATACGAGTATACGTGCGACCAAAGGTCCTTTTCAGCTAATTGTTACAATTAAAGTTAATTGCAATCATAAAACAATCTGTTTCGTTCTAAAGCTAAATGCAGGAATATATCCTGAGGGAAAGTTTATGCCATGTTTGTGTGGCGTTTGAGAATTGTGTCTTTGTGTGTCGAGTACCTAAATGCATATACAAACGCCTGAAGAGAACATTTAACCGACTTAACATAATGATCCTGTTAAACAAAATCAAGGAAGGCGGTTGAAGTAGTTGTTGGTTGGTTTATATACAAAGTCGTTTACAGACGTCTGGCAGTTAATCATAAAAGTAGGATTTAAGCAGCCCATCAGTCTGTGACTAGACTCTTTTGGCTTTTATTTTTATAATGGCAAAATTCCATTTCGCGCTTTAAGGAAATATCTAAGCGGACTGGAAAAAAATGGACTGCGCTATCAAGCAGGGGCGTACGTAGAAAAATATTTCGGGAGGGGTTTTTGCAAAAAGTTTCACGAGACGAGCACGAATTGATATCCTAAAAGCTTCTAAGCGCGACCAGATCACTGGGATTGCTAGACGATACTCCGGAATCAGGCACGTAGCCAGGGGAGGGGTCCAGGGGGTCCGGATCCCTCCCGAAATGTTTGCAGAAATAATCGGAGTCAGCGTTTTTAAAAACATAATTTTGAAAAAGATTGACGTCTTCTTAGCTACGCTATTTTTTCAGACATCATTAATCATTCACCTAAATAGCAGTCGATTTCAGAGTTTCAATATTCAATATTTTCAAATTGTTAGCTTAGTTGAAAGTGCCGCTAGCAGTGATGCGGCTGAACACTACTAATTATGTGTAGCAAATTACTATTCGCATTTGGTACAGAATTCTCGTTATTATTTATCCTAATTTGCCTTAGAGTTTGGTGTTTTGAACTCTCCGCTGCTGAGGTCCTAAATGTAGCTAAGAAATAATTTCAGAACGCGATGAACAATAGTTTAGCCTGAGCATTACTAGAAAATCCAGAATGCAACATAGTCGAGATTGAGTGCATTCACGCACAACTGAGCGGACCAAAAATTTGACACAAATTCTACTTATATTACTCTCCACCAGAATGCACTAAATGTATGTGAAACGTAGCGCAGTGTGTTCTACCTAGCGTAAAATTTCTACGCTTCGCAACGAAGTAGCCATATATCAGAGTAGATGGCGGGAAAACAAATTTGAAAATTATGAAGAAATATATTGTGGAAATAATATAACGCAGATTATGCTCATCTGCATATTTTTATGTGATTTTTGTCATTATAATGAAAGTCGTTTGACATAAGTGTTACATTGCATTCACACACCACCTTCGCCCCTAACTTACGTGTGCCTACTGGTGGTGGAAAATATAAGTAGAATTTGTGTCCAAATTTTAGTCCGCTCACTTGTGCGTGAATACAATCATTTCCAGCTTACACCTATGGCTAAATTAATATTTGTTTAGTCATTTGAAAATGTGCATGGGATAGGGTGGCCAGACATCTCTCTTTAGGTGGATATGACCTGCTTTTACTCTCTGTGCTCCCCATTCCAGCCCAAATGCCACGAACTTATACTCACTTGACATTTTACCCATCGGCCAGTGGCGTATCACCAAACATTAAATACAGGGATAAACATTTGAAATTAGTGCATTCTGTTCGTGTATTTTTGTGTTTCAAAGTTTTATGTGCAATGTAAGTGTTGTTTATTTTGAAAAAATAGTTAAAATTTTATTGTAATAATTGGTTTGTTGTGTTTTTATTTTTTTCGCTCAACGTTTCATTTATGTGGCATCTTCAGGGTTTTTTTCTGTTTCAAGTATATGTTGCTTACAAAAAAATAAGGTACGCTTTACGTTACAGTAAAAATGGATAAATTATTAAAAAAAGACAATTACCGTGAAGATGCTGCATAGGCGAAACGTTGGGCGAATAAAATAAAAATTCTTTAGAAAAAAAGTTTGTCTCTGATAATAGCAGGGCAAAATGTCACGCACAATGCATTGCTGAAAAAAAATGCTGACTACTACCGTAACTACGCCAAAGCCGGTCCCAAGCCCGGTTGAGAAAGGAGGAGGGGGTAGATTTATGATTAAGGCTTCCTTTTGTGATTTTTTGGACATATAATAAAATTATTCGCTGATTTTTCATAGTTTGCCCTATTTGGATGTTTCACATTTTTCCGTGGGAAACACCAATATGTACTTTCCTCCCGATATGATATAATGAGTACAGGCACGCCATGAGACATTTTACTTGTCACGTTATCATATACACTGCACCAATTTTTGTTGACCACACCTGAAAAAATATGTGTCACGCCACTGGTAGATTACGATAGTAGTGGTAGGTGAGATAATATTGAACAAATAGTTACCAAAATTTTCAGTTATGCGTCTTCCTTTTCTTCTTCTTATTCATTGTTCGGGACACATAGAAAAATGTAGTAATTGGTGTACTACCCTGTTAAAATTAACCTAATAACACAGACCATAATTTAAATTTAAAGGTTAAAATCGTTTTCATCAAATTTATAGAAAACAAAAAATAGTACGGGAGGCAATATTTAGACCCCTCCCGAAACAAAATCCTGGCTACGTCCCTGTCCGGAATTTAAGCTTCTTCGTTTACTAAACGTCACTACAGTTCTTAATCGTAGTTTAAACAAAATAGGTTCAAGCATCATCGTCTTAGATTAGATTCGTGGGGACAATGCAACGAAGTTGCCCAAAACACTGCGACTGGTGGTCTATTCTACCATTGCCCGTGCTATAGGTTAAATGAACTCATCTAACCGACTTCTTTCGATAAATCGATTTTGGTGGCCCATTTTCAGAGAGGCGATATATTCATCTAAAGGGAACGCGATGCCGAAGCATTTCAAGCAGCAGCTAGCCTCTCACAATGTATGTGCGAAGCGCTGTCAGCCTCGCAAAAGCGACAGATCGTGTCGATAACAGTGCGTGTGTTATTGGATGAAAAAATCAACCAATGTTGTTGTTTTGTCGGAATCGCTGCTTTTCTTCGATGTGGGTGTTGTTTCGCCTCGAAAGCTTTCAATGCGCATTTTCTTTAAATGTCTATTTAGACAGCAGTGCTCCGCGAGGAGCCCGCAAATTATCCTCACCCTGTTTTTGCTCAGGTTCATTAGAATAAGGCCCGTATTTATAAACATACCTTAACTCAACTTAACTTAACTTGATTTAGTCAAGGATGCCGAAATTCAAAAAATTAAGTGTCGTTTCCCATACTTTTTCATAGAAATCACTTATATTCACGAGTCAATGCATCCTTGATTTAAGGAAAAACTCAAGGAGACCTTGAAATTTTCTATAGTCAACCTCATTTGAAGTCAAGGTAGCTACCCACCTTCCTTGAAATATAATATTTTAAGTCTATTGAAAGCTTAAGGTCTCCTTGAGTTTCGCCTTAAATCAAGGATGCATTGACTCGTGACGTGAATATAAGTGATTCCTATGAAAAAGTATGGGAAATGACATTTCACTTTTTTAATTTCGGCATCCTTGACTCAAGGTCTCTTTGACTCAAGGTCTCCTTGAGTTAAGGTATGTTCGTAAATACGGGCCTAAGGGTACGTTTGGGTGAGCACTAGGCAACGAAAAGTTTTGACTGCCGAAGCCCTGAAAGAGTTTTCCAGTGTAAGGTGCCTTTGGCTTTTTTCCCACTCATTTATCACATTTCAGCATGTACAGAAGGCATCCCACAGTAGGATTCTGGACCAAAGAAGGGGCTGGCGGATGGTTTCCTTGCAAACTCGCATGCATGCTCATTGCCTTCGACACCCGAATGCCCAGATACCCAGAAAAGGGTAAGACTGTTAAGGAAGCCTATATGTTGGAGCATTTCACGAGCTTTGCTGTGACAGAACAGCTCGTCACCGCTTGGCTGTAAGTAAATATTGCAATTTTCTTGGTTGTGTAGCCTTTTTCAAGGCATATTCTTGCGCACACTTCAATTACGTGCCTGAAACACAGTCGATTGCATTCTAATTGGAATAAACAGACTAGTACCTGGCTGGGCCACTAATTTCTTCGCCGGAACCCGTATCGGACTTTGAGCCGTCCGTGTAAAATATGATAGTATTTGGGTGGCAAGCTCTAAGCTTTGTCAGTCTAATCCTCCCTTGCCTAAGATAACTGCTTCAAATGAGGTGTGAAAATGTAAAGTTTTAACCAGGTGGTCTGATGGCATACTCAGTAGGTTACTGCACTGCTACTTATCCATTTATCCATCCTTGCTGTGCTGAGTTCAGTGGGCATCACGCCGCATCGCATGCCTTCAACCTGATGACGGCTAATCTTTCCACTGCCTCAATGTTTAAGTGGAGTGGTGACAGGTTCCACAGAACCTCCTTGGTGGCGGTGGGCTGGAAATGAAGGCTCCAACGACAGCTATAGACAGCATCTGAACTTTGTCTAGGTTCAGCCTAACGTCTGCAGTCGATGCTCATCTCCATCACACAGCCAGCATCAAGAGGTCTTATAGATTCACATAATTATGTAAGGCTTAATACCCCATACCTTCCCCGCATATATGCAGAAGCTATAGCTTCTGCAGATCCATAAAGCCTTAATTGCTTTCTCTGCTTTCGCACTGAGATGTTCTTTCCAGAGTAGTTTCTTGTCAAGAGTTACCCCCAGATGCTTGAGTTTCTGGCATGATTAACTGTAAATTATGCATTGAGGGGCAGTTCAATGCTCGAAGCGTCCCCTTTATACCGAATGGCATCACACGTAGCGCATTAGCTGTGCACCATTCCTGTACTATTTGCAGAGCATTTTGCAAAACATTCGGTAAGACCTCCTTAACCGTGACTACCACGTCATCCACATAACGCTAAGTGGAGAACCTAGCTGAGTTAAATCTCCACATCAATCCATCAACTACCAAACACTACAGGAGGTGTGCCCTCCTTGGGGGCAGCCACGAGTGGCTTGAGCAAAGAGTAGTCATGCCTCAACGTCTAGGATCGAAAGACGTTGGCATACATACATATTTCAGAGAGGCGATATCTTCCCCTAAAGGGAACACAATGCCGAAGCATTCCCAGCAACGAATGTGAATCAGAAGAATTTCCGGTGAATGTCGGAGTAAACCAGGACAGTGTATTGAGTCCGTTGCTTTTCAACATCATCATGTGCTACTTATCAACATTTATTTCCGACGGCCTAGAAATATATTTTCTTTTTGCCGATGATATAGTCCTCAGTAGCCCAAACATCGTTGCCTAGCAAGCTGCACTTACAAAATTATGTGACATTCTGGAGGAGAATGAACTGATGAGGGTTAGTATAACAAAGACTGAGTTCTTATGCTGCCCATTCTCAGACCCAGATGCACCGAGACCAGATATGTACGTCAAAGGAGAGCAGCTTAAGTCGGTACGTCCCGCACTCATGTATGGATATGAATGCTGGACAAAAAATGCGCTTGTTTTTTGTAATTTATCCCCTTAGTGTAGTGATTTTAGCTGAAAAAATGATGAAACCCAAACATCCAAAAAAAGAGCTGACTTTTGATGCCAAATTGTTCTATGGCCTGACCGCATTACGCAGTAAAAAGTTAGACTCTTTTGCGCGTCACATTTGGTGGGGGGGGAGGGGATGGCAAAGGGGTGAAATTATGATTTTTCGCCAATATCTTGTTAACTGTAATATTAACAGCAAAATGTTCTGAGAACGATTTAAACTACACAAAATTTCCTTTCTAATTATATATTATATCATTCTCTTGGCAGATTATATACTAGACCTTAAAACATTTGGTGTAATTTAGTTTTTTTGATAGTTACATTTGGCGCTCTAGCTCCTGAAGTAATTCAATTGGAGCCATGGTAATTGGGATAACTATTTTTAACAATATATAGCTATTCCACACGGAGACTCAGGCTGCCCCGACAAAGCATTCCCCTATACTCCCTATTAACATTTAAAAAAAAGACATGCCTGTAACTTTTCGCCGAGTCACAGCAGGCGGGAAAAATTTTGGTAAACGTTAAGGCTAAGTCCCATTAGACCCTCCACAAAATATTACTTCGATCTGATTAAAACAAAGGGTACCTTCCATACAAAATGACCAGAAAATTGCCTACGAGCAAAACTTTAATTTTGGTTGACTTGTTCCCTTATTTCTTAATAAACTAGTGGCATTGAATTTGAATAATTTGTATGGGAGGTACCGTTTGTTTTAATCCGATCGAAGTAATATTTGGTGGAGGGTCTAATGGGAGTTAGCCTTAACATTTACCAAAATTTTTCCTGCCTGCTGTGATTCGGCGGTAAGTTACAGGCATGTCTTTTTTTAAATGTTAATAGGGGATATAGGGGAATGCTTTGACGGGGCAGCCTGAGTCTCCGTGTGGAACAGCTATATATTGTTAGGAATAGTTATCCCAATTACCATGGTGTCAATTAAATTACTTCAGGAGCTAGAGCGCCAAATGTAATTTTAAAAAAATCGAAATTACACCGAATGTTTTTAGGGCT
This sequence comes from Microchrysa polita, assembly GCA_949715475.1. Classification (NCBI taxonomy): domain Eukaryota; kingdom Metazoa; phylum Arthropoda; class Insecta; order Diptera; family Stratiomyidae; genus Microchrysa; species Microchrysa polita. The sequence continues at coordinate 76,729,378 of OX454421.1, read as the reverse complement.
AGTATATAATCTGCCAAGAGAAGGTATATTATATAATATATCATTAGAAAGGAAATTTTGTGTAGTTTAAATCGTCCTCAGAACATTTTGCTGTAAATATTATAGTTAACAAGATATTGGCGAAAATTCATAATTTCACCCCTTTGCCACCTCCTCCCCCCCAAATGTGACGCGCAAAAAAGTCTAACTTTTTACTGCGTAATGCGGTCAGGCCACAGAACAATTTGGCATCAAAAGTCAGCTCTTTTTTTGGATGTTTGGGTCTAGAGCTAAAGTCACTATACTACCTCTGATACATTTCTGAAATATTTTTCAGCGCAAACATTAAGTAAAACGGTAAAATCGTCCCTGAAACTAAGCATAATTGTCGCGCAGTGTATATGATCAGCAAGATGAGGGGAGTCGATTGGGTGATGTCAGTCTGTCCGTCTGTGGGAGCGCGTTTTACTCGGCCAGTTTAAAAGCTATGAAGCTGAATTTTTGCACACTTCCTTCTTTTTATTGCAGGCAGTTTGGATGTTTGAATCGGTGAAATCGGTCAATGGGGTCATGGGGCTGCTATAGAAAACCAACTCCCCAAATTAGGGTATTCAAAGAAAACCTTTTTTTAAACACAAGTACGTCTGAAAAACCATTAGCTCGAGGAGAATGAAGGGTATTTCGGCCGCGCTCGAAATCAGTCTCGGTCTCGTTTTGCCATTTGTTAGTCCATTAGGAAAATAATTAACGAAAAAAAATCTGCCAAGGCACATCGACCATCATAAAAATCGATAAATCAGCGAAATGGGCTAGGGAAAAAAAAAAACAGAGAAGAGGAAATGCAACAAAAATGCATCCATTGCTTCTTTACAACTATAGAATTGTTTTCGTCCTTGCCCCGATAACAGAGAGTTCATGCTCCATTTTAGAGGTATACATTTTTTGCATTATACTTTTTGCTTCATTTTCTCCACAGTGGATTCGATGCATTCAGAGTTCACAAACAATGGCATGGTCGTGACTATTCGTGTATACATATTTTTCATTTGTGTAAATTTATTACGATTTTTAGGTTATGACCTTCTAAACTAAATTATTCTCGTCGAATGAGCAATTTATAAAGATTTATTTGTCAGTAGATTCATTATGAACTATTTGATAGCTGCCATTGAAAAAATTAAAATAACGCAAAATTTATGAATTAAATAAATTAATTAATTAAACTGGGCAACTGGCAGTCGGAATGTGGAGCTGTTGGAAAAAGTGTAGGGTAGGCTGAAATTTGATGATTGATGAAAATGTTCTCAACTTCTTCGGTGAATTTAGAACAAAATGGGACCATTAAGCAATCAACAAGTAATTTTAGGGTACGGTTACTATAACGTTCGAAACGGATCTCTCATATCATGGGTTCAAGGAACTATCAGCATAATCATATCATCAAAGTAAAGGATCGAAAAAATAATTTTGCCTAGGTGCGGAATCGAACCGCGGACAACGGGCAGAACGCCCACATTGTTACCACTAAGCCATGGGGATATTATGATTGACAATATCAATTAAGGAATGGATAGTATAAAACAATATTGCATTCACGTTCATTGTAATTCTAAACTAAGCTGACCAGACTTCAGGAGATCCAATGCTGTACACATACACTCCCAATCACAAGGATAGTTCCACTTGTAAAATGGCTGTATCTCGGTAAGTGATAACGGTATTTTCTTAAAACTTGGTGACAATATTTTCAGTATCCTGATTGTTCTTCGCAGAACATAAGGTCTCAAATCCGGACTCCCGTTACTATTTTCTTACGATAATTCTTAAAAACCGTAATAATAGTGAAGTCAATAGGATAGTTCCAGTGGAAATAAAACATCAAATAACGGTACGAAAGGATAATTTTACTTTGAAAAATGTAGCTGGTAATAAGTAGAACTTTACAGATTGGTTTCAAGACCAGCTAATCAAGGTTTTGGAAAGACCTCCCACACTTCCTAGATCTAAACACCATCAAAAATGTGTGGGGATAATTGACAAGGAAGATCTATACCGTTAGAAGATAGTTTAAGTACACTGAAGATCTTGTGCTAACGTTTAGAGGAGCTTGGGGCGAAATTAATTTAATTTACCGTTAAAACCTATACAATTCTATCCCAGATTAACTTTTTGAGCTTAAATTACTTACATAAAGTTATACTTATAACCAGCTGCATTTTTCAAACTAAAATTATCCTTTCGTTATTTGATGTTTTATTTCCACTGGAACTATCCTATTGACTTCATTATTTGTACTGTTTTTAAGAATTCTCGTAAGAAAATCCTAATGGGACTCCGGATTTGATACCTTCTAAAAAAAAAAATATTGTCACCAAGTTTGAAGAAAATACCGTTATCACTTACTGAGATACTGCCATTTTTCAAGGGGAACTATCCTATTGATTGGGAGTGTACTTGCAGTATTCGGTTTTTATGCAAAGCCTCAGCCCCTCCCCTTCACGCCCGCCGATTTGGTGAAAGAATAATAACCACAAGAGCAGATCAGCTGGAATTTACTAAGAAATCTTAACATTATATCAAATATCAGCATGGTGAGATAATCTAGTGATACACTAGGGTTCTAGCGGCATTACGACACATGTTCATGTTATACTAGCTTGCGTAAAGAATACTGCATCATGCTACCAGGCATGCAGTTATCTAAGATTTTTAACGAATAAAATCACAACCATCTCGTTCACTTATCCGCCATACCATCTTTCGGTATTACTTCACAGGGGCGGTCTCAGTGTCTCTACGTCCTGCTTCCACGTTCTGCAGAACATTATTGTATGCTACAGACAAACCGCTCACTGAGGCCTATTTTGACCGCATCCATCTCCAGTGTGGGAACGATTCTTAACATTTGCACTCGGTATTGCAGACGAACCTTTAATTTTAAATTCACCCTCCACCTGCCAGGATCAAACTTTCAAGGTATAGAACGTATTGTGCATTCTGATAATTTCAGGCGATGCTATACACTTCTCAGTTCTTCCTAGGATGCTTTGTCGCCTGACGAGATTGAGCTTCCGCGTATCATTCAGGAGTCTCAAGTCCAACTTCAAATAAGTAGGTATACCAACATTAAGGTGGGGATTATGCTACGTTGTTCGACGTACAATATTTACTTCACTATGCCAAACCTATTCTTTCCGAATTTCAGCTTAACAAGCAAAATTTAAATTGATTGGGAAATTCAAAGTTATGGACAATTTTCGAAAATTTTTCAAAACTCAAAATGCGATTTGGGCAGCCGTGACTTCGGAACGCGGATAGACCGTGTCATTTGTAGCAAATGTAAGCGCCAATACAAGTTTGCCGGATCTTAGAAAGACAAAGAAGGGTTCCGAGATATGGAGAATGAACGATTGCCAAACATAAAATTGCGATTATTTCACTAACATCGATCGTACATGGTACCTACAGGAGTCAAGCTTTACACCTTAAAAGCAGACAAGACTGAATACCGGTTACTCATACATTTTATCCAATAAATAAGCTTAAAGCCTTCTATAGCCATTGTGAACGGACCATGCTATAAGTATGCTTAAAGTTTAAATTATGGATAAATATGTAGAGTAACTGACACTGAGTGAGTTATTGTGTGGGATGGCGAATGCTGTACACTTTGCTGTACATTTCCCAATGTTGTACGACAGGTGAAAATGCTGTACTGTACAGCAAAATGCTGAACGTATGGTCAGCTTATTCTTAACTCTAATATTAGTGGTATTCTAGTATGGTAAGCTAATGTACTATACTGGTTTAGCTCACACCCCATACGACCGCGTGCTTTTAGTATGTTTTACTCCTAACCACCCCTTATAAATCCATGAAATAAAAAACCGTCTCCTCCCTATTTTCCTGATACGCGCCCGCTTGAAGGTTAATCCTCCCTATAGCGTTACGTTTTCTTCAAATGCTGCTTGTTGGGAGAAATGTTTTAATATTGAAGTAGTCTAAACATATAGGTACCTTGGTATTACTCTAGATAACAAACTAAATTGGTCATCTCATATTGGATCCTTAACAAACTACTTATCCAGTGCTATAAGACAATTATATGTATTTGAGGAATAATGAGACTTGCCTACATTTTCTCTCATCTGTTATCGACGAACACCAAGTCTTGACAAAACCAAGTTTGTAGACGTCAAACGAATATCAATATTAGGCCAATACTCCAATCGATAGAGACGAAATAATAGGGGTTAGCGTGCAAAAATTGGGGACTCCTCAAATTTTTGATATGTTATAAAGATAGGTGGGGTAAGTTAAAATCCAAGTTTGCGTCACTTTCCCCCTGTGCTCCCGCCGCTATCTTCAAAAAACCATCTAAAATCGGCCCTTTCATCAGTTTTTGGCTTGTAACTTCTTTACAGTCCATTTGAGCACAAAATCTGCCAAGACAATTTTGTAGAGGACAAAATTTCCTACAAATTTAATCTAAGATGTTGTACTCTACAATCAAAATTAACAGAGTTATAGCGCCACGAAAAGAGAAAGTATCAAAAATCATGCCAATTTCAAATTCACAAAAACGCATTGTATACCAACAACTCATAGCCTCCTCTGTATTTTAGTATAGAGTTCTCGAAGTATGTTTTGAAATTTGTTAGTAATGATTTTTTGAATTTTTAGCATATTCTTTGCGCTATAGCTCTGCCAATTTTGATTGTAGAGTAAGACTTGTCAGATGAAATTTATAGGAAATTCTGTGCTCTACAAGATTGTCTCGGCACATTTCGTGCTAAAATGGACTGGGAAGGAGTTATAGACCGCAAACTGATAAAAGAGCCGATTTGAGATGGTTTTTTCAAGATAGCGGCGGGAGCACAGGGGGGAAAGTGATGCAAACTTGGATTTTAACTTACCCCACCTGTCTTTATAACATATCAAAAATTTGAGAAGTCCCCAATTTTTGCAAGGTAAAATCTCCCCGTTGATTGGAGTACAATAAATTAATTCATAAAAGGGGGAGTAGAGAACATCGAAGGGTATGATGATTTTTTTCTTCTGTATTTTGTTAGGAGTAGTTAGGAGGTAAAGGTACATACTAATTTTACTCGGTGCTGAGGGGTGCGCTAACGCGGGGAGGAGGGGAGGTTAAAGGTGCAATTTTTGGTGTTTTGGGTTATATCTCGAAAACGGTGAGTCGCAGAGAAAAAAGTTGTGAGTAAGCATTAAAGCTTTCTAAATATCCTATTTATTTGCCCAGACTTACATCAGCAAAACTTCTAACGGTTTTTCCGATATTGTTTAATAATAGTGGACAATTTTTTTTTGCATTCTATTGACTCTGGTGTCTCTCCGAATTGTTTTTAAAAAAAAGTTTTGTAGGACCAAAGTTATTAAGTGTTAAATTTGCTTTAATTTGATACACTTCTTTTTGGCTTGAATTCTATCATTCGAGAGTAAAAAGAGTCTCAACAAAGTAATATTCTATATTCATCAGAATGAAGACAACCATTGTGGAAAATCGGGAGGGAGTGACGGTTTTTTATTTCACGGCTCTATAAGGAATGGTTCGGAGTAAAACAAACTGAAAGTTCGCGGTCATGAGATGTGCGCTAACGTGGGAAGGGGGGGGGGGGGGGGCTATATAGGATTCATTTTTGCAGGTTTTCGACTTAATATCGGAAATAGCTCGGAAGCGGTGAGTCCTCCTGAGAGTATTTGTATGGCAGTATTAAAGCCCATTAAATTTCCAAAAACTTATTTGAACATACATATGTCGGATTCCTAACGGTTTCCCCGATATAGCCTATTCAAAACCGAAAATTGTCAGAAAAGTCGTTTTTTCCTCATTTGTTTGATTCTGGTATCTCCCGGGATCGTTTTTCAGAAAAACGTTGCAAGACAATTTTGTGCAGTATGCAATTTCCTTCCTATTGCCTGGTCTTGAATCAGTCAAAAGTTCAAGAGCTTAAAGTAAACTTCCAAATTTAATTTTTCCCATTTATAAGTACATATAAAGACCGACATTGTGGAAAATCGGGAAGGGTGACGGTTTTTTTTTCGTGAATTTATAAGGGGTGGTTACGAGGAAAACGCGGTCGTGGGGAGTGCGCTAACGTTGGGATAGCGGGTTAAAATATCCCATTCTTGTGCTTATCAGCTATATCCCCCTGTAGCTCCGTAACCGCGAGCTCTACAAAAAAATATCTGAGCAAGAATGGAAGCTTACACAATTTCCCTATCAAGTTCACCTGACATGCATAGGTCGAATTCCTAAGAGTTATCCAGATATAGCTAATCCGAAAATTATAAATTTCACATAGAAAACATCCACAAAACATAATTGGTATACGTGTATATCTATAGATTGGCTATATACCTACCCCAGGAAAATTGGCATTTCACTTCGGAAAAATTAAGGGAAAGCTGGATTTTTGCATGAGCCTTCATTTCGAGATCCTAAGGTTTTGCGTCTTATAACATCACCTAATCAACTGAGATTTGATTCGAGGAAAATCAAAAGAGTTTTATTTCCTTTGTAATAGTATGAACTAAGTATAAGTGACTTACGATGGTGTTTATTAATAGATTTAATTGAGATATTTACGGAAAATTTAGAATTTGATGATTTTTGGGGTTGAAAATTCCCTATTTCTTTCTATCTATTTTCCCAAATCTGCAGACTAATATCGTGGTAAAATCTACCAACAAAGTGCCAAATATTTCCCCAAAGATATTGGAATTGGAAAATTTTATCAAACTTTCTGTGCGGATACGCAATGAAAAAAGAGAAGCAAAAATAAAAGAAAAAAAAGGGAGAAACATGCTTGTACTAATACCACCTCAAAATATGTCTTCTTAAAAACGCCTCTAGTATATCTCCAAAAACGATTTTAATGCTTTTATTGTTTAAAAATGGCAGTAAAGAATGGTTAGAATAATTATACCGATAAAAATTTCACTTTTTCTAAAAATTAAAAATTTTTTCTCACTAGGTCCAGCCAGACCTATTGGGTATAGAATATGCATATTGTAGTAGGTGCCGACAGAAGGGTTAACCCTTCTGTCGGCACATACAACAATTTGCATATTCTATACCCAATAGGTCTGGCTGGACCTACTGAGAAAATTTTTTTATTTTTTAGAAAATGTGAAATTTTTATTCGTAGAGTCATTGTGCCAATTCTAAACTAGCATTTTCAAACAATAAAAGCTTTTATATCATTTTCGTAGATATACTGGGGACGTTTTTAAGTAGACATATTTTGAGGTGGTATTAGTCCAAACATGTTTCTTCCTTATTTTCTCCTTTTTTTGCTTTTGTATTTTCATGGCGTATATCTAGCGGAAAGTTTGATCGCATTTTTAAATTCCAATATCTTTGGGAATATATTTAGCACTTTGTTGGTAGATTTAACCCGGTGTTAGTCTGCAGATTTAGGGAAATAGGTGGAAAGAAATAAGGAATTTTCAAGTCCAAAAATCATATCATTTTAAATTTTTCGTAAATATCTTGATAAAATCTATTTAGAAAGACGTTTGCATTCCGCTCATACTTAGTCTTTACTATTACAAAGGAAATAAAATTAGTTTGAATTACCTAGAATCAAATCTCAGTTGATTAGGTGATGTTATAAAACATGATAAAATTAGGTATACCCATTTTCCGAACTTCACGGCTTCTTAAAAAAAATCTCAGTATTGTTTATTGTTTATAGTACAAATTAAATTTTAATGATATTATTGCATCATAGATCTAGGGACGCGGGAGCGTCCCGCACGCCAAAGAAAAACGAAGAAATTTGAACAAATAAAAAGTGAGTAGCGACTAAGACTATGTTTACACGACGGAACAAGTACGGGTTTTCGGACCTCTGTAGCTCCGACCCTGGTTGGTCCTGAGTGTTCAAATTTGGTATAGGTTGTCACTCGCGCCGTCTTACGAAGTGTGGAAAATTTCAAGAAGATACGATGAAAAACACTGGAGATATAAGAGTTTGAAAATCGCATTTATTCGAAAATCTTGTTCTCGTTGTTCTCGTTGTTCTTGTTGTTCTTGTCGTTCATTGACAGGGCTACAGCCTTGCAGAGGGCATCTCGGGATTTGGTCTCTTTTCCCATTGATAGAGTCTGTCGTGAAGGTGTGCATAGGCTATCGTTTGCTCCGATCCGTGAAGTAGAAAAAAAGATACAGCGGAAAATGTGAAAAAATACATAGAGTTTCTCGCTTAAATCTTTTTATATGTTTTAAAGGAAGCATTTTGCAAAAGTCGGGGATAGGCCCGAAAAAAGCCTAGAAAAGAATCGTATAGTATAGTATAATTGGTAGGACCGAACAATCTTTTGTTTCTAAAATTTTCAGTTTTAGATTGTCTGCAAGAGAGGGGGCGGGTCAAAGTTCCTGTTTTGGTTCGTCTCATATATACGAGTACGTACATATTAGTTTAACCCTTTCCCGGACAGAACGTGTATAGACGTCCAATTTTGAGCATTTGACATACAAATCGTGTCAAATTTTGGCGTTGTGTCCGGCAATCAGTTAATATTGGATGAGCATACGCACTGTTTCATTCATCCCGATGATCCTAAAGCTTCCACCAAATCAGCGCGGTAGCGGTACGCGGTACGCGGTACACACAACACACACACCACAAGAATTGACAAGTACTCCGTGGTGTACCGCGGCGGAAACTATTTCATACATTCTGACACGTACCGCTACCGTTCTGCGCTGGTTTGGTGGAAGCTTAAATATGGCGCTGGGACACCAAATCGGTTTTGTCAAGACGGTGTATTCTGTTGTGTTCAAACCAGAGTTACGTGATGATGGCATATGGAAAATCGATTTTTGAAGGAATTCTGATGAGTTAATTTGAACAAAATTTGGCATGTAGATTTATTCTTGTAATTCCACCCGGTTTGATCCTGTTGTGGTAGGCAAAAAGGTACTGTTAGTTATATAGTGAATTTCATAGCTATCCCTGATTCTTGGTCATGAAACCACTTTATTGTTGTAAAAGCAATGCTCGTCAGGACTCAACAGGTTTTCGGGACCTTTGATGAGGGATAAAAGGATATTTTCACATGTACATGTCTTTCTCTGTGTCTTAGGCGCAATGTGGAACTTAGGAAATATGGATGTTATTTGAATCACATATTGAGTACCCAGTGAGGCTTAATGGTTACATTAAAAATTAAGATTTAAGATTAGGATGAATGTGATAGAGATGAAGTAAAGGTTTAGACTCAATTTAGGGCTAAGGTGTTAAAGTCAAAATCAAGTTTAGGGTAACGGATAAAGTTATTGTCACATCGCAGTTAACGTTATTATTAGGGTTAAATGTAAGGATAGGGTTTGGGTTAAGGTTGAGTCTGAGTTTGAGGTTTAGGTATAGGCCAGGGTTATGGTCAAAGTTAGGGTTATCATTAAGTTTAATGTTATGTATAAAGATACCAAGGTTAGCGAGGTTACTAGGGCTACCAAGGCCATCGGGGTTACCAAGGTTACTAAGGGTTTGCAAGATCACCAAAGTAGTCAAGTGTACTATGGTTACTAAGATTACCAAGGCGAGCAAGGTTACCAAGGAGACCAAGGAGACGAAGGTTAGCAAGGGGTTTATCATTCTTATAATTATTGTTCTCAAACAAATTCATGACAATAGGGCAATGAATATCGTCTTCATAATATATTTACGAATTTTGTAAATCGAAAACTGCAAAAAGATATGATATCTCACAAAAACAACTGTGTTGTAAAAGGTGTCCGCCAAAGAAAAAGCCATCAGCCGCAAAAAGGATTGATATAAATACATTCCCGCCAAAATACTCGCATCTTGTCTCAATGATGGTGGTGGAGCAAATCTTTTTCAACGCTATTTGGCGGGGAGCTTGAATAAGGTTAATAACAAAATAAAATCAATGTTAAGAAATTTATGAAAGATTTTTTATCGTATAGAAAAAAAAACAGTTCCATACGAAGGAAAGCTAAATAAGGTTCTAAAACGCATTTTTATTTTCTATAAGACTGGAAGCTTCAAAATTATCAAGAAAAGAACATAGCAGCAAATAGTACCCTCGTTCAGCTCCCCGCCAAAGGGCGTTGAAAAAAATTTGCTCCACCACCATCATTGAGACAAGATGCGAGTATTTTGGCGGGAATGTATTTATATCAATCCTTTTTGCGGCTGATGGCTTTTTCTTTGGCGGACACCTTTTACAACACAGTTGTTTTTGTGAGATATGATAATTTTAAGAGAATTTTATATTTTCACTTTTTACACGTAGAGAAAAATGGGGTGAAAAACTATAGGTCTGGCCAGACCTATTGGGTATCGAAAAGCACTATAAATTTAATTTCGTTGAAAACAAGATCAAAATTTCAAACGATTTTTTCAAATTTTTGCAAAATGCTTCTAAACATATTATTGTATGATATCATGAAGTATGAAGTCGCTGCGATTCCATCTTCTATGCTTTTTTGACCGAAATATAGTGCCAAAGGTCTGGCCAGACCTTTGTGCCGACAGAAGGGTTAAGGGCGCTATGGGGGTTCAAACCTTAAAAAAATGTGTTTTTTGGGATTTTTCGTAAATAGCGCTAAGACGGGGGAGTGTACTCTATGGTCTTTTCGGAGAAATTTGTAGCTTCTCTGGCTGTTAGTAAGACGCCAAAAGTCCCCAAAGATGGGAGCCCTCCTAACGAAGTTATGAGGGTCCAAAGATTCAATTAAACTTTTTTTGAGGAATATCTCTATAACAGTAACGTGTACCGAAAACTGTTATACGGCGAATTTGTAGCTTATACAACGCTTAACTAAATATCCGAATTTCAGATCGATGCGTGCAATGCTAAGGGCGCTCTGATGGTCAGAACCGTACAATAACGGTACTTCTCGGTTTTACGTGAATTTCTTCAAACCGGGAACGCATTCGGGAAGGAGGCTTATAACAATTTGTTGCATGAAATTTAACCGCTTTATTCAAAACTACATAGACTACAAATTTTCCATACAAAAGCTTTTAGTACGAGTTACCGTTATAGAGATTTTTGTGAAACATTGTTAAAAATACCGTTAGACTTCCTGGCACCGTTAGGAGTACCCAAACGTATTCGGTATTTCCATTGTTTATTGAAAAAGCACAAGAGCTTCAAATTTGCCATACACGACTTTTCTGTATATGCTACCGTTATCGAGTTATTCAGAAAAACCTGTTTTCGAGGGTCTTTGACCCTCTGTAGCACCGCTAGCGGCACTCGTAGAGACGGGGACTTTTAGGGTCTTGTTTAGGACCTCGAAATGAAGGCTCATGCAAAAATCCAGCTTTTCCTTAATTTTTCCGAAGTGAAATGCCAATTTTCCTGGGGTATATAGCCAATCTATAGATATATACGTATACCAATTATGTTGTGCGGATGTTTTCTATGTGAAGTTTCTAATTTTTGAAACAGTAAAAACCTAAAATTATAAATTACTTTTGCCGTAAAGTTGCTTGGATAATGGTTGTGCACCAGGAAAGTATTTGCCGAGCGGCATCTAGATTACTATATCTAGCCGAACTAGCAAAAACGTCTCCAAAAAGCTTTTAAGCTTAGTCTGTCATCACCATAAGCTGTACTGTAATATTTAAGTTCGCAAAGGATTAAAATACAGATTTGAAGTGTGAAGCCTTTTGAGACCGAGATTAACACATTCACTGTCTATGAGTCACATGTGCACACAGCGTTCCTCCCCATTCACGACTATGAGTCATATGTGACTCATGAAACAAAGGAAGAACAAAAGATTTTCAAGAGGCGGTCGAGGTGGTTCTATCGATGAAAAAGGGTCAGACAGTGATGGTGTTAATGACCTTCGCATCATCAGAAAATGCTAGCTTATTATTTTTTGCAGAAAGCTCAGTGCGATATCAGCCTGTAGGATTCGCATTATTTAATACAGCAAGGGTGGACAAAAAGGTATAATAATTAAGACTTGAAAACCATTATTTTTGATAACTTCCATTTCATAGAAAATACTGCTCAACAACGCTGCATCACTTGAAAAAATCCATTTTGCAAAAGCACAAATATGTTGTGTCAAACTCAATTCAACATGCCATCAATAAGCTAATACCCTCCGATTTCCATAATAATGCCTCCTGTACATACCAAGTTCAACTAGTATTTGCCATTTTACGGGCACATACGACGACACTACATGAAAAGGACCTCCGTGTCGCTTGGGGTGCTCAATCTCGTTGAACCCTCCTCGTCTCTACACCAATACATAATGTTAGTTTCCACTCGAAATCAAAAGCATTGCAAACAACAAATTCCTTTTAATGAATATCGTGCGCTATTGTCTTATGGGAATTCCATTTGTATCTTGTCTCACGTAGCTGCTTTTTTTGCCACTTGAGCAACACACACATTCCCATACACATGGACGCTCACAGACATTTATAAAAGGTTAAATCCACTTCTTGTGCGAGCACTCGTTGAGTATGTTTGTACTTTGAAGTTTTGTGTGTGACACAAAACACAGTTGGACGCAGAAAAGGCGCTACTTCAGATGAAGAAACTATAAAAGTGAGAAATAGCAGAAAAAAATACTTGGAAGAATCCTTGGCAACATAGAGTCCCTGGGCGTATTGAAACCTCCATAGCGGACTAGTGCTAAAACCCCAACCCCAAAATACAACTTAATACTTTTGCCTATACGGAGACACGTTCAAAAGACTTCTCACAGTTCTACTACTAAATAGAGTTAATCCGAAAAAAGCAGGAAAGAAGTAGATCGCACGTGCCTAATGGTGTGAACTAAAATGTCCTATCCCATTTTCTGGAGAGCATACAGCATACGAATGCATGCACTTGGAGTAGAGAGAAAGAGAGAGAGTGGGCATGGAATAGAGAGCAGAGCAAAGGAACAGATGTGAGTGCTGCAGTCTTATATGCACTTGGCGAAATTTTCTTAGCTCCTTGACCTCATACGGAGATGAGTTCAAATTCTTTCTCATTTTCTTAGAAATGGGCGAGTGTAGTTCAGTTTTTTTGGGGGGGGGGGGGGGGTAACTGGCTTAAGTCTTTTCAAAAATTGGGCTAAACTTACCTGAACCTTATGCCAATGTCCGTCATGTAAGTCTCGTCCAACTGTGATAATTTGAGCTCCTCCGCCGAGATTATATCGAAGCCGCAGCGCTCCTTCGACCAGTTTCAGCTCGAAAAAGTCATACGTGCCGCCATCGTCCGTGTACAGGACCAGACCGTTTGGTTGTTCCGTTTTAAATTCCAATTCCAGCGATCCATTCAGTCCCGTATACCATTTACGAAATTGCGCAAATGAGTTTTTTGAACCGTCCAGCACGAAACCGTGACAAACATCGAAAATCACAAGAAAACCCAACAGGGTCACTAGAAGGTTGACGGATGGACGAAAGGTCCTATTCATTTCGGCATGTTTACGATTTCTATTGATTTTGGAATTGTCACAACGCGGCGATGTCATCGTGCAGCTGCAATTTAACCGTCGGACATTCGTCGATCCGACTTTGTCCTTGCGGCTGTTGTTAATCCGTGTTGTAAACGCCATTTTGTCGCGGGGGATGTTCATACGGCGTGTAGTAACACGGAAAAAATGCGCGCTTCCCCCGCGTGCACTCGCGATTTCACTTCACTTCACGCCAGCCAGTATCTTTCACACTAGCAGATTAAATTCACTATCCGAACTACACTCGAGCGTAAAAGTAATTAGCATGAACGGCAAATTACTTTTTATATCTTTCTCTTCTTCTTCTTGTCTCGCGCGCGCCTATTCAATTGATTGCTGTGGCAAAAATCATTTCACCAGAAACCACAACAACAAACAGACATCAGCAGCAGAATAACGGGACACCATAGGTATAAAGGACATACACACACGCTTTCATTCACCTTTCAACTTGGCAATTTTGCAGTCGACTGTGAAAGCTTCCTTTTTTCTTTGAAGTAATTTTTGTCGTGAATGCATTTTCATGGAAAGGATCTTGATAACTTGGAATGAATCACACGATTGACCACAAAAAATATACTTTTAACACTTTACAGATTCCTCTTCCCACGGTTGAGATTTGAAAATCTCTGCACGAAAAAAAAAACTATTTTCACATATCCTTTCACATCCCGAAAGCTCTCTGCATTGAGTTGAGAAATTTTTACTATCGACACGGGTTGTATTGTATGTTTGGCCGATTACTAGTCGCCCGATTTGGATTTATATTTTTCCAGAAATTCAATCACACGAAACCGTCCGTTCGTTTTACACGATTTTCACAGAATCCTTTCTTCAGCGAATTCACGCGAGATGTTGAATGATCTTTGCTTTTGAGCTATTTGATTTGGCCTTGATAGAACACCACTGAATATAGAAGCTATAGACCGTCCGTACTACGATTTTCGTACTCCTTTCTGCATCCGTTTCAAAACTCGACTGCACTTTGTCTTCAATGCGGGATCCTCGTAACGCTACACAACTCCTATAATGATGTCTCCTTATAAAGTGGCGTAGTGGTGTTGTCCTCGTGCACACACATACTACCGCGGTGGGGGAGCACCCCTATACACACATCGGCAAATCAGTAAAGTTCATGTACGCTATGTGGATTCATCATCAGCAGGAAAAGTTGACCGGACTCCCTAAGTCACGTAAGTATCGTAGATTCTTGGATTTCGTCAATTTGTTGTTGGTGTTGGGGTTGTTTTGGGGGAGGCCATAGATAGCAGTGATAGCAGTCATGGCAAAAAGTAACGAAACTTCTGCGCAACTCCCGGCAAATGTCTAACGTAAAAAGGGAAATTTTCGGTTTGTAGTAAAAATATTGAGAATTGTGTTACCGTTTTTGGTTGGAGGACGGTGGAGAATAGATGATGATATTTAGTACTAGATCTTCTTCGTTCGCAAAGAATAAATTCGTTTCTTTTTCTCCCCAGCAATAAGAAATAAATAATGCAAATACTGCTTGTGTAGGACCTACAAATTTAGAAATATGTCAAGAAAATACGAGAAATCTACACTAATTTTAAAAATGTAAACTTAATGATTTTTTTTTTATTATATTGACATTTAAAAAATAGTTTAGCGCACATCAAAACAGCCGAGACGATTTAATTTATTTGTCAGTTATGTATGTAGCAAAATTCCGTCTATTTTGGTTTAACATTAACTTATATTTCGATAGCTATGTATCTCAAGGAGAAATCAGCCAACTTCAACTAATCAGATGCCTCAAGGCTCAAGCGACTACTTCGTGATGGCCTAGTTGCAGAAAGTTTATGAAAGCTTAAAGATAAAATGCTTACTCGGATCTCCTAATCTGTAAGTAAACAGTCAAAATGGAGGTATTGCACCGATTTGATTTTTCCTCACCTTTCTGACCAGGTGCCAAATTCGCCTAGCCGTCCTCAGCAAGGAAGATGAAGGGAACATGATTTAGATGATATTTATATGAATACTGACTCTACGGTCAGCTTCACTAGGAGGTAAGTAAAAAGTTTGACTTTTAAAAATGATTTACAGCTACACTCTCTGTTAGCATAAAAGTATTCTCAGATCATATCTCCCAATCAATAGGGCAGTTCCACATGAAGAATGGCTTTTTGTCGAAAAATTATAACGGTATTTTCTGTAAACTTGGCGAAAATATTTTCAGAAGCTTGTTCTTTTAATAAAACAAGTTCTCAAACCCTGAGTCCCATTAGGATTTTCTTACGAGACGTCCTTAAAACAGTACAAACGTCTGACAGTTATAAGGACACTTCCAGAGGAAATAAAACACCAAGTAACGGTATAAAAAAAATAATAATTATGGAACATGTTGCTACTAACGAGCAGAACATCCTTAAAGTGATTTGAGCTGAATAACAGTCCAATAATGGCATTTGGCGCCGTTTTTTAATCCAATAGAACCTTATTGTAGCACTAAATTATGCTTCGAAAGACGTACGTCATTTGCTTTATATCATAATTTTCTGTCATTGAACGAATTTGCAAAAAAAAAATAGAAAAAAAAATCCCGCAGCTAGAATCGAACACGTGTCTGTTGATTGCCCGTCCTACACGCTACCACTAAGCCAACCTCACATCAGTGGCGGCTCGTGGTGGAAAATACCAGGGGTTCACAAGGAAATATAAAAATGTATTGATTACGGCAAGAATAGTGATGTAACTAAATAAATAAATAGACTATTTCCGACTTTCGCCAGCTGGAATGTTTGTTTTTACTCCCGGACAACAAACAGGAAAAACAAAAGAATTATCTAAGCCGCACACAAATGGCGAATCCATGAATTTTATAAAATTTTCATTCCAAATCCAAACTCCAATTCGGCCTGTGGATAAGCTCATTGGACAGAACGAAAATCCATTAAAATCGATGAATTCCATAGACATTTCCATAAATCTACGTGTTTTCCGTGTAAATTACCGCTTTAAATTCACGCTGATTTTCCGTCACATGCACTAAATAAATCACGGGTGTAGGTTTTCCCCAGTTTTTTATTTTAATCTCTTTTCTATTAGAATTTTGATTTTTGCTAATGAAATTGACCGTTGCAATTTCATTCATCTCGATTTCAACCGAATAGACGCATGCGAGCATGCGACATAATCTCTCTTCTTCTAGAATTTAGTTCACACAACTTACAACGCGCTGTGCACAACGGCTTTGTGCACAAGCTCTAGTGTAAATTTTGCACTACTCCCTTGCCGCGGAAACCCCTAAGATATCCAAAATTGGAGCATGTGCTCCTCTTCCCAGATTGTGCACCCATCGTGCTTGCAGGTTGTTGGTCGCAGTGTCGTCACTATGCCGTATGTGCACGTGCAGTGAGCAGTTGGCAGTGTACATACATAGATATGTATATGGGCTTTAATTCAGTAGGTGGAATGTGTAGGTATTTAGGTATGTATATAGAATAAAACCGCGTTGCGGGCAAGATGTGCGATTGGAGATGCGCATTTTGGATTCGAACACATTGGTGAATTACATGCCCTTACGATTTTTTCTCAGGGGGTGCACATGCACTTGTGCACATATGAGCGAGCTGCCACTGCCTCACATATAGTCAGCATTGCTCGTAAACACTACAAATGGATAGTTTGCTTCTATAGAAATTCTTTATTGTATCTTCTGCAATGCACTCTAAATCTGTACATTTAAACACAATAAAATAAAGTCAATTTCTGCGCAGAGATCACATTAATTGGTTTCGAAGATAACAATGAGTGCGTACGTGTGGGTTTTATGCACGATTACAATGATTTCTAATGTAGAAATTATGTCTTTCAGAGCACAAGTGTCAATTTATTATAAAATCACAAAGTCCATGCTTCTATAAAGCTACGGTGAACAATTTATTGGATGACCATACGAATGTCACACTATAAAAACTAAGGGGTTTCGCCCCCTGCTCGCTACGCTCACCAACCCCCGGGGCCGGGGCTAATTTCGGGCGCGGCCGAAATTTGGATACCCTTCGCTTGGGCTAAAAGTTTTTTCGGGCGTACTTATGACTTGTATTTAATCCCCCTCCTCATTCTTTTTCTTCCGTCTTGACAAAAGTTTTGGGCTTGGTTGAAATAAGTGGGCAAATAAAAATATTTATTCGGAAAATTTTATTTGGGTTGCCGAAGCATGACTCCACAGTTCGATTCCATTCGTTTTGAACTTTTTAGTTGCTTTGATAAAAACACATTAATTCAAGGTTTCGTGAAATTGGTGTAAAAAAAAATTCTTAGAAGAATCAATATGGGGGGTTTGGTTTGTATGGCGGCCCCATGACCCCATGGTCCGATTTGATTCAATCTTGCATTTATTTTGTGTTATCTATAGAAACACATTTGTGTTAAATTTGGTTGAAATTGGTACATAAATAAAAAAGTTTTTCTTAGAAGAACTCAAATTGAGGGACTAGGTTTGTAGTATGGTAGCCCCATGACCCAGTGGCCCAATTTGGGTGAATCAAATATTCAAACAGCCTGCAACAATAAGAAGCACGTGTGCAAAATTTCAGCTTGCTAGCTTCAACAACCGCCGAGTAAAACGCGTCGCAACAGACAGACAGACGGACATGCTCCAATCGACTCCCCAAGTCATGCTGATCATATATGTATACTTTTTATATGGTCAGAGATGCTTCCTTTAATGCGTTACAAACTTCATGACAAAGTTAATTTACCCTTTCACTTTATGAGCGAAGGGTACAATGACACCGACTGTGCAATAGAAGAATATATGCATGTGTGTGAGTTAACTTATAGAGAAGCTATTGCAAGTTTGTGCTGTATCATCCATAAACACAAGAATGGAGTATTTAAAGGGGTATCTTTTTAGGTTAACGTTTAGAGACAGTTTTATCGAAGTTTTATACCACCATCTTTAAATTTATTCCATAATGATGATAGAAGCTTTCAGGAAAATACTTTAAGGATGTTCTATCGGATCAAAATATTACTTTAAGCGATGTCACACGATAAATGAATTTCGTGGTACTATATGGTTGCTACAGTGTGAAGTGCTTCTTTAAAGCAAACGAATTGTTGCTTGGGTGACCAGACGTACAACATTTTGCTGTACAGTACAGCATTTTGACCTGTCGTACAGCACTGGGAACTGTACAGCAGAATGTACAGCATTCCCCATGCCACACAATGAAACCTAATTCACTACATAAGCTCCTCGATGAACCATGTGATTAGTCACATCTGCTTTTAAGTTCCATCTAGATTAGTCGCCAAATGGCTGCGCGTCCAAAAACTGGCATCGCGTACAGCCAATTGGCTGCTACTTAGCATCCACACTATAGCAGCCAAATGGAGACAGAAAATGACATAACCAAAATTTTATTTTGGAGATTTTTTTAAATTTAATTATCAAAATCGGACTCTGCGCGTTTAAATTATTAAACGGCCATTCAAGAATTATTCAATTTCACACAAAAGAACGAACAAATGTCGCAAAATTGTCACTTTGAATTTGACAAGCGGTTGTCAAAGCGGTTGGTTGAGCTGGCATATTGAATATCAAAACTGGACACACAGCCAAATGGCGACTAGTTTGGATTGAATGACAACAGCCATTTGGCTGCACGTGACGCTATTTGGCGACTAATCTAGATGGACCTTAAAGGTGTAGTGTTTAATCGCACTTTAACGTATGACAATCGTCCATTTTCGATAACTCGAGAACCCTTCCCAATCCTACTGAAATGTGGACACTTGTCGAGCTACTTGGCGCTTATATTTTCTTCAAAGTTCGCGGTCCACCTATCCATATTAGGAGGATTTAGCTGCCCAAATCGCACTTCAGTGTTTTCCAATTAAAAATTGTCCATAATTTGCAAATTGGGTGGAATTTTTGAATTTGGCAAACTTGTAGGGCACCGCACTGCCAATATTTGGTGAACATTTCAAGGCCGCCAAGGTTCAGAGGTTACAGCGGTCAAAAGATGAAATTTCAAGATGAAAAAATCAGCCATTGTACTCCATCCTATTCCTTTATCAACCTCTATAGGAAAATGCATACTAAGGAAATAGTGTAGTTACTACGTGATAAACCTAGTACATCAGATTGCAAAATGTGGTGGAGACAAATTTTTTTTTGTTTCTTATGTTTTTTGGGGTGCTGAGCACGAATCCGGAGCTTCCCACCAAAATTTCGTTGCGGAACAGGGTCAAAATCGTGAAAAACCCTAAAATTTTTGCTGTTTTTCCGTTATTCGCCCCCTAATTCTGAAACTATTTATTTCTGCGAAAAACTCTCCATGAATATTTTAGAAAGCACATAATTGCGCGTCCAAAGAGACATAAATATTAAAAATCTGTTGAGCGGTATTACTACAGTGGATAATTTAAATTTGCCATTTTTAACATAGTTCCATTTTAGGAAAAAATTTTTTGAGATTGAACGGTTTTTCATTTTTGGTCGTAAAAGTTGCATTTATCTTGTACATTGTGTATTTTGGAGTGAAAAACCTGAATCTGTAAGTTCCCACCAAAATTTCGTTGCAAAACAGGGTCAAAATTGAAAAAAACGCTAAAGAAATTACCATCAATTGTAGCAATACCGCTTAACACATTTTAATGATTAATGGCGCGTTGGACCCGCAGTTATGTTTTCTCTAATATTTTCATGGACAGGTTTTCGGAGAAATGTAGACTTTCGGAGTTATAAACAAAAAAAAACGGGAAAACTCCGAAAATTTAGGGTTTTTTCGCGGTTTTGAACCTGTTTTGCAACGAAATTTTGGTGGGAAGCTCCGGATTCGAGCTCAGCACCCCAAAAAACATAAGAAACAATACAACAAATTTTCTCCACCACACTTTGCAATCTGAAATCACCTCGGAACTACACTAAAAAGGCTCAACATATTTTTTAGATAACGTTTTTTTTTAATTTCCTTATAATACATTAAAAACGGCGTAAAAAGCCCAGGGGAACGGCATAGCATTATTAACGTAACCATGGAGAAATGCATAGGTACTCTCTTAGAGAAATATTGCAAATAGGTTTAATAATACTTAGACCTCTGGCTCGTCCTTTGGTTTACTTTAATTCAGTGGCTCCCCCTTTTGCTTTGCTTAGATCTCGTACTGTCAGTCGCGCATTAGAAAATTCGCTGACATGTTTGCGACGCAGTGCTGTTGCGAAATAGGATAAGACGAAGTGCAAGCGCAGCGAGCGGTGAGATAATGGAAGGCAATTTTTTGGATTTAGATCTTTGGGTCGTCCATACATTTACTCATATTCTGGGGCCGCCCTTGGATTCGCTCCGAACTCACTCTGTCTGTCACGCTTTTTTTTTTCACGCATTAATTCGGCAACATCCCTGTGACTAGCGCTTGTAGGGAGTGGATAAGGCGAGCACAGCATTCGTCGCAAGTTTATTATTCAGAAGAAGATGATAAGAAATATTCTTATCGTAGAATAATAAACTAAAGCGCTGTTTTCACGATGGATTTGTCGTCCAACTTTTGAGCATTCAAACAAGTTGGACACCAAATCCATCGTGTAAACAGAAGTTGGGCAACAAGTTTGAAGTGGAACGAGCATTCAAACAAATCCACCGTGAAAACAGAAGTTGGACAACTTGTTTTAGATGCATTGATTATAGTCCAATCGAAATATAAATATACTCTCTAATAATAAAGAATTAATGCGCCTGATTACCAATATCTGTGCACTATCATCCAATTCTGGCGTTCCGTTGACTTTTGGGGCACGCTGTATACTCATTCGGGCATGTTTCCCTAAATGTTTAAACTATTCACGAAAAAATAAAATTAAAAGGAAATAAATTTTTCCTGTACTAATACGTATTGCAAAAACTGAAAACGTTTTACGACCACTCCAACTTTCAACTACTATTTACACGGCCAACAAGTTGGCTTGGATTTGTTTGATAGGATTTGTTTGAGAGAATAGCGTACGTGTAAACAGCCTTCCAACTTGGATAAGTTTGAGGGAAAATTTGGATGCAAACAAGTTTGATGCCATCTAAACGCGCCTTAACAATGCGACTAGGAAGTGGTATGGCTGACAACCGTATTACACTCCGAATTCAGTTGTCTTTGTAACGTTGATGACTACACACGGTAGTCATCAACGCACCATGCTCCACTAGGAGTTACGGTAATGAAGAGAGAGAGAGCTTGTCCTTAGAATTACTCAGATTCTGTAGCTCGCCCTTCGCATCGCTCAGATCTCGCTGTCTGTTGCCCTTTTCACAATTCGCCAAAAATTGATACGTAGCGCTGCTGCGAGCGCAGCGAGCGATGAGTTAATGTAAGGCATTTCGTAGGATTTATATCTCTGACTCGTCCATACGTATAATCAGACCCTGTACATCGGCCTTCACTCCGCTCAGACCTCGATCTGTCTGTCGCTCTATTCTGTATTCGCCAACAGGTTTGCGACGTAGTGCTGTTGCGGAACAGGTTAAGCCGAGATGAGAGTCCAGCGAGCGGTGAGAGAATGGATGGCAGTTCGTGGAATTTAGACCTCCGGTTCGTCGTTAAGTTTACTTAAATTCTGCGCCTTGCCCTTCGCTTTCTTCTGACCTCGCCATGTCTATTGCGCTTTTATGAATTCGCCTACATTTGGGACGCAGTGCTGGTGCTAAGAATGATAAGGCAAGGTGCGAGCGAAGCGATCAGTAAGCCAATGGATGCCATTTCGTGAAATTTAATCCTATGACTCGTCCGTATAATAGATCCTGTAGCTCGCAATTCTCTGCACTCAGACCTCTCTCTGTCTGTCGTGCATAAGAGAATCAGCCAAAATGTTTGCGACATAGACCTTGGACTTGGAACCTGGATGTATGGCTCTGGATTTGCTTGAGAACCGACTTCCGTAAGTATGTGTACAGCATTGGACTTTTGGGAGTCTGATCACCTTAGAATTTTATAGGTTTTAACGGTATTTTATGTTAATCTCGTCCCATGCTCTCCTAGTACTTTATGAATGGGAGCATTATCTTGGAGTTGCATGGAAAATGTCGCTAATCATTACATTACATTACATTATTTTTCTAAGCCTGGGCAATCTGAATACCCCTCACATCAACAAATTCCAACATTCCAAGAGATTAGTCCTCACACGACCAAACTTTTTATTCTTGAGTGATGCTTCGAACAAATTAACCCCTTCTTGCTTAAACCGTAGAAATAATACCTGAACCGATGAGAATGCCTTTTTTTTTCAAAGAAAATAACTCATTTCCGCTCATTTGTCCGATCCATACGATTTTTTCTTTGGGGTTGAATATATTGTAAAGGAACTATTGGGCTAAGGGAAATGGGCGGTAGTTAGAGCGTCCAGGCTTATGATAATATGCTTCTTAAGTGTAATGCCTAAAGGGTGATTTATTGGTCAATCGATTACAGCGCCCGCTCTAGCACTTACGCCGCCCCGGGCAAGATGTCAAATTGCCGCCTCTTAGGTGATATACCAGGCAGATTGATAGTTGTTGGGTAGCTCCGGGACGATTTACATCGAAGAACCGGCAGCCCTAGAAGCATTTTTATGGGCAACACAAACATCCATGGTTACAGCGGGATTTGAATCCACGCTCCGGCAACTCAGAGATAGTGTGACATCTCTACCCTGCAGATTGATAGCAGGGATAGATTGATATGTACGTCGTTGTAGTAGATGAGTAGTTTCCCATAGTATTCTTGCAAACGGCGCAGACGATAAACTTCAATTAGCCGGATTTCTTCAGTGTGGAACAGGGGCGAACCCAAGGGGGGGATTTGGGGGATGAAACACCCCCCGAAATTTTAAAATGAAAATTATAGGTATGAATAAAATGCACACAAAATATCTTTATTGATAAATCAAATACCTAAGTGATGATTTTCACTATGCCCGACGTCAGACTATCGTTTTAAAGTGCCCATAGACCTTCCAACCGATTGAAGCAATTTTTTGATTGCCCGATAAATTGGAAGGTGTATGTGAGATGTGACCATCTAATCCATTTTTTTTTATTGGACGTTTGGAACATATTGCCATGCAATTTTTCATACAATCTGTCATGAAAATCATGTGTTTTCAGTTGCTGACTTATTGACATAAACCAGTGGTCATTCTTCATGTTGTGGTTGTGGCGGTCATTGGCTATATCCACACATGCGCGCTTTTGTCTTCCCTATCGTCTTCAAGCTCCGTTTCCACTTTCAATATTGAACTGATTGCGTCAAGTAATCATTCTATCCACATCTGTTCATTATTTATCGTTAGATGTGTGTCGCGGCTTTGTTCAGGACAGATTAATGATCAATTCTTTCGTTAATAGTATGAATAGATGGTGAGTTGTTCACATATTCAACATTTGCAGTCGCGTTCAAGAATTAATACCTTTCTTAAATAGCGCAGACCTCCCAAGTTTCAATTGTCAAAATGACGAAGGCAAACGAAAATTGTGTGTCTAGACAAGCCCATTCTCCATCGAAAGTAGCAATGGATCTTCCATCGCCACAAAATATATAATTTTCGCTATGTTGTGTTGTCTCGTGTGAACCGCGAGATTGTCATTTCATTTTGCGCGATAAATTGCATAGTGTATGTGCTGTTCGAGCGTCAGATCGATTGGTCAATCGATCGGACAGTATATGGGCACTCTTATGCGTAAGGTATAAGAACATTTAAAGCGTTGGATTTCATGAGCCACTTTACAAATACAAATCACCCCCCGAAATAAATTCCTGGGTTCGCCCCTGGTGTGGAACGTCCGTGGTTTATTTTCATAAATGCGACATCTTGAGAATCATAGGCGTAGCCCAGGTGGTTGGGGAGGCAGGTCAGGAGTGGCGCTTGACCCTTCCTCCCTCCGGATGGTGGTCGATCAAGGATGCTTTCTTGTCTTACGGCTGTATTACCTCATAAAAAATCGATGCTCTACGTATGAAAATTTCAGTACTACAAATCTGCGTGTTGGTGGTGTCAGTTGGTGCCTGGTCTCAATCGCAATTTTAAGAAAGATTTCAGTCTGGTGGTCTCGCTTATTCCGAGACAGGGATTCTAAAAGTATATCATCCGCACAATTCTATTGAGACTGCAGTTTTAGGCATTTCATATCCGAAACTTGAACACCCACATGTAGGTGTCATCAACATCATCATATCCATATCCTATCCGCGTTTGCGTGACCTAGCCTTTCGAAACTTAAATTATGCCCTAAGTGACATTCGAAGTTCTCTTTGTGAGGAATAAATAAAATAGTTCGCCGCCAAAAAGCCCATATTGTCCGTGTTTCATCACTCCATGACTTCTGGGCTTAAATGTATACTTTATAGTGTTTTTGCTGTCCGCAAATTTTTTACCGTTAGAATAAAGGATTCCTCACACGAAGTTTCCTTTGGGAAAGTTAATGGATTTAAAAACATTTCGTCGATGTATTCAAGAGTAAAACTCATATAGACACCATTTATCGTTAAAGGACAATGGTCGTTCTGAATTTACCTTTCTCAAATTTTCAATCTTTTTCTAAAAATATGTTTGGTGTCATATAGTTTAATGAGAATGACGACCCAAAAAAAAAAATCCTGGCTAGGGACATGATATTGAAAAAATGTTTATGTCTAGAGGAAAGCCAGCCTACGCCCATACTGAGAATTTTTGTAAAGAAGAAGGGCAGAGTTAGCTAAATCGGGGGAATCAAGCCAAGTCCTGATTTAGCATATCCGAAAAAAGCAAGTACTGCTACTGCAGCTGTGATTCGTTTCCTCATCTTGTTGAAACCGAAACAACTTTGTTCGAAATTTGCCCTTTAAATGATGAATCAATGCAATTGGAACAATTGGAGGTGATCCATCCACGACCAGATCGGGCGAATTTAAATCAAACTGCCGCCAAAGGTTTATAGAAGTTTGCAAAACTCCTGTATGCCTATGAAATTTGTCACAGGAGAATTTGTTTTAATCGCTTTTATGTGTTAGATGTTTATACGATGTCACCCCTGTCGCTCGCTTGGTTGAGTCGCATACTCTACTAGTAATCTAGAGGTCAGGAGTTTGAATCTCGGTGTGGTCCAAAATTTCCATACATGTACGGATAGGAAATATATATTGCTTGCAACATTTAGTACACTCCGAAATGATATGCAATGTAACGTTGACTCGAAATTGCCTGTAAACGGCTGTGTTAACGCACCATGGCCCCACATGGGGCTATACGGTACTGAGAAGAAGTTTATACGACTCATTATTACTCATTTAATATCAATTTCTCCGGAGGTTCAATATTTTTTCAAGGGACGTGCTCTCCTCCGATTCAATACACTAACATAAAGTTTCCGACTTTACTTCCGGAAATTAAAGTGCGACGTTCCGCATATAAACTCAATAATAAGATAACGTTCTATAATTTCGTCCTCTATTTAAAAATTAGGTGGATCTCATCTTTGGTGAAAACAAGGGATCATCCACAGAAATATTAAATATAATCCTTAATGCTGGTCAAAAGAAGAGGTACTACATGCCCGACAACATTAGCACATAAATCTCCAATTTCTGTTTTAAAGTAGAACTTGAATAGCGCATAACTTTGGAAGTAGGGCAGGGCTAGCATCACAGACGTAGAATTACGCAACTCTCACTCAGCATTTTTGGATTCTAAACGAAGCACCTTCTATCAATTGCAAAGCCTTCCAAGGACTTTGCTTCTTCAAAACACAACTTTCAAGTTTTTGTTTCATCTGTTGGTTTCGTTTCCACTTGATTATTGAAAATTGAAATTGAATTTTTCCTTCTTTTGTAATTTTTTTCTTCGAGTGCTAGCGGAAAAGCCGCCCCTAAAATTTGGCTCCCCGGGCGACCGCCCGGCTTGCCCCCCCTTAGAGCGGGCGCTGATCGATTACCCAAAATCGATCTGCCGCCCGTACAGCACACACACTAGGCAATTTATTGGGTAATCTGAAATTGACAGTCTCACCGTCTCATGGTCCACAAAACACAACACAAAATAGCGAAAATTATACCATTTTTGGCGATGGAAGATACACTGTGACTGTGACTGATGACTGAAAAGTGTGGATCGACCTTCTACAGTGTTTTCGATTGATTTTACTCTGCTTTTTTTCAGCGTATGGGGGCCCACTGGTAATGGCCCTATGGTTTCAAGGAATCTTCGTTGATTTTTGTTGATGGACGTTTGAAATCCGTAAAGGGAAAGCATTAAAAAAACAATCTGGAAAATTGATCAGCTATAAATCAAGAATTAATTATTATTTTTTGGTAAATTTTGCAATCGATCAAAGCTGAATCCATCCGCACAAAAAAATGACCCTGTTTTGGCTCAATTTTCCTCTCATTCTGTTACTTCAGGAACGAGAAATACATAAGAAAGCAGCCAATAGCAAAATATTTCAAACTTCTGTCTATGTATTTTCGGACTTACGAGAATGCAAATTAGGTCACAGACAAATAGCTAAAATAACGATGACGAAAATCCGTCATGACGATCAAGTGTGTCAATCACCTTATTCCTCAATCGATTACTCAAGTCACTCTTGAAATACCTCCAAGTAACAGTTTCCAATATCTTTATGATGATTGAAAATGTTTCTAAAATTCTGATATTGCAAATTGCATCGTAACTTATGGATATGCTTCAAGGATAGCAATTCATACTTTTGTAGGATCTTCATGAAAATGCCTGTTTTTATATTTTATTTTGCAATTTTTCGTTCACGAATTTCTAGGTCTGGGAGAGATCTAAGCTCCCCATTGCCCCTTCCGTAGTTGCGCCACTGTTGTCCGTTACCATAGCCAATTTACAAAAGCAATGAGCAAAGGTTGTGGTATATTAAAAAATATATAAATATTACTTAAAAAAATGACATTTTCCAACTGAAAATATTTCGTAATAGTTGAACCCATGATACTTATTTGTTTCATTCGACAACTCTAACTACAACAAAATCAAATTTCCCTATTTCCCCACTCAACATCTGATTCATCTACGTCATGAAAACTTACCAATCACCCGGTACTACATCTATACGAATTCGTCCTACTGCTAGCTTAGAGTGCAAGCATACGGGCTCCCCAAATGTCAAGTCGAACTGTCCACCCCCTAAAGAAACCGCCACCCAACCATCCATGATCCACTGTGTAACCATTTGCCAGATGAATATATTTGCGCGCATGACGCCATCGATCCACTGACAATTTTTGGCATTTTCTCTTCACGCGTTCAAGAGAGATTACGCGATTTTGATAAAGCTCCACACACAGAATGTGTGCGATTCTGATTTGTATCCGCGCGTTACGCGAGGACACTGTACTATGCTGGTTTGCAGTAAATGTCCCGCGAGGCGCGAGGTAACACACAGCATATAATAATACTAAGTATTTAGAACGCCTATCTGCTTATTTGACTTTTTGTGTCCTGTGAGATTCAACGAAGCAGGAATATGTCGCCGTCCTCCATGCTTCATCCTTATGGCTATATGCTGATTTCGCTGACCCATCTCGACATAGGACAGGAGGCCCTTTCCCGCGTGTCAATCGTACGCAAACCAGAAAGATACGCACGTTATGATATGAATGACAACGCGACGAGCTTTTATATTCAAATTAGGACTTCATAAAAGTTGCTTGCTTTGAATTGCGATAGGAATCTTTTTTGGCTAATTCCTTTCCGTCAATTATTTAACCTTGTCCGTGGTTGTGCCGGGGATGGTATAACGAATGTAACGGTGCGAGCGAAGCTATATACGTCGTGGTTTTACGATGACCATGCAAAGGATATTGCTGTTTGGAGTGTCGCGTTTAAGTGAGTTATCTTTGATTATGGCACAAGCTATGATTTTCATATAAATTTTTTATTAAATATTTCATGAGGCAAAGAAGCACTGGCGTGAATTTTGGCCAAATATAAAAGCACGGGGAATGGGGGTGAAAGCAATGATTTAGCTTAAGTAAATTTACATATCCTTTAATTGACGGAATGCATGAAGGGCTTTTAGACTCTCTATTACTTTATGGGAGTAAACAACTTAATCGTAATCGTTCATTGTATGTACCTGTATGAATGACGTGGCTTTATGGTAAGCCAAGTAACTTACAGCACATTCCTAATGAAATTGATAAATTGCATTTCGGATCGGAAGACATGCTTTAAAGAAAATACATTATCGAGACATGGTAATATGGACAAACTATAGCTTTCACTGTATGCTGTAAGCTTTTTGCTTGTTTTAAATACAGAGACCACGCATCAAAGTAATGTCCTTTTAATCACATACTTTGACTCTTACCTCTGTTATTATTTCTAAAAATGTCAGACTGGGTGATTATTCTAATGTCTTGAAAGGTACGTGACAATTACATGTAAAAATTTGCTCTAAGTAGTTATTTTGGACAAAGAATAAAGTGAAGGTCAAATTAGGCTAAATCCCTAGAATGGCGTAGTTTTAAATAACCTCATAGTGGGAATGATTTCATTAGTATTCTGTATTACAGCTGATTTATTTTGTATGCCTAAAAGGCATTCCCCAATATAGTGATGAGTAATACATTTTAAAGTAGGGATGGACAATATCGATACTTTTGAGTAACAATTACAACAATTCATTTTACTGCTAAGTAACAGTTTCTCCGTATCGGGACAGTTCCTGTGATAACTTATCCTTAGAAGTATCGAAATTAGACCGCCATCGTCAAGGGTACCCCCTATGGATTGATGTTTGTCTGAGGTCGGATCTTAGAACGGTTGTAACTTTCAAACGGAGACAGCTAGGAGACTGAAATTTGCAGTAAAATTTATTTATTTATTACAGAACACTGAATAGGTCATAGACCCAAATTACAGTAATACGACAAAAGAAAAAAAAATACATTTAAACAAATTTATCAGTATGGAGGATTCTGCTGTAGATAATTTTTGTAGTAAGGTTTTCTTAAAAATTCCTAGCCACAGGGGCCCTCAAGTCGCGAATATAGAGATGTTTTCTTTTTACAAATTTTTTGGCTAACTGCTCTTATCAAGACATTCATTTTTATTAGTCCGCAAACAATAAAGACTTTGTGTTCGTACTGTATACGGCCAACCAGCTCTTTAGTATTTCTGCAAGGAACATTCGGCCTTATATGCTGCAAATAAATATTTGGGTAACGTGGTGGAAGCAGTTGAGCTTTGATCGTTGCAGGCAACGATTTCTCCTATGAGGCTACATTCGGCCATAGTTGTGTTGAGCCATCCCGGATTCAGCGTTTTGGGGTAGTGTATCATGTCTCTTGCAAAACGGGTGTCTACCATAGAATTAAATCCGCACCTAAGTAAATGCATATTGTCTATAGTCTATAATGCTGTAATAAATCAAAATAATCATAATCAAAACTGAACGAAAGATATGCAAGCGTAGTGGCTCTTCTATGCTCTTTTTTACTTAAGGTCTTTTATTTTTTAGATACAGCTTTTCAATCGAGAATCGCTTCTATGTATTTTGGAGGTCTAATGCCTAAATTATTGGCACTCAAAGTGTTGCCATCTGCGCCCATGCTAGTTCAAATGTGACTTTGTTTTATCTGCTACCCTTTGTGTCTAATTAAGATAGGCTTCAAATCCTTTTTTTTACAAATTTAATCATCGCGATTTTCAACGGATGTGGTGTGCATTTCCTAACTTTCATCCCTTCTACGCTCAAACCTTCCTTAGCTTCACACTGATTTTAAGTATTATATCCAAGGATTTACATTTTTGAGTAAAAATTACAAACGACTAACGGTACATCTCATTTTTTTTTAGCAGAGGGGCTCCTCAGCAGCATTTCGAAGTTTTTAATTTTCCGGCTCGCTTGAACATACAAATTTTGGTTATTTGGCTCATCTCAGCTCCTCTGTTGGACACCCCAGCTCTTCAAGTTCTTCTTGAAACTTTCACTCATCCAGAGAATATAACAACTTCTCCAAGCCAATTTTTTTAGTCAGGGATAGGTTTAACATTCTTTCGGCTTTCCATGGTTAAGTTAGTTAAGTTAAGTAAGAATCATTAAGCCTCAAAATGGCGCGTTCGTAAAGACGAGATTTCAGAATCTGCGGCGCAAAAATTGTATGATGTCATTTCATTAATATTGGCTTGAAACGACCGAATCTGCAATCCTTTTTTGCGAAATCGTAACGGTTCTCCAGATAATCAATGTCAAAGTTTGACTTTTTTATGAAGCCAGTTAAGTAATTTCATCAGAAAAGAGGATAATGCGCTTTACACATTAGGGAAAGTGTTCGACGCCATTAAATTGACGTTTTAATTTTAATCGAACCCATTAGAATAGTAAGTTTTACCAATTTGGCTAAGATGTTAATAATATGAAAAGTCAAGATATATTTGCGAGCAAGAATTGAAAAATTTGGTAGACAGGTAGGCAAATGAAATTTAAAAAGTAATTTTTGGTGCAATGCTATTGAGTCACATCAATATGTACCAAAAGTACCCCCAATTTTTCGTTAAAAACTGAACTACCCCATATAAATGTCAAACTTTGACATTGAATAACTGAAGAACCTTTACGATTTCGCCAAAAGGGATTGCAGATTCGGTCGTTTCAGGCCAATATTAATGAAATCGCATCATCAAAATTTGGCGCCGCAGATACTGAAGTCGTGCCATAGGGGCTATCCATACATGTATGAGTCTCAGATTTGTGGTGAACACTTCTACTCTAAAATTAATGACTGTAAAGGTACGTTGTCCTCGACGCGGCCGCACGACAGCGACTCGCTCATTCCATATAAAAACTCGTTTTTCTCTCATTTTAAAAACGAGTTTTTATACGGAATGAGCAAGTCGCTGTCGTGCAGTCGTGTCGAGGAAAATGTACCTTAAAGGTTTGTGTTCGTAGAGACGACTCATGGGATCATTGCTCAGCGATCGTAATCTTACATCCAATTTCGAGCCGTATTTAAATATTTTTTGAATGGTTCTACTCTCCTAGTATCGACTATGGACTAAAGGAACATGTCTGTATAGAAAATATACCCATATAGTGCTCAAAACCGGTGGATTCACTTCGATCGCTGAGCGATGATCCCATGAGTCGTCTCTACGAACACAAACCTTAAGGCTTGTTGTGCACGAAATGTGAAAACTGGTGCAAACACGTCTCGCGAGTACTGTTTTGACAGCAGCTCTCGCTCGTCAACAGCTTCCCTTAAGAGCCAATGCATTTCGATGTGTCGAGCTTGCGAGCCGTTTTAGCGTCGTGTATATGAAGCCTTACAATACTGGCATGAAGAAGAGTTCCTCAAGGTATGGTTATTTTGCCGCTACTTTTTAATTAAGTGATCAGTAGCTAAATAGTCTAAGTAGAAAAAAATGGAAATGGAACATAAAATTTTTGTTGCGCTTGTTTATTGGTGCACTGCTTTACATGCGGGTTTTGTCAATATTTGCTGGTTAAACAATCAAAGATAAGGGGCCCCCAATCCAATTTCGAACACAATAAATTTTGGAAACGTTACGCCACTGGTAATTACTCATCATTCTGAGAAGTGGTGAATCCTTATACACACACAATTGGGCAGTTGGAGGAAAAACGGAGGAATTCCGAGTATTATATGCGTTAGATCTTATATGCGTTCAAGAGATAATGTGTTTATCTCTTGAAACGGCCGATCGTAGTAGACGGTTGCATAATTTGTACAGAAAACCTTCATCAACAAAGATACGTACGCCTTTTTTTCAAGAGATATTAAGTTTAGTAGAGAAAGACGCTCGGAGTACGAGTCATATGGAATTAGAGTGTAATTAATCTTGTATGGAAAAGGAATAGGATCAGTTTTAAGTGAATAGCACACTAAGATATAATTAACGGAAGATCATTTGAACAGAACCACGAATATAATATACATATTCACATCCGATTGAAGGGCTAAGCTAAGCAATCTAAAGGATCTGATATAGAAGATATAAGTTTACAGTCATCTGCGTATAAAAGGCAACGGCAATTGAGTAAAGAGGGTAGATTGTTTATGTCAGTGGCCGGAACAACTTGACTAGGGGCCCTCCCGCCAACTTATTGAGTGCCCCCCCCCCCCCTACACTGAGAGAAAAGTAGAGTGCAATCAATCAAAAACACGCTTAAATCAACTCTTTTTAAACATGATTTTGATGTTACAGTGGCCGTGTTTTTTCAACATAGGAGACAGATTTGCTGACCCAGACGCGCAAAAAAAACATGGAGAGTAGCATCCAGGTTAGATTTGAAATTGTCACGTAGGCATTGTAATTTATTTCAAAATATTGCTCATTTACCTATGTTTTCACTTTACAAACGCGAAAGTTTAAATGCTTTTTTTTTCAATGAAAACATATTTTTATGCGTGAACCATATTTTTTCCAGAGTAAGAATTAGGCAAATGACATTTTAACATTTTAATTTACGAACAAAAACTATTTTTTTTTGCACACACTATGCAACATGTAAACTATACCTTAGAAGCTTTTCATTTTAAAATTTAATTTTAGCTACAAATTGGAAAGCGTATTAGAAGTGATTGGGATTACATACATTAATGCGAAGGTTGAAAAGCTCATTAAAACTGAATAGCATGCTATTCGGGTTGAAATTGCTAACCTCAATAAGGCTATACGGGTTAGCATTTGCTCGTATGTGAACATTACCCCTTATAGTGTAGGTTAGCTGTTGAAAAAACACGGCCAGTGTTTCTACTAAAATTAAGAACGGCGTACCTAAATTAACTTTGGTAGCTGTTATTTAACACTTTGCATTATTATATTGAGAATGGCGTTGTTGTTGTAACGGGAGGCCGTGTTTTTTAAACAGCTAACCTACACTATACGGGGCAATTTTCATACAAACGCTAACCTGTGACTTTATTCAGGTTAGAAATTATATTGCTATCCAGTTTTAATGAGCTTTCCAAAACTCGCGTAAATTTATGCAATCGCAATTGTTTTCTAGTACGGTTTCCAATGACTAGCTAAAATTAAATTTTAAAATGAAAAGCTCTAAGGTATAGTTTACATGCAACACAGTGTGCAGAATTTTTTTTTTTTAGTTCATGTTAAAAATGTTAGTGGAATTTTTATTCGAACAAAATTATGATTGGTACATAAAATATATTTTCGTTAAAAAAATTACATTTGAACTTTTGCATTTGTAAAGTGAAAACGGGGCTTTCATATTTAAGAGCAATGTTTTGAAATTAATGGCAATACCTACGTGGCAATTTGAAATTTACCCTGGATGCTACCCTCGATAGTTTTTTTTGCGAGTCTGGGTCAGCAAACCTGCACCCGATGTGAAAAAACGTTTTAAGAATGTTTATTGTTAAATGTGAACGTTCTAGTATTAACAGCATACATTCTTAATTGCAGAACGTGTTTTTTCTTAGAGTGTATAAGTCGTTGTTTTTCTGCGATTTTAGAAAAGTTTCTGTTACTATTCACTGGCATAAGATTGCTAACTATTTTATGGTATTAAGTTTCACAAAATGTACATATATGTCCTCCGACACAAAATGGAATTGATCAAAGTGTATCTGCTAGTCTTAACTCAATTAACAACTCGCGTGTCATACCAAAAGTATTTTTTCGACCCAGCCAAGTAAAATGTGTCATCCAGAAACTTAGGGCGGGAAAGTCAGCAGGAGAAGATAAAATTAAGCCAGTCGTACTAAAAAATCTATCTAGGAAGTGCATAGTTTTTCTTACCCATATATACAATGCATGTATGAGTCTATCCTATTTCCCAGATGCATGGAAAATTGCAAAAGTCGTACCTGTTCTTAAGCCACACGCGAGTTCTGATCTTGCAGAAAACTACAGACCTATAAGTATTCTCAATGGATTATCAAAAATCTTTGAGAAGTTAATACATGGCTTATTGACCAAATTCACTAATGATAATAATATTATACCAAACCATCAATGTGGGTTTCGTCCAGGATACAGCACCTTACACCAATTAAAACGACTTACCATAGATGTTAGACGGGGATTTGATAAAGGTCTGTCTACGGGAGCCATCTTTCTAGACATAGAAAAAGCATTCGATAGAGTTTGGCACGAAGGGATTTTACACAAACTGTTTACTTTGAATTACCCGATCGAAGTCATAAAAATTATTCAAAGCTTTTT
This sequence comes from Microchrysa polita, assembly GCA_949715475.1. Taxonomy (NCBI): domain Eukaryota; kingdom Metazoa; phylum Arthropoda; class Insecta; order Diptera; family Stratiomyidae; genus Microchrysa; species Microchrysa polita. Next base: position 76,694,780 of record OX454421.1, on the reverse strand, counting down.
ATCAAACCGGAAATCGTTTGTGGCAATAAACTCGGATATGTCAAGTTTTTACTCTACTCCAGCTGGAGTGCCGCAAGGTTCTGTATTGAGTCCAATGATCTACAATATATACACCAGCGATACACCGAGTATTCCAATGTGTAACATGGCGCAGTATGCAGACGATACTGCTATTTATACATCTAACTCAGACCCTCAATGTATCATAACTCATCTAGAACAAGGCTTCAACGTATTAGCAAATTATTATTCCCTTTGGAAAATAAAATTTAATATCACTTAAGCTTTATTTTTCACTCGGCGTCGAGCTGACAAATATTTACCTGATAGACCACTAAAATTGAGCGATACCGACATCGAGTGGAAAACCACTGCTAAATACTTGGGATTTAAATTAGTCCAAAAACTTACGCTGAAAGCACATATTCTTGAGCGTAAAAAGAAGAATGGCTCATTTATTAAGGCTTTATATCCCTTGATTAACCGAAATTCCTTACTGAGTTTAGAGAATAAGTTACTCATTTACAAAGCAATTTTCCAGCCAATGCTTTTGTATGCTCCGCCAGTGCTTATAACTACCTAAACTAAATCTAATCTAGATATTATCCAAAAAGCTCAAAATAAAGTATTAAAACTTATATTCAATTTACCGCGTTGGCACTCTACATCGCATCTCCATAAAATATCTAAAGTCGACTATGTATATGATAAATGCCAAAAACATACAGATCGATTTGCAAATTCTTGTTCTTTTTTAAGTAACCCTCTCTTTAATAATTTGTATAATTAATAAATAAAATAAATATAAAAATTGAATAAATAACATGACGAAATTAATTAGTTTATTACATTTTATATATTAAGATAAGTAGATGCTAGGTTTAAGTATAGTTATAGTTAGTTTTTACTCTAAAGATTTATGAGGTTTTGTAATTTTTCCCCTACTATCTACTCCACTTCAATACACCAATTTTATAAATAATGTTCATATCAAGAGCTGCATAGGCTGCCATTATAAAGCCTGAACTCTCAACCTAAACTATTATGTACTCAGCAAATAATTGTATTATTAATTATGAGAAAATAAATTGAATTGAATTGAATATGTCCTCTGTTTCGTGGAAGACCCTGACAAGACCCCATTCAAACCAAATGTGGCCTCAGCACCACAGCCTTAACGAGCGTGTATTATATCGTAAGCAAGATAAAATATTTTAGTCTTTAGCACTAATATAACTATACTGCTCATAACAAAATAAGGGCCACTAATGTCCGTTGATTTTAACAACGTCTTTTGGCTAATTTTTAGTGTGATAATTAATTTGAAAAATGTCATTCTGTAGCTGAATGTGATGTGAGTTATCACAGTATGATTCGTTAACATTAGCTTTAACGGAACTGGCTTAACCCTTAACAACCCAGTACACTTTTATAACGCAACTGACCAGTAGTGTCCAACGGACACCGTTATAGATTTCTAGGGAATTTGAAAGAAAACAATGAAATTATATTATTTTTTCTTATTGCCAGCATTACTAATGAATGTTTTCAGAGTGTTCAGAGCAGACATGCGATTGCATTCATCGCAGCACTGTTTTTGAATTTCGATATTTTTCTTTCGTTTTGGCAGGTTCAGATGGTTAAAAAGCTTCCTGATTCCTACTGAATTCTACCACATCTTGGATGGCAACGCATACCCATACGCATGCCCATAACTTTTGACTTTCTGAGGAGCCTAGTATCTTTATCATCGAATCTCAAGAATCATAATAAAGAAGCAAATCTGTTTTTTCTTATGCTAGCACGAAATATTAAATTTCTAAATATCGGGTCCTAGAACAACTGTCAACAGCAAACTTCTCCTCGTCATCGCTATCGAACTTGTGCCCCAAAAAGTTTTCGTCGACACTTTCTGCAAAGGCACATCGAATTTCAGCATCTGGCAGTTCCTTTTTAGCCATTTGTTCGAAGAAAACACGACTACCTCATAAAAAAGCGTTGAAGTACTCAAATAAAACGTTCGCTCCCAAATACCGATATACTAAATGTAACCAAATAACTCAAATTCGCCCGCGACTGCTTTATGACAAAACGTCGAAGTACTGAAGCAATTTTTTGTTCCCAAATACCGTTATACACATTGAAATCAGACGAAAGAATAGATCAAGTGGTTTCTCGCAGAAATAAATACTTTACTTTTTATACGTGAATGAACATTAAAGTGTGTCCACGAGACACTTGTGGGTTGTTAAGGGTTAAACAGTTCTTTTGGGGTCACGAGTCATATATTTGGTAGTTTTGTTTATTTCTCATTTTGATTTAGAACTAGTTTTCGCCAAGTTCTTTAACTGCAACATTAGTTGTTTTGAGAGAGGGCGGTTCCAGTGTGACGGTCTGGGTCGCAATTAGCTTGCAAGGCAAAACTGATCTTGCTCTCATAAATAACGGGTGAATTATGTCCGAAAGTTATATTGAAAAGATTGTTAGGCCACATATCATTCTTTTTTTCGCAACAGGCGTTGGATGGTTTTATCCTCATGCAGGATAATGCACGGCCACATACTGCCCGGCCGACAATTGGTGTTTTCGAGGAGGCCAATATTGAGGCAATGAAGTGGTCTTCCAACAGTCCGGACCTAAACCCGATAGAACATCTTTGGGATCAATTAAAACGCCGGATGCGGATCTATCTACATCAGAATATTGTTTCTCGAAGTCGTTTTTATGGTTCAAAAAATCTTTCATGTGGCTTTCGAGGGGGTTTTTTATACGTAATTATAGTCAGCTCAAAACCTAATTTATTTATTATGTAGTGCTTGATTTCACTCTCTGTGGTGTTGGGTGTTGTAGGCCAGCCTTGAGAGAATCAAAACCTTTGGTGGAATACATATTCGCAATGTTCTAGTTAAAATAAATAACAGGCGCGACAATCCAGCATTGGACTAAGGCCGCAGGATGTGTTAGTGAAATCCTATTTCCAGTATTTTATCTGCTTTTTGTTGAGGTAATGAGATCAGCATCACGCTCAGCAGTGTTATTTATCCCCATAAATGGGTACTCGTTTAACATCTGAGTGAGATCATAGTCCGTCACAAGCTCGTGAGTTCGAAAAACACCATGATCCACGGTGAGATTCGAACTCATGACCCTGTGCACCGAAGGTGCGCGCACTAACCTCAAGACCAGCCAGACTACTATTTCTAGTTGCTGAAACAATTCGTGGCTGAGATTGACATACCATGAGTGCGTGTTGTTGCTGACTCATAACAGATGAATGTTGTTGTAGCTACCCAGGTTGTTGCTTGGACATAGCATGAGTTTGATAATTATGATTATAAAGCCGGCCCCACACCGACCGGAGTGTGGCAAACCCCGCGCAAAAGATTGATACGAAAGATGGTGCAGCAGCAGTGCAGCAGTGGGTTTGGGTGAATCCAAGGTATCATTCTTGGTCCGGTCTTTTGCGCGATGTTTGCCTCACTCCGGTCCGTGTGGGGCCGGCTTTAGACTTACGCGATGGAGGTGGTCCAGAAGATACCAAATGCTGGCATTGTTGTTGTGAGCCAGGCTGCCTCTACATTAAGTTGTTGTTGAGGTACGGATAGATGCTGATACGATGGAGAAGACCAGACAGATTGAGATAGTCCAGGAGATCTCGATATTTGTTGGGGTTGCTGGCATGCAGATAGCAAAAATTGTCGTGGTTGCGAATTAGTTTCATGATGTTGAGTTGAACAATGTTGCTGATGCGACGGAGACGGCTGAGAGAGTCCAGAAGATTCCGATAAATGTTGGGGCTCATGTTGATCACGCGTAGACAGAGAGGCAAGAGAGGTACAGAGAGTCCGGGGGATGGCACAAGTTGTTGAAGTGGATTGTGAGATGTGTTTTCGACATTTTCTGCACCATTGTCAACTACAACTGTTACTGATTTTGGTGGGGAATGGCAAGTGGCAATCGATTTCGTTGAAACAGCCCGATCTTCCAGCTCGTTAGACTGAGATCCTGCTCGTGACCGGGAGCAAATTACGATTCCAATCGAAGCCGCTTCCATAGAAACATCGACGTTGTCGTTAACGGCGAAGCCCGAGTACTTGGCTTGAAGTGAATTGTCCGGCCAGACGTGTTCTCACGACTCCATTCAGTTTCATTCAATTTTCTTAAAAATAAAATTTCCGAAAAATATACTCCTATCGTCAAGGGTACCACCCTATATGGATTCATGGACGTCTGGGGACGGATCTTAGAACGGCAGTAACTTTCGAACGGAGACAGCTAGGAGACTGAACTTTGCAGTAAAATATCCGCCCAAACATGTTCTACAGCACTCCATTCAATTTCAATCAATTTTCTTAAAAAAAAAAATTTTCAAAAAATATACCCTCATCGTCAAGAGTACCCCTATGGATTGTGCATGTCTGGGGTCGGATCTTAGAACGGCTGTAACTTTCGAAAGGAGACAGCTAGGAGACTGAAATTTACATTAAAATGTCCGCCTGGACGTGCTTTACATGACTTCAATGTCTGTCCTTCATTTTGTAGCAATTTGATTTTGACTCGGTAACGTGTTTGTCACGCTCTGTGGCTCACTTGGTTGAGTTGCCCTCTACGATGGTAGGAATCTAGACGTCCGGAGATCAAATCTCGGCGTGGTCCAAAGTTTCCGTACATGTGCGGATAGAAAATATAATAGTGCTTGCAACATTATATACACTCGGAAATGATATGCAATGTAACGTTGACTAGAAACTGCCTATAAACGGCTGAGTTAACGCACCATGACCCCATATGGGGCTATACTGTACTGAGCAGAAGAACGTGTTTCAGGGAATACGGCGAGTAACTTTGTATCCTTCTTCCTTGCCTGGTTCTTTATAATTACTCGTCTCCATTGCGACGCGTCGCTCGGCCTGCGGTGTAGGCTAAGGTGTCCAGACTCCCGAAGTCCCAATGCTGTACACATACTTGCGGAATTCGGTTTCCATACAAATCGTCAGCCATACTACGTTCCCCTCCCCTTCGCGCCTTTAGCTGATGGTGGCTTTCCAGGCACAGTTTCAACGTAGCTATGGAGTGGAATTTGAGGAGAACCTCCAGAGCGGTGGAAGGATGGTATAATCTGGTTTCGAGATTTCTGTAGGAGAGTATTAGTGATGCCATCCCGGTCCCCTGAGCTCACAAATTTTAACGGATTTAAAGGACATATTGTGAGAAAGAACTTTTATATAAAGACCCATGCGGAGTCTTTTCTTTGGTATATTTTCCTGTAGAGGTTGATAGGGGAATCGGATGAAAAGCAGTGGCGGTAATTCCATCGTTTTGTTATAGGAAAAATAAATTAAAGTCGCATCTTTTGACGAGTGTTAATCTAGATCATTGGTAGCTAGAGCTTAGAAATGTTTACCAAGGACAGTGCGATGCTGTACAGGTTTGCCAAATTCAACAATTCCTATCAAGAATTTAGTCAAGTTATGGGCAATTTTCCGTTAGAAAACACGAAAGTGCGATTTGAGAAGCTGTAACTTAGAGTAAACTTAGAGGAAATGTGCACCAAGTAGCTCTACAAAATTTCTATAAATTTCGGAAATTTGGGTCGGTTCCCGAGTTATTGAAAATGAAGTGTTATTAACTCGCTAAATATCGGGTCAAGCTTAACACCTTAAACGCCTTTTTCGGTGGCTGTCAGGGCCGGATTTACCCTCTGTAGCGCCCCTGGGCAGTAGTCCAGTTGCCGCCCTTCGTTACTAGTTTAAGCTGAAAATAGATCAGTCGCATTCATGGGAGGTGTACAATTTTGTTTAACGTACGTTGGTTTCCGGCGTTTCTGGAAGTAGCAGAACTTCAGTGAAAATTGCAGTTAATTTAATTTTTAGAAAAGTATTTGGATTGAACTTCTAATCAAAGCTAATGTTCAGAATGGAGGAGCGGATAGTCCTTGGAGTCCGTTCTCCCGCTAGAGCCCACTAAATTGATTTTCAGTACGGGATGAGTTTCCGTAATGTTTAGTGAAATTGATGTCAATGGAAAGGTCTCGACTTCCAAATAATAGATATTAAGTCGTTTTTCTCTTAGTCACAACCATTCTCCAGCTGCAGCCCCAGAAATGGCCGTTGTAAATACTTAATGAAACCAGCCCGAAATTGCAGTTTCCGGAAGGAGGTGGGATATGTTATACCAGGAAAAAGAAAGTGGATCCAGGGAATAGATCCGTTTATTGGTGGTCAAGGTGGTCAAGACCTTTCGTTATAATACGGTAGAATTAAAAAAAAAAGTCAAATTTTCCTGTGTTCTTGGTTCCGAGTGTATGTTACTCCTCCCACGCTCTGTGGCTCACTTGGTTGAGTCGCACTCTACGATGGTAGTAATCTAGAGGTCCTGAGATCGAATCTCGGCGTGGTTCAGGAAATCTATAGTGCTTGCAACATTATATACAGTCCTCTATATGCAATGTAAAGCCCCGCCCAGACCAAGAAGTTATGATAGAAAAAACTCTAAAATGAAATATGAGGCCAGGCATTTCGTTGCAGATTTTCAGTGTCAAGTGCCGGTTACAACATCATTACCATAATTTTAGAAACCTCTCCGTGTACAAACAAGCTCCACTGGTTTGAGATGATTAAAAAAAAGTTGTCGCCACCTGCTTCTTTAATTATTTTGACCGAGCTCTAAATATTTTTCACCGCAGACATTGTAAAAAAGCAAATCAACTGAAGATTATAACTTTTCAGTGATATTTAAGTTTTTGAGACTCTATCTAGATGGAAAATTAATTTTACTTGTTCATAATTAGTATGTAGCTTCCTGTACGTAATTAAGGTAAAAAGTAGAAGGCATCGGTAAAACAAATTTCTGTAGGAAATTTCGCTAAAATATATTATCATTGCAGTACAAATATTTTATAAACGAAAATTGAACTAGATACAAAAGTAACATAAGGAAGAGTCAGCGGTGCTTGAACCCATTAGAACGGTACTAACCCAACTTCGTGTTGTCGTGCTTTGTGGCCGTGATCGTTCGGTCGCCACTCTGTGAAATAGACACTCATAGAGAAACGAGTTTCCAAACTCGGCACGACTCGTCGCAAGTTTATTATTCAGAAGAAGATGATAAGAATTAATCTTATCGTATAGAATAATAAAAAAACTAACAATGCGACTAGGAAGTGGTATGGCCGACAACCGTATCACACTCCGAATTCAGTTGTCATTGTAACGACGATGACTACACACGGTAGTCATCAACGCACCATGCTCCACTAGGAGTTACGGTAATGAAGAAGAGGAACCCAACTTCGGTTCGGTTTTTGTTTGTGCCTATTAATTCAATTTTTATCTCGTGTAGTACCGCGAGCATTCACAAATTCTGCTCTGTTTGCGGTGGCAATTACTTCCAATACCCTGCTGAACCCCTGGAATTTACATTTATTCCTGCGCATCACTATAGTGATACCCAGAACAATCATTAGATAATCCAGATTCACTGTGATTTCACTTTTTCTGCACTGAACTCACCAACGTCGGAAGATCAAAATGGGAAACAAAAATGTAAGCCAAAATTATAGAAAACCATTCGCTCTGACGGTATTCTTCAGAGCGATGATTGCGGAATCGAATTATGGTACTAGGACTTGAAAATCCACAAAAATCACGAACATGACAAATGTTCACTAATATGGCTAGCCTTAGCCCCCTCCAAGACAAGATCCTGGTTGCGCCATTGCTCGAAGTAGATAAACGGCTGAGTGAACGCACCATGCCCCACAAGGGGTTTCGGTACAAACAAGAAGAAGAAGAAGATAGTGGTGAGCTGGCAGGCTGAAGCCTACGGCGGCATTTTTAACGTCGAGGATCAATTGATCAATCGTTGGATTGCAAAAATAAGGGACAAGGTCGGTAGGGTGGCAGAATTCGAAACGTTTACTGACATCAGATATGTAAGTCCGCCATACTGACCAACGGAACGACTTTTGCAGTGTTTTCTTTACTTTTTTCTAATTTATTTAAACTGCCTCCTAAAATAACGAAATGTATATATTTCACACAACATTATTCAATGGATGAAAGTTTCAGAAATATGCCGCCTTTAAAATTGGGGGAATATGGGAAATCCGGTCCTGGATGCATGATATCTCATCATAAGATAAGACAAAGTAGTATAGAAATAAAAGAGCCAAATAACACTTTCACTCTCAACTATGATATCTCTAATTCTAAACTTTTTTCGAGTTGTGAATGCTAATATTTTCGCGAGAAAGCAAGTTTCAAAAATTTGCCGCCCCGGGCAGCTGCCCGGGTTGCCCTTATGGGAAATCCGGCCCTGGTGGCTGTAACTTGTGAACGTTGACAGTCAGAGCCTTGAAATTTCCACCAAATGTGAAGAGTACAGTGCTCTATACGTTTCATAAATTTCAAAATTATTCACTCACGAATTTTTGTGTGGTAGACAATTTTCAATTAGCAAACTCAAAATGCAATTTGGGCACCCGTAACTTCCGAACGCGGATCGGTAGGACCGTGTAACTTGAAGGAAATGTGAGCGCTAGGTAGCTCTACAAGCATACCAAATTTCCGAAAGATCGAGAAGGTTTCCCAAGCTGTTGCAAATGACCGATTGTCAAACGTAAAAATGCGATTATCTTGCTAAATTTCGATCGTACAGGGGTCAAACTTTACGCACCATTAAAGCAGACATGGAGTTACTGATCACAGGTCTTATCGAGGAGCTTATTATGTAGTGAAGTAGATTTCATTGTGCGGCATGGAGAATGCTGTACATTTTGCTGTACATTTCCCAATGATGTACGACAGGTCAAAATGCTGTACTGTACAGCGAAATGTTGTACGCCTGGTCAGCTTAGTGTAGGCACATCGCAGGTTCTGGCGGTAATGTCAGTAACTTTGTATTTTTGTATGTATACCTTCCGCTAAATATGTAAATACTTTACACATACAACCTACAGTATGATGAGCAAATCAGCTCAATTCACTAGAAAAAACCGGACCATAGTACGCATTTAACATTAATGTATCAAACGAATTCGAAATCGATAAAATTAAGCTGGCTTAACCTAGAATGCAAAATCGCCTCGGCTATCGTTTCATTTACGTGCCACTGAATGTCATTTCATTAATTAGCATACATAATTGCATATTAATCCGGAACTAATTAAAACAGTCATCGCTATGTGTTTTATAAATATATTGAATATATGTATGTAGTAGCCTTGAAATAGAATGTCAGTCTTATATTAATATTTATAAAATATAGACGTCTTTTTAATAAATAGTTAATTAATAATATTTTATTTATTTAATTATAAAACATGGCGCAGTCGTTAGAAAATGAAATTTTTCCTAAAAAAGAACCTATAAAAAAAGAGTAAAAAAATAAAACTGAAAATTAAAATTGAAAGAAAAGAAACTTCGAAATGTAGACAGTTTGATCCTTCAGAAACGAAAGGAAAAGAAAAGAAAAAGTAAATCGAAGAAAGAATAGTAAAAGAATATTAATGAAGCTTTAAAGCAAAGGAAACGGAAAGAAGGTAAGGGAAAAAGAAAAAAGAAAATGAAAATAAAAAGAAATCTTGTGTTCGTTGTTCGCTTTTGGCAAAGTAAGACCAAAACAACAAGCGAAATGCAAGTAAAATAAAGAGGAATTAAAAAGAAGAAAAATCTTGTGTTCGTTGTTGATGGTATCGTTTCGATAGTGCAACACTTTCTCTGCATTGGTCGCAGGGTGTAGCTTACTATTATTGAACCGCTAAGTCACCAGCTTCTCAAAATATTGAAGTCTTGATGTAGAATTTCTTCGACCATTTAAAACCAGCTCATTCGACGGTGGGCGAAATACATATTAGTTTCGGGCATCCAGCGCGTTCGATGGCGGGGTAGAAGCTTAAATGCTCTAACATCCAACTTCTTGGGAGGTGGTGGAGCGTATAGAGGTAGGGGAAAATTGTAATGCATGATTTTTTATTCATACTTTTGCTGTAGCACATAACGTTTGTATATTTTAATACATGGAAAACTTACAACTCCGTAATGATGCGTATATTAAAATTTCACTTGATATTTCCGCGTATAGATACGAGGCACTTTTTATTTTTTAAAGTTTTATTATGTTTTTTTTTATTATTATTATGTTATTCTTTTTATCGCGGTCACCATTTTGTAGAGAATAATTCCTACAATATTTTATTTTTTTACTCTTTTTTTATAGGTTCTTTTTTAGGAAAAATTTCATATCCTACCGACTGCGCCATGTTGTAAAATTAAATAAATAAATAATTTTATTACAAAAGTATTTTAATAGACATCTATATTTTATAAATATTAATATAAGACTGACATTCTATTTCAAGGCTACTACATACATATATTCAATATATTTTAGACGATCATATATATGTATGTATCTATATTATACTAGAAAAATTATATATGATATGATGTTGTCTAATGGAGCCATTAAAAAAAAAAAGAATGAAGAAGGGAAATGTTTTATAAATATATTGAATATATGTATGTAGTAGCCTTGAAATAGAATGTCAGTCTTATATTAATATTTATAAAATATAGATGTCTATTAAAATACTTTTGTAATAAAATTATTTATTTATTTAATTTTACAACACTATGGAGAAAATAAATTATTTTAGTCAGCTCGAGAAATGCCAATTCGAATCGATTCGAATTACGATATGGAAATGTAGGAATCGCCACGACAACAGTGTCAGTCAATCCTTACGATTGTACATTGTACCTACTTCAAACATATCGCATTATTAAATGGACAAACATCCATCATCACAACCAGATTTGTCTTCCAAGCGTTCTCTCTGCATAAATTAAGGACAATACCCTCGTACACATATAGGGCATAGACATTTAATTACACAGTCGATTGATTTTACACATGTCTCTAAATAATTTGAATTCAATTTGATGTTTCGACCGCGCACAATTGCATGTCCTCATTTTGTTTGCATGTAAGTATACACATGGAACGAGCAGTGTTGGTGTTATGTCCATTTCGATTCGAAACTTTTCCCATTAAATGGCTTTTGGCTATGGTGTTCACCTAATTTTCGAAATGTTACAAAGAGTTTTGAAACAAGTGTCATTTATCCATAGTGGACAAGCACCTCTCTCATGATATAGAAACATGGGTCAAAACAGGGATTTTCTGTGTAACCTGCCCAAAACTTTTCAGACGGACAAGAGTTGTCTGGTTGGCCTTCAAATTTCATTGAACTGAATTCGGGACGCTGTATGATATAATTGGGTTCAATGGTCGCTGAAAGTGCTTGCACAGACCAGTGACGTAGATAGCTTTTCGGAGAGGAGGGGGATCATTTTGCAAGACTACTTTTACGGTTATCAAATGTTGAATTTCAGAATAACAATTTCTTTATTTCAAATTAGCAGATTTTTTGCAAATTCTGTAGAAAATAGATAGCAATTTTTCCGAACGAAAAAATTATTGAATCGATAATTTTTCCCCTTTTTACTACGGCGAGTGAATCCTCAGCATTAAATGATATAGTTATATTTCTAGAAAAGAGGAAACTGTGAAAACGGGAGCTCGTTGGGAATGGCCAGTATATGTAGATAAGGTACAGCTTATGTTTTTTACATTGAAAATTTCCGATAACTCAGTAGCGAATCGGTTGTCTTAATAGTGTGAAATTTATATTATCATCCGATAAATTGTTCACCGTAGTTTTATAGAAGGATGGACTTTGTGAAAAAAATTTAGGCTTATGAGGTGCTCCGGAATACCAAGTTTCTTCTTGGAAATTTTGCATGAAACCAATATTTCCTCATTCATTGTCAATTTATAAACCAATTAAGACGATCTCTGCGTAGGAACTGGCTGCATTTTATTAATGAATATGTGGATTTAATCAACGCCAATTGATTGACATAAAGTAGAAGGTTCATTGCAGAAGATTCGATAAAGAATTTTGAAGCATTTCTATGGAAGCAACTTACCATGTGTAGTGTTTACGTGCAATGCTGACTATATGTGAAGTTGGCGGAATAGTTAGCGTGTAGGACTGGCAATACGATAGTCATGGTTCGACGATTTTTTTTTGCAAACACGAGAGAATGACAAAAGAATATGAGACCAAGCACATGATGTATGCCACTTTCGAAGCATAGTTTAGTACTACAATGGGTTACAGGGTATAAGTAAAGTGCCAGTGTTGTTGTTAGAGAATATTCACGACGTAAAATATAATAGGGATAAAATTGTTACTTGTGATCGTAGAAAAATGTTGATTCACACAAATTTAATTCTCTAATTCATTTGCGCCTTAACCTCATCACAAATACTAGATATGTATGCACGCTTTATTTTCTGGTACAAAGAGTAGAAAATTGTAAAAGAAAATCGGTCGAGTTTCTAATGCTGGTCAAAGATTTTACCGTTCGGTTGATTTCCAGCAGACTAAGGGGCGATTCAGACTATCGACAAGATTTACTAAATCCTAGATTTAGTTGACAGTTGTATCCCATTATACTGCAATTCAAATAATGCAAGTACATTCTACGATGCATTTTGAATTTAATGACATACGATTTAATCTAGTGGGCGAGTTTCCACTAGATTAATTTAGTGGTTTTAGTAAATCCTGTCCATAGTGTAAATCCCCTCTAAGCTTCGAAATTTTATAACTTTCAAAAAAAAATTCGTACGAATTGTTTGCTTTTTGTTGTCAAAAGCTATTTCTACATTTTTCCTATTTTCGGATATCTTTGCGAAGCCCCAAAAAGATCTTCACTCTAGGGTGCGGCGAAGCTCATTTTGTTTTATTTATTTTACATAGCATAATCAAATTTTATCACTTGAATCGAAAAAAGGACAAGGGCCGGATAGTATACCAACCTTACTAAAAGCGTGCGCGACCAGCATTACCAAAACGTTATTAATTCTGTTCAATCGATCCTTAAGTGCTGGTATATTTCCTGAAATTCTAAAAGTTAGTCATGTTGTTCCGATTTATAAATCCCGTGACAAAACAGATATAAAGAACTACAGACCGATCACTATTCAGTCATCTGTTGCAAAATTATTTGAATCTTTAATATTAGATAAACTCTATCCATTATTTCACAACTCTGTTGTTTTAAATCAACACGGCTTCATTAAAGGTAGAAGCACTCAATCTAATTTAATGGTTCTTCAGAATTTTATTCTCAGCGCTTTTAATTCATACGATCAAGTTGATAGTAATAGTAATAGACTTAGTAAATCATCGTATTTTGTGTGCCAAACTCTGCTCTTTTGGCTTTCACAGTAACATTTTAGATTGGTTCAAATCTTATCTTGAAGGAAGAAGTCTATGTGTCAAGGTTGGGAACGTGTTATCTGATAAGTACATGGCCTGCTCTGGTGTTCCACAGGGTTCGCATCTTGGACCCTTCCTTTTTCTTCTATTTATAAATGACAAGCTGGCCCGGCGAACTTCGTATCGCTCCAACTTCTAAATGTACCAATTTGTTGATGACGGAAAACTACCGCGATCCAAAAATGTGTCCTCGTAATTTTTCTCCTGAAATGTTTTCCGAGTTTTTGCAAAATTGATATTGTGCTATTACTGGCAGTGTCTAAAACGGAGTGGAAATGGAAATTGGCAAATTGTGTTTAATACGTTCTAATAGGGTAATCCCTTCAAGAAGTAATTTTAACAAAAGTGAAGATTGAACTGCATTTATAATTTCTTTATTGAACTGGCCCGGCGAACTGCATCGCCCCACCTTTAGATGTTATCGATTGGCGGGTACAAAACTACTGAGGTCCTCAAATTTGTTTTGGTGTTTAAAAGAAGACTTTCTTAGTTTTTTTTCTCCTGCCTATTTTGTCTGATTCGGCAATAGCAATTCTTCTATTGTGGAAATAAGTCATTTAGTGGCAATAGATATGGCAGAACCAATTCAGTTACTGCAGGTTGGAGTTTTTCTGTTGCCTGTGGGTGCGACAAAAATTACTAAACTCCGCGAATGTGTTGAGGAGATACAGACAAAAGCATCAGAAAATGAGCGGCAGCAAGGCATTGCTAAGAACTTATTCAGATGTTTGTTTAGGGAATACTGAAAAATCCGCTAATCCGCGAAAAGGAGGAGGAAAATAATTTTGACATTGACACTTTTCTTGGGCAATTTTGCAGATATTTTAGTAAGGATAGGGGGCTCTCGCGCTGAAGGGGACGGAATTACTGAGATCCGCTAATTCGTTCAGGGATACAATTTCCAAGATATCAAGTGCTATTGGATTATTGGGGTTGTAAGCCATTGTGAGGGGTTTCTGAAATCCGTTCCAGGGATATTAGCGATGGACCGTGAAATAAGTATAAATTTCTGAAATACGGTTATCCGATCAAGAAGTATAATCAAACTTATGGACAAATTACTGGCTTCATAATTGTCCAGATTTTTCATAAGCCATGCTGCTATTTGGGTTGGTTTTGGCTTTCAATTCAAGAAAAGGAATCACAGAAATTGGAAAATTCATTCAAGAGATACGTATTCTATACGTAGCTAGAAAAATAATTTTGTATTGGCAAATTTGTAAATTTGTTGGCAGAAGTTCTGCTTATAAATTAGCTGGGAGAGATATAGGGTGGAATTTTTCGAAAATCCATCAGTAGAAATAGGCAAAAGAATGTCAGAAAGAGATTTCGTCATAATTTTGCTCACTATGAATTTTCTGCATGTTGAAATTCGATAGTTCGTTCGGCTAAAGTTGGAGATCAATCTGGTGGGGCAAATTCACGAAACTGCATTAATTTTTTGCTGTGAATGTTTTGGTATTCAGGGTGTATTTCGATCATGTGGCCAGGCGAATTTCATATCGCCCCACCTTTGCATGGTGTCACTACTGAGGTCCTCAAATTTGTTTGTATGTTAAAAAGCATAAGAAAGACTTTTTTAGTATTTTTCTCCTGTCTACTTTTGCTGATTCGGTAGTAACAATTCTTTTATCGTGAAAATAAACCATAGTGGCAATAAATGTATATTGTGAGAGAAAATCTGCTAATACAGGTGGGAGTTTTTCAGTTGCATGTGAAAATTTACTGAAATAGATTATTCTATTCTTCACAAACCTGAAAATTGACCAGAATTCAACTATTCAAGCAGAGAGAGATACTTCAGTAGTAGGCTCCTGGCCAATTTGTCAGGTTTGTGAAGATTTGTTCTACTATTGTGCCCCAAGAAGAAATTTGTCGTTGCGATAAGGAAAAACAGAACAAAATGATCATTCATTCAAAATCCTGAAATCTAATCCGACGAAGAAGGAGGGAATGAAATACATTAATATACAGATAACTGGACTGTGAATTCCAAATTTTTCAAATATTTCATAAGCTATCCTGCTGCTGAAATTGGAAATACTGAAATCGGAAAATCCGTTCATGAGATACTGGCAAAATAATTTATGTACTGGCAAATTTTGCAGACTTTTTGACAGGTATTCGACGTGGTTGTTCAATTAGGTAGGAAGAGTGTAGAGCGGAATTAACCGATTTTCTCTTATCTATTCAGGTGAAATATGCAAAATAATGTGAGAAGGAATCGCCCATAATTTCGGTCTTTCTGCATATTCTGCATTCAGAAAGAGCAATAAGATGAAGCCAATTCACTAGAATCCTCGAATTCACTATTCACTAAACCTATCCAGTGAGGGAATATACATATAGCCAAAGGTGCATATGTCCAAATAAGATGTCTTCGAAATTGGCTCTTTTAACATTTTTGTTGCAAATTTACGTAGCTATTCAACTATTTGGTCTAGGCTCCAATATGGTGGTGTAACTCGAAAATCAGCTGTCTTACACATTTTTTCCATTGTGATTTTTTTTTATTCTGTTGGTTGGAGTAGAGACAGATTCGACGTTGCAAATTTACCGACATCCGCTTATCTTTTCAGAGAATAAAGGCTAACTTATGTGAAAACGGGCTGTTTTTAGAATTCCGTTGATTGTGAATTTGCTTTAATCTTACATGTTCAGGATATATAGACCAAAGTATTTAAAAAGGATTTGTTTTATAATTGTGAATTTTTCGCATGTTTCAATAGTATAGTGGGTGTTGGCCAATCCGGTAGAATCAATTTACTCAAATCCAGTAATTCATTTATTAACTGTACGAAAAGAAACTGTTTTTATAATTTGGCTATTGTGAATATTTTTCGTGTTTCATAGGAAAAGGTATGTTTGTCTTCCAGCTTCCGCTCATTGTGAATCCATTGTGAATATATATAAAAATGGACGTGTATTTGTGTCTGTTGCTAGTAAACTTCTAAACCACTGGACCGATTTGGATGATTCTTTTTTTGTTTTATCCGTCTTACATTGGAGAAGGTTTATGGACCAAAATTTTTTTGAAAATATCAAAGGAAGTGGTGGTAAATATCGAAATTCCATTTTTGTGAGAGTAAGTGATTAAACCTACGCGATTCATACGCTTCAAATGTTTATACGTGTACTAAATGAAATCGAACCGGCTTAAGGATATGCTACCCTAATATATAAAATTCTCTTCTCAAAAACTTTGTTTCCAAACTCCTTCGAAACGGCTGGACCGATTTTTATGAAATTTTGTATATATCTTTACTAGGTATGGGAATCGGTCGTAAACTATATTTCATGCTCCGAAGTGCCCCCTCTTCTTTTTATCGTTAATTTAGTATTTTGTACAGTAAGTGATTAAGCCTACTCGATTCATTTGCTTTAAATTTTAAATGAAATCGAACCGGCTTAAGGATATGATAGAAATATGATGATATGACGTAGTATAATGGAGCCATAATCTTCTATCTATCTATCTTCTATCTATATATATAAAAATTAATGTGTATTTGTGTCTGTTACTATAGTAAACGTCTAAACCACTGGACCGATTTGGATGATTCTTTTTTTGTTTTATCCGTCTTACGTTGGAGAAGGTTTATGGACCAAAAATAAATATTTTTGAAGGGCAAGTGCAGTCTGATCATCAGTCAGTCAGGGGGTTAAGTATGATGTTGTTGCCTTGACCCCTAAAGAAGTAGTGGCGAGCACTAGATAAGAGAGCGAGCGAAGCGAGCTTTCTCAGCTAGTAATCTTAATAAAAAAAAAAGAATGTTGATAAACTCAAGCAATAAAAGATGCTAAAAAATTGGAAGCATAGTTTTGCTTACATTTAATATCTCTAGCAAAACTTTTATATTTATACAGAAATGTGAAAAAGTAAATGAACATAAAGTTATGTGCTGGTAACATTTCTATTCTATCGACACGCTTCAATTATACAATTTATTGAAATTTGAGGATTTGCTAAATTTTATATTGCTGAAAATAGTTACTTGTTTTTATGAAACACGCTGTTTAACACAACAACAAAACGTGTCATCGAAGGAGGAGGGGGGGGGGGGATTGATCTCCTTGATCCCGATTTTAATAATAACTAATTTTTTACCTAAGCACTTATCACGCAATTTTATTAAAAAAATTACCATATTGTTCTATACTAACATGTTAAGCACAAAATCATGTTTTTCATACAGCGCTTTCTTCTGCCTACATAATAATCTTGAAAAGGAAGCGCCAAACCATAGCAACAACCAACAAAATCTCTTAATCAATTCAAAGTATGTACCGACTTTATTGCGAAGAACAAATTTTTGATACATTACTCCCGTATACACAATGGATCCATAATAAATGAAATTGTATGTTTACGCGCGCGTGTATCCTTGCAAAACACACACAGGACACACACACACCACACGCACAAATCCATCCATTTTCATATTCCATTAAAATGGGAATCACTGGAACGTATCATTTCGCAGAGAAAAAAAAAAGGAAGAAGGAAGAATATTTATTTAAACTGTTCCCAAAAGTTGTATGTTTGAAACATATTTGATATTCCATTTGTGTGCCACTTTGTCAGAGATTTATATGTACGTGAGTATATAGTGGCGTAGCGGCCTATATCAATGCACAGGACATAGGTACATGAATTTTCACTCAATACGTGTATCCTGAAATTCGGCTGCACCACGTATATGGTGGAATTATTCTATTTCCTCTATTGTCGATAGGAATTAGGAATATTGTGGCAACGGACGATAAATGAAAAGATCTAATTGAGATGCCTGCAAGATGTATTTCATAAGCTTATCGCTGCTCCATTTGTGGGCTGAAAGTGGTACTAGTGTGGCGGATAATAAAGAAGCTGGAGGCTGTAAGCGGTTTTGTTAGATGGCTCTTTAGGTAGGTATTGCAATTGTGATTGGCGCAAATTGATTAGTAAATTGACAAATTGGCTTCCGAACTATGAATTTCCATTAAAAGTGCTCTGCATCTCGTCTAATTTGATATTTCTAAGAAAGTCTCACTATAGCTCCGGTGTATTGGATTTTGATCGTAATTAATTGATGCATCGATAGATTTGCATTTGTATGGCGACGAGTCTTAGATCCTAATTGCACCAAATGATAGTTCGAACTAAATTGATTGATATTCTCTCTTAATTTTCATTTTAGAATGTACATCTGGAGAATTTGATTAATAACGCTTTTTCCAAAAAGCATTTACACGTAACGATAAGTCGTCACCTATTACTTTTCATATTTCTCACTAATTCTAATTAGCTTTTCAACCTTTCGCCTAGCCCTATTGGATTAATCGTATAGTAATTGATTATTTTGGATAATCGATTAATCGATTATTTTTGTTTCTGTTACAGATACTATATTAATCGATTATTAAAATAATAGAAAATACGATTAATTGGTGTCAATTGAAAGGTCTCGTCTCGACTCCCTCTCAACGATTCTGAGCGGGGCAAGGTTAGGTTAGGTTAGGTAATGGGGCCGCCGGAATTGAGACCAGCGCACTTAAACCAGTAATAGGTCCATTGTGATACCGCCAGTGAGAGCCTTAAAAATTCAAATATTTGTTTGGAACCAGCGTGTGCTGGCAATATATTTATTGATCTGTATTGGGCTCACATCTCTGAGATCATCCAGATCGTAAATGTACCTACAACCAAGAAACCTTAAACGTTTCTCAGCCAAAGCCGAGCATTCACAAAGAAGATGATGTACACTCTCCTCTTCCTCTTCATCCTCACAGCTTCTGCAGTAGTTGTTGTGAGGAATTTTGAGTCTCCTGGCGAGCTCTCCGATAGGACAATGCCCAGTTATAACCCCGACCACACTACGAATATGCATCCGGTCCAGTGACAATAGCATGGTAGAGCGGATAAAATCTAATTTCGTCCAGATCATCTTCGTTGTCGTACAAGTGCTACCATTGATCCATCTTGCGTTGGTTCTGCGCTCACAATCTGCTGTAATTGCCAATTTGCAGTTGATAATAATAGGTGGTTTGATGCCCCCGCGGTCGGGGGCATCAAACCGCCAGCTGAAGCACTGGCTAGATGGTCCGCACAGCAGTTGCCTGCAAATCCACAGTGACCCGGTATCCAGCAGAGTGTTATGTTAAAAAAGCGACCCATCTCTTTAAGAACAATGCGGCACTTTTCAACAGTTTTTGATGTGATCAGTACCGACTCGAGTGATCGAATTGCAGCCTGACTGTCAGTATACAGAATGACGTCCATTTCAGTTACGACGTGACTACCTAACCAAATTAGCGATTCCATAATCGCAGAGACCTCCGCTTGGAGGACACTGCAAAAATCAGGAAGACAAAAAGACAAACGTATGTCCAGTTGTTCCGAGTAAATTCCAATACCAACACCTGTGTTAGTCTTTGAACCATCAGTGTAAATAGAGATAGCTCCACTTGCCGGGGCATATTATTATCCCATTGATCTCTCGACGGGATCAAGATATTGTACTTTTTACCAAAAGAATACTTGGGGATAGTGTAATCAGTCTCCAAAGGTAGCGTAAAGCTACCCAGTATCGATGAGTGCCCATAATCTAGTGCTCTCCATAGGCTAGTTTCCCGTAAGCGTAGGGCCGTGTTTGCAGCAAGTCGTTGTCCAAAGAGGTCCAATGGAAGCAGACCCAGTACCATATCTAATCCGGCTGAAGGGGTGGTGCGAAAGGCTCCTGTTATGACAAGAGAAGCCAACCTTTGTACTTTGACAAGCAAATTATAATAGGTGGTTTTGCTAAGTGCTGTCCACCAAACACTAACTCTGTATAGTAAAACTGGCCGCACAATAGCTGTATACAACCAAAACACAACTTTCGGTTGTAAGCCCCAGGTTTTTCCGATAGCCTTCCTGCAAGAGTATAGTGCAACGGTGGCCTTGTTCACTCTTTCTTCAATGTTGGGCTTCCATCTTAGATTCTTGTCTAGGATGATACCAAGAAATTTTGCCTTATCAGCAATCACAAGTTGGGAATCCCCTAGCAAAGGGGGGTTAATAATAGGAATCGCTCGCTTTCTTGTAAAGAGGACAACCTCCGTTTTGGCTGGATTGATTCCAACCCCACTGAAACTTGCCCACTCCGCTAAAATAGATAGCGCGTTCTCCAATAAACCACTAAGGGTTTCAGGGAATTTACCTCTAACGGCATCAGCATAGGCAGTGACTTTGCATCCAATCCTTTCTAGATTCAAAAGCAATTGATTAATCGCTACCTTCCAGAGTAAAGGAGATAAAATTCCTCCTTGTGGTGTGCCCCTACATACATTCCTAGATACGGACGCAGTACCCAAAGTGCTGCGTATGCGTCTGGAAGTAAGAAGCTATTATCCATGTCACAACATGCATATTGCAAAGGGAGATCTGTCGATACAGCTCTACATTCGTTAGTCAGTTTTATAGAAACATCTATTCATCACAAAGAATACACGATGGTGGTCTTCTTGGATATTGAGGGCGCTTTTAACAATATCAAGCCCACGGCGATTACGGATGCTCTTCGGAATCTACATGTTGACGATTCTATATGTACCCTCGTGAATATTCGACTTACCACGAGACGCATTCAGAGTAGTCTGGGTGCCTCCTCTGTCTGCAGATATGTTTGTAGGGGCACTCCACAAGGAGGCATCCTATCTCCTTTAGCAATCGGGAAAACGTGGGGCCTGCAACCAAAAGTTGTGTATTGGTTGTACACAGCTATTGTGCGGCCTATTCTACTTTATGGAGTTAGCGTGTAGTGGACAGCACTAAGTACCGCCACCTATTATAACTTGCTCGTCAAAGTTCAAAGGTTGGCTTCTCTTCTCATAACTGGAGCCTTTCATACAACACCTTCATTGGGACTAGAGATAGTCCTGGGACTACTGCCACTGGACGTCTTCGGTCAACGGACGGCGGCATGCACGGCGTTGCGTCTTCGTGAAACTGACCTGTGGTGAGCGCTGGACTATGGGCACTCAACGATTCTTCGCAACTTCAACCTGCCCCCAGCAACTGACTACACTGTTCCCAAATACCTATTTGGAAGAAACCATTGTAGCCTGATCCCGTCAAGGGAAGCGTGGGATAATAGCATATCCCTCCCTAGTGGATCCATTGCAATTTATACTGATGGTTCGAAGACGGACGCAGGAGGGGGTATCGGAATATACTCTGAGGAACTGAACATTAACTTGTCTCTCAGTCTCCCTAACTTCTGTAGTGTTCTACAAGCAGAGGTCTCAGCGATTTTGGAGGCCCTAAATTGGTTGGGTAGGTACGTCGTCACATGAAGGAACGTTATACTCTTCACCGATAGTCAGACTGCTATTAGATCACTTGAATCAGTGCTAACCACATCAAAAATCATCGAGAAGTGCCGGTAAGCACTGAGAGAGATGGGTCGTTTCTTCGATATTACGCTATGCTGGATACCGGGTCATAGTGGCTTCGAAGGGAATCGACGCGCAGACGACTTGGCGCGACTTGCGTCAGCTAGTGCCGCTAAAGGCGATCGTTACAACATAAAAACGCCATCTGCTGCTTGTGCAATGGTAATAAAAACCGCTGTTGAACGCAGGGCCAATGCAAGATGGACCTATGGTTGTACTTGCAATACGACGAGGTTGATATGGCCAAAGCTAGATTTTGTTCGATCAACCATATTACTGTCTTTGGACAGAAAGCATATTCGGAATGTAGTGAGGGTTATAACGGGGCATTGTCCTATTGGAAATCTTGCTAGAAGGCTCCGAATTCCACACAATGACTTCTGTAGAAGCTGTGATGACGAGGAGGAGGAAGAGAGCGTATATCACTTACTCTGTCAATGTCCTGCTTTGGCCGAGAAACGAAACCGTTATCTTGGTTCCATGTATTTTTATGATACGGACGATCTTCGTGATGTGAGCCCAATACTGCACAACAAAATTATTGTTAGCACGGGGTGGCTCTCAGCTTAATAGGTTATTAGATTCGAATTCTACAGAGGTATCACAACGGACCAAGTCTGGTCTAAGTGCGCTGGGGATAAACTCAGCAACCCCTTTACCTAACCTCACCTAAGAAGCTTGTTTACGAGGGTACAGACTGGACCCTCAACATGTAAACCCTGAAGAGCATCTGTGATTGCCCTGGGTTTGATAAAGTTGAATGCGCCTTCAATATCTAAGAATGCGACCATCGTGTATTCGTTATGATGAAGTGATTTTTCAATATATGTAACTTACCAGCGAATGTAAAGCTGTATCAACTGACCTCCCTTTCCAATATGCATGTTGTGACATAGATAATAGGTTAGGTGAGATAAACGTTCGAAGATGAGTGCCGATTAGTCGCTCCAGCAATTTCAGCATAGTTGACGAGAGGCTGATGGGCCGCAGGTCTTTAGGACTAGAATGTGAACTTTTGCCAGTTTTCGGAATAAATGTAACTCTCACATCTCTCCAGACACGGGGAATATAAACCAAATTTAGGCAAGCTGTTAGTATGCCCTCCATGAGTAGGTGATGTCTACACAGTGCTGCAGGTCCGCAGGGATGATGCCATCAGGTCCAGCTGATTTGAAGGGCTCAAAGCTAGATATTGCCCAGATAATCTTCTCACGGCCGAGTATAGATTTCCTATCACAAGACTCTGTTCGACCAATCCGGAGGTCAGATGAGTCAATAGCTGAGCTTCCAGGAAAATGCGTATCAAACAGACACTCAATAGTTTCGATACTTGATGACGTCCATGATCCATCCTCTTTTTGAAGAAAGCTTGGCACGGATGGGTTCGACGCCAAGACTTTTCTAAATCTAGATGTCTCTGAAGACCCTTCTATGGTCTTACAAAAACTTCTCCAAGCGTTGCGCTTTGCTCCTCTTAACTCTTTCTTGAAAGACTTTAAATGTTCTTTATAGAAGTACCAATCGGATTCAAGTCTCGAGGACTTAGCTTTGTTAACCCTTCTGTCGGCACCTACTACAATATGCATATTCTATACCCAATAGGTCTGGCTGGACCTACTGAGAAAAAAATTTTTATTTTTTAGAAAAAGTAAAATTTTTACCTGTAAAATCATTCTATCCATTCTTTACTGCAATTTTTCAACAATAAAAGCATCAAAATAATTTTCGTAGATATACTGGAAACGTTTTTAAGTAGATATATTTTGAGGTGGTATTACTACAAACGTGTTTCTCCCTTATTTTCTTCTTTTTTTGCTTCGCTATTTGCATTGCGTTTATCTAGTAGATAGTTCGATAGAATTTTCTAATTCCAATATCTTTGAGGAAATATTTAGCACTTTCTTGGCAGATTTTACCTTGATATTAGCCTGCAGATTTAGGGAAATAGGTGGGAAGAAATAGGGAATTTTCAAGGCAAAAATCATTTAATTCTAAATTTTTCGTAAATTTTTTTTATCAAATCTATTTGGAAAGACGTTTGCTAGTCACTCATATTTAGTCCTTACTATTACAAGGAAAATAAAACTGGTTTGAGTTTCCTAGGATCAAATCTCAGTTGATTAGGTGGTGTTATAAAATGTGATGAAATTAGGCATATACCCATTTCCGAACTTCACGGCTTTTTATAGAAAAATCTCAGAAATTTTTATCGTTTATAGTTTAAATTAAGTTTAAATCACATAACTACATCATAAATAACAGAATTTAATATTTGCACTTCTTACTTCAAGAGAAAAATGGGGGGAATAACAATAGGTCTGGCCAGACCTATTGGGTATCAAAAAGCACTATAAATTGAAAATCATCAAAAACATACTCAAAACTTCAACCGATTTTTTCAAATTTTTGCAAAATGCTTCTAAACATATTATTCTAGGATATCATGAAATATGAAGTCGCTGCGATTTCATCTTCTATGCTTTTTACACCAAAATATAGTGCCAAAGGTCTGGCCAGACCTTCGTGCCGACAGAAGGGTTAAAGCTTTTCCTACACGTAACCCTTAAATCAGAGATCTTAGGGGTCCACCAAGAAGGTTTTTTCTTACATCGAAACGAGTTAACAGGACATGATTGAGCGGTCGCAGACCTCATAGCTTCCGTGAAAAGGTCAACCATGTTATCCAATTCCTGTCCATTGTTTGGTATGTCCGGTAGTGAAGGTAACTCTGCTAGGAGAACCTCTTGAAATCTAGACCAGTTTGACCTTCTACGATTAACAGTAGGCGGATTCACAATAGGGCGCTCCGTCAGACTGAACTGTAAATGTCGGTGATCCGAAAAGGAGTGTTCTTCAGATACTCTGCAGCCTTTGATCAAATGAATCGTATCCTCTGATGATAGAGTGATATCCACAACCTCTTCCCGGTTTTTTGTGATGAAAGTAGGTTCAAAGCCCACATTGCAAATAAGGAGATCAGTACCCAGAAAATATTCTAGAAGTAATTCACCCCGTTCGTTTGTATCTGAGCTGCCCCAGACTACATGATGCGCATTAGAGTCGCATCCGACGATAACACTTATTTCTGAAACCTTTGCTGCCGCAATGACTTTCTTTAAATTAGGAGGAGGTATAGTATCATCATAGGGCATGTATACAGAAGCGACCCAATATATCTTACCTTGTAGCTACAAGCAGACGAAGACCATATCCTTATCACTATGATTAGGTAACAAGAAAGCCTTGACGGTTTTCCTTACAAGAACGCAGGAACGCGGTTTGCCCTGTCCTCTAACGTAAAACATGGTGAAATCAGAACACCCCAGACCCTTGACCAATTCATGGGCAACCCAGGGTTCCTGAATAAGAACGACATCGTCATTACTGTGATACAACCGATAGAGAACGGCAGCTGACGCTGCCTTTGAATGGTGAAGATTAATTTGTAGGAACCTCAGCGGGGCAAGCAATCCAGAATCGTTTATAGGGCATCGAGACCTTTCGATTGACACCAACATCGTTTAGCGGCACGGAAATTGTCATATCGGTCTGCTGCCAGAAGACTCCTGCGAGACGTCTCCAGCCAATCAGCAACAACTTTGCGTGGCTGCAGCAGGAGAAAGGGGTCGGCTAGGGGCGAAATAACTTCAGAATCTTTGATACGGAGTTGAGATTTTTTCATAGTCACCAATTTCGTTCCGCGATACGAAAATTGTCATGTCCGTCTACTGCCAAGCAGCGATACAGCCACTTTTCGGAGTTGCGCAGCGGTTGTACGGGATCGACTAGGGGGAAGATGACTTCAGAATGGTTGAAAGGGAGTCGAGACCTTTCGATTGCCACTCATTTCTTTTGGCGACACAAAAATAGTCTTTTCGGTCTACTCTACTGTAAGCTGATCAAACGTACAGCATTTTGCTGTACAGTACAGCATTGGGACATTGGGATATTGGGTCATTTATATTATCACACTAGCTGAGAGCTCTTATCTAGTGCTCGCTTCGCTCGCATCATTGGCTTCACTCACAACTTGACACTAATTTGAATGCCAATCAACCTGCTAACTATAATTTATTGGGATCGACCTCTCGATGATGAAACCAAAGTGTATAATGGAAACAACGCTATAGATTTCCGTCGGGGGGTTAAGCGGTCAAGGTAATACAACAACAACATATGTACTCAACCCCCTGACTGATTGATGAGACTGCACATGCCCTTCAACTATATTAGCGAGTTATCTCGAAAATCATTAATTTAATAAATTTCTATTAAATATGCCAGCACACTCATTTACTCAGTTTTTCGTGCACTAAAATGTGCGCACGCCACCTACAATGCTCATACTATCCCAGAAACCATCATACATCCAGGTTGACGGTTGTTAATGTAACTTAATTGTAATTAATTGTAACCTTGCTATGCCAACATCCGGGCTGACGGTTATTAGAAAAAAAAACCCCATGACCCTTTAGGCAATTTTGTTGCGAATCCGGCGACATCTCAATCGTGTCGTTCTGCCAAAGGATTGCGGAGATATCGACGGATTCCCGAAGTAGTACGAAGTCCATTGTGAAATTGCTGTGACCAACATCAAGGATGTGTGTACGTAAAAACATAGTAACCTTGACTACAATTAACACTGTATTTGATCCAATGACAACTAAAATATTCCCATTAAATTTAAATGTTGTCGATGAAAACTTGATTGCAACAGGTGACTCTCATACAAAATGAAATTTCGATATTTACCACCACTTCCTTCAAGATTTTCAAAAATTTTTTGGTCCATAAACCTTCTCCAACGTAAGACGGATAAAACATAAAAAGAATCATCCAAATCGGTTCGTGAGTTCTGGAGTTATAGCGTCAGGGAGGAAAACCCGACTTATTTTTATATACTATATAGTATTAGGATACTGGGACATTGGGGAACTGGGATATTAGGAAATTGTGACATTAGGACCTTGGGTCATTCGGCCAATTAGACATTGGGATATTAGGTGGGACACTGGGATATTGGGATATTGCGATACTGGGACATTAGGACACTAGGGTAGTGGGACATTCGGACATTAGGCCATTGGGACACTATGATATTCGCACATTGGGACATTAGGGCATAAGGACATTAGGAAATTGGGACACTGGGACATCAGGATCTCAAAACAAAAATATTAGTTGGCTATTTAAGTACGCAAAAATATAAAAAACAACAAAGAAAAATTCATCTGCTGCAAAAGAATACATATCACTCCAATCGCTCATATGTAATTTTGTTTTAGGTGTAAATGGTGGTGTAAGTTTAAATGTACAGGACTACTTCTTAAAGTAATTTGGTGGGAGCTTTAACATTTTATTCAGTGCCACTTTGACGGCTCCCATCAAATTACTGTAAGACGTAGTCCTGTACATTTAAACTTCCCCAGCATCACACCAAGAGGTATATTCAAATAAACCTCTTTAGGAAAAAAATCGGAGCCTCATTTCCAGCACCACAACTGTTCAAGAATTATACAATTTCACACAAAAAATGAACAAAAGTTGTAAAATTGTCAAAATTGACGGTTTTCAAAGCGTCAGCTGACATGTTATTCAGTTGCCATATTGAACACCAAAACTAGACGGCAAACCAAATGGCAGTCAGTGTAGACGCAATGACAACTGCCAGTCGGCATGGTCTAATGGGTCTATACGGTACTGAGAAGAGAAAAGAATATTTCGATGTAAAGCTCCGTTTTAGTTAAAAGCTCGTGTCTAAACGGTGTCCTAACTGGAAACTTTCACGAAAAACCATCTTGGTTAGTGGAGTTCACAAAAGCACTTTCGCTATAAGCATTCTTGCCAATTTGGAAGCAGCTTTAAAATGTGAACTTCAACAACAGAATTAACTAGCTTTCAGTTCTTGTATGAGATTGAGAGCTTATGTGTCCCATAGGCTGAATTCAGATTGTAAGACGAAACCGGACGGGTAAACTTGCAAGACAAGAGAGCTTTTGTAGTGGCCAGCAGACAAGCATTGTCCATTGCACATTGTAAGAACGCGTCTTACGAAAGAAAAAAATCGTGACACGATTGTTTTTCTTTCGTAAGATCTTTCGTATGATCGATAAGACGATTGCTCCTACCAATAGTTCAGGCGTTCTGCAAAGACAATTAGCGCGTGTTTTACTTGCATTTTAATCTTGTCGACTCGTCACTTCATTGTACACTAACTTTGGAGCGTGCATGGCAACATTTATACATACTTGCTGTGTGATTATGGTTCGCCGGTCCGTGTTTTGATCGGATAGTGTGAAATGATCATACGATGGTTCTTTTCGTCCAAGTTTACCCGTCCGGTCGTTTTCTTACAATTTGAATTCAGCCATACTGTGGATGCTCATCAATAGTCGTTTTTCACTTTTCAGTCACAGTCAGCGGCCTTTTTTATACAAATTGACGTAGTAATTCAGTCAAAAAGTTGAGATTGAAAATCCCGGTGAGGATTGTGTGCAGAACAGGACAGACAGGAGCATTTTCCTGATAAGTTTTTTCAAATTTATATTGGAAGGTCTATAGGCACCAAAGAAAATGTAGATAACAGCTATTGCAGAGATATGAGAGAATAATATTAAAATGAGGTGGTGTACTCTGTTTGAAAAAATGTTCTAAATAGAAGTTCACAAATTCATTAAACACAAAATCCTTCATTGATCCAACATTAGATTTGCCAAATCGGCAGCGAAATTTTTGAAAGATAATCTGGACTCTGGACTATTACCGCTGATTTGACGTATGTACATATTAACCGTCGGATGTTTGTATTTTTAAAAATCCTCCTTATTTGCAAATCCTCAATCAAATGAAAATTTTAGCATCCTTCTTGATAAATTGAATCTATTGGAACACGATACATCACGAGGCTATTGCTACATCCATATACATACTGCTATTGAATACATTCCTGGCCCGTCTACATCATGTTTGTATCAATTCAGTGGTGAAGTTTCGAAAAACGCTCTCAATAGACATTAGATTGCTTTTGGAATTGATTGAGAGATCGAATATTGTTTTGACAGTTGTTGTGTGTGCGCACGTCATAATCCTTATACATCCTTGTATTACATGCGTTCAGCATACATATACGGATTGAATAGAAAGAAAGAATAAAATGGACATGGTTCAGTGGCCGACACAAATACAACTCGTCCTGCATACAGGCTCCCCCCCGATAGGCAGACAGACGCAGCTTCTCATCGAGCTTTATATCAGTTACCTACGTACTGACATAAATCCGCTTTTCGAATAAAATTTATATCGAAATACATAGACCGTGGAGTAGACAGTAGGGTGTGTATAGAAGAGCATATCATGCTGATTTTGATATGAATGAATCCTGGAGGAAAAAATAGCTTTTTAGAGATTAGTACTTGGATACTAAAGTGATGTCGGTATACTATGGAATTATGTAGGTATACATATACAGAGATTTTAGGTTTTCTTCCTTTTTTATTCTTGCTGCGTCATTCTGATGTAATCGTCGTAATCGTTTTACCTTTAAGAGAAGATTACGTATTGAGATTTTATTTATATGTAAGATAATAGACATTTTAGCTTAGAGGCATGAATACAAATCGATGTTAAGTGCCAATAATAATAATTCTGTGGTCAAAAGGTAAAACAACATAAGTCCGATTTGTTGATTTTTCAGGAGAGCATTTTAAAGTTTTGAAAAATTCTGTGATAAAAGTTTATAAATATTTTAATGTGTGTTTTTCCAATATATAGAGTGAAAAAAATATAAATTTTTATAGGATAATAATTTTGTTGATAACTATAACAGTTTTGTTGTTATAGCGAAAAAATCGACTTATGCTGTTATTCTTTGTTGAGGGAAAATATATTATAAAGCGTAATTCGATATATGTCATTATTCCATTTTGTAATCTCAGGCCACGACTATGATATTTACACATAAGTTGTTCTTTCGAATCCTACAACTGAACTGCATACAGTTTATGTACAGATATGCTTTTTTGCTATTTCTTAAGTGTGTCCTATAATTGAGTTATGAGGTGTCGCGATTTAAAGTTTTTGATACTATTTGCACGATTTCACGAATAAGGTTGTTTTTTAAATTATGAAAAATAAAATAAAACACTAGGGGCGGAGTTCATAGTCCCCTCACGCTGATTAAGCCAGGTGTCCTTAGGAATTTCCTGGATCAAGCAAAAAAATACAAACTGAGCATGTTGCAATCCAAGAAACAAAAAGGCTCAATAGCGAGATTACCGACAGTAATTGCGAGTTGGAGTGGTGAAGAATAGGGTATAACAGAGAGTTTACTCCAAACTTTATAGTAATAATCAGCTCAAGGGGCACGTCATCGGATTCGCATATGTGCGCGATCCGCGTTTAGTCCCGTTTCGGTAATCTCAGGCTTATTCATGTGCATGCATTCCTCTACCGAAGCGAAAAAATAATCAGTTAAGGATGAGTTCTACAAAACCCTTTAGTTGCATCTCTACATGTATAGTAAAAAGACTAATCAAAGACCAGGAACAGCTTAAGGCATCTAGGCACCGGGGCAATCTACCCGGGCTCAGGTAATCCAAACTGTTCTTAGCAGGATACTCCCATAAAAGAGTGGCTGAGCTACTTCAGCTAACCAGAAATAAGGTAAGTAGCATAAGTGGGATTCTTACATGCCACTCCTGCCTGAGATCACATCTGCGCACAATGAGGCTCGTACATGACGTGAGCTGTCGATTCTGTGAAGAAGATGACGAGACCTCAACCCACATCCTGTGCGAGTGTGGTGCTCTGGCCCAACGCCGCTGGATACAATTTGGAGTGACCTATCCAGACACGGACGACATAGCTTCGACGTCAATCAGCAAACTCAGCTCATTTCTTAGCACGATCAACCTCGATCGTCAGGCGTCCTGCCCACATATGACCAGGGCGATAGTAAAATAGGCCCACATGCTTCAGTGCTACGAAACCCCTTCGGGTTCGCCCCCACAATGTAATCTAATCCAACCAAAGACTAGCTAATAAGAACATTAGACATGCATACAAGCTAAAAAATGCTATTAAGAGTGGATATCAAGCCAATCAAGTAAGTACAAGGATGGTAACATTACCAGCGGCATTGACATTATTAATTAGCGATGGAAATTGCATTTTGAGTGGCTTCTTAAACTCCCCCACACAAGAGCTGAGTAGTTGACTTAGCCAGACCCTACCGTTTGACCCCCAACATAAGAGGACATCTTGCCATTCAATAACTTGAACGAAAGATTGGCACAGAAGCGTCATCGTCCAGTCCAAAAGGATAATAAGCTGAAGTGTGTATTACAGGGGCATCTAATTAGTTTGAAGGAGTGTATCGATAGCACTGTAGGACATAATGCAGGGATTTGGTGTACCAGCGAGGCTAGTGAGGCTGGAGCATATGAAGATGACTTTTGCCGTCTGACCTGCGTTAGAGGACAGAATAGACTCACTGGCCTATTTTAAAGTCGCACTGGGCAGAGCGATGCACTGGCATATCGACGTTCTTCAACCTTGCTCTGATGTACATAATTCGAGCCTGGAAAATGGACAGAAGTGGAACGCTACTTTGTCGATATCATCAAAATCATGTGTCGAAAAATAACTATGCAGCAAACCTTCTGCATAATCTTATAATATAAAGTTACTTCTATGATATAGAATATCACACTAGTAGCGTAGCATAATAGCATAATTCCAGTACTATTTATTCTTTTGGAACAGATTTGTCCACGGAATAAAAACATAACTCTAGTTACATATTGGAATTCGCAGAAAGTGAATTTTGACTAATAACATATCTCCACATATGTGTACTCAGTTTGAGAATTTATATTCTATTGAAAATGTTCACTAAAAATCAGCATTGATCGGGAATTTCATTTATTATATGACGTTTCGCCTACTATTGCTTCGGCATCTTCAGATATTTCTATAAAATAATTTAATTACAATCTTTGTCTAAACTATTAATAGGGTTATATAATTTTGACTTACTTTTATCTTATTAAATTTATAATTTTATATGCACTTCTATTGCTTGTCTGGTTATGTTGTAATATTAGAATCGTTGATTTATAACTAGCTATGTTACGTCGACCAGTTTTTTGTACTTATGTACTGTTTCATCTATTTCGGTTTTGCTATTGAGAGAATTGTTATAGTGTTGACTTATGTACATAGCCTCTTTTATACGTATTTTCTCTTTGTTTATATCACTATCTACTATTATGGGATTTTGAAAATCCATTATATGTTTCTCACTAGTTTGGTGTGTTACCAATTTACTATTATGATTTTGTGCTTTTTTGGAAGGGCATTGATGTTCTGCTAACCTAATTTTTAAGCTCCTACTAGTTGAACCATAATATGCGATATCTTTATTATTGTTTTTGCAAGTTAAGCAAGGTATCTTATATATGACATTACTCTTGTCCATTTTATCAATCTTTTGTTTTAAGTTAGTATATAATTTATTTTTAAATTTATTTTGTGGTTTATACGCTACATGATTTGGCTAAAGTGGAAGCTAGAAAATAGGAGTTTTTCGTAAAAAGTCGTGTTTGTTGACAAGAATCACAAAAAAGGCAATTGCTCCTTAACGGTAAAAGCTAGAGAAATAATTTTGGGGGCATTTTTCCTAAAACATCCTATTAAGTCTACCATTGGTCTATGGCTAACCAGTTGCGGGAAACCCTGTATAAGGACTACATCTCAAAAACTGTTAATATCCTTGAAAAAAATCGGGAAAATATTTTTTTTTCAAAAATATGTTTAAAAAATTATGCCCGTTCATAATCACGCCTTTTTGCGAATGCCCAAAACAGCTTGCGTACAAGTACGCAAGTTAGTGGGAGATTTTCATGTTTTTCGTGACGATTTTCGAAATTGACTCTTTTTGGGTTGTTCAACAAAAGTTGAACGTGAGTTGAACCTAAGTTGAAAGTTATACTTTTTGGGTCGTTCAACAAAAGTTGAACGAAAGTTAAACCTAAGTTGAAAGTTACACTTTTTGGGTCGTTCAACAAAAGTTGAACGAAGGTTGAACGTGAGTTGAACCTAAGTTGAAAGTTACACTTTTTGGGTTGTTAAAAAAAAGTTGAACGAAAGTTGAACGTGAGTTGAACCTAAGTTGAAAGTTGAATTCAAGTTGGATTCGAGTTGAATTCGAGTTGAATTCAAGTTGAACCCAAGTTGAACCCAAGTTTGACCTTTCTGCAAAATTCAGAACGTCGTATCTCGGAAGATACGAAACCGTTCGAAACGTTCGATATGAAATTTTGTGTACTTTTAGAAAAATATGAAAAACATTGATTTGGCTAAAGTGGAAGCTAGAAAATAGGAGTTTTTCGAAAAAAGTCGTGTTTGTTGACAAGAATCACAAAAAAGGCAATTACTCCTTAACGGTAAAAGCTAGAGAAATAATTTTGGCGGCATTTTTCCTAAAACATCCTGTTAAGTCTACGATTGGTCTATGGCTAACCAGTTGCGGGAAACCCTGTATAAGCACTACATCTCAAAAACTGTTAATATCATCCTTGAAAAAAATCGGGAAAATATTTTTTTGTTCAAAAATATGTTAAAAAAATCATGCCCGTTCATAATCACGCCTTTTTGCAAATGCCCAAAACAGCTTGCGTACAAGTCCGCAACTCAGTGGGAGATTTTCATGTTTTTCGTGACGATTTGCTTTTCGAATTTGACTCTTTTTGGGTCGTTCAACAAAAGTTGAATTTGACTCTTTTTGGGTCGTTCAACAAAAGTTGAATTTGACTCTTTTTGGGTCGTTCAACAAAAGTTGAACGTGAGTTGAACCTAAGTTGAAAGTTACACTTTTTGGGTCGTTCAACAAAAGTTGAACGAAAGTTAAACCTAAGTTGAAAGTTACACTTTTTGGGTAGTTCCACAAAAGTTGAACGAAGGTTGAACGTGAGTTGAACCTAAGTTGAAAGTTACACTTTTTGGCAAACTGTCAACTTGTATGGAAAATGACTGTTAATGAAAACTGTGGATCGACCATCAAGATTCCTTTCGATTGATTTCACTCAGCTTTTTTCTCAGTGTGGGGGGAGGCCCACTCAAGAAGTTCGCGGGAGGGCCCCGAATGAAGTTGTTCCGCCACTGCATGTCACATATTGTTTATCCTTTCGGTTAAGCATTCCGTTCAGCAAAAAATGTTATAACTATTCCACTTGAGCCATGAAAATAGAAGATCCTCGCATTCTTGGGGTCTCAAGGAAAAGATTTAACCTTTGGAAGAATAGACGAATTGACAGATTGCAAGATTTGATTATGTCATCGATTAATGACACTCACACGTGACTTCCTAGTACCGGATATCAAAGGCCCGAAAATTACGTTTTATTTAGTCTTCGAGACTACTGTTTCAGAGCTAGAAAATTTTGTGTTTGTCCCAGAATCAAATCCGCATTTTCACGCCTTCAAACATTGTATAGTGTATCGAATTTTTTATGAACTAGGTATGTACAATAGTAAGATTTTTTAACTATGTTCGCCGATCATGGGGACACAAAAGTGGTAAAGTCGAAATACTGACTGCTATCCTTCTCGGATATGAAAGTTTACAATCGTCTAATAAAAGTATCTCCAACCCCCACAGTGACATAGTGCCTAACAAATATAAATAACAAACCCTACTCCCACGTTCGCGCTATGCGAAACTTTTCACAATCCTCGACAGGGAAAATTCTGCCTACGCAACCCGAATCATTCAAAACATATTCAATTTAACTTCCGGAATATTTATCGAAATTTTAAATAATTTTCACTGCAGTTTTCCCTTTCCCATAGTCTCATTTATTTTTACTCGGCTGCGGTAATGCTGCGAGTAGGCTCTGTCCTTGTTTGTTTTCACAAGGGAAAATGGGATGAAAATGCTCCGCTCGCACCTACAAAACGAATTATAAATTTGAAAGATACTAACTGAATGAACTGAATTACTGACATCCGCTAATTTGCTCAACGGATCTAGACGAATTGGAGATAGTAAGTTTCGCTAATAATTTCCCAGATGGGTCAAAAGCTATTGTGTTGTTGGGGGTGGAAGCTATTTAGAGGTGCTTCTGAAATCCCTTCCATAAATATTAGACAACTGGACTGACGATTCAGTGTAAGTTACTGAAATACGGTAATCCGATCAAGAAATATAGGCAAACCTAGGAGCAAATCAACTGCCTCCAAATTTTTTGTTGGTAAATTTTCCAGATGTTTCATAAGCTATTGGGGTAGTCATCAATTCGAGGATGGGAATGAAATTACTGGAATCTAAAAATCCGTTCAAGATATATATAGATAAAAATAAGAAAAAGTTTTGAATTAGCCAATTTTCCAGATTTTTCAACAACGATTCTGTTTTTCAACATGGTCAATTATAGATAGGAGGAGTATGGGATGGAATTTACCGAAATCCACTAATCTGTTGAAAGGAAATAGGAAAGAATTGTCTTCATAATTTTACTGATTGTGAATTCTCCATGTTTCAATCCTACCTGAAATCAATCTCGTGGGGAAAGTTCACTAAAGTACACTCATAATGAATTTTCCACATTATTGAATGTTTATTCCGCAATTTAGGGGGATTCCCATCATGTGGCGTAAATTTATTAACAATCCGCTATTCCATTCAAGAGAAGTCACAAAAAAAAAATGGAGAAAGCAGCTGCTATCAAAATGTTGTTCACGGTAAATTTTTCGTTAGCAGTTCCGTTAATCTGCCAATCATTTAAAGATGTGGCCGGAGGATGAGAAGCAGAGGTGGTTACAATGCTATTTAAATCAAAATATGAGCAAAAGAGCTTTGCTAACATCTAGATTTTTTACTTATCCGTCTGCAAATTTGAAAATTTTCTCTATGCCAATTTTCCTACAACTCTTATTCTTCATGGGAGGTGGAAGTGCTTCAGGTTGAGGGACGGGGGAAGAAGTTCCTGAAATATACCAAGTCAGTCGTTCAACAAAAGATATAGACAAAAGCTGGGAAAAAATACTGCTAATTTTTCAAATTGTTCATGAGCATTACGACGGAGGTCACAGGTTATTGAACGGTTGAGGTGGTGGAGTATAGGTCGCAGTGGCGTGCAGTCCATAGATGCGGTGGATGCGCCGCATCCCTTAAAATTTTCGAATATGTACATAATAATATTTCTTCACTTAACCCTCTAGCAGGACAGACCGCCTTTTGGCGGGCTCTGAATTTATCCACCTAACTCCTAATGTGATGACTTTTTTTTGGCAACTAATGCTATAAGAAGTTGTGTTTGGTACTGTACAAGCGCCAATATTCCAGAAAACTGGGCAAATACCGTTATCCTATTCTATTGCCAGTTGAATGCGAGTTGGTGCGAAAATGGTCCAAATAAATTATTGACACAAACAGTGCGCATTTCGCAATACAAAAACACCTCTTTGTTATTAGCTTTGCTCCACAGAAAAATTATTATTATAGATGAGAAATATTGTTTATTTCATAATAATATAAGTGAATTTTGATTTTTTTAAAAGTAATATGCATTTTAGGTTCGATAAGTTAAGCCCGCCAAAAGGCGGTCTATCCAGGTAACCCAAACTTTTTTCTACATTTATCATGTATTTTTTTCAAAATAATTTTCAGTGAATTTTCAACAAAATTATTATTGCTAGGATGGGAATCGATATTATTTGAATCTTTTTATGCTGTACCGTCTTTCCAGAGCAATTGATCAGCTAAAAAATCCGATTAAGCTCTGGAGAATCAGCTGATAAATTTAGACCCGATTGGGACTATGGAGCCGCTTGGAATTAAGGGGCCGATACTCTACATATGGCCAACAAACGGGAAAAGGCGACTTTTGTACAAGACAGGAATATGAACCGGAAGTAACTGTTATAACTAATTTAAACTCAGGATCAATTGCAAGATGAAATGGATTCATCTCGTGTTGTAAAGATTTGGGAACAACGGTTATCCACAATCCTAAGAAGACTCAAGAAGCTAGGAACAAGTGATTGAAGTCAGAGAAGGAGAATCATCTAATGCTTCCTAGGGAGAGTCTAATCAATACTAGTCTGCATTGAATGTGTGAGATCCGACTTTGCAAAGGAGAACTCAGGAATTCTAGGCGCTATATCAGTTTCGTGAGTGGTCGACGAAACCAGGGTCCCATTTTTTACATACCCAAACTGGTGCTGTGTATTGTGATGCAGCTGGTAGTGCTAGCGGTGTTATTTGCTTTAACCGACAATTTAGTAGCTATACAGACGACAACCTACATCACGATGACTGGATGACTGCCCATAATCATGCTGTTATGCCCCCACTTCTCCTAAATTGGCATATGTATTTGAAACACCCAATAATGTTTCTAAACTCACAATAAAAAAACTTAATAGTAATAGTACTGGTTGGAACTTACCCAAAAGTGGGCATAGATGTATGTATGTATGTATGTATTTTTGTTACGATCCACCATCTAGAAAATAGTTTATAAAATAACTAATAAGGGCTAAGGAGTAAACAATATCTCACAAAAACAACCGTGTTGTAAAAGGTGTCCGCCAAAGAAAAAGTCATCAGCCGCAAAAAGGATTGATATAAATACATTCCCGCCAAAATACTCGCATCTTGTCTCAATGATGGTGGTGGAGCAAATTTTCTTCAACGCTTATTGGCGGGGAGCCGAACGAGGGTACTATTTGCTGCTATGTTCTTTTGTTGATAATTTTGAAGCTTCCAGTCTTATTGAAAATAAAAATGCGTTTTAGAACCTTATTTAGCTTTCCTTCGTATGGAACTCGTTTTTTTTTCTATACGATAAAAGTTCTTTCATAAATTTCTTAACATTGATTTTATTTTGTTATTAACCTTATTCAAGCTCCCCGCCAAATAGCGTTCAAAAAAATTTGCTCCACCACCATCATTGAGACAAGATGCGAGTATTTTGGCGGGAATGTATTTATATCAATCCTTTTTGCGGCTGATGACTTTTTCTTTTGCGGACACCTTTTACAACACAGTTGTTTTTGTGAGATATCATAACTTTTTGCAGTTTTCGATTTACAAAATTCGCAAATATATTATGAAGACGATATTCATTGCCCTATTGTCACGAATTTGTTTGAGAACAATAATTATAAGAATGATAAACCCCTTGCTAACCTTCGTCTCCTTGGTCTCCTTGGTAACCTTGCTCGCCTTGGTAATCTTAGTAACCATAGTACACTTGACTACTTTGGTGATCTTGCAAACCCTTAGTAACCTTGGTAACCCCGATGGCCTTGGTAGCCCTAGTAACCTCGCTAACCTTGGTATCTTTATACATAACATCAAACTTAATGATAACCCTAACTTTGACCATAACCCTAGCCTATACCTAAACCTCAAACTCAGACTCAACCTTAACCCAAACCCTATCCTTACATTTAACCCTAATAATAACGTTAACTGCGATGTAACAATAACTTTAACCCTATCCGTTACCCTAAACTTGATTTTGACTTTAACCTTAGCCCTAAATTGAGTCTAAACCTTTACTTCATCTCTATCACATTCATCCTAATCTTAAATCTTAATTTTTAATGTAACCATTAAGCCTCACTGGGTACTCAATATGTGATTCAAATAACATCCATATTTCCTAAGTTCCACATTGCGCCTAAGACACATAGAGAAAGACATGTACATGTGAAAATATCCTTTTATCCCTCATCAAAGGTCCCGAAAACCTGTTGAGTCCTGACGAGCATTGCTTTTACAAAAATAAAGTGGTTTCATGACCAAGAATCAGGGATAGCTATGAAATTCACTATATAACTAACAGTATCTTTTTGCCTACCACAACAGGATCAAACCGGGTGGAATTACAAGAATAAATCTACATGCCAAATTTTGTTCAAATTAACTCATCAGAATTCCTTGAAAAATCGATTTTCCATATGCCATCATCACGTAACTCTGGTTTGAACACAACAGAATACACCGTCTTGGCAAAACCGATTTGGTGTCCCAACGCCATATTTAAGCTTCCACCAAACCAGCGCAGAACGGTAGCGGTACGTGTCAGAATGTATGAAATAGTTTCCGCCGCGGTACACGAGGGAGTACTTGTAAATTCTTGTGGTGTGTGTGTTGTGTGTACCGCGTACCGCTACTGCGCTGATTTGGTGGAAGCTTTAGGATCATCGGGATGAATGAAACAGTGCGTAGGCTCATCCAATATTAAACTAATACGTACGTACTCGTATATATGAGACGAACCAAAACAGGAACTTCGACCCGCCCCCGCTCTTGCAGACGATAAAACTGAAAATTTTGGATACAAAAGATTGTTCGGTCCTACCAATTATACTATACTATACTATACGATTTTTTTCGGGCCTATCCCCGACTTTTGCAAAATGCTTCCTTTAAAACATATAAAAAGATTTAAGCGAGAAACTCTATGTATTTTTTCACATTTTCCGCTGTATCTTTTTTTCTACTTCACGGATCGGAGCAAACGATAGCCTATGCACACCTTCACGACAGACACTATCAATGGGAAAAGAGACCAAATCCCGAGATGCCCTCTGCAAGGCTGTAGCCCTGTCAATGAACGACAAGAACAACAAGAACAACGAGAGCAACGAGAACAACGAGAACAAGATTTTTGAAAAAATGCGATTTTCAAACTCTTATATATCCGGTGTTTCTTATCGTATCATCTTGAAATTTTCTACACTTCGTAAGACGGCGCGAGCGACAACGCTTACCGAATTTGAAGACTCAGGACCAACCAGGGTCCGAGCTACAGAGGTCCGAAAACCCGTACTTGTTCCGTCGTGTAAACATAGTCTTAGTCGCTTCTCACTTTTTATTTGTTCAAATTTCTTCGTTTTTCTTTGGCGTGCGGGACGCTCCCGCGTCCCTAGATGGCCCAATCTTGCAAGCTCCTTATTTCTACCTGTGTAATCCCCAATACATAAATGGAAACATAATTGTTAAAGATTGTTAGGTATGTACTCAAACCAAACCAATGTCGAGTATTGTTAAAGCACCCCCAAACCATTTTGGAATAATTTCTGGGGGATAGAGCTTTGACTAAAGACGCACTGCTAGTCAGTAAGAATATAGTGTTATGGTCGCCATAGAAACCTGCTACAAATTTCAAACACTCCAATATATATATAAATACGCAAAAATCATAATAAATCTCTTTTCTACCAAACACCGTTTTTTAGAGTATTTATAACAAAATTGAGAACACACGGCAAAGTACGCAAATCTACCAAGCGGGCCAGGCGCATTCTCTTTTTCTTTGCCGTTCCCTGGATAGACCGCCTTTTGGCGAGCTACATATTTTAGTGTCTAAAAACTAAACCAATTATCAAATTCATTTTTTGGTTCGTTTTCTTTGGTTTTTATGCTAATATTAACCTACCATAATTTTTCCGCCAAGAAAAAAAATTGTCCGGTTAGAGGGTTAAAGTTAAAGAATATGTATCTAATTACAACTGTCCTAAAATCTACGCCATATGTATGATTATAGTGTACGTACACGGAACTAAGCAAATTTAACCCGGGTAGTATAAAAATACCCAATAATAGTCGACTAAAAGACAGCCCTTAAATTCTACACGCATGTGGATATAGTAATATACGACATTGTACTTGCTCCATAGTGCCAGTCGTTCTGTGAGTTGAGTACTTTTCTACTGGATGCGGAAAAAACTTTCACTCAATCGTGAATCCAATCGGACAAAATTTCAGTCGACAGGACGACACCGACAGGTGACATGCTCATTGAGTAATTTTTGTACCATTGGGGATGCGCAAACCAGTCCCGTACACG
Organism: Microchrysa polita; assembly: GCA_949715475.1. Lineage (NCBI taxonomy): Eukaryota > Metazoa > Arthropoda > Insecta > Diptera > Stratiomyidae > Microchrysa > Microchrysa polita. Next base: position 76,654,148 of record OX454421.1, on the reverse strand, counting down.
GAACGCATCCAAGTCAAATTCTCCAAGTTGTGCTGTGCAGTGTATGCTAGCATGAATGAGAGAACGAAAAGAAGAGGAAGCTAATGAGTGAAGCTCATCTAATAGTGTAGTTACTATGTGATAAACCTAGTACATACATATGTACATAAGATTGCAAAATGTTGTGGAGACAATTTTTTTTTGTTTCTTATGTTTTTTGGGGTGCTGAGCAGGAATCTGGAGATTCCTATAGCGACATTTCGTTGCGGAACAGGGTAAAAATCGGGATAAACTCTTCATGAATATTTTAGAGAGCACATAATTGCGCGTCCAAAGAGCTGTTTTGGGCGAGAAGCTCCGCATTCGAGCTCAGCACCCCAAAAAACATAAGAAACAAGAAAAAATCTCCACCACACTTTGTAATTTGAAGTCACCTAGTAACTACACTATAATATCTGGAAATGGAGAACGAAAGCAAGTAAGTACAGAAAGGAGAAGTAAGTATCTTGAAGGGATATGATATTTATGAAATTATATTTTACGGAGATTTTGTCTGTTTACGTTTTTCTTATAAATATTTGCTAGATCTTATGCATATGCACCGTACCGTTACCTAGAGAACCATTTTATTTTTTTATTTATTTCTGCGATTACGCAACGAGTGATTATTATTCAAAAGAAAAGCTAATACGCATTTTATTATGTATTATATTCCTCCTCTTCGTTTTTCGGATGCTTGAGAATCGTTAATGAAATTCGCATTCAAAATAAATACATTTTCTAATTACTTTCGTGTGTCAAAAAAAAACATTTGAAAAAATTATATGTATTTGTGTTACTTTTTCTCCACCGCATCCCCATTTATAAATGTTACTGCACGCCACTGATAGGTCGTGATAATTTACTGAAGTACGACAATTCAACAAAAGATGGGGAAAACAAACTGATTTCACAATTTTTCTCTAGGTCAATTTGCAGATGTTTCAATTTCAATGAGTATACTCGTATTTTGCTGTTTAGCGTATAAATAATTCAATCAATCTGGAGGGTCTAATTTACTAAAATATGTGGGCAAGTGTGGTCATGTGAAGTCTTTAGAATGTTGATTATTGTGAATTTTGTTCATGTTTCATATTCTACTATGTGGAGGAGAGATCAATCGGTTGAAACCAATTTATTGAATTCCGCTAATCTGTTTGTTATAGCTTCTTGGGCTATTCAGAAGTATTTGAAAAAAGATTTCTTTTCAAAATTTTGCTCATTGCGAATTTTATATGTCTTTCAATAGTCATTCTGTTGATCGGGGTAGAGACCAATCCGGTGGGGCTTAGGCTACTGAAATCCAATTTTGCTAATTGTTATTTTTCATTGTTTCAACGAATCTACCCTCTACTGGAAAGAAACCAATAATGAAATGTTCAGAAAAGTTTGTGAAAAACAACTGTCTGGATATTTTTTTTCATTGTGCATTTTTATTTTTGAAGTTGAGACCGATTCGGCGTAGCATTCTTACCGGTATCTGCTTATCCATTCAGGAGATAAATGCAAAAGTGTGTAAAGAAGATCTGCCGCCAAGATTTTGGTCATTGTGAATTTTGTGCTTGTTTCAATTCCACTGTTCAGGGTGGAGCCCAATCCTACTTCTTACAGCGCTCCATGACGTCGCGTTTTTGCTCTGCAGTGTAGGCACGTTGCTGGTTCTGGCGGTAATGTCTCAGCCTATATCCACAGGCACCTCTATCTTGGATTGTGACATCGCTGAGACCAATGCGTTGTTGTTGCTTTCCCATTTGATACATCCCGATGGAGTTCAATGCCGTGGTGCAAATTTACTCAGATCCGCGAATTAGTTCAGGAGATATAGAAAAAAGTATTTGAAAAAAAATTTATAATTTTGCTTATTGTTAATGTTTTGCACATTTCAATAGTTTTTCTAGTTGTAGACGAATCTGGTGGAATCAATTTACTGAAATCCTGCTATTCGTTCAAGAAATACAGAAAAAAAGGTTTGGAAAAGGACTATGTCTTTATAACTTTGTTCATTGTTAATTTTTTCCGAAGTTTTCATTCGGGAAAATCTTTGAAAATCCATGTTAACACTAAAGTCTCTGAAATAGAACTCATTGTAAATGTTGCTCATTGTGAATTGCGAGGCAGGGCTATTCAAGCAAAAATCATTAAATTATTAACACCTTAACGACCACGGCTCCTACAGTAACATGACTTTTTTTTAAGTCATGGCGAAAAGCACTTCTCTTCCCAATTTTTCCGAAGTTTTTATACTTCTAATCGTATTCCCCAGAGGGACAAATACGGTGCAGCAAATTTCCTAAAATCCCCTTATCCGTTCAAATTGGACAAGGGACAGGAAAAGAGCTACCTTCAAAATTTTGCTAATCCCTTCAGTTGATTCTGCATGTTGCAGGTGTTATTCAACTATTTTAGATGAAAAAAATCCAAAGGTGGTGTAAATTTACCAAAATTACACTAAACCGTTCCAGAATGGTAGTCAAAGGATTAGAAAATCAGCTGCCTTGAACACTTTTCCCATTGTGAATTTGAAAATTCTGTTATTTTGAGTAAAGGCCAATGCAGCGACGCACGTAGCAAACTAACCGGCATTCACTTATCCGTTTAGCAGATAAATACAAATTATGTGAAAAAGAACGGTCTTCATAATTTTGTGCATGTTTTAATACTTATTCCGCTATCCGAAGAGCAGCCCAATCTGGTTTTGTATATTTACTCAAATCCGCGACTTTGTTCAGGAGATATAAACAAAAGTATTTGAAAAAAAAAAACTGTTTTCATAATTTTGCCTATTGTTACATTTTTCGCGTGTTTCTCCGGGTGTAGATCAATCCGCTGGAATCAGTGGACTGAAATGTGGCAATTCGTTCATGGAATACAAAAAGAAATAAATGAAAAACTAATTTTCAAAATTTCGTTCATAGTGAATTTTTTTTCGCGTGTTTCGATGTTATTCTGATATTCAGAATCCGCAATCAAGAAATATAAAAAAAAAATATGCGAAAAAAATTCATTGTGAATTTTCTGCTTATTTCAATGGTTATACTGTTATTCCGGCCGGAGCCTTGTGTAGACCCATCCAGTAGGGTCAACATACCAACATCCTGTAATTCGTTCAAGAAATACGTAAAGAATTATATGAAAAAAAATCGTCTTCATAATTGTGTCAATTGTGAATTTTTCGTATGTCTCAATAGTCGTGCTGTTACTTTGGGTAGAGAGACCAATCGTGTGGAGCCAGTTTACTGAAATCCGCTAATATGTTAAAGAAATACACGCAGAAATAGGCGATAAAGAACCCATTGTGATTTATTCTTCATTGTGAATTTTCTGCGCGTGTCGATGACAGAGTTCAGAAGGGTTGAAATCATTTCAAACTTGGCTCTACCATCTCCCTTGGAGTGTGATGTACATGTAACAAACTGATTACACGTGTTTCAATAGTTATTCTGCTATTCAGGTCAGAGCCTAATTTACCAAACCTAAAATTTAAGGAAATCGGCCAGCCGTTCATGAGTTATAAATGGTGTAGCTATATAGATTTGAGTTTGAGTTTTATTGTGATTATAGCAAGGAAATCAATTCAATGTCAGCAACCGCTCATTTAGAGATGCATTCGGACATAATCGCTGACGTTTGGCTCATTTTTTCCAAAATGTAAAAAAAGCGATGATTGCAGTGTATTTTGTGGTTTTAGGCGGAACTCTTTAAAATTCTCATTTTCGTTGTCTTGCCGACATCATAAGGTCTGAACAAGTGAAACAAAATACATATTTGGATTGAGACTACAGCAAGATTTATTCTTTTGAGATTCCTGGTTCAGGCCTAAATTCATTTCCTGGAATAAGCTCCTAAAATTCACCTTTTCGAATGTTGCCGTCTATCAAAAATCAAAAAAGTTTATTTTGCGTTCGGATGAACAAGAATACTGTCGTCTCGGTATGTTGCCTTCCGGCAAAACGACCTACAGCATTTTTTGTACTTCCTTGATGCCAATATCCTCCATTGCCACCCACATACTACATAGAATGTCTAATAACCTGAACAGAACATATTCCTCCATTTCCGTAAATTTTCTTACATATTTCGCCACCTGGGAAATTAAGTAATTGCAAAGCAAGACGAGTATATGCTTCCTTTTTGTAGGGTGCCTCCACTCACCCCATCGTGCCACTCCAGATGAATAAAAAATACATGATAAAATTCATAAATTATTTTCATAACCGCAAAAATCACACGCCCGGCACACCGGCGGCCGGACAACGGACGGAAGGACAAAAATCTATAGAGTTACCCTTGTACTAGACTCCTTAATATTCACACTCTGCCATCTGTTAATGCCACACAATTGCCTGGCCACACGACCATTATCTTCATTACACCCGACGACGATGACGACGACGACGACATCGTCGACGACCCGTAGAAATGAACGGGCCAAGGAAGCACCAACAACAACAATTATCGTTAGCAAGCACCTAAAATACAGTTCGGTTATCAGGAAAAACAGCCCAAACAGTAAGGATAATAGCAACAATAACAACAAAGCTACTAAGATATTACCGTGTCGCATAAAATACGTTTTGAAGATTTCCTAATCTCACGTCCTTCCATACCACCTTTCTGAATCCTCCTTCCACCCACCATAAGTTGGATAAGGACATACCACCGATTTTGGCGTTCCTTTTAGAAGCAGGTCGGTCTCTCCGAAGAAAATGCCAGTTCATTCATAACTTTAGTATCGAATAAAGCTCGAGCGGAAAAAAAGAAGGGACGTGTGATAGGGGACGATTGAGAAATGTAAGTGCTTTGGCAGACATGAAATTCGCGCTTGAGTCAGGCTCTGGTCGTGAGAGGAATCATTTCGTGGTGGAGGTGGTCATGGTTTGGGGTTTGGCACGGCCATAAATCCTCCCATCACACTGGGGGTCACATGCACCTGCCAAATATTTGGCGAGGTAGGAAGATGTTTGGCGACATAGTCAGTGGTGGTGACGGAGCGAGCTGATAAGCGCATGTCCTCGGAAACGAACGAGAGTGTGATTTGGTATGAAAATGATGGACTAATGTTTTGAATAGTACGGGAGATGAGCGCATTGTTCTGCGTGTAGTAGGAGCACGAAATTCGAATATCAGACGATTTGAATCTGACAAATGTGCTAGCTTTTAGAAACAGCGCATATTTTAATTTTATGGGTTTGTTTGTCACTGCAAACTAATAAGTTTTACTATCGCATCAGATCACTCGTCTGGGTCTGGCCATCTACGACGAGCTATTAGCTCTACCAGCGACTTTGAAGAGCACACCGTCAACCACTCCCACGTGCGATATCCGCCCGAAACCCACCCTTCCTTATTCCTTCCAGTTCAACGATATACCATACATACCACCTCGACTGGGCTGATGCTACTCCAAATCCACCTCACGAAAATTGAAATTCGAAAATTTCCAGTCCCGTCGTCTATCGTCGTCGCCAGCCTCATCCACTGCTACACATCCTGTCCAAGGTTTGAAGTTCAATATCTTCTCGTGGATTTTCTGCTCCCATCCCACACAGTCTTCCTGCTGAATCGTTGCAAGTGTTTCAACTCGACGAAAACCCAACGAACCAAAAAAGCTCATTTTCCTTCGTCAAAATTTAACCTATTTACCTATTTCGAAAGCTTTGGGTGAAAGGCGCGAGATGAAAACAGCATGAGGAGACTATGGAGGTGGATTATCCTTTTCGGAGTTTCTACCTCATAATTCGAAAAGTCGGAGTTCCCGACAATATGACGAAGTCACCACAGCGTACGGCCGAAATCGACTCGAAACACTCACGTTGAGCGAGAATTTGATATGTTTTCTCGAGAACAAAACACATTAGGCAGGCGGGGGGTATTGCGGCGAGAAGGACTTATCTCGGTGTTCGGTTCGGGTCCAACAGCAGCCTCATCAGATGATGATGATGATGTTGGCATCACAAGTCTTCAAGTTGGGTCGTCTCGCATTCATTCAGTAGAGCTTCGACCGCTGACGATTTAAGGTGTGTCACAATAGGACAAGACATCACATAACGTGCTCGGGACTCTCTTTCTCTCTGCCTGCCTGTCTGTGTACTGTGCTACATCGATTATCGGGGTCCATTCATAAAAATTAGGGAGGTGACGCTGCTGACGCGCCGCGATTGCACCGTCGTCGTTCTATACGGACATCGGGAATATTTTTATCGTGCGAAATATAGGAAATCTTATTATTACAATCACGTCGCACGTTTCAGTCAATTGGATATACGCAGAAAAATATAATTTTGTTTGCAGAAATAGATAGTGGAGACTCTTGTCACAGAGATTTGCGGGATATCATTTTTTTGGTCGCGCCTCCTAGACAAGCCACATCGCATCATTTGGCTAATATGCCGTTGAGCTTGTCTTCGTTTTTATAAGTTCGGTTGTGCGTGTCACATGTCCAGGAGCCCTTTTTGAGTGTCTCCTGGCCGGATAGCGAGCCGGTTCCTTTTTACGGATCGTGGAAGAAAACTATTTTTTTTGTGTGTGTCACTCGGAAAGCTTGCTGTTGTTTTTCGGTCGGTTCGATACAGTGTACGCGAGATTTTCGTGAAGTGTGCTTTTTAGTGGACTAATTGAGACATTTTTTAAATTTATTCACCGAAAATGTTTTCGATGTGCTCGAAGCCGAGACCAAAAACGCCGCCAAATATTGTACAGCAACAGCAACTGGGTAAGTCAACTCAAAATCATTGGTCTCAATCCTGGATAGATTAGTTAGAAAGTGATTGGTTGGGTATGAGTGCTGGTATTTAGAGGGATGAATGATTATGCCAAATCGTTGAGATGGAGACGGGCAGTTAACTCATTTTCTATAGTGTAAGAGAGATCATACATCGTGCAGCAGCAATCGAGTATTAAAATTAAATCTCGCCGAGAGTATATCTCTTCATTTTACCCCTTTTCCCCGGAGTTTCGCATAAAAATTTCCCCGACTGCATGAGGATGCAATCATGACCTTGACCTGGTTACAGCTTCGGTATAGTTTAATGCTCTCTCATAACACATTTTACGGGGAGCTGTCATCGACGTTCATCAATTTGTCAAGTTAAGCTTTGCGAATTATTACTCAGAGATTTATTTTTTAAGCTCGCTGAAGCATTTTCTTTTTCAATTTATGCAATAATCTTCTACATATCTATCTATATCTATATTATTTTTATTTATTATTATTGTTATTATATATTTTATATTTGTGTTTCTTGAACGTATCAGTGGATTTGAGTAAATTTGCGCCACGTTATTGGTTCCTGCTGCAAGTAGCAGAACAACTATTGAGAAATATTAACCCATTTCTTCCCAGCGTTGCGTATACGCAACACAAAGTTTGACCTCTGTAAAAACCACCAAATTTAGGTTGAAATGGAAAAGAAATCATGTAATTTTTAATGGACATTTCTTGGCTCTATTTCTGCATATTTGTTATATCAAATCAGCCATTGGGTCCTTAAGGATATAAGAGAAAGTAATACCATGTTTTTCAGGACATTTTTTATCATAATTTTAAAAATATTAAAATATCTTAAAATCAATATCCAAACACATTTTCTAGGCGAAAAACAATTGCTAATTAATTAATTTAACTTGGTTTTCGAAAAAGATTGGTCCTTGCTGCAGGAGCATGTGTTAAACATAGTTGATGCGTTCACGCAACGTTGGGATTTTCCCGGTACAGTAACTCTGGGGCAAACGCCTAAGGAGCAAAGCATTTTCTTGCTATGTAACGCAGGTTTCGCATCAGCAATATCTTAAAATGAGTCCTAAATACCTCACTTTTTACGAGACACATGTGACTCATGGTATTCATATCCAGTACTCTTTTATGAGTCACATGTGTCTCATTGAAGAAAGGAAAATGATAAAAGAAGTTGCGGGACAATGACAGCTAGATACTTGTCAGTTGTTCTAAAGTAATTTTCCAAATACATATTTCATGATGGTGTCGAGATATCCAAATATGTTACAAGGATTTCTACAGTGGGTAAAGGGAGCCTTTGTAGTGAATGTATATGTACCCTGAAAAGTCTATGAAATTATTGATACAGTTTTCACTCCACGGTACGGTCTGAAGTCAACAAGTATGGGATCAGAAACCTTTTCCATTTAAGGACAGTTTTGTTAGAAAAGAGCTACTAACTAAATGTGTCATAAACTTTTCTGTAGTAAATTTTTCTTTTGCTCTAGACGCAACAACATATTTATTTCTAGCCAAGTTATTATTTACTTTTGTCACAAGGAATTGTGAAACAATCCGGAATCGCTAAAAGGTTGTAAGACAAACTTCCCAGCGATAATTGTGGCTAGCAGTCTACATGTTGAGCAGTTCCCCTCTATGTATTTTGGCTGTTGACTTAAAAACCTAAATTGTAATATGCCTGTTCATATCTGAAATAGAAAATAACAAAAACAAGGGAAGTCCGGGACAAAGTTACTATGAATTACCACCTGGCGCTAACGGCAAAGTACGGCCGACCCCCATTATATTACAAATGGCCAGTTAAATTTCAGATGTAACCAAGCAAAATATGGCAGATCTATCTTCAATTCAATATAATGTAAGGTTTTCAGAAAATAGTGTGCCTCTTATCTATACAATATGACCAACTACTAGAAAAAACCGAAAAACCCGCCCAAAATGTTGCAAGAAAATGTCATCTGTATCGCTGTAGTGAGTGTTTCAGGATTTTATCACTAAATTTATTATTCGCCATATAAATCAACAATTTTTTGCAACACAGAAGCTTAAAATTTAAATTTTGGTTTAATTTTTTTTTACCCAAAAACTCCCAACGTTGCGTCAACACAACATCACGTTGGGAGCCACTGGTAACACTTACTGAAATTTTTAAAAAATTTTTTTCTTAATTGTATTGTAATTGATTGGAATTTACCAAAAAAACTTTGTAGTTTTAGTGTATTTCTATCCTTGGGAAGAAATGGGTTAAAATTCACAATGAGCACAATTATGAAGTCAGTTCTTTTTCACATACTTGTTTCTGCATTTTTTGAACGAATCGCCGCATTTCAATAAGATTACCCTAACGGATTGGTCTATGGCTCTACGGTCTAAGACTCTAGTCGGAATAGCAGTGTAACCATTCAAATATGCCGAAAATTCACAATAACCAACAATTGACAATGTTTTTTTTTTTGCATATTTTGTCTATATTTCTTGAACGTCTTAGTGGATTTCTTCCTACCGAATTCGTCACATTTCTGAACATAATAATAATATTGAAAAATTCAAAAAACTTACAATAAGCAAAGTTGTAAATATTTTCCATTTTTGTAATGATGACACTCTGGAAGACGAGGGATTGGTGAGGCCGTGTAGGCCTGGTCAACCTAAGTTAAAAAAAAACCCTCTATGGAAACCCACGGCGATGCGTGCTCGCAGACCAGCTCATCTACTGGGAGTAACGAGGTGGGTTTGGTGCGAGCTGTCAGCTTCCATCACCATAGACAATAGAATATTCACGTATCCTGCCCGAGAATTCAAAAACATAAAACTTTCCTTAAGCGCGAAAACATAATGATGACGCCTACGCGTTAAACTTCCGAAAATTCAACAAAAAGGTAAAAGTCCCGTGAAGGGACTTGGGCTGCATCAGCCAGACAAAATACGCAAAAAGCGGCACAAAGACCGTATAATATATAAAAAGGGGAAACCGTCCAATCGGGGCATATTCTTTATTTATTTATTTATTTATTTGAAAAATGTTCAACAGAGCTTATAGGCCCCAATTATGGAACAATATTCGAAAATATATTAAGAAATTAACAATTAAAGATTGAATAATTGGAATTAGAATAAAAAAAAATGAAAGAAAAAGGAGAACCAACTATTAAAAAAAAAATTATGATTAAAGAAAAAATTAACAAATAAATGTAAGTGTGAAGAAAAAAAAAAAAAACTAAGAACGTGATTCCCTTTCAAAAACAATGTTCCTAACTGCAACCTTGAATAAATATAGCGACGAGGGAAAAGGACCCCTTGTTCCCTCCAGGTCACTTGAGCCTCTCGGTGTTAATCGGCTCTATAGGGGCATCAGATGGTGTGGGCCCGCGGTTCTTCACCCTCCCAACCTTGGGATCCTGGCCCGCTATTTATATTGGGATCCCCCAAAGAGAAGTCAAATGTTAACAGTTTCACATCATGAGGGAGAGGGGAAGAGAGGAATTCTTTTTAGCCGTGCATGTTTGATAATTCAGTGATTTAAACCAGTTCTTAGCAAATGACAAGAGATCCTGAACGTCGCCTTAACAATTTTTGTTTATGGGTTGTAACAACGAAATTATTCGCGCACGCTTTATTATTCCTATCAACCTGATACGAGTGAGCAAAAATTCTAGTACGTAGCAATAGTGTGATGTTCGTATTACCCATACAAAAAAAGAAAATAAATCTCTCGCAATTCCTAAGCTTAACGTTAAATTTATGTAGTATTCATGATAATGCTTATATGACGTACCTATGTTTATGATATACATTTTTTTTTATATTTTATAACAAAAAAAGTATTAATTCAAATCCTTTTTTTTTGTACACAATTCTCAAACATTATTATTCGTATCCATTTGTTGGAAAAATTATTGTAGATACAAAAAAAAACTTGCGCGAAAAATTCACTGTTTTTTATGCTACTTCTCATTTTATTTAACGATTTTTTTTTGTTTTTATATTCTTTCATTGTATATAGCATTCAAAAACTATACATACCATATTTTTTCATAAACAATCCAGTATCAATCCACAACTCTACTCTTACGATTATTATCATTTAGTTTTCCTTTTCTTTTTTTTATAAATTCAATACACCCAATTGCATACACCAACCAATGCTGAAATCCTTTCGTGAGAATATTGGAACTGTATTAATTTCACTAGAAGGGGATCACTCTGTGATATAAACGAAGCCATTGGAAACATTTCTATGCGACACAGCTATACGTATGGGCACTTTTCCCTCAAACCCAACTTTCACTTCAGCAAAACTCATGAAATTCAATACCACTACTAAACGTGAATCAAAAATTATCTATAATCCAAATTATCAGAAATTTTCACGAAACAGGATCACAAAAAAAACGCGCCATCTCACAAAGGTCGTAAAATACACCCGCTATGTACAAATATCTTACCTGATTCCACTCGTTTAACCCTTCTGTCGGCACAAAGGTCTGGCCAGACCTTTGGCACTATATTTTGGTCATAAAAGTATAGAAGATGAAATCGCAGTGACTTCATATTTCGTGATATCCTAGAATAATATGTTTAGAAGCATTTTGCAAAAATTTGAAAAAATCGGCTGATGTTTTGAGTATTTTTTTGATGATTTTCAATTTATAGTGCTTTTTGATACCCAATAGGTCTGGCCAGACCTACAGTTTTTCCCTCCATTCTTCTCTTGAGGTAAAAGGTGCAAATATGAAATTCTTAAAATTCTCCTATTTATGATGTAAGATTGTCATTAAAATTCAATTTGTACTATAAACGATAAAAATTTCTGAGATTTTTCTTTGAAAAGCCGTGAAGCTCAGGAAATAAGTATGCCTAATTTCATCACGTTATGTAACATCACCTAATCAACTGAGATTTGATTCAAGGAAATGCAAACCAGTTTTTTTCCTTTGTAATAGTTAGGACTAAGGCCCGTATTTATGAACATTCCTTAACTTAAGGAGACTTTTTTGTCTGCTTTGACCAGGGTTGTGCTTTGTTCCTGAGTCACCGCCGCTATGCGAAAGTCCACAGGTCAAGGAGACCTTGGGTCAAGGATGCCGAAATTCAATAAACTAAATGTCATTCCCATACTTTTCCATAGAAAAAAAGTCTCCTTAAGTTAAGGAATGTTCATAAATACGGGCCTAAGTATGAGAGACTTACGAACGTCTTTCTAACTAGATTTTATCAAGAAATTTACGAAAAATTTAGAATGAAATGATTTTCGTGCTTGAAAATCCCTATTTCTTTCCACCTACTTCCGTAAATCTGCAGACTAATATCGAGGTAAAATCTACTAACAAAGCGTCAAATATTTGCCCAAAGATATTGATATTGAAAAATGCGAACAAGATTTCTACTAGATATATGCCATGAAAATAGAGAAGCAAGAAAATATGAAAATAAGGGAAAAACATGTTTATAATAATACCACCTCAAAATGTGTCCACTTAAAAACGTTGCTAGTGTATCCATAAAAATGATTTTAATACTTTTATTATTTAAAAATGGCAGTAAGGAATTGGTAGAATGATTCTACCGATAAAAATTTCACCTTTTCTAAAAAAATAAAAAAAATTTATCAGTAGGTCCAGCCAGACCTATTGGGTATATAATATGCATATTGTAGTAGGTGCCGACAGAAGGGTTAAAACTAAAACTCCATTTTAGCGACCTTATGACCTTACATACCTTACCCTGATTGCAGACTTTTACGACCAACCCTTTTGCAAACCTTTACGCGAACGACGACCGCGGCACAACCTGAAAAGCCAATTGCACAATCTCAAAATAGGCGCTGCCTGATGCCGTGCGGGATGCGGACCCAGAAATTGGAAAATTATTATCCCCACAGCACATAGCACACACGATGATTTCACGGCACAATTCATCATTACCGACTACCATTCTCGTCTTTTGCGCAATATAAAACGACGCGAAACACTGGGGCATTCGGTGGGTAAGTGGCAGAGTTGTCACTCTATCTCTGAGTTGCCGGTGCGTGGGTTCGAATCCCACTGTGACCCATGGATTTTTGTGTTGCCCATAAAATGCTCCTACGGCAGCCGGTTCTTCAATGTAAATCGTCCCGGAGCTACCCGTTGTTAAAACGGCCAAGATCTGCTAAGACCCCCTTCGATTCAAGAGAGAAAAAAAATCTCTTAAATCGGTACAACAACAACAACGCGAAACACTGATGGACTGCTTCAAGGATATCCGAGGTCTCCACAAAATTCTTTTTTTTTCTGGTCACCAGGGAAAGTTACACCGCAATTGATTCGATTGTTGGGTCATATTCACACGTATTGAAACTCAGATAAATATACATATTACAAATTCAAATAATTCAAATAATTTATTTAACCTTAAATAGATGAGTTTAGAATAATCCAATACATTTTTATCTAATTAAGTGATCGAGAATACGCTCTTACAACTTGACTAAATTCGTGTAGTATAAACAAAATTGTGCACAGAATTATGAAGCTTCACAAATTAAGAAATAAGTAAGAGGAAAATGGTCTAAAAACCTCTTATGCATATGTATGTATATAAATTAAAACTTAGAACTAACTTAAAAACAAAAGATTAAAACCATTCTAATCAGAGATTCTTAGATCATAGGCTAACTAAGCTCATTAAGGAGGAGATTGGTGGCTCTAGCGCATGATAATTTAAAGTCAATGATGTTATGAGTTTTTTTTTGTGTAGATATGTGGAATCTTACAGATAGAGTGTAATCTCGCAGTTCGAAACCATCGTGGAACGTTAAGAATAATTTTTAAAATATTGTTTTGTTTGATTTGAATGTTCCTTAAATGAGATGGCGCACACGAACCCCAAGCCGCGGATCCGTAATGCAGGTTTGGTTGGAAAATGCTTTTATATATTAAAAGTTTGTTTTTTAATGGCAATGGCGATTTGCGGTTTATAAGTGGGTACAACGATTTGATTAATCCATCAGCCTTTGTCTGTATTTTGTTTAAAAGTCATTTTTTGTCTAGAAGTATGCCGAGGTACTTTATATCTAGATCATTCCAATTTATTTCATTACTACCAAGGTGTAACGGTTGGGTTGTTAAAAGTTCTTCTTTTCGCTTTCTAGTAAAAAAGATGGCTTCTCTCTTTGATGAATTTGCTTTAATTCTCCATTTATTGAAATAATTTACTAGAAGCTCAAATCCGTTCGATAGATTTACTGAGATTTGATCCGGAAATTCATTGCTACTTAATATAGCTGTATCGTCCGCAAACAGACAGATTTCACAATTGGCTGGAGTGGGTATGATGTTGTAGAGTACAGGACTCAGTGCTGAACCTTGTGGAACTCCAGCAGGAAGTGTGAATGGCGTGGACTTTGTCCCATTAATAGATACCTGGAATGTTGGGTTAGATACGAAATCTTGAAATTTTTTCGTCAAATAAAGCGGAAAATTGTAATTAAACATCTTATAAATGAGACCGTGTCGTGCCAGACACTATCAAATGCCTTTTCTGTATCCCGGGAACACTAACCTTAATTTTAGGCGCTTGTTACTAACCATGAGTCATTTTGACTCACTATGAGATTTTCGTTACATAAAATGAGAGAGTGTGAATAAAAATCATAGACAGCAAAGGAAAACAATTAAGAATAATTTAATTCATAGAAAATTCTTTATTAACCAAAAATAAAAATAAGAAATCATTGATTTTCACAGCCATAAATAAGAGCTCTGTGATTTTAACAGCCTCAACAAATGAATGATCATAATGCTATAATTTTACGATTCCGATTGATTGCTCTGGAAACATAATATTTTTGTATGTTCACCGCATACAGGAACACTGCATTTAGCACCAAATGTGTTTGTCTTCCTTCTTATTTTGTAATTGCAGGATCGACAGTAAGCAAATCTGACTCACTGGCTTACAGGAAAACACTTATATCTACTAACCACGGAAACGAAATCGACCAGTCACAATGAAATTCGGTACAAAACTAGTTTCTCGAGGAATACATAAGTAGCGCAACGCGGTGTGCGTACGGCCCTTTCAAGAGCAAGTGAAAAACTTTCATATGTGAGTCAAAATGACTCACATTAGTGTTCCCGGGATATCCAACGTAAGCATACCTATCGATTGTTGGACCTCGACAATTGGACAATTGTTTTGATTCAAGAAATTTGCTGAGTTGTGCAATGATTGCTTCTGAATCCAAATTGTTCTTGGGGTAATATATTATTTTCGTTTAGTATTTTTACAATTTCATTTTTCAAAAGACGTTCAAAAATTGTCCCGACAATACTTAGAAGGCTAATAGGTCTGTAACTACTAATTGAAGTTTTGGGTTTGTTGGGTTTGGAGATACAGATGACGGTGGCGTTTTTCCAGGCTTTGGGAAAATATGAGTATTTGACACAAGCGTTAAATATTTTGCACAAATAGATGGCTGCATTTTTGTGCATATTTTTGAGAAAGCTCATAGGGATAGATTCCTCGCCTGGGGCTTTGTTTGTTTTACAATTATTAATGATTTGCTTTATTGACGACAGCGGGAAAAACGGAATGTAATAATTACTTTAATTGTTAATTTGTGTGATAGACTCGTTGACGGAGTTTAGAGTGTCAGCATCTCCTAAATTATTTGTTATTAGATGTTGATTATGAAAATATTTTCCAAAAGCTTCACATTTTTCCATGTTTGTTAGTAATGTGGTACCTCCTTCACTGATCGGAGGAATATTGCAATGTTTTTTTTTTAAGAAATTTGGTCACTTTCCAGAAGGCTTTTTGGTCGTTATTTAACGACTTTACTTTCTCATTTCAGTGGCGGTTTCTCAACTCAAATATAGCGATGTCTGTTTTTTTTTTCAGACTAGTTACCATTTGCTTGTAGGTAATTTGCCTTGAACGCTGCCACTGCCTGCGGAAGTGATCACGTGAGGTGATCAGCTGATTGATGCAAGGACTGAGTTTTATTTGATTTGATATTGACCGTGAATTGTGCCGAATGGGGATTGACTCTTCAGCCGCTTCCCATCAAATTGTGTTAAATTTTAACAAGATCAATATCATCTTTAGAAGCAATGTTTATATTTCCACTATTAATATTGGTTAATAGACCTGTTATTTGGTTAAAACGAGTCCAATTCGCCTTGTGGTACAATCATACTTTCTGAGGTTCAATTTGTATAGGTTCATCATTAATTTTGAATATAACCGGCAAATGGTCGGACGATAGATCAATAAGTGTGATTAGAGGTGAAATAAACTGAGTGCAGTTAGATAAAATAATCTTAAGCGTAGATGGGCGGCCTCATCTTGACTTCGGATAGTAAGTAGAAGTTGGGGGAAACAAAATATCAAAACTACTAGTAGATACCTTATGTTGCAAAAGCTTGCCCCAATGATTGGTCTTGATAAAATCCCAATGAGTATGGCGTGAATTGAAATCTCCTGCAATGAGAACATCACCTTGTAGTCTATGAAATAAATTTAAATCATTAGCGAACTGTTGATCTTTAGTTGAATTAGCATTACCCCCGGGAAATATGTACCAACAATGGTAAAGCTATTCTTACGGATCTACACTGATGGTTTCCAAGATAGAAGTGTTCCATTTTTTATTCAATCGATGTGATATGATTTTATGTATTGCTTATCGCAACACCTGTAGTAGTCTGGCTGGTCTAGCGGTTAGTGCGCGCACCTTCGGTGTACAGGGTCATGAGTTTGAATTTCACCGTGTTTTATGGTGTTTTTCGTACTCACGAGCTTGTGACGGACTATGATCTCACTCAGATGTTAAACGAGTACCTTTCCATTTATGGGGATAAATAACACTGCTGAGCGTGATGCTCAACAAAAAGCAGATAAGATCTTGGAAATAGGATGTTACTAACACATTCTGCGGCCTTAGTCCAATGCTGGATTGTCGCGCCTGCTATTTTTTTACTTTTATCGCAACACCACCGCCTCTATTATTTATTCTATCGACTCGAAAAATATAAATAAATATATTTTTTTCCACGATTTCACGCGATCTTGAGCGGCAGCAAAGACGACGATCCCGCTCGACTCCACGACACACTCTCTACGACCGACTCCGACTACTGTCTGACTCTTCTCGTCTCGACCACTTTTAGAAAAAGAAAATATCTCGACCAATCAGCAGTCGGCACGACGCGACGCATCATCCGATCCGCTAACTGTACCTTCCAGTTCTCAGACCAATATTGCCTCCAGATTCGTCGCTGTTGCTGCGTAGCGATGAAAATCTACAGTGGTACAAAACCTTTTTTTTTTTTTTGGTTGGCGGGCCAAACTAAATTTGCATGACAACAAATGTGGGAGCAATTGATCCGAGCACTGGAAGGTTGCGCAAGGAACGTGCGTCGCGTTCGTGCCTCATTACATTTTCGCATATTTCCCCTTGTTTTTCTTGAACGAATTGCCACCGGATTATTCTACACCCACAATAACTATTGAAATATGCGAACAATTCACAATGAGGCAAATAATAAAAAAAAAGTAATTTTTTACTTTTGTTAATAGGTATCTCCTGAACAAAGTAGCGGATTTCAGTAAATTTGCATCACCGGCTGGACTACACGTTTGAAAACGGATTAAGTATTCAAACATGCACAAAATTCACAATGAGAAAAAAATGTGAAGACAGTTCTTTTCCGCATAATTTGTACCGGACATACACATGCCGCTTTGGTCTCTCCTCAAAATAACAGAATTAGAAAATTCACAAGGGGAAAAATGCGCATACTTTGGCCTCCTTTTCGGAACGGTTTAGTACCTATATTTTGGTAAATTTACACTACCTAATAGCTACGTAAGCTTGCAATAAATTGAAAATTGAAGGCAACTATTTTGCCTAAAAGTATCTCCTTAGGAAATAAGTTAATTTCAAAAAATTTGCCCGACCATATTGTCTTCTACTCCAAAACACCAAAATAACTATTGAAATATGCATAAAATTCAAAATGATGCTTTTTCAATTTTTCTTAAGGATTAAGTATTTTTTTAAATTTTCCTCTGGATTTTTCTTCGCCTGAAATAGCTGAATAACTATACTCAAACATGCAGAATCACATGAAGGGATGGGCAAAATTTAGAAGGCAGCTATTTTAGCTTTTAGTATAGCTTTAGTATAGAAAGTATAGAAACGTCGGTCAAATTTGGAAGAACATTTTGATAAAAGTGATTGTCCCATTTATTTTTACTAATTTCTTTTTTAATAAAACAAAGTCATGTTACTGTAGTAACTGTGGTCATTAAGGGGTTAATGCCAGCCTCATTAGTGAAACTTCTTGGGCGACATGTACTGGTCTTCCCTCCGATCACCTCCCAATCATTGTCAGAATTGACAAGCCAGCTGACCTGACCAAGTCAGAGAAGCGAACGTTGGTCAATCACAAAAAAAGCCGATTGGCAAGGTTTCAAAACATTTACCTCGGCGAAGTTCATCGAGCTACCCCATCCCACCAATGTACATAAGGCCCGACGGAATATCAGGAACGTCAATGCCGAAGTAGCGGCCCGTACGTATCACAAAGGTTTGAATAAATTTCTCTGCAAGTGCCGCAATGTTAGCCGATGAACGAGATAACATCAAACGTTATCACCGGTGAGCCCAGAATTCAGAAGCTTAATATCGAAATTGGACGACACGTTAAAGACTTCCGGAAGGCGAAATGGAACGAGCACCTCAAGTACTGTAACCTTAATGAAGGTGCCAGCAAGTTGTGGTCTACCGTTCGTGCTCTTTCCAACCTCACAAAAGATAAGGGCAACATAGCCCTTCGGCAAGAAAGAAACCATTAATCCCCTTCACTGCGCTAGTCAGTTCAATAAGCAATTTATTGAACATCCCAAGTCTGATGGGCTGAAGTACAAAATTAGAAGACGGATTCGCAGCCGAATTGTTGACTGACGCTGTGCCATTATACACTGCGGACCAGCTTAAGAAAGTTATTGAAAATGATAAAAACTATAAGGCATTCGGACCTCGTGGTAAAACATCTCTACCTTTCAGCTATTGAGTACCTCATAGCCGTTTTTAGCTTGTCGATCTCCACGCTTGCCATCCCTGATATCAGGAAAATATGACGAATAGTTCCATGTCTCAAGCCTGGGAAAAGCGCTAAGCTCGGTACATCTTATAGACCGATAACCATACTGTCACCTGTCGCAAAGACGCTGGAACTCATGCTAAACTAGAGCCTCATCAGAATGGCTTCAGAAATATGAATAGTACACCTACTGCCCTAGACGTGATCACTACACGTGTCAGAGATAGGCTTAACCAACGTACCCCGTGCCATAGTACCATCTTGGTGGCAATATACCTATCACTCTATGCTTTTGACTTATCTCTTAAATATTCCTGCACAAGAAATTCGTTAGATTGCTAACTAACTACAACATGGACCATGGTACAATAGACCACCGGCCGCCGTGCCTTGGGCAACTCTGTTGCTCCTTCTACACATCTAATCTGTAATCTTATCTACATAAGGAGACACATTTGATGCCACTACGTGACCACAATCGACTACATTCAAAAAATTACTTGTTGGTTGCTATCGAAAGGATTATCCCAATCGTGATCTCATGGACCGAATTCCTCCGCCACGTCACATCAAACGTGGTCTACGAGACCTTGAGAGATAGGCCCAGGGATACAAATGGGATCGTTTCGATGAAAAAGCATACCGGTTCCCATTGCAATGATTCACACCGACGAAGTGAGCTGGGCTATTGCCAGTTTAGGTACGAATAGAGTCCTCTCAGCGCTCCAACCCTCAATTTCGCCTGAGGAGATTAGGTTCCCGAGAGCCAACACCCAGAGTGACTTTGGCCAAACTTCAGTCAGGTTTCTGCTCACGCTCCTCATGATGTAGGTCATTTGTTTGAATGCCCATCTGCGCCCACTGAGCTTACGCCTCTATCACTGTGGGAAAACCCTACGACAGCAGCCACGTTCCTGTATCTGGAGACCACGGACTAGAACGATGACCAACCATAAATCGAATCCAAATAAATGCACAGTGGCTCACACCTTTTCGTACTACTTCAAGAAGAAGAAGAAAAAAAAAGAACTTCTCCAAAAGATTGTCGCTTTCAATTGGCTAGAAAGGCACGAAGACGCCTTCAAGCGTTTCGAAGATGCTCTGAAACTGGACCTAGTTGGCAGCAGATGCGTCTAGTTATGGAATGAGTGCTGTCAAAATGCATCAAATGTCTGACCAAACCAAACGCCCTATTATGCAAGGCCGAGAAAAATTACCCCCAGATAGAGCACAAAGCACTTGCATTAAAATTTGTTATTCAAAAATTTCAATTTGACCTCCAGACAAGTCACGAGACTAAACATGACACCCCAATGTACACTGCTAACTGTAAAATGCGTGAGCACTAAGAGCTTAGCAGCATACGCTGATTTCTTATCGCATTTGATCGCAAACCACGAGAAAATGGTAGAAAAGCTCGTTATTGCGACGGCGGGAGCCCAGCAGAGAACAGATTTCTTGACCAATGTTTCTCCATTCAAACAGCTAAAACTCTCACTATTACAATCAAGGCTTTTGAAGGATGAGACGAGCAAATGCCCAGTAATGTTCCGTATTCGTTCTTATGTGCAGATGGGATGGCCCTTTAAGGAAAAACGCATTACGGACGATCTATTCGCCAAATTTTTCAAAATGCGGGAGTCTCTCCTGTGTTTTCAAGATTGCCTCTTCAACGGCGATAGAATCGTTTTTCCGCAGAACTCCGGCAACGCAGCTCCACGACACGGCTGAAACCTGAAGATTCAACAGTGCCAACATGTGCTATAAACACCATCCTAGAAGCTGGACTAAAAAAAAAACTGAAAATGAAAGGGAACGCGGATCAAATTCTACGAAAATCTTGATACGCTACCGATGTACCTTCACATGCTTTTGACATGTAATCCTCGTTTCCCATAATGACCGGGCGACAAATGAAGATAAAGCTCAACCTTTCGCTACCCAGCACTACTAAGCACACATTACGGAGCGAAGCAATGGAACAGGAATTCAAGATTGACCACGGGGCAAAGTGGAAAGAGTTCCAGCCAAAAGACAAAGTATTCGTCTTCGCTGGCATCGAGTGGAAATGTACCCCAGGAATAGTTGTCGAGCGCGCTGGCTCAGTCAACTACATAGTCGTAACACCACTCGGAGCGCAGAAAAAAAAGTTCCATGCTAACTAGATGACACTCCGTTACACATACATGATGATGACCGCGGAAGCGACTCGTTGATGGATAACTTTGTGCTATCAAACGTCACTCCATTGAATTCGCCGATGAAGACGAACATTACGAGGATGCCCTACAGCATGGTGACCAGACTCCCGAAGTCCTAAAAATGTACACATCATACTTGCGGAATTGGGTTTTCCAGTAAATCATCAGCCATACTTCCAGGTTCCAGGTCCGATGTCTACAACGTAACAATGTTGCCAAATTTGCTGATGCGCGACAGACAGAGAGAGAGATCAGAGCGCAGCGTGGGGCGAGGTACAGGATCTGAGTGTAGGTATGGACGAGCCAGAGGTCTTAATCCTACGAATTGCCTTCCATAGGCTCACCGCTTGCTGAGCTCGCCTTATCCTATTTCCCAGCAGCGCTACGTATCAAAAATGTTGGCGAATTCTGAAAGCGCGACAGACAGCGAGGTCTGATCGGAGCGAAGGGCCAGCTATACGATATGAGTAATCCTAAGGACGAGCCAAAGGTCTAAATCTTACCAACAATTGCCTTCTATTGGATCACAGTTCGCTTCGGTTGCACCTGGCCGTATCTACTTCCTACTAGCGCTGGTCGCAAGGATGTTAGCGAATTATAAAAAGCGCGACAGACAGAGTTTTGAGCGAAGCCAAGGGCGAGCCACAGGATCTGAGTAAATATATTGACCTGCGCTTGCACTTCGTCTTATCCTACTTCGCAACAGCACTACGTCGCAAAAATGTTCGCGAATTCAATAACGCGGAACAAACAGTGCGAGGTCTGTGCGGAGCGAAGGGCGAGGCGCACTATTAACGTAAGCCTAAGGACGAGCCAGAGGTCTAAATCTTATCTTAACCTGGTTGCAATATTTCTGGAGCAGAGTATCTTCCACCAATCGATCTTCTTATCAACCAACTGACAGTACGTAGTGCAGTCAGGCTCAAAGAATTAAGCTGCTGGAGTGCTATAGGCCATACGATCACAGCAATATTCTAAGCCAGCTTCCACAAGGCGTACACACGTACGTTTTGACGGATCTCAAAGTGTCCAAACTAAGCTTTGGGAAGAACTTTGATGCCAAATTCCCAACTAGAGGTGAGTGGAAAGAGAGTGAGGTGGTCAAGGATTTTGACATCACCGACGCGTCTAAAATGGGCGTGGGTGCCGAAATTTTCTGCAGATCACTAAATATCTCTGAATATTACCGTCTTCCTGCCAGCGTTTTTCTAGTCGAAATGCTTGCAATCATGAAGGCCTGTCATGCACTATGAGGAACATACAAACCAACCAGAGTATCGCCATCTGTTCAGATAGTCAGGCTGCTATCAAGGCATTGCAATCGGTGAAGACGACCTCCGAGCTTGTTGAAGTATGTGAGAAAGCGTTAACCAGCCTTGGCACATGACAAAGAATCACCCTAGTCTGGGTACCCGCACACAGGAACATAGAGGGTAACGAGTTGGCTGACGAGGTAGCCAAAATGGGTACCACTCTTGACAGCTCTCATGCGGAGCGTGTTTGCGTCCCGATGGCAGCTGTTAGGAGTACGATCTCCACCCACCATACATAATTCCAACTGGCGAAATCTGAGGACTTGCGTTATATCAAGTAAGATGTGGCCCTCCTACGACTGGAAAAGAACGTCTGAATAAACCCCCTAGAGATATCGCTAAGCTTACTGCTGTTATTTTGGAGGACTAGCCAATTTGGCTGCACGCTGCCAGGCTGGGACGCTCGGTAGGGCTTTTCTAGGAAGCTTGGAGGATCCAGGTAATGTGAAAGTAGGGGAGCTGCTGTACTTTCTAAATAACATAGGCTGAATCAAGGCACCTCCCGACTCCTTAATTCATAACCTAACCTTCATTCTTCTTCTTGTAGCGGTGCAGAAAGGTGTGAAACCTCTGTGCATCTATGTGGGTACGATTTTTGGTTCGTCAATGTTTGTGTCCGTGAGGTCTAAGGACAAAAACATAGCTGCTGCGATAGGGTTTTCCCACAGTGATATAGCGGTAAGATCAGTGGGCGCAGCGGGGCATTGAAACAAATGGCCCACATCATGAGGAGTACCATTGCAGTTTGGACAGATGTTTTGGATGTCCGGGTTTATGCGAGAAAGGTACGAATTAAGGTGTGAACAAAAGCCCGACCGAAGTTGAGCTAGTGTTACTCTGGTGGCTCTCGGGAGCCTAATCTCCTCAGGCGAAATTGGTGGTGGGCGCTCTGAGAGGACTCTATTCGCACCTAAACTCGCGATAGACCGATTCACTTCTTCAGTGTGGATCGCTGCAATGGCGGCTCGGTATGTAACTTCATCGTAAGGGTCCCGTTTGTATCCCTGAACCTCTCTCTCAAGGTCTCGTAAACCACGCCTGACATGTCGTGGTGGAGGAATTCGGTCCATGAGATGATTATTGGGATGATCCTCACGGTAGCAACCAACAAGATACTGTTTAGAGAGTAGGAGATTGTGATCACGTATTGGCATCAATTTTGTCTCATGATGTAAGTGATCCTGGGCAGACATCAGAAGGCAACCTGTCGCGATGCGTAGAGCGGCATTTTGGCAGACCTGAACTTTGGACCAGTTTGTGTCACATAGACTATGTGTCCAAACTGGGGCTGCATAATCAGCGGCCGCTCGACCCACTGCTTTATAAGTAGCTAGCATGGTTTCTTTATCTTTGCCCCAGGTGCTACCAGCTAGAGCTTTTAGGATGTTGTTCCTACTGCGCATTTTTTCACAGACTGAAGCTGCATGATTCGCAGACGTCATCATGTTCTCTAGGTGAAGCCCGAGAATTTTGGGGTTTTTAACAGTAGGAACAGAATTGTTGCCAATACGTATATCCATCTGATGTCCTCCCACCAAGTGGTTAGAAAAGTCGCAGAGGATTTGGACGCAGAGATGGTGAGGTTTCGGCTTTGGAAAAATGCCTGTAATCGCCCTAGATAGCGATTAATTCGGAGGCGCATTTCATCCTTATCATTCCCTGTGGCGAGTACGGTGCAATCGTCAGCATAGGAAATCACCTCGATTCCTTCAGGTGGTGTGGGAAGGCCGGACATGTAGATGTTGAACAGAGTGGGGGAGAGTACCCCTCCCTGTGGAACACCTAATTTGATTTTCCTAAGCTTAGAACGTTTGCCTCGAAACTCGGCGAAGGAGTGCCGACCAGCTAGATAATTGGCAATCCAACGGATCTCTTGTGCAGGAAGATGCATATTCAACAGGTTTGCTAAGAGCATTGAATGATTGACCTTATGGAATGCACTTGATAGGTCTATTGCCACCAGAATAGTTCTGTGACAACGACTGCGTTGATTTAGCCCATAACGAATGCGTGTAGTGATCGCATCGAGGGCAATGGTGGTACTATGCATCTTCCTGAAGCCATGTTGGTGAGGTTCTAGCTTCGCATGTGCAACAAGAGTGGGGTGAATAAGGGCCTCCAGCGTCTTTGTGACAGGAGAAAGTATCGTAATGGGGCGGTAGGATTCCCCGAGATTTGCGCTCTTCCCTGGCTTGAGGCAGGGAACAATTCGACCTGTTTTCCAGATTTCAGGGATGGCAAGCCGACAAGTTAAAGGCGGCCGTGAGATACTCAATGGCTGGAAGGTCGAGATGTTTCAACATGGTCATCGAAATGCCATCTGGTCCGAGGGCCTTGGAGTTTTTAGCATTCTCGATGACTTTTTTAACCTGGTCCGCTGTAAAAGATGGTATAGTGTCAACATTCCGGCTGCGAATCCGTGCGCTTGAGGCCGTCAGACTTGGGATGTTAAATAAATTGTTTATTGAACAGGCTAGCACACTGAAGAGGATCGCAGGTTTTTGTGTTGCCAAATTCAATGGCGTTATTGCCCTTTTCTTTCCGAGGATTGGAAAGGGTGCGGACGGTAGACCATAATTTGCTGACACCTTCATTGAGGTTACATTCATCGAGGTGCTGATTCCATTTCACCCTCCTATAGTCTTTAACTTGTCGATCAATTTCGGAGTTAAGCTCCTGAATTCTGGGATCATCAGGGTGAGCGCTTCTGATCTGATCACGTTCATCGGCTAATCTGGCGGCACTAGTGGGGAAGTTAAATTTTACACCTCAAAAGCAGACATTACTGATCACATCCTCAAGGAGCTTATTATGTAGTGAGTTAGGTTTCATTGTGTTACATGGGGAATGCTGTACATTTCCCAATGCTGTACGACATTTCAAAACGCTAGTCAGCTTACCTTAGCGAAAAGCCCGGAATTTATTGCTCATCTGCCACCACAATATTTCGAACCAAATGTAAAGAGCCCATCTGGC
Source organism: Microchrysa polita (assembly GCA_949715475.1). NCBI lineage: Eukaryota > Metazoa > Arthropoda > Insecta > Diptera > Stratiomyidae > Microchrysa > Microchrysa polita. The sequence goes on along the minus strand of OX454421.1, from coordinate 76,628,812 downwards.
AACTCCCATCATTGAAGCCAGGCCCCTTTGAGTAAAGAACTAAAGGCGAGTCCCGTAGAAGTGACTAATGGGCCGATTTTTCATAAGACTGGATCTTAATAGACTTTCTTGATCCCCTTTAAAGGATTTCGAACCATCCATTTATTATTGATTAGTTTCTTTTCATTATCTTTCCGAAAACTCAACGTCTAACCAAACCCACGAAATTACCTTGAAAATTGGTTTCAAGTCCCCATTTAAGTGCTTTAATCCAACAAAAACTCAATAATGCATTGTCGCACAGATTACAACATTGTCATTCTGATGAATCCTCTCCAAAAATAACCAAAACCTGACACTCTTTATCAATCATTTTAATTCCACATTAAACCAATTCAGCGAATACTATTTACGAATTCACCAGACTAAATTGAAAATTGGTTACATATATAAAGTGGCGTTGACATTTATATCGGTTATGCCGCACAAGGACTCTTCAGCCCCCCCCCCCCCCCCTTCTACGCAAAAACACACCCCCATTTTAGAAGATTCTCTCTCGTCGTTCACACATATCTCATACTCGAGATTTCATGAGAAATTCAAGTGAAAAACCATTGACGATAAATTTGCAATGTCTGTAGCTCTATACGGGAGGACACAATTTATATATATCTGCCGGCAGGTATAGAGATACGTTCGGTATATCCTTAATATCAAAATTGACTAACACACAATGGCAACAACAATTCCGACCGATGTGATTCCAAAATTTATTGTTGAGGAATTTAATTATCGGAAAATGTGTGTGACACGGGTGTTATACACCTGCGCGCTACAATCCATCTAGCGTGTGTTGTATCCCTTTAGGATCAATTGTACCTAGCTTCGTAACGTATATCATACATCTATATCCTGAGCAGGATTCATCTTCACTGCCGCCGACGTCGCTTTTATACCCATTACACCATTTCGGATACATTTATCGTCAGGATCGTGGAAAATTCCCCATAAGTTGTGTGCTACATTAAAATTTCAGAAGACCCAGGATTTATGGAGGATTGCGTCTTAATAAGAGACAGACACAGCGCGACCATAGGCGCTCATCGTATAGTACCTACAAGGATCCTCTGTCATTTATGGTGCAGATAAAAAAAACATTTAAAGTCAGTCGTGATACCGACGAGAAAATCGTAATATATTCCGGAGCAATTCACCCTTTGTCCGACGAAGGAGCCGTGAATAAGGGATTATTGCATTAAGTGCTGGAGGAATATAGAGCGAAGAATACCGGGAGTAGGTACGGACAAGAATATTTTATAATTTTGCGGTATTTTGTCTAAAGCTGATTGATGCGAGGAATTTTCAATCAAGGGGTCAGAGTGCAATATTTCAGGCGATTCGTGCAAATTAAAACAGAGTATTGAAGAAAAGTTGTAATTTGAAATAAATCCAATTGGTTTAGATTTGGATCGTCCAATAATTTTTTTTTTTTTGGAAATGGGAAAATACGTTTAATCCCCACTCAGCATCGATTTTGATCAATATATTTATTCACAAACAAATCGCATAAACTATCAGCAGCCTATCTTCACGATAATCCATCCAATCCTCTTCAACAGCGCTCATCATCAACATTATCCCAGGCGCGCTTGAAACGATCTATTACCCGTACACAAGAAAATAATAATCCACCACTAAAAATTCATCCTTCATCCTAACAATGGCTAGACACGCATTTCCTAGCTAAACATTAGGATTTATGTGAAATTTCTGGCGCGTTTCAGATTGTAATTCCATTCGTCGAAAATAATAATTCAATTGAATTACGCCACGGCTATCCATCCAGAATCCACTGCCGCGCGCGCCACGCTCCACATTTCACCGCCTCCTCGCGATAATAAGCTTCTATCATTTTCAGTCTCGAAGAAATCTGTCTCTTAGATTAGCAACTTATCTCCAGTACACATTTTCCTTTCAAGTCTCGACGCTCGCTGTATGGATTTCCCACAATGACCTGACAAAGTGCCGAGCATCGTTGTCCTCGTCATCGTGGTCGCTGAAAATTATATTCAAGAGCACACGACGAAAATGGTGCGGCAGCGCGTGTTGAAAAAAAGGACATTAGCGGGAAACGATTTGAAATTATCTTTTTGATAATTCCCTTCCCGGTATTGTGATGTGATGCTTAGCCAGCGAATAGCAGAGAGCAGTGAAATATTTTTTTTTTCGGAAACAAAAACAGAAAAGCGATTTTCACAGAAATATTTTTCTTCATTTCTTTATTGAGTGCCGGGGATTTTTGTTGTTTTGTATTTGCATTTTAATTCGTATGGAATTCGTCAGACCATGGTGTTGATGGTCGCGGTGATCGTTTGGTTGGATACATTGGCCAGACCGATAGAGAATGGGGAATTCATTTCGTCCTTCGTATAAATATGATAATTTAATATTGGAAAATCTTTTAAACTGCAGATAGAGAAAATCGTATAATTCCGGCTACATGAAATAATGGATATAATGTTTTAAGTGTAAATTCAATATTTCGGTGTCGAAGAGATAATGAAAAAAATAGAAGCGTACGCGTAGAAGTAATCCGCGATATTAATTTCAGAAGGTGGGACGCGAAGAAAGCTGAATGCGTATTTAGAAAGTTTATACCCTTCGCTCATAGACTGAAAGGGTATATTTACTTTGTCATGAAATTTTAACGCATTGAAGAAAGCATCTGCGACCATATAAAAATATCGGCGTACAGGGCTGCGCCCGCAATACGAGTTTTTTTTTTTTTTCAGATTTACTATGTATCATGGCCAGAGTTGTTCCAGTTTTTTACTTTACGTTTTTTACGTATTTTTTTTACATGTAAAAAACTCAGTTTTTTACATTATGAGTTTTTTATGTTATGTAAAAAACTAAAATGTAAAAAACTGCATAGAACAATTTTTAATGGTGCTTTTTCACCTCGAATGCCATAAAACATGATCAACGTTTTTGCCCATTCTGACCATGGTGCTGGCATTGTCCGAGACTACAGCGTAAAATGTGGCGTTGTACATTTCTTTTCCAAGATCTATAAATTCGTATATGATGTCACATAACTTATTCGCAGTCTCTCCTTCTCCAGTTAGGTCCCATGCGTTTAACCTTCGCGTTCATGAAGATTTTTTGCTACGCGGATTCATGGTATCTACCCGGGTAGATACAAATATTTCATACAATTTGTTTAGTATATAATCTCATCCATAACTATTCTGTTGAGATATTAAAGCAAATAATCAAGTGTATTACCGATAGTATCGATTATTTTGTATGTGAAGTATCGTTAGTGTGGGGATGTCCAAAAAATTAGTTTGCAAATTTTTGAATATATCCGAGTTTAGTTTAATTGTTTACAAGGAAACTAGTGTTTATTTAATTCAATTCAATTCTATTTCAATTTTATTTCAGTAAGAATAATTTCGGTTTACAAAAGCTTAATACAGATTCCGGTTCTGAACCTTAACTCATTAATATGAATAATTTGAACAAGCAATTCAGTTAATTAAGTTTAAAATGCTAATTAGAATAATGTTCAGTGTTTATTTAATTTTGCTTGGCTATCATGTTTAGTTGCCAACCCTTTCCGGTTACGCCAGCCAAACAAAGCTCAGTTTTACAGGTCGAGCTCCACCTATAAAAGACTTACCTCTTGAATTTCATATGCCCTGGAGCCCAAGAAAAAAAAATCCAATTCCTTTAAATCAAATTTTATCGAAACATTAGCAAAACGTTTGCTCCCACATAAGCTCTTAAAATTTATCGTTTCTAGTATTTTATAGGACCACACCAAACACCAACCAACAATGACTTCTTTGCCTTTTACAATTATTGTGAATTGAAAGGCAAAATGTACAGCTTTGGCTTTCCACTTTATATTACAAAGCTTATTATGGATTTTCTTATCGATAGTTCCTTTTATGTAAACATCAATGACTCAAAGTCATCTTTCTTCTCACTACCTGCGGGTGTACCACAAGGCTCCGCACTCAGTCCGGTTCTGTATAATTTATATACAAGTGATGTACCAACTGCCGAAGATTGCGAAATTTGTCTATTTGCAGATAACACAGCTCTGTTAAGTAGTATAGTGAACTCCCCGATCAGATTTCCAACGCACTTACTAATGGTTATCAAATGCTTGATAATTATTTCCGAAAATGGAAAATCAAGATTAACGCGACCAAAACCAAGGCTTTATATTTTTCCAGAAAACGTAAACCTAGTTTATTGCCCGATGGGCCATTGCATTTGGGGAATAATATAGTAAATTGGAATGCAGAGCACATCAAATATTTAGGCGTGCTTCTTGATAAGAAGCTTACCTTTAAATCTAATACTGATGCACTGTATCAAAAGTCTGACTCAATAATAAAATCCTTGTATCCACTTATACACAGAAGATCTCCTCTATCAACAGATAATAAACTCTTGATATACAATATATATATACATCTTCCAGTCATCATTCCTGTATGGTGCTGGTGCTTGGGGATCTTGCGCCCGTTCGCATATTAATACGCTTCAGACAAAACAAAACAAAATATTAAAATTGCTACTTAACCTACCATTACGGTTTTCGACAAAAACCCTTCATGAAATCACTAATGTCTAAATTTTTACAATATAGGTTCCACTTCAATAAAATATTCGTCGACGAAATAGATTTTAGGCAGCAGTTTAAATTTTAGTCCAAAAAACAAGAAGTTTTCCAATTTGTATGCACACACGTTTTCCTATGTACCTTCTATGCACCATGACGAGTCTTCAATTTGCATACATATCAACCAATAGCCTGCCATTGCAAATCAAATCGATATTCAAACAAAACAGCAAAAATCAATGGATTTCTTCGAAAAAATAAATAAATAAATAAACATAAAAATTGCCGATGTTGAATTACCCATCCCTACAAAAACTGTATAATTCCGGCACTTAAGTGAATTTTTGCCGTAAAAAAATACACAGATTTAATTCAGAATAAATCAAAACTGATTTTGTAAAGTTTTTTCAAAAATGTATTACAAAAAGAATGAGATTGGGGTAGAAATCGTCATATATCTATCCGGGTAGATATATTTACATGAAACTACGTTCGAAAATTGACAAAACTCGAAACAAAATTTAAAAGCATCCTAAAATATTAACTTTTTTCTTAATATCCCAATTAACTATGAAAATTAATAACTGAGTAGGGGCCGGATGTACAATCATGGTTTAACTCACCGTTTAGTTAACTGTAGTTTAATTTTAAACTCCGTTTAACTAAGTGGAGAATTATACAACGCGATACTTAATATTTGGCAACTGAGAATTTAAAAAAATCAATGGTTGCCATTAGCAACGGTTTCTTTTTCGAATGGTGATGCTTATATTTTTGAATTTAAAAATGCAGTAGGCCGGATGAAAAATCATGGTTTAACTGATTGTTGTAAGTTAAACTAAACTCAGTTTAAGGAAGTTCAACAAAAAATAAACGGGCGTTTAAACTGCAGTTTAACCTTAAACTCCGTTTAAAGTTAAACGGTCGTCGGTGACCGTTTAACTAATGATTTGCGAATATAAACTCGTTTTGGGATTCGATTTGCGCAAGGTATTTCGTTAAATTTTATTGAAAATGGTGAAACGTACTGAAAGTATCTTTGCATATTAAATATGACGGACGATTTTTTGGATAATTTGCATCAATTGTGCGTGCGCGGTGGAAAAAAAAACCCTCGAGAACGACCAAATGATTGATGAAAATGGATATGCAAAGATGAAACTCATCAAACATCAAAGGTTCGGGTTTTTATTGAAGGAAACGGTATCTGCTGTAGAAGATATAATGTACATAATATCAAGTCACCCGCAAAGAGAAACCATACTATCAACGCCATCTAGATATACAAGCCAGATTATCAGCTGATAAAAATGTCGCTAAGAACCCCAAGTAACACGTATTACAACAATAGCAATAGAAACATCCACAGGCGCTAAGAACCCAAATTTTCGAAATCGAATTTCGACAGTCCGGCCTGTCTATCAAGATGGCAGTGATGCTACCCAACCCAGCCAGTAAAGCTTCTTTCTTTGATATAATGCTATTGGATGCATTAATAGCGCCCTCTGTACGTATAGAGTGAACATTCTATATGTTGGCTTCAGCCTAATTAATGTTTGTTAGCCAAAGAAAAGAAAGGCTGATACTTGCAGTTATTTTTGACGCCGCGCCGTGTGGTTCTACCATTATCGATTACGCAATCCCATCATTCTTATCGTTTATCGCTTTCGACAAACCTTTTTTTTGGTACAGCCACGAAATTAATATTGCAATGGGCGGGATATGTCCGAAGGTAGCACAATTGCATGACAAACCAAGTGATAATCGCGCAACCAGCCTATGAAGCCAGACTGCATGGAAGGTCGAGAACTCAATATAGGAGCAATCACCAAATACTGGGCCTCTGAAATTGGAGAACAAGGCCGCGTGACCGAGACAATTAAGGGTCAACGATACAGGTGGCCAAAACTTAACTAACTACGCAAACACATAACTACCAATAAAAAAACTATTGTATACTGCTATTTTTCATTTTGTTTCAACGTTAATAATTCGCAGTAAAACAATATATATTCCCAAATTGAAATTCTTCAATGTCCTTTTAATTAAAATTCCAAGCAGAAAATATTTTAATCGGGCCTTATCTATCATAAGGTGACCAGATGATTCAGTTACCAATACTGTACATACAGTGCAGCTACATACAATTTTAATTGTGTGTTTTAAGGGGGGAGGGTCTGGTGCTACTATATCCATTTTATAATATTCAATTTGCTTTCCCTATTATTTTCGTTCGTTCCTGATATGCATTCATGCACAAATTTAATAAAAATGTTATGCATTTAGAGTGTAATCATTCTTGCGTATGTAGAGCGCCTTTCAAAGACTAGCTATTCTTGCATAAACTCTATTGATTCGTTGCTTGCACCTCACGAAACGTTGCCTCCCTGATGTATTTGGAGCGCCTGCTAAAGACAAGGTTAAACCTATATTTTACTCGAGTTAAACACTTCTCTAATGGTCAAATCCATAAGCGTGGTATACTATCTCCTGCTCGTGAGCCTCATTCTTCAATTCTCGGCTCGACATAACAATGCCGCCTTTTCATAAAAACGTAGCAAACGTGGAAGAAGTTATCCATGATCTGTTGATAGGAAATCGTTAAAAATTATTTAAAAAAAATGTCATGGTCAATTTTACGAGCCAGAAACGTAATCCAGAAGTTTGGCCAGACCGAAATTTGATTATCCGTCACACTTGACTGAAACTTAAGCTTCTCTTGTATTAATAATTTCTACCGCAACCCTATGACGTATTCCGGTTCCATCCGTTCCTGGATAGGTTTTGACGCTTTACTAGGAACACACTTGTATGAAGTTTGTTTAAAACTGGTTCATGAAATAAGTTTTTCTTAGAATAACCTAGTGTTGTGACTCCATTCGTTCACACATATAGACAACGCACACTAAAAAGAAACTTGTATACAAAATTTCAGTCCGATAGCTTCAAAACTGAGGAAGATCGAACGTAGAAACAGAGGGACTGTCGGGCAGATAGATGGACATCGCTCAATCGATTTATCTCGTCATACTGATCAATAATATACATATACTCGTATATATATAGTCTGATGTGCATCCTCGGTGCGTTGCACACTTCATGACAAAGTAATTACAACTCAACCAAAAGTAGCAGGCAGTGGTCGAGCTCCTAGTGGAAGTATCTTACACCTCACAAGATACTCTCATTATCGATTAAATCAATTCACCGCACTCATAAAGAATTTAATATAACTGAAGAGCCCCGTGAAGATCCACTTCTGTCTGAACGACAACGCCTTCAGTCTTCACCCTTCTGTACTTTGTCAACTGCACAAATGCTGCATTTTTTCCTGTAAATTTTCAATGCTGTGTGATAGATCCAAATTTTTTACATTTCAGCAAATTTATGCCCGTCTGGTTCCCTTAACTTATTACAAATTCACGTTATTACGTTTACACGTTTCCATGGAAACTTCGTTGTTTACGATTGAGCGGATTGAGCGAGCTGATTTTTGATTGGTGGAACTCGTTAAACTGCAGTTAACTTCCATGGAAACCTTGACTGTTTACAATTGAGAGCGCTCTTGACATTTAGTCCAACGTCGTTAGCTAATCTATTAGTCCATTCTTACTAATAATTAATTCTATGTTTAACAGTTTATTGCTTAAATACAACAAGGAAGAGAAGCCGAACTATGGAGTTCCGATTTCCTTGCCAAGTATGGTCTACCGTTGCGAGATGGCCAGGCTCAGCCCATGATGCTACGATATTTGCACAATCCTAGGAGTTGTTGTTTTTTGATGGAGGGTATCCAACTAAATCACAAAAAAAAAATCAAAATCCAACAACAGCACAAGAACGTCTTTACGATAGCGCTAAAAAAAATATTGCGCCGCATAAACGAAGATAGCACATTTGCGAATACAGAAACCCAAGTTCGAGCAATGAAGAAATTACAACCCGCTATGACCACTATTTTCGAAGAGTCCTTGTATAAAAATATAAATAAATTTCAGAACAATTGCAATAATAACTTTTATTTTTTTTGGAAACTACACGATTACGTACGACGACCAGCAATTACTTTAGATTTGCAAATTTTTTTTTTGTTCTGTCACATTACATTTTAAAGTATCCATAGAAACTTTAGCTTTTTACGATTGAGAGAGCTGTTATGACATTAGTTAACCAGCCGTTTATTTTTAAACTGAGTTTAACGCTAAACGACAGTTTAACTTTTTGTATTCATTCTTAAACTATGGTTGTCAGTTAAACTACAGTTTAACTATCAACCATGGTTTAAACCATGATTGTACAAGCGGCCCTAGGAGGCATTTTAATTTTTGGTGAAACCTCGCTAAGTTATTAACAAATGAAAATTGAAATATCTACCCGGGTAGATACTATGAAAGCGAAGGTTAAAAAAGCCATTTATTCCTTAGCGTTATGTAGCATAGTGACAACTGTCTACGTGTTGGTGGATGAGTTTTTCATCCATCTATAATAGAACCGATTCGTGATGATCGAAATTTCTCCTACGGATCATCAAGGAGCTTATTTCACAGGACATTTCGCTTTCGTATGACATTTGCATAAGAGCACCTTAATTTAGCGATCATATTCTTAAAATGGTACGACTCTATTAGGCCAGTCAATAAACCGAAAAATAAGGCGTTAGGTCGCAAAAAATTGCTCGGTTCTGGTTTTTTGGGATATTGTTAGGATAGATACCAAAGTGTACCACCAAGTTTGCAACTTCGAAAAACCTGTGCTAGCCCCATGACCCTCAAAAAACCTCAAAATTTTCGGATTTTTTTCATATTTTTGTTCTTCTAAGAAAAACCCCTCTATTTTTAACCGTTACAATGTTATAGCATTTTTTGTCAAAATGCACGACTTGCTGAACTAAATCAAAATTTGCCACACCACCAATCATTTCATCCGAGATATGACTTCACTTTCTGAAACTACATAAAATTTCCAATAAAACGACACCTCGCCCGTTACGAAGTTGCTCGTATCTTTCGAGATACACCCGTTCAAACTTTAAAGAAATTGTAAAATTGGTTTTTTAATAAAAAATTCAAATAATAAAATCGTATGCAATTTTAAAATTTCTTTAAAGTTTGAACGGGTGGCTCTCGGAAGATACGAGCAACTTCGTAACGGGCGAGGTGTCGTTTTATTGGAAATTTTATGTAGTTTCAGAAAGTGAAATCATATCTCGGATGAATTGATTGGTGATGTGGCAAAATTTGATTTAGTTCAGCAAGTCGTGCATTTTGACAAAAAATGCTATAACATTGTAACGGTTAAAAATAGAGGGGTCCCGTTGTACATTAATTTTCTCCAAATGAGCCACACTACCTACCATTAAAATATTCTCCATGAATGGGACACCCTGTATATACATAATCGTCCATCTGAGCAAGCCATCCGTCGAATTTTGAATAGATTTCGTACCGCGTTCACTCTAAATGATGCAATAACACCAACACATGTGGTCCAGAATTGGATGTCAAGAATGCGCTTCGTTAAGAACAGCCGCGTTTACCATATGCCTGAAATCGTTTTTAAATGTTAAATGTATGACATTTATCATTCCAATAAAAGAAAAAATTTGATCAAAAGTTAATATTCTGTATCTTTTTATTCAATTCGAAGCTCTATCATTCTTAAAAAAAAACACCCTCTACATTCTGAATAGTGAGAAAAGTAGTGACAACTAGAATAATTATTATCGTATTTATGGCTTTTGCATGATACACGGAAAACAAGATAATTTCCCATTTTAGCTTGATTTATTCCGTCGAAGGTCCTTGAAACAGGAAACAAACACCGGATATGTAATGTACTCGGCGTCCCTTTTGATATGATACCCCCCCCTGCCGACCTCCAGTCAAGGAGTAAAGAGTATCCATTTTAGCCCTTTTAGGCACTTTTCCAATCAAATTTTTTTTAGCAAAATGAGTTTCAGATTCCTTGGAGCCAGTGGCGGAACAACTTCACTCGGGGCCCTCCCGCCAATTTCTTGAGTGGGCCCCCCTACACTGAGAGAAAAGCAGAGTGCAATTAATCGAAAACACGCTTAAATCAACTCTTTTTAAACATGTTTGACGTTACAGTATTTCTACTAAAATTAAGAACGTCGTACTTAAAATAACTTTGCTAAGAGTTATTTTGACTTTCTGCATTCAGAATGGCGTTCTTGTTGTATCGTTTATTAAATTATTGATTTCATCAATCGTATTTTTTATTTTAAAATGGGAAACGCTCATACAGCCCAGCATTGACCCGCCAAATCATGTATATCTGAATTTTTACAGGGTTATTTGGCACGGCCCCTTATAGGCGATAGGCGGTCCCTAAAGTGAAAAGGAGGGAAATCCAGATGGTTGACTCTGGCATAAATATGTTCTCAGAATGCAGTCTTGAAGACTACAATATTCGTAATTTTCAGGACTTACTGGGACGGGGAACTCACGTGGGATTGTCATTAATAATGTAATAACATTATCAGATCCTGCAATCTCTCGTTTCTTTCAAATATTTTAAACCCACTACAAGCGTATTAATTAGTCAAATAAAATTGAATGAATACTTTTTCATGATGACTTTGAATTGAACCACGTTTTCCTGGGCTACAGTTTCCCAATCCTCGACCCTCTCTTGCAATAAGTACAAAGCCAGCGGTTACAAAAAATCGTAGGCGAGTTGGATATAACTAGAAGTAAAAGTCAAAACACGTGCAGGCGCCACTTATCATTAAAAGGCGAACAAGGTCATTCTCAATGGTATTTTCTTAAAATTTGAATAAAAAATTGCAATGCTGGAAGAGAGATTCAAAAATGGCTGTTTATGAAAACAACAGAAAGAACGTGCCGATTACGTGTATGAAATTTGACTCGCGTTTTCAAGACGATATAAGTTGAAAAATGTACATGGAAAGTAAGGTTGAAACACCACTGTGGTATAGTATCATTACTGATTTAGAAGCATAATCACCCAGCTTGCGGAAGCATGTTCAGAAAAGTGTGTGTGTGTGTGTGTTACTATTCACTGACATAAGATTGCTAACTATGCTACAATTTTTGCTTGAACTATCACATAACGTTCGTAGGGCCAACCATTTCGAAAATTTCTCGAGATACTAGTGGGTCTCATTCCAGATGTGGGACGCCGTAGCACAGCCTGAACCCCTCCCTCAAGACTCCATTCAAACCAAATGTCGCCTCAGCACCACAGCCCTTATGACCGTGTATATACCGCTAGCAAGATAAAATATTTTAGTTTTTAAGGACATATACACGCCGTACTAATTAGTTTCAACTAAGTTCAAACGCGAACTATTTTGTTCGTGTTTAACAGTTCATGACAGAGAGGAATGGACCGGTATAAACACCCTATAGAGAAGGTACTATCTTCAAAAATGTTTTAAGATAGTCCATTTGCAGAGCGACCTATAAAGAATCGTTTTGGCCATATGGTACTTACAAGGAAGACTGCAAAGACTGACTACAAACTGCACCTACAGTTACACGTTACAGCAATGCCAGCAGGATTTATTCCGTGATGCAGGCTTATAAGGTGTTCATAGAGCCGAAACCCGACTTCTTATTTATAAATTTAATTTAATAATTTTTAATAATTTATAAATTTTATAAATTCAGAGTAAATTAGGCAGAACAATTTTGAATTTCTCTTCTAGTCTACAAAAAATATATATCGTCGCTATAAAACAAAACCGGCATAAGTGCAAAAATTTCGTTCTTGAGTTTTTGATACCAAAAAAATTTTTGTTTTTTCTCTATTTTTCTGTCATACCGGCACATTGTATAGTTGAGTAAAAATACATCAAATGGGGTTGTGCCGGTGTTCATTTCGGCGCAAATTGCCCTTCAATTTAGTAAAGACAGATCTATTGGGCAATAGGTACGCCAATCGCTTCAAAAATTTCTGAAGAAAACCTGTTCATAATTGTAAGTAAAACCGAGTTATCTTACAATATTCCTTATAGAATACTGCGCAACAGTGCAAACAGTGCCCCTGTTTTTAAATCAAACTGGCATAACTGCTCTGATTTTAAAACCAAACTGGCATATCTGCAGGTTTCTTCTAAATTAAGCATTTTTTAATTTATTTGTAACTACTACTTCAATAATTACAGTATGCATATAAACTTAATCCAATTTTGTGTGACTTTGTGGTGCATCGAACAGACGTTTATATTAAAATACCGTTGGCAAAAACTTCAAAACCATCTGGTGTAAAATATGGATTTTGCAGATATGCCGGTTTTGTTTTATAGCGACGATATGTATGTCGGAATATTATTCGTTTTTATGGTTCCAGGAATTATTCATATGGGTTTTGGGCCCCTAAATCTCGTGGGCCCCCGCCACGCGGTCCCTGCGGGCCTGATTTAAAAACAACAAAAATTAACCTTACTCTATTTTTTTTCTAATTTTGACTATATTCCGGTCGCCCTCCTTTGCTTCTGCGTTAATTCAACGATTTCTGAAGAAATATTACACGTTTACTTTTCGAGGTAAAAAATAACAAAAATGAAAGAACTTTACCTATGTCCCGACAATCGAGCGCTTGCTGTATTTTAAAGCACTTAATGGCAAATGTTGCATAGAGCCAGGTATTTTTTTCCTTCGATTTTGGGTGTGAAGTTTGATTCGTCAAACTTGGTGGTTAACAGTCTTTCTCCGCTCATATTTGTCCTATTAGCACACACGCTCTTCACTCAGGAAGATTTCAAATGAAACTGCATGACAAGTGGTCAGTTCCAATGAATAAGACGATTTTTATGTTTTTTACACTATTTTACCTGATTTTTACGTTTTTTACGTGATTTTTACGTTTTTACAAATTTTTTACGTTTTTTACGGCAAAAGTGTAAAAAACTACTTTTTTACGTGAAAATGAACAACTCTGATCATGGCTATACATAGTAACTGAATTTATTAGCTGTAAATCCGTTACTTTTCTTCCGAATCAAGAAACAAGATCTTATATGAAATGGCTTCGTTGAGCCTGTTGCCCACCAAAGCTTTCGTATGTGTTTTGGGAAAGTAGATTTTTAAAGCTATTCAGAGACACCCTGATAATTAGGTACTACAATCTTCATAAGTGTTTGGGACAAACACTATTACCATTCTATGTATTCCCAAAGATCATTTGCATTGTTTGGTCCAGTCAGAAGATATGTATACAGTGCACAAATGCTTCAGACGCTGTCCTTGTATTGTGAAACGCCTTTGCTAAATACATATTTAATTCCCTATATTTCCGCTTAAGAGAAACTTGTTCGAGTGAAAATGTTCACGCATATTCCTTATATAATTTTCGTAAATACGTCTTCATAATTTTCAAATTTGCGGACTTAACAGGGTCACTAATATAAATTTTGCAAATTTACTGTTATTTTCGTTTTTTTTTAGCAAAAGTCAACAGTCTTAGTATTTAACGTATATACGCTCATGCTAACCAATATTTGTGCAAAGTTCCATATTGGTACATATAACGGTTTAGAAAAACAGAAGTGAAAAAGATAGCTCAGCTTGAAACGCCCATCACTCCGTTACCGTTCCTCCAAACAGGAAAAAAGCAACTGATATGAAATGTGTCCACCGAGTTCTTTGATTTGAGTGCCTATACGTCCATGTCCGATAAAAACTAAAAAAAATAACTGAATTTAAAAAAAATCGACTTTTTTAATTCTCCGGGACAGTTATCTCTGCCCTACAAACTACTAAGTATTTCGTGCTAAAGACTCTCTAAGATTCTACACATTCGTACCACATTTCACGACGATCGGTTAAGCCGTTTGCGAGTTATTTAGTGAACAAATTTTCAAATGTCCGGGACACCCTGTTATATTTGTCCTACCAACATTTAAGTATTTCGTGCCAAAGATTGTTCCCATACTAAACATTCCTACCGAATTCCGTGACGATCGGTTAAGCCGTTCGCGAATTATTCATTGAACAAATTTTCAAATCTCCGGGACACCCTGTTATCTTTGCCCTACCAATTTCTTAGTATTCTGTGCCAAAGACTGTTACCATTCTACACATTCCTATCAAATTTCATGACGATCGGTTGAGCCGTTCGGGAGTTATTTAGTTAACAATTGTTAAATCCGGGGAGCTAATGCTAATGCGGCACGAGTCGGCGAGTCTTCATTGAGAGTACAGAACTCTGACGCGTCAAGAGATTCCGCGATAGCTATACCCCTGTCATCGTTGTAAAGCGCAAAATGCCAGAGTTCAAGGTGGGCATTGAAGTTGCCGAGAATGGTCCTATACTCTCCCGTAGGAAGAGGACCAATATCGAAATAATAGCCAGACGAACAGCTGGAGTGAGGTGGTATGTAAATATTAAAAATTTCGATATTGGTGCTCCCTGATGAAACAGAGATGGCTTGCAACTCCGGCGTACCGTCTGCAACTACATCTAATACACTCTAATGTACGGATTTGTAAATCAGGAAGGCAAGTCCACCTCCAGGGTGAGAATCATTCGTGGCGCCTTTTCTGTCAGATCATGTGTTGCAGTAGGTAGGTAGGTAGGTTTACTGCGCTGCCTTGGGTAACACCCGACCCCTCCTCACCACCATTGCCCTCTACTCCCCCCAACAATGTGATCTTCAATGTACTGACCCATCCTTCTCAGCATTTAAAATGAACCCACTCCATACAGCAACTAGGCAGAAGTGACCTGGCATTTAAACCGATACGATGATTGCACTACATGCCTACACCCTTACTGGGCATTTGTTTCAATACCGACGCGTATTAGTAGTGTTGAGAGCAGCCGCGCCTAGATGTAATTCTCCCAATATAGATGAAAAAACACATAAATCGAATCCATACACATACGCAGCCATACACAACCTTCCTGCATCGAACCTACGAGCCTATTGTCAGCGAGGCATTTTGGCAACTCTCGGCCGTTCGCAGAACAAACGGGTGTTGTCTGCTCCGGAGAGGCTTGAAATTGCCTTAAAGCAGTAGGACCACTCTCTGGACGCTTTTCGCCACACATGCCTTACGAAAATCTTCTAAGCATCCTTCGTTCCATGAGTCACATATGACTCATAGATGTGGACGGAGAGGAACGCTGTGTGAACATGTGACTCATTGACAGTCAACATGTTAGCGCCAAAGTCGGTACTGATAACTCTGCTGCTGATGACTCAGCCAAAAACCAACTAAAAGCAAAGAACCGTTAACTATATGTTAAATGTGTGCACAAAAGTTTGAGACCTGACAAGAACAGCAACTGCGGGAATAAGAAGAACCGTTTTTGAGTTCTAAACAACACCTTTAGACCTGCAAGTGCATCTTTATCGGCAGAGAAAATCGTCACTCAACTAGCCCATATTCATTCCAGACTACCATCTAGGACAGAATTAAAACGGTTTATTGATTCGATGGACACCACTAATTATACCCTTCGCTCATAGAGTCAAAGGGTATATTAACTTTGTCATGAAGTTTGTAACGCATTGACGGAAGCAACTCCGACCATATAAATCAACATGACTTGGGGAGTCGATTGGGCGATGTCAGTCTGTCCGTCTGTCTGTCTGTTGCGACACGTTTTACTCGGCCAATTTAAAAGCTATGAAGCTGAAATTTTGCACAAATGCTTCTTTTTGCCCCAGGCAATTTGTATGTTTGAATCGGTAAAATCAGACAATGGGGTCATGGGGCTGCCATACAAACCCAACTACCCAAATTAAGTTCTTCAAAGAAAAACTTTTTTGTTTGTGCACCAATTT
This sequence comes from Microchrysa polita, assembly GCA_949715475.1. NCBI lineage: Eukaryota > Metazoa > Arthropoda > Insecta > Diptera > Stratiomyidae > Microchrysa > Microchrysa polita. Next base: position 76,612,418 of record OX454421.1, on the reverse strand, counting down.
CAATCAAATTTCACACAAATGTGTTTCTCTTGAAGACACAAAACATTTATCTAAGAATGGATCAAATCGGATAATGGGGTCATGGGGCTGTCAAACAAACCTATCTCCCCAAATTAGGTTCTTCTAAGAAAAACTTTTTTATTTGTGCACCAATTTCAACAAAATTACACACAAACGTGTTTCTCTTGATGACACAAAACATATCTAAGAATTGATCAAATCTGAACATGGGGTCATGGGGTGGCCATACAAACCCAACCCCCATTTTGGTTCTTCTAAGAAACATTTTTTGCATCAATTTCACAAAACCTTTAATTAATGTGTCTTTACCAAAGCAACAAAAAAGTTAAAAACGAATGGAATCGTAATGTGGAGTCATGCTCCCGCAACCCCAATAAAATTTTCCGAGTTAATATTTTTATTTGCCCACTTATTTCAACCAAGCCCAAAACTTTTGTCAAGACGGAAGAAAAAGAATGAGGAGGATTAAATACAAGTCATAGGTACGCCCGAAAAAACTTTTAGCGGAGAGCGAAGGGTATCCGAATTGCGGCAGCGCCCGAAATTAGTCTCGGAGGCCCCCTGCTCGTTTTTTTTGGCTGGAATTTTTGCTTTTTCGATAGTTTATCAAAAATGTATGGCGCTGGAGCTTGTTGAAATGGTTCATAGTTGACTGGATATCCGTTACTCCCTATCTCTTCTACTAATTCATCAACTTACATCAATATTTGTGCTATAATTTCCATAGACCATAACATTTTCACAAGCGGTTCATCAGCTAATCGCTCTGAAAAACAAACAAAATGTAAATTAGATCCCTCGGAATACAATACGTTCCTGAACCTAAAACTCTCCATCTGATGCTCCCCGACTGTCACCGTTATCCCCATCGCACGCTCCATATTGATTTCTTCCTTGAATTTTCCTTTGGAAATCCACTTGTACTGGACTGTTCTCTAGCACGACTCCCCGACTCTCGAAAATTTCATCCACTACTCCTCCTCTCTTTTTCTCACTCTTTCGCCTATCGAACCGAATAGAATTGCACTCTATTTCGTATATAAATGGGCAAGGACGAATGCAAAATGCTCGGTACTTACGCGCGGACAAGGCAAGCGACAACCGACACGACCATCACGACGATGAAAATATAATGATGATTTACTCATACTGGCGTTTCAAAAAACTCTATATGCGGGGGGGGGGGGGGCACTGCCAGGACGAAACTTTCGCTATGACCTGAAAATCTATTCCAGCGTAAATGCATATCTCGGCATATAAACGGCTGGCAGAGTGCTGAGCAATGTGAGAGATAGATCAACAAACTACCACTATTATATGGGGACCATATAATAATGGGGTGAAGGAGACTCGGTTGGTGGTGCTTTTCGGGAAAAAGAGAAATGCAAAAAAATGAACACGAAGTGTCCTTGTCATTTGGCTTCATCGCTGTGTTTAGTTTTGGTCTGTGTGGAGACAGTTTTTGCCAATTGGTTCTTGTAAAAAATTTTTATGCACTTGATAATGTGCGACCCCTGACCTGATTGTCTTCTTCTTCGAATTTTTCAATGTAAATGTCGAGTTTTAAATAAAAGCCAATATTCTACACAAAACGTAACTTTTCAAGGATTTTTGTCTTTTATTTTACATTTTTAATTGGCTTCCGGCTGTTACGTGTCCCCTTTTTTGTGGTCAATCTCCCGTAAAAACCACCGGAAATTAAGCTTTCGTTCACTTACGATAAGATTGGCTATTACCACTTTTTCTTGTCCTTCATCCTTTTTGGCAGGATTGGATTGGTTCGTTTAAGATAATAAAGATAAAGTCTTTTAAAGAGGATTCCGCTGTAGCACTCCACTTGTCATCAGTGGACACTTTTAGTCAGTTTAATTTTTTGTTAATTTGAAAAGGGCTTTTAATTGAAGTCGGCAGTTAAAGGGTATAATAGGTTCAAGAAAAACAGAGGACAGGCTCAGACTACTTTTAATAATATGATTTTTCGTTTGGATACCTTGAAGACATACGATTTTTTGCATATCCTTCAGATTTATTATCAAGACAACGCAGAAGCGTTTCGCCCGCTAAAGATAAAAACGAGAAGAAAAAGATTGACAAGGCTAAACATTTTTTTTTTTTTAAATTATCCAACACATCAAAATTGTGTGGATAAGCTCTCAAACTCTTCATTTGGTGCAGTAACAGGAAAAATAAATAAATAAACAGTAGGGCAAAAGGTTGGTGTTAAATAGGCGGGATGGTGGCCTTGTTATTATGTAATTTGGTGTTAAGTCTTTGTGCGACGGTTTAAATGATTTAATCTCACTTCCGAACATATATACCATCTACGAGTTATACCGTCAGGGGAGCACCTAGCCGTTACGGCCTTATCTCCCGGTCCTTCGGGCCGTTTGGACCTTCGGCGTTTACTGACAAGGTCTTATTGTCAGACGGGTATTTCTTCATCCGGTGAATGCACTTACTTTCAGAAACCCAACCCCGGGGCTGCATCCCCAGCTCGATGTCTCGGGTAACAACCTACAGTCACCTCGAGGCCAACACCTTGATGGGCAAGGACCATGGTCCCCCTGGGCATGCCCATCTCCGAGGTACACTATTCGCTAAAAACTTCCCTTTAGCAGGTGTGTTCCTCCTTCGGCCCCCTTATGGTTAGGCCTCACGTTCAATTCAGATGTGCACATCCCAGGTTCGTTGGACCTGTGACTACTTGTCTGCTTAAAGCAGACTCATAGCGCTGCTTTTCACATCCGGGCGGCCAATTCAGTCTACTAGTCAGCAATGCGATTCGGGCCGTGTGGTCATCAATCCACAAACTATTTAGATATAGGCGCGTAGGCATCTTCCTCCAAGGCCGTTCTCCCTAATTAGCCCCTTCGAGGCTCGGGTTATGCGAAGCCGCCGGCTCCAAAGCTCACACGATTAACCGTATGGTGAACCCCCCACCAGGGAAAACCGTTTATCGTGCTCGGCCTTTAATGACTTCCCTCCCGTAAGTCATGGGAGGAGGTTGGTCATGCCAAGAGCTACCCGTACATAACTAGGGAGCTTGGGAACGTCATCGCCCGAATGATCTTTGTACAGATCCACGCCACGGCGTATCAACCATCCTTCCCTGCGTCCCTGCGCTGCTAGGTACGTGGTGTCGCAACTCATCAAAGATTTTTGACTGATGTCACAAGGACCTAGACCCCCCTGCGGGGATCTCACTTCCGAACAGAATATCCGTCCGCGCCTACAGTGATGGTTTATCTGACGGGCCTCGAATTGGCCAGATCGGATGGAATTTGTGACGTCAATCAGTAACATAATGCTAGATGCGAGGGCTGCCTCTGCCGTTCGTTGGTCCCGGCGCCCGGTTGTAAAAGCGCAACTCCACGCTATTCGCGAAACCACAGCCAGCACGATACTCCCATTGAGGGCCATACCCATTTGTCACGCGGAGGGTCACTAAGGCAGTGGCTCTCCGGGGCTTGTGTGACACCCGTGCAGTTCCTAACCGATGGAAGCTAACCTACATCATACAAAGACAAATGAGAAGGAGAAACATACTTACATTCACATACGTCACATACATACAGCCTACACCATTTCCCGTATAGTTGCATAAGTGAGTAGTGGGTAGTCTACTCACCATGCAGCGGGAGATGTCTTCAGAGACCTGCCTTGAGGTATGGATAGACGCTACCGAGTAGAAGCGCCATACCTAGCCAGTCACTTAGTGTCTGGCTTGCATACGCTTTACTCTCCCCATGTAGACGGGGCAGCTCGAAGAAAACATTTCGTGGTCGCACAGTTGCGACAATGTGGAACATTTCTACAGAATCGGGCGCGATGCCCCTCACCACTGCAGTGTCTGCAGACAATCTCTTGGGCCTTGCAATTTTTCGCGAGGTGGTCGAAACCTAAACATCGCCAACAAGCCGGGACTGGGTCCCGCAGCATCACGCGATATGCGTACTTTGCACATAGATGCGTTCCCGTTGGATCATGTTCTCAATAACTAAAGGAGATCCCTCCAGGACCACGTCCGCCGTGGCATCAGGGCCCTGTTTTATCGGACGACTCACAACCTTCAGGTTCTTATTATAGTAAGCCTCATCTGGAACAGCTTCATGCGGATTGTAGTCGTATTCGTATATGTCGTCCAGTATCTTACTGGCCGGTATATGGCAATGTACATCTTTTAATACTAACTGAGGACGCAACTTATCATTACTGTGAGCTTCAAGGCACATTCTGCAAATTTGCCCTTTCAACAATCTGTCCTTTTCTCCCTCCGTGGGAAGCCTAATCACAATACCGCCATCTTTCCGGGGTTCAATTTGATGCAGACTCACATACAGTAAAGCGTCGATTATCCGAACTAATGTCGACAAGGGTGGTTCGGATAAACGAAAGTTCGGTTAATCGAGCTTCCATAGAAAAATTAGAAATTAGCCCAAATGTGAAAATAACCGGCAAACTGAAAACGTGTATAACGACTAGAACTGAACAAAAATACAAAATTCGAGGTAATTGGGCGATGGAGGCGAGAGGTTGATTCCTTCAGACACTTTATTTTTCATTTTATTCGATGCCTTTCACAAGAAAAGAAACTGAGTGCCAGTTCGGTTAATCGAATTTTCGGATAATCGACGTTCGGATAATCGACGCTCTACTCACTTTCGGCATAATTTCGTGGTGAACTACTTTTTCAATTTCCTGTGGGGAATAACCCCCACCCTTCACTACAACCGACCACGTTTCAAGCGGCCTAGCAGCTTTTGCTACCGCCGACACCTCTTTCGCCTTGGGGTTCCTTGCTTTGTAGAGGCCGCCCGTTCATCCCCTACCGGTGACCGGTGGAGAGGCCCTTCAGGGTCTCGTTTTCCCCCCGCAGACACGCATTCGCCGCTATCAGGCGGATTATTGTCTCCTCAGCCCCTGCAATGATGCTACTCACCTTAAGTACCGCATCCAAACCAGCATTCGACCTCAACAACACCGACTCGATACCCGCTCTGATCTCTTTCAGTTTGGCTATCTCTTCAGCCACGACATTTCTCCTTCTGGCGCCATCACTCTCCTTAGCTGCTCCTTCCAAAGTTGTACAACTCAAGCCAAAGTCCAGCTTCCTTGCGCCGCATCTACTTCGGTGCTAACACTACTTACCGACAGCATATCCTCAGAGAGGGCATTCGAACTATCCTCACCGTCTGGCCTTCCAACCGCCTCCTTCCTCCTTTTTCCCCGAGCCGCGAGCCATCATGACTAAACACTCAAATCACTCGAGAAAGTTGAAAAACTCAAAATCGTTCAACCGGTCGCCCGACAAGTCCAAAAAATTCGTTCAATTTGTCGTACACTCACTTCCGAACAAGCAAACCATCTACGAGGTATACCGTCAGGGGAGCACCTAGCCTTTCGGCCTTTATCTCCCGGTTCCGCTAAATGTTTGGACCTTCGGCTTTTTACTGACAAGGTCTTATTGTCAGATGGAGATTTCTCCATCCGGCGAATGCACTCACCTTCAGGAATTCAATCGGCCACCTATTGGTTAAGCCTCACGTCAGAATTCAGATGTGTACATCCCAGGCTCGTTGGACCTGTGACTACGAGCCTGTGCAGACTCGTAGCGCTGCTTTTCACATCCAGGTGGCCCCTTCAGTTTACTGGTCAGCAATGCGACTCGGGCAGTGTGGTCATCAATCCGCAAACTAGTTAGATATAGGCGCGTAGGCATTTACCACCAAGGCCGTTCTCCCTAACTAGCCCCTTCAGGACTCGGGTCATGCGAAGCCGTCAACTCCGAAGCTCACACGATTTACCATACGATGCAGTCCCCCACCAGAGGACACCATAATCGTGCTTGGCCTTTAGTGACTTCCCTCCCGTAAGTCCTGGGAGGAGGTAGGTCACGCCATGAGCAACCCGTACATAACTCAGGAGCTCGGGAACGTTACCGCCCGAATGGTCTTTATATAGATCCTCGCCATGGCGTATCAACTGTACCAGGGGCCCCCTTGCGCTGCTTGGTCCGTGGTGTCGCAGCTCACCAAAGATCTTTCTCCCACTACATACAGCCATTTCTGGCTGATGTCACAAGAACACCGACCCCCCTGCGGGGACTCACTTCCGAACAAGGAAACCATCTACAGGTATACCGTCAGGGGAGCACCTAGCCTTTCGGCCTTTATCTCCTGGTCCCGCTAAAAAGTTTGGACCTTCGGCTTTTTACTGACAAGGTGTTGTTGTCAGACGGAGATTTCTCCATCAGGCGCATGCACACACCATCCGGAATCCAACCCCGGGATTGCATCACTAGCTGGATGACTTGGGTAACAACCTCCAGCCACTACGAGTCCAACACCTTGATGGGCAAGGACCATGGTCCCCTGGGCACACCCATCCCCGTAGTACACTATTCGCTATGGACTTCTCCATAGCAGGTGTGATCCTCCTTCGGCCCCCTATTGGTTAAGCCTTACGTCGAATTCGGGCATGCACACGCCAGGCTCGTTGGACCTGTGACTCCGCGTCTGTGCAGACAACGAAGCGCTGCTTTTCACATCCAGGCGGCCCCTTCAGTTTACTAGTCAGAACACGTGGAAATACAAAACGCAGTTCACCGACAAAACACTATTACTGTCAAAACGTTTTCTGCTGAATCGTCAATCGAGAATCCTCCGCCAATACAACCCATGCCCAAAGCATCTCTGGAAACGTCAACTACTCCTTAGGGACATGGTTCTGTAGCGCACACCTCTATGGCAGCTATCGCTTAGCTGCTTCGTCAAATTCGCATCCTAATTTTACACATAAAGCACGAAAGACAACACGCGAACACCCAAATTAGAAATAAGAATTGTCAATCAGAACTGTCACGATGACAGATGCTCAGAACAGTTATATTTATGGTAGTTTGAATCGCCATAGGTTCCACCTGGAACGGAACGCGTGCCGGGTCCATGAAACAAGACAGAGGGCGTTGAACCGTTGCAGTTGAAATTTTAAAAGTGCAAATGAGGTAACGAAATAGCCTTGTACTGAAGTATTCCTTTGTTTGATTAGGTGGGTATTCCGTTCAAATCCGTTCCGTTATATTGAAATACTCCTTTGTTCGATTAAAACCCAAGAGTCGCAGAGCAAAAACGCAGAGTGTGTGTTCCGAGTGGCCTAAGACGAAGGAATGTCTAAGACAAGAACCGACCAGGCGAAGAAACGGAGTGTTCCAAATGAGAGAAGGACGAAGTGCGACGTCTAACGCAAGTGAAGGAGTTGAGTGTCGCAGGCACATTGGATTATCCAAGACTGTAACCAGCAAGTTAAGGTGGAGGTGGCCGGAAAATTATTGTAAGCGCCTTGTGTCCCACGGCCGCTTCTCACGGCAAGCCGGCACAGGCCCCAACCTCCCCGTCCTCAAACCAATTAACCGAGGAAACTAACGTTACAAAATTGTATATTGAGCATTGAACATTGATCATTGAACATTGAACATTGAACATTGAACATTGAACATTGAACATTGAACATTGAACATTGAACATTGAACATTGAACATTGAACATTGAATATTGGACATTGGACATTGGACATTGGACATTGGACATTGGACATTGGACATTGGACATTGGACATTGGACATTGGACATTGGACATTGAACATTGGACATTGGACATTGGACATTGGACATTGGACATTGGACATTGGACATTGGACATTAGACATTGGACATTAAACATTGAACATTGATCATTGAACATTAAACATTGGGTATTGAGCATTGAACATTGAGCATTGAACATTAAACATTGAACATTGAACATTGAACATTGAACATTGAACATTGAACAGTGAATATTGAACATTGAACATTGAACATTGAGCTTTGAAAATTGAACAGTGAGCTTTCAACATTAATGCCCTCTGGATTTAAGTGATGTTTGACGCACCATCAACTACAAAACATATAATCACAAAAAAACAACAATTTGTAAAGGTCAGCTGTTTTGATTAAATTCAGTTTTGCATTTTGAGTGGACACAGTTACTAAGCCGGAATACCCACTGCCCACTGCATCCACTCAAAATGAGAAAAATGGATATAATTGATAAAAGACATCCTGGCAGAGCGTGGTTTTCATCTCTACACCTAAAGAAAGTCAAGATCGTGGATTGTAAATGTTTTTCTAGCATTTGCTGCCTATAGGATCTCGATACACAAATTGACTATCGCGGTAATCATTTATTCATTTAAAATATCCAAAAAATTATTTTGATTAAAATCATCTTTCATCGGCCAACAAAATTAAAAAAACAACCAAACCGCATAGAAAAAACAATATTCCCCCACTCAATTTGTCCGATATGAAAACCACTTCAAATCCCTATTGGAAAACAGTAATCTAGCCTCAAACGACTTTTTCAACTCTCATATAGGACGTCTGAGGCCATAACTCCACAATCCTCATAGCACCGCACCACCGGCCTCTGGGTGGTCTCTGTTCTGTTTTTTTTTCCAAAATTCAGCACATCAACTTGACAGTAGCGTGCCGAAGAGGCGAATATTTTGCCCCAAGGTGGAATTACATATTCAACCGGAAAATTGATTTTTTTTTTCGTCTCTTCTTCGGCAGTTGTTGCTTCACTAATTTCACGCCTATTGAATCCTTTTGCTCGCCATTCAATATATTGCGGTGCGGCTGTATGGTTGGGCGGTCGTTATTGGAACTATATATGCGGTGCGGATGCATGCGCGGAGGAGAATGGAGGGAAGCATACATATATTCAGATCGGATGCAATATTCAAAGTCGAATAGAGCTGATTGAAGCAAATAATTAATTGGAATTCCGATCATTTTATTCGTCGAGAAGTATTATGTATTCGTTGTGACAGGATTGAATAGGAATGAATGGAGAAGGGCGAGATATACGGAAGATGTGATGTGAAATTTTAATTGGATTTTTTCAAGGACGGTCTTTTTTAGGATTGTAATTTTTTTGTACTTAAATCCTTTACAGTAACCGAATTTATTCTCCAGTTTTAGGGACGAAGTTGTGTATAGTGTCAAATGTGCTAAAAATATTTAAAAAAAAACCAAAGCACGTAAATTTAATAAATTTGAAAGCTTAACATGCATCATGGCACCTTAGGCCGCGCGTAGACTAAAGGCGTATTGTAGCGTAGCGTAAAACCTACAAGCGTTGTATTGGGCGACAGGTTTTACGCTACGCTACGTTCCAATACGCCTTTAGTCTGCGCGCGGCCTAATAAAAGGACACAAATAAATATTCACAAAAAAGCGTCGCAATACTCTCCTTCATTGTCGCCAAGCGATATTTTCAGCCTCTTTTTTTTTGTCTGAAAATTTCACATCTTTTCACACTCATCCAGCACGAAAAACAAGCTTTCAATGCAAATTGCCAATATTATCACACTCCCCGCCGGAAATCAACCGCACCCACCCGCTAAATTGCACTGAGCTCCACAAGAGCTAGCTAGCACTCACACACATAGCGCACATAGCCTACAGCTGTTCTCGTTTCAGGGAGGCTATCATCCGACAATTTAAAAATCATTATCCTTACGACTGAGGCGGTAACGCATATTGTAAATAAAATTCTCTCTATATACGTACTCTGTAGAGTCGTGCATTGTCCTGTGCCCTGTAGAACTGAGTGGGAGAGGAGTACTATGGCGTGGCGTGTACACGAGTATTCTACATAATTTTCATACAAACGTGTCACGCCTTTTCTATTGTCGCTTTTGTGTCGTTGCGGAATTTTTCGCCATAGAATCACACAGAGTGTAATCACATCACGGAGTATATGGCTCGACATCCTTCGACAAGGAGTACATAGATATGGCAGAGTTTCATGCTTTTTTAAGAGTCACGCGTATTCGCAGGCACATGCAATTTTCTCTCGACGGATTGTCTACTGATGATGATGCTATGCGGCTCTTGTCAACACATCATCGACTACGAATAGAATGTTGAACTCAGTGGCGCAACCACGGGAGGGGCTAAGGGGTCTAAAGCCCCTCTCAGACCCAGAAATTGGGAAAGGAAAAATTGCAAAATGAGATTTGAAACAACGCACTTCGTTGGAAACTTTATAAAAAAAATTGAAACGTGGGCTGTGCAGGTTGCAACATCCATACCATGTCAATTTTAGTTACATTTCAGTAATCGGTTATATTCGTTACATTTGATTCGAGTAATCGTTGCTTTTAAAGAAACACATAAAAAACTACAACGACCACCAACTCCAGTGGCGGATTTGCGCATTTACCGCTAGTAGGCTGTTGACATTTTGCCGCCCCTACCGAGCTCTACGAGAATATTGCTGAAGGGACATTACCAGAATCAAGGGTCAAGACGTTTAGCTTTTTAATCGTTTCTTGTGCAAAAATGTGCGGAACACTGTTTTTTTAGTCGAGATTTAATACTCCAGGACGAACTTCTTTGATTAACCTTCATTTAATCTTAAATTTCTCCTCTACACTTTAATAGATTAGTGCTTTCCACTTCGTGGGTCCTGAGTATTCTTCTATTTTTTTTCGTGCTCTGTGGCCGTGATCGTTCGGTCGCCACTCTGTGAAATAGACACTCATAGAGAAACGAGTTTCCAAACTCGGCACGACTCGTCGCAAGTTTATTATTCAGAAGAAGATGATAAGAAATATTCTTATCGTAGAATAATAAACTAACAATGCGACTAGGAAGTGGTATGGCTGACAACCGTATCACACTCCGAATTCAGTTGTCTTTGTAACGTTGATGACTACACACGGTAGTCATTAACGCACCATGCTCCACTAGAGGTTACGGTAATCAAGAGAGAGAGAGAGAGAGAGATAAATATAAAGTTTTCTTTATGTGATCTAATAATTCCTTGGTTGGAGCGTCGCCGGTTTGAAGGGTAGGTTCTTATTCTTCATAGTGTCCTGCTTTTAATGCACAATTAAGCGATACTCAGGGCGGGACTTAGCCTCTATGGCGCCTCTGGGCAGATGACATATCTCCGCCCTCCGTCACTGTAAGGTAAGACAATTTCATTATTTTTAAACTATTTAAAAAAGAATTAAAATTCCAATTGAGAACTTGACGAAATGCAAGGACTCGTTGATATTATTTAGCAAAAGTTTTGCTTACTGATCTGAATTATTTTAAATGATTTTTGGCATCGTTGGTATTGTATATTTTTCTCCGCAGAAAAAAATACAAATTCAACAATTTAAACTTCAAAATTTTTAAAATTTCTTTTAAACCTTTTCACAAGATGGATACATACATATTACCTACTTAAAAATTTGATAGTCAATATAGCATATAATATCGAGAGGACCCCTCCCGAAACCAATTCCTGGTTACAACCCAGCCAATTTCAAGTGGGGAAAACTAAAGTATGTAGTAACAGAAAACGCGAAAATAAGAACTCGTTTTTCTTTTACTAGGGTTGCCTATTCTAATTGATCTACCAACCCAGAAACTAGTTTAGAACGAATGCTAATTTTTGACAATGTAGTCTTTGTAAAAATGATTTTGTTTATTAAGGCATTTCCCGTTATACAAAAATTGAAAACTGTTTCAGACTTTGTATGAAATCTTTAAATTAGGATTGAAGCATAATATCTGGATCCAAACAAACATTATGTATAGGTATACGTCAGAACAATTTTTAATTTTTCAAAGGATCAATACAATAGGGCAGGGGTGTCAAACTCAAAACTTGGCGCGGGCCAAATAAGACTCCCTTCAGGTTTAGGTGGCGCAGGAGGAAAATTTCCAAAATTTTATGTAATCGTATTACGAAAGTTGACTACAGAATATTATTTTAAAATATAGCAGAGATCAGAGATCATATAGCAGACCGTGAGAACTTGTAAATGTACTTCAAGAACATTATAAAATTAAGACAAGAAGCGAAAACGTGAAAATATGATTGATCTTCAAGTAAGCACAATTACATGATTTGCGCCAAATTTTGGACAGATGATAAAAAATGTTTAGCACCAGTCATCCGAGGTCGCCCAAAATAACATTGGTAGGCAAAATAGTCCTAAAATAATCTTGCATAAGTCACTGACGAGTTTTAGTAACTTTTGTAGACTTCAGCTCAATTTCTGAATTTGTTCACCTTTCCAATTTCACAATTTTTGTGTTGATACAGATTGTGCTGCTTCGACATGGCCGCGGGCCGCACAGAACTGCAAGGAGGGCCGCATGGCCGCGAGTCTGACACGTCTGCAATAGGGATATAAAAGCAGAGATTGTGTATAAGTTGTTTCCTTAGATTTGGCCGCCGTCTCAGATCCCGCATGTAACGAGTCTGTCCCTCATTAAAAATCCCGAAATTCCACCGCAAAACATCCAAATTTCAATTTTCGGAAAATTGACATGGTTTGCGCTTGCAATTTTTTTGATCATTAGGTCATCTTTGAACGGCTGTAAATTTTGAACGCGGACAGCTATGAAATATTCAGCAAAAACTGCACCACAATACGCCCTTCAACGCATTTTTTGGAAAATCGAACTATGATTCCCTTGCTCCCCTCTTTTTACGAATTATTTGTCCTTTGGCTTTGGGTCTCATGAAAAATTGAAACCGTTTGTGCTTGGGCCTCCTTTGCAAAATTTGTTATCCTTTCTATCCACTTTTTTTGTGGGAAATCGATCCCGTTTGCACTTGGTCCTCCTTTCCGATTTGTTTGCCCTTGTGAAGCGACTGTATATCTTTTGAGGAACAGCTAGGACCTTCTGAAATAGGAAGAAACCTTATCTTTAGAGTCGATTTGCGCTCTCCGGCGGACCCCTCTGACCAAAGACATTATTCATTTTTTTATTTGGTGGGATTTGAAGAGGCTTGCTGTCGGGAAATAGGAAATAGTAAAGTACTCGTATATTAAAAACAGGTCCAGCATTTAATGTAGATTCTGGAGCCTAATTCCTTCACCCAAAACCTCCTCGCATATGGTAGATTCCTACCCTTGTTTAATTGAAGCCAATTTATGCGTTACAAAAATTGTTTCTCCCTTTAGCTTAACCGAACTACTCTCCACCAGTAGGCTATTCGGAGTGAGATTAGCAGAATTTTGCGTGAAGTGTGTGCAGTGAAATCTAGTTCATACGATAACTGAAATTTTTGTATGAATGAGTATTATTTACATTCCAATATACATAATTGTGCGATTGGGCACCCTGAAATACGCCTAGGTAACTACAAAAAGATTAGGAAAAGAGCGTTAAGATGTTGTCTAATTATGACTGCTCCTTGAGTTTCCCAAAATTAATCAATCACAGAATTTTAAGACAACGGAAAGTTTCAAAAATTGCCGCCCTTAAAAATCTGCCGCCCAGGCCACTTGCCCAGGTTGCCCATATTGGAAATCCGTGCCTGGAAATACTGATAGAATCGATTATGTTTTTTTTATTAAAAATATGTCAGATAAATAAAAATAGAGGAAAAAATCGCTTGGCTTCGAATTTCAGTCTGCAAGCAATTGACTAAACAAGGCTTTTCGCAGAATCGTCTTCAATAATAAAACGTTCCTAGTGTTTGAAGCTCTGACATAACGGTGACACTTCACACACTGCTCCCAAAACGTATCTCATGAAAAGGATAAATTCTATATCTGGCGTTATAATTCGTATTTGGAATTCAGTTTTCCAAGGTACGTTTTTTAAATGTTTACAATGTGTTTAACTCAAAAAAAAATATTTGCTCCAAATTTTCCGCCCCCGTAAAATCCGCCGCCCTAGGCTCCAGCCTACTCAGCCTACTGGTAAATCCGCCACTGACCAACTCGAATGCGATAGTCCTCTTATTCACGGTTCGTCGCCGAGTAGAGATGGTAGGAAGGCTTGTACTCATCTTTTGCACTGTTTTACACAATTAAATTGCGAGACAGGCGGAAACCCAATGGTATCGCTCGGCCGCGAATTGTACAATTATCGACCATTTTCTAATGTGCATGATACGAAGTTAACCCTCGGTTGTACTAATGGGTCTGGCCAGACCTTTTTCATTTTAAAGTTGGTGTAAAATAAACACCATTTAGCCACCACCACAATGTTTCGTGACTTTTCCTAAAAATTTGTCAGCTTTTCATAACCCCAAAAATATTTGGAACAAATATCCTGCGAGAGTAGTTATAAGGACGTTTTGGTCAGTACATCACATAGTTACCTATAAAATTTGTTCTACCGAAATCTGTCCATTGTACACAAATGTCCGATCTTTTCTTTTGAAACTAGATAGTTGAGTATAGTTTCTTCTTTAATTTTTGCTTGTAGTATGATATGCATTATTTGCCGAAAGTCAGTGAAGACAAAATAAATGATCATATGGTCAAATGTGTGTGTATATGTGCACATGCACTTGCACATATTGTTCATTCAAAAACGAATTCTCCCCCTCTCCCCTTTACTTCAATACAACGATGAGATCGTTTAATAAGATCCTGCATCCCTTTCAAAAAGTAGTTCGCGGGTTTGTTTTGAAAATGGTCCAAAACAGCATCTTTCAGTTCCTTCTCAGTCTCAAATTTTCGTCGTCGGAGGTCCTTTTTTAATTTTGGGAACAGGAAGTAGTCACGTGGGGCCAGGTCTGGGCTATACGGGGGTGTTCAATTTCTTCAAAACCGCATTTGACCACAGTAGCCTTGGCCACCGCGACGCTGTGAACTGGTGCATTGTCGTGAAGAAGCCAGTTTTCCATACCGTTTCTCCACGATGTTGGCCCTCAATTGGGTCAAAAGATCTGCTTAATATTTCCCTGTTACTGATGTGCCCTCTTCCCTTGAAGTCATTCATTATAATTCCCTTGGAATCCCAGAAGATGGTGGCCATAATCCTTTTCCGGCTCTGCTGCAGCTTCGCCTTCTTGGGGCGGTCCTCATAAGGCCTCCTCCGTTCCATGGACTCCCTTTTAGTCGTGGGATCATAGTAAAGGACCATGGTTTCGTCTCCTGTCACAATTCGGTTGATAATTGCATCCGAGTCGGCGCGACACAGCTCCAAAAAAGTCTTTCGAACATTTCATCCGCTGCTTCATTTGGTCTGCTGAGAGGAGCTTCGGGATCCATCTTGCCGAGATCTTCCTCATCGCCAAATGGTCGGTAATAATTCTTTCTACGGCGGTTTTTGATAGACTTGTTCTTTCTGCCATCTCTGATAACTTTAGCCGCCGATCAGCCGGTGGTCTCAGTTATTGGGCATCTGGTGCGGGGTTCATCAAAAACATTCGTCCTTCCTCGCTTGAATTCCAAAATCCACCGGTAAATAGTCGCCTGGGATGGTGATGAATTGCCGTACACGGATATGAGTTCATCTCGAATCTGGGATGCCGTGTATCCTTTCAAAAAAAGGAATTCAATGACCGCGCGGTACTTGATCTGCTCCATTTCAAATACGAAATCAGAATGCGACACAATTAATTACCTAGCCGGGCCCTTGATTGCACAATTGAACTCATGTTTAGTCCTGTTATGACCGAAGATCTATTGAATAGCGGTAAAATGAATTCAATCGGATAACTGTAAGTGTATTTTTCTCAACAATTTTGGATTCTACTACGCACATACGAGATTGCTTTGTTTGTTCGGTACATATGTAACGACTACTTTTTGTACTCGGTAGTCGTTACTTCCGATACTTATGAGTAACGACTACATAAGTAACGGGTAGTTACCTTTTTGACATCTCTATTAGTCACATAGACCGAGCACGATGCGGTGGTTCCTTACTGGGGAGCTGTCGCCATAAATAATCGTGTGAGCTTCGGAGCTGGCGGCTTCGCATAACCCGAGCCTTTAAGTGGCTAGTTAGGGAGAATGGCCTTGGTGGAAAATGATTACGTACCTACATCTAACAGTAGTTTGTGGATGAATTTTGCATGAAGCCCAACCATTAGGGGGCCGAAGGAGGACCACACCCATGGGCGTAGCTAGGATTTCGGTCAAGGGGGGGGGGGAGCCCCAAATTTTTTCTACATCATGATTTTCTTAGGAGTTGAAATTTCCGGTCGCAGAAATATTGTTAGCAAATTTTAGAGTAGGCTTGGCTTGAGGTTGTATTGGTGCATATGGTCATCGATTCCAGACTCGCCGTGAACGAATTCATTTTATGGTGTTTTTCGAACTCACGACTTACGTCATGGACTATGATGTCGGTCAGATTGTAAACAAATATCCATTTATGGGGATAAATAACATTGCTACGCGTGCTGTTGGATGTCACTCACACATCTGCGGCCCTAGTTTACTGGTGGACTGCCACGCATGTTATTTCTTTTTTTTTTTTGCTAATTTTAGAGTCAAATTTTTAAAATGGAGAGAATGAAGAGAGAGAGAATGATTGGCTAAATTTTATTGCTGGTATGATTCAGCTAGAAAATAGATTTTGATTTACAAACTTGAAAGACCCGCTCTGTGGCTCACTTGCTTGAGTCGCACCCTGCGATGCTAGTAATCTACAGGTCCGGAGATCGAATCTCTGCGTGATCCAAAATTTTCGTACATGTGAATGGATAGTGCTTGCAACATTATATACACTGCGAAATGATATGCAATGTAATGTTGACTCGAAATTGCCTATAAACGGCTGAGTTAATGCACCATGGCCCCACATGGACCTATCTATACGGTACTGAGAAGGAAAAGAAGTACTTGAAAGACACTGAAATATGAGACCCGTTCTTTACAAGTTCCCTAACAAAGCTGTATACCATTTGTCACCCTTTCAGATGAAATAACTTGAATTCCACCTCACTTCCCGAAGGGACCTGACGTTTGAAATTGTGTACTCCAGCTCAGAAGCCATGAAATGAAACAGGAAATATAGGATCCACGCAGCCACAGTAGCACACTCACAAGTGAAATGTGTATGCTGGTACGCAGCCTCCGACAGTTACGAGAGGCCACTCGCTTTCATATATGTATTTGTATGCGCCTCCTGACTGCAAACTGTCCCGATCATGGCTTCTCCGGCAGCACTTGAAGTGGCAAAAAAAGGCAAATTTTTGAAAATGTTTTATAGTCCAGCGATTTTTTTTTACTACATCGATAATGATTTTTTACCATCTTCATCGACCAGGGGGTGGGGGTGGGGCCACCGAAGTGAAATGCTAAATTTCCGGGAGTATCATAAGTCGAAAATTGTATTTTTTTCAAAAAGTTACGTGACAACAAGGCATCGGGTGAAATTCTTTTTGTGGAGGAGGAAAAGATAAGAGGCAGTGCCCTAGTGCCTATGCGTTATGAATTCAAACTTTGGACCCTGACCCATAGACACGCGAAAACCTTCATTACCAAGCTCAGCCATATGGATTCAGCAATGAAAAGTCTTTTTTTCTAATCAGGAATTTAACATGTTCTCCGAACCGAATATTCTCTTCATCCTACCATATCTGAACCTACGACGATAAACATAGAAATCCACCGTTATGTATGAAATATGTTTTTTTTTCTCTCTTATCCCTATCTTCAATAACACACCGTATGCTCAGTAAAATTCAACTCTGTACACACAGCCGAGTAATAGTGAATAAAAGTAGGTCATGTATGTATTTAACCCTCCGTCGGGTGCACCTCAAATCAAAACAAGATCGGACGCACTCGGCCTGAGAGGCCACCCATCTATTTGGGTCCTTTTTTCTTAATATGTTAGAATAAATTGCAGATACTTTTCGGAAATGAAGTTATAAGTATCTAATACATCCCTTAGATACTTATAACTTAATTTCCGAAAAGTATCTGAAATTTCTACTAACATATTAAGAAAAAAGGGGGGGGGGTCCCCCTTTAAACTAAATATAGTACTAAGAAACCTATTTACTAAACAGTATAATACAGAAATAAAATTATCGATTTACCAGAAAAAACCAAGAGAGAACATTTTATGAAAAATACCGCATCCATTGTTCGTTAGAAAACTTGAAATCAATGAACGCCGGGCAGTCTGAATTGATAATCGTTATTTGAAAAGGTTCTTAATGTTCCAAATTAAATATTAAAAAGCATCTTTGATGCAGCGCTTTCGCGTAATTTAGGCACTTTCTAAGTTATGACGCGATCAGGCGCACCCGGCCTGTCCTTACCACACAACTGTCTAAAGGACCATGGAAAACTTTAGGTAGGCTTTGTGTGTGATTCTTAAAGTTAGACGTGTAAACGGAACTAAAAAGTTGAGGGCCCCTCTACTACTACTCGTAGAGCAAAGCAGAAACTGTTTTGCTGGCCTGTCAGGCTTAGTGCGCCCGACGGAGGGTTAACTCTCCCTGATGGCTATACAAAGAAAAACATTTCACTTGCCATCATATATAATCTTCCCGCAACTTCTCTAGCTAGACTAGAGCACAGCAGCAGAGATGAAGGTCACATCCCGACATTATTCATACTCTCTGTAGATGGGTCCATGCAACATTTCCTGCGATGGTCTCTCTCTACTACGATAAATGCTGTATGTCGCCACCGATTAATACATCCCTCTTTACCTAGATCGGTCCTAAATACTCTCAAACTCGGAGAAACCGATGATGATGCTATATGGGGCCGATGAGTAATTTCCTGGGCACGCACCACTTGAATGCCTTTCCGTTGACCCAATTCGATTATTAATTCAAGGGAGGACAATTGCGCTTATATCCGTACGTACAACATCATAGAGTATAGAAAACTAAACAGGACATGGTTGATAAGCGATGGTGTCCTTTCCATAGCTGGTCATTTCTAGAGTGAAACCGATGAACCGCATGGACCTCGGACATAGTTGAATGATATATAGAACACTATGGAGGCACAATATTGTGTTGTCGGTCACGTGGTGTTAGTGGTGGTGGTGGTTGAAAACAAAAGGAAATTTAGCGCTAATGGTATGAAATCTGGATAAGAATCCGGACGGGGGAGCCTATTAAATTTTATGGACGCTCGTCAAGACGACCGGAAAGAGAATATGTTGTGTTGGAATGCGGAATCCCAAACATGCATCATCCATTTCAGGACGATTAGTTCGGTTGTGGGAATTATCCTGCAATAAATTACCGCACTTAAACTTGGGAGCTTGTTGTTGCCGTTGGTTGGAACTGTAGCATAAGAAAGTTTTTGACTTAGGACTTAGGTTGCGGATTTTAGTAGAGGAGAAGTCACATCGCTGGCTCTTAATGAAAATTAATATACAATAAAATGTTTGTTTTTATTTCAATTAGGCAAGTGATAAATGTTCTAAGAAGAATAAATTTGACAGATAAAAGTTCTTGTGGATGTTACATGGAACGTCTTTTCTGAGAAAAGATATCGCAGAGGTAGCAATCTCTCTCTGGTTCCTGTTAACTCCTTGTGGGGCATAGGGCTTCAACTACGCCTACTTTCCAGCTCGTTCTGCTCTGTGCCATCGTCCTTAGGTCTGACCACTGTTTGTTTAATGAAGCAGCCTCGCTATTAACCGATTTTCTCCACGTGTTTCTTGGCCATCCAATCTAGGGCCTGCTTTGCAATATTTGTTGGCCCTCTTCGGAGAGTATGACCTATCCATTTCCCTTTTCGCCTGTTGACAGAAGTGCCTATCCAATCCAGGCCTGTGATACTCAGGAGATCATCATTGGAAATAATCTCCGGCCAGCGGATTTGTAGGATGCGCCGTAGACACTGGTTTACGAAAGTTTGCAGCTTAGTTGTTATCTCTTTGGTCACCTTCCAAGTTGAACAGCCATAAAGAAGCACAGATATTACAATAGAATTGAAGATTCGGATTTTGGTGCGCCTGGAAATGTTGTTATTTTGCCAGAAAGGAGCCAAAGTGATCATCAGCGTCCGCGCCGCCATCTGCTGTGACTATGCTTCCGAGGTAGCAGAATTCGTCAACTTTTTCGACTGCCTGGCTCGAAACACAAATTCCGCTTTGTCCCCGTGGTGTGCCGCTTTTCCAGACTCCTGAGCAGGAAGAGATTCCTGCTCCTGAGACTGGGGAAATAGCGGCCTGCATTACCAGGCTGAGAAGCAGGAAATCTCCTGGATTAGATGGGATGACTGGTGGGATGTGCAAGAACATCTGGCACTTCGTCCCGGAATATCTCGAGTGCTTGTTCACAGATTGCTTCCGACAGCGTCTTTTCCCGACGAGTTGGAAGTCTGCCCGTATGGTGGTACTACTGATGGACCCTGACAAGGACAAGTCCAAACCTCAATCTTATCGAGGTATTATAGTCTTCTTCCAGTACTTTGAAAAGTACTGGAAGGGATTCTTGTTCGGAAGATGGAGGAGAGGCTTGTCGGTCAGATGTCCGACAGTCAGTATGGATTCCGAACTGGCAGATGTTCTGACGATGAGTGGCTCTTTATCAGGGAGTCAGTATCCCGCAGCTCGTCCAAATACATCCTTGGAATCTTCATTGATTTCAAGGGTGCCTTTGACAACATGCTATGGGATGCTATTCTGCGAAAGCTCGAGGCAGTTGTCTGTCCTGAAATAGCTCTTTGGAGGAGGTATTTCTCCGACAGAGAGTCTTTTGTCTTTGGGGCCTATGACGTGTTGCGCAAACACGCATCACGTGGCTGTCCGCAGGGCTCCATCCTAGGCCCTTTTGTTTGGAATTTAGTGATGGATGACCTGCTGAAGTCTCTCGACCGGCTGTGCAAGTGCTGCGCCTATGCAGACGATTTACTTCTCCTTGTTGAGGGTAACTCGCGTGCTGCGCTAGAGCGTTTGGGATCTTCATACATGGACGTTGTCCATCAATGGGGATACCAGATGGGGGTTGAAGTCTCATCCTCTAAGACGGTCACTATGTTGCTGAAGGGCAGTTTTGACAGTGGTCGTCCCCCAGTGGTTCGGATGGGGGAAGTTAGACTCAAGTACTCGACGATCCCGGTCAAGTACTTGGGTATGTGTGATTATCTCGGCGAAGATTGGACGCATGTACTATGGCATTGCCCGGCGTACGCGGGTATCCGGAATTTTGACGCATTCGGCGTCACTATCGAAGATGGTTCTCTGAACGTTTCTCGCTGTCTCTTTAGACGAGAATATGTCCTGGCTCTAAATGCCTTCGCCAAGGAGGCATTTAGTCGCCGCCACAGGCACCTTCACCAGGATGCTGTATAACGGTTTCAGCTCTGGTCTGTCTGGCATTGCCCTTGGCGATGTCGTTGTTTATGTAGGGTTCACTTTGGTTTCAACCTGGCCGTAGCCGGTATGAGCAGGGGGACCCCCACTGGGAGAAAGACTATACGTCGATACCAGTGGGGACCCACCGGAAATGACTATCCCGCTCTACCCGAATAGTTAGGCGACCAGTCCTACGTGGGTGTGCAAGGCGCCCACACTGCAGCAGTGGCGTGGCGTAATCAAACATTTTCCATCTGATACCTTTCCTCTGGTTTTGAAGCGCGCTCACTAGTACATCGTTAGTGGCTATGAGGAAAAGAATAGGTGACAAAATGCAACCTTGTCTCACTCCACTGTGCACCTCAAAACGATCTTAAAGCTTACCCTTGTGCAAAACGTGACATTAGGCTCCCTGATAGGATTCCTTGATGATGGATATTATTTTATCTGGTATGCCCCTCCTACGAAGAGGATCTCCATTCGGCGGATTGATCAATAATAATTCGGAGGGTGTTTATATGGTCGCTACACGAAAAACCCTCATGAAAGCCAGCCTGTTCATTGCTTAAAGTGTAAACAACTTCATCCTTAGTCCGGTTCAAAATAATTTTAGCCATCAGCTTGAAGACAGCTGGTAGTAGGCAAATACTGCGCCAATTATTACAATTCTTAAGGTTACCCTTCTTCGGAATTTTAATAATTACGCTCTTTTTCCATTCTACTGTAAGAGTTTCGGTTTCCCAACACTCTCTGATGAGGGGAAGATTCCGCTGTAGCATTCCAATCCTCTTTAAATAGTTCAACAGGAATTCCATCTACCCCCGGGGCTTACCGGCGTCCATAGATTTGATAACCCGCTTTAATTTTGTTTTAGATGGCGGTCTGGAAGTAATACTGGCTACTGGAGAGACGTCTTCTTCTGCCGATGACGCCTCACACTTCTCTGCATGCCTTTTTGTAGTGAACTGAATACCGTTCACTACAAAAAGGCTCGGAGTTGATTTTTGGCTGAATCATCAACAGCGGAGTTAATCTGTTCCTTAACTCTTTTGCGTGCTGAGATAAGAGACCAAGTAGCATCACTGATAAAAGGTCTTCTACCTGGATCCAATCTTCCCACAGTCGCATCGCCACATAAAATAAAAGATTCCTTTGCAAAATTATATCTATCTTCAATTGTAGGATTCTGAAGAAATGTTGCTGCACAAGCTTTTCCGTGCAAGGCGGTCGAATATGCACTAGTTGAGGACTTTTTTTAACTTTTGCACATTAAATCGTTGCAAGATTCGCGTGTTGTGAGATCGTTGAATCGCTACCGTTCGTAAGCGAAATTTCGCGATAACAAGATGGTGGTCGCTACCAACACCAGCCCACACTTCGACCTGACGTCTAAGAGGCAGTTTCTCCATGTCTTAGAAACAACAATATGGTCAATTTGGTTCTCTGTTCTGCCATCAGGAGAAGTCCAAGTTGTTAGGTGGCAGGGTTTATGCTTGAACAACGTTCCGCCAATGACTAGTTGCCGAGAGTAACAGAGCTCCAAGAACATCTCGCCATTGTTGTTCCTGTCGCCAAGCCCGTGATTGCCTAGGTTATCAGTACCGACTTTGGCGTTGAGATCCCCCATTATAATTATTATCATGTCACCCCTAGGAGCCCAATCAAAGGTGTCGTCTAGTCGCTGAAAACGTCCTTTGTGGATTGGTCTGGAGGTTCAGTCGGTGCGTTGCACTGAATAATTGTAATGTTTCGTACTCTCGATTTGAATCTGGCTGTGATGATACGGTCGGAGATAGGTTTCCAGTCGATAAGGGATCGGCGTGCATTCCTAGTCAACAGAACTCCGACGCCCGCTTGCCGAGGTGAATTATCGTCTTCACGTCCAGAGTAGAGCAATACAGTGCGAGAGCTTGGTGATAAAGTCGCCCCCGATCCGAGCCATCTTGTTTCGCTCAGTCCTAGTATAGCGAAGTTGTATGCGGTCATTTCCTGTTCGACTTCTGTGAGCCTTGTGTTATTACACTCACCCCACACCGTCCGAACGTTCCAAAAACCGATCGTAGTCGGTTGTTTACAGCCAAAAGTCGTTGCCGTTGAATCAGTGAGAGGTATCCGAGGCTCGGTTAATGTTTCGAGTGTAAAGTAAATTTCAAGTACGCGGGATACAAGCCTTCATACCCTATCTGTGGTATAATTCTAAACCCAAAACCACAGGGGTCAATTGTTTGTTAAGTTTCGTACATATCTGAACCATTGAGCGCAAAACAGAGTTGCTGCGCGCACAATTGTAGAGATATGTTCGAAACTCAGGAGAGTTTTATTCTCTCTTGCCCCTTTAGTTGCCTCTTACGACACGTCTCGCGTCGGGGAAGACGGTAGGACTATTCTTAACCCATGCCACAGGGCAGAGGTAGCAATGAGACAATTAAATGTTTTTTTTATCTTGTTTGTAGGTTCATCTGAATTATTTTTTTCGAATAATACATTTTCGATTCTGTATCTATCATGTATAATGTGAAATCTTTCACCAGTGATAGCAAAAACAAGAAACGCCCTTACCTACCTCAAGCAACACAACATTTTTCCAAACCCAATGGAATCCTACTGCGTACAATCAACAAAATTCAAAGTTCACTCTTGATATTATTTTCGCCAATTTAAAATCGTTTCAAATCCATTATACCATAAATACACAAAAAAGTCTCCTTGCCATCATATCCCGCCCAATTATTTTCAACATACACCACCAACCATATTGCCAAAGGACTACAAGACTCAAGTATACATAAACACAGCAGCATCATCAATGTTGTTAGCGTAGTTGGACGACTTACAACACCGTGGAATAATATTCCTCGTATCGAACAAAAGGGCTAAAGTCATTTTCTCTCGAGTCCTTGTGCCTTTTACGCCGGCTAAGAGCTAGAGTGCGAGTTGTTGCGGCTGCTGTTAAATTGATCCAAAATGCTGGAAAATTGTTTCTAATGATTGCATGCCGGATGCCGCGCCGCATGGCGTTAGAGAAGTTTAATTGATTTGTGTCTTTTATTTCTTGTGCCTGTTCAAAAAGCAAGCGAAAGCTTTCTGTGATTTTTTGCTCTTGACTTTTCTCACCGAGGCTGTTTTTTTTCTTTGCAGGTCCAGTTGGAAAACAAATTAAAGGAGGATATTTGCTGCGGTATAAAAGTAAGTAATTAATTCAATATTCGATTTTGGGGTGGAATATTTTAACATTTCAATTGAAGTCTCGCATGAGGATAAAGTAGTTAAGACAGGAATGTATGTTTCGAGTTTTTATTGAAGCCTGTGTATTGGCATCATGACCTAGTATAAGCTGACCAGACGTACAGCATTGGAAAATGTACAGCAAAGTGTACAGCATTCGCCATGCCACACAATGACTCACTACAATATAATATCTTCTTCGGTGAGCCTGTGATCAGTTTGACTCCTGTACCCTGTACGATCGATATTTAGCGGAACAATCGCAATTTTATGTTTGGTAATCGTTAATTCTCCATATCTCAGGAACCTTTCTCGATCTTTTTAAAATTCGGCAAACTTGTAGAGCTCTACTTGGCGCTCACACTTGCTCCAAAATGACACATCCTACCTATTCGCGTTCGGAATTTACGGCTGCCCAAATCGCAATTTTGAGTTTTATAATCGAAAATTGTCCATACTTAAATTTGGAAGACTTGTAGAACATCGCACTGTCGCTATTTGGTGAACATTTCAAGGCTCTAGCTTCCAAAGTTCAAAAGTTGAGTTGCAGAAAGATGCGATTTTAATTTACTTTCCTTATCACAAAACGAAGGAAAATAAGCCACTGTACTCCATACGATTAACCTATCAACCTCTCTAGGTAAACGCATATTAAAGAAAGGATTCTGCCAGGGGTTTTAAAATAAAGTTTTCTTCCACAATATATCCTTCGAATCATGGGGAGATAGCTTTTTAGAGGGGGAGAGGACCAGTTTTCAGCACAGGTTAAAAGCATTAAATTGAGAAGTTCTAAATAAGGAATTTAAGGTATACTCGCCATCATATTGTTTCTATGCTTTTCTACCCAATAAAAATGTCCTTCAGTTGTTTGAGGTCCGTTGACGAGATTAAAAAATGGGCCGTGGTTTCCACTTTTTGAAATTGTTTCAATTCTGCTTGTTTCACTGAAATAAGAGATAAGATAAGGTTTGGCACAGTGAAGCAAATATTGTACGTCGAACAACGCGGCTCTAGAAATCATGTTTCATAATCCCCGCCTACCTACTTAATCAAAGTGGGACTAGAGACTCTTGAATGACACGCGAGAGCTTGATCCCGTGAAGCGAAAAAGTTTCTTAGGAAAAACTAAAATTATCGGTATGCAGAACACGCTCTAAACTTTGATAGTTCGATCCTGGTAGGTTGTGAGTGAACTTAAAATTAAGGTTCGTCTGCACTACCGTGCGCAAATGTTAAGGATCGTTCCCGCACTGGAGTTGGATGCGGTTAAAATAGGACTTAGTGAGTGATTTGTCTGAAGCATACAATAATATTTTGCAGAACGAAAGATGGTCCGTGAATGAGTGATCGACATGTTTGCCATTTTATTCGAGAAAATCTTAGATAACTGCATACCTGGTAGCATGATTGCAGTATTGTTCAAGCAAGTCAGTACAACATGAGCCGTAATACTGCTAAACCCATTGAATCCCCTGTTCTTGTGGCAGTTGCACTTTCAACCGAAACATGTCTTCCAAGGGTTCTTCACATATTTCCCTCGTGAGATATTATTCTTTCCCCAAATCGGGGTGAAGGGGAGTGGCTGAGGATTCGCCTAAAAACCGAATTCCGTAAGTATGTGTACAGCATTGGGTCCTCTGGAGTCTGGTCAGCTTAACCTACTAGTCTAAGAAAATTGGACCAAAATATGGCCATCGAACGGAAAAAATCCTACATCGGAAATTTTTTTTGATTATGGTTGGGGATGGTCCCGAGATGGTGGCATAAAAAGTCGCAACCGATTGAGGGTCCGCAACCTTAAAAAAAGGGGGAAATGGGGCGTTTTTTTTTTTCGTTTTTTTTTTTGCGATTATTTCAAAAACGACAAGAGATACACAAAAATGGTCTGAAGACGAAACAAACTACATAAAATTACCTTTCCAATGATATAAAACACATTAGAGTTTAATTAAATATTTCGGCGCTAGCCTAACAAATTTTCATTTTAGACCTTTCTAAAAAGCTCTATAACTTTCGAAAGAATGCTAGTTCAGCCGTAATGTATATGTACAAGTATTCAAAATAAGTTCAAGATCATTTTAAGGTAAACATTGAGTCGCTCCAGTCAATGACTCCCATTACCCCCCCCCATTAAAATTTGTCAAAATGGCATATTCATAACTCCCCCCGAAATTGGAGCAGAGTGCCAAATTTTGGTTTGTTACGATTGGAGGTCATAGTCACCCCACCCACCAAAAATCAGCTCATTCGAATAAAAACTAAGGGTACCTCCCATACAAAGTGACCCAAGACAACTTTGTTCTACAGTTTATAAAATGAGTAGTACGTAGCACAAACTCCTGATGGGTCACTTTGTATGGGAGATTCCCTTAGTTTAGACTATGACATCCAATCGCAACAAACCAAAATTTGGCACTCTGCTCCAATTTTGGGGGGGGGGGGGGAGTTATGGATATGCCGTTTTGAAAAATTTAAATGGGGGTTTAATGGGGGTCCTTGAACTGAGTGACTCAATGTTTACCTTAAAATGATCTTGAACTTATTGTGAATACTTATACAAAATTTTACGGCTGAACTAGCATTCTTTCAAAAGTTATGGAGCTTTTAAAAAAGGTCTAAAATGAAAATATTCTAATTTATGTTCTAGTCTAACACCGAAATGTTCAATTAAACTTTAATGCGTTATATATCATTGCAAAGATAATTTTATATAGTTTTTTTTCTTCCTGAGACCATTTTTCTGTATCTCTTACCGTTTTTGAAATAATCGCACAAAACGAAAAAATTCCCCCCTTTCGCCCCATTTTTTAAGGTTGCGGACCCCCAATCGGTTGGGACTTTTAATACCATAATTTGGAGACCATTCCCAACCATAATCCAAAAAAATTTCCGATCTAGGATTTTTGCCGACCAAATATGCCATTTTTCTTAGACTATAGCTCAAATCGGTTTTTTTACTAATTGTTTGTGAATTCTAAATGACCAGGAAATAAGTCGGTTAACCTTCCGTCGGGCGTATCTCTTATCTAAAGGAGATCGAGAGCACCTGGCCTGAGAGGCTACCTATCTATTTTGGTCCTTTTGTCCTACCAGGTTACTTTAAATACTTTTCAAAAATTGATTTATTACAGGAAAGTTATTACGCCAAATTGAGTACTAGGATACGTATTTATTAAACATTGTAATACACAAAGAAAATTCCCTATCGGCGTGGTGCAGAGAAAAATATGTGATTACTGGCTTGTCAGGCCGGGTGCGCCGGACGTAGGGCTAACGATTTTCAGTTACTATGGCCCCCTACATGCGCATGACATGAGCCGTAGTGCCGCGTAGATTTATTGATTTACGATGTAAGATAAATATCTACACTGCCAAGCTTCAACGCAATTTACATAGGTCTGATTGGTACTCTGATCTCTGTATCGGTGAACCAGCAAAATTTATTTTAGTTTTTTTAGCACATGCTTAGTACCGCTTTTTTAAGGATCTTTACCATCGGTACCATCGAGTTTTTTAAGACTTTTAGCACCTGTTCAGTAAAATTTTTTCAGGTTTTTAAGAATCTGTTCTGTAACGTTTGTTTAGCACTTCAAAACTGGGTCTTCTGCAGTTTTCCCAGCTTGCTTTGAAAGTAGTTGTTCTTTGAGAGAATCGGTGTACCATACTTCAAATTTGAAATCAGCGACTCAAAATTACCTTAGTGTTTTTGTGGAGGGTATCTAACATAGCTTCATTACTTCCAACATTTTTAATGCCTTAAGCTCAAAAATCTAGGGTTATTTTTGATTTTAACATACATTGAATAAATTTTACCAAATAGCAGAACTTAGGGGGCAGTTTGACTTTAATTGAACTGAATTCGAGCCAAAATTAACCCTAGTTTTCTACATTTAAGGTAGTCTGGGTGGTGTAGCGGTTAGTGCGCGCGCCTTCAGTGCACAGGCTCATGAGTTCGAATCTCACCGTGTCCCATGGTGTTTTTCGAACTCACGAGCTTGTGTCGGACTATGATCTCACTCAGATGTTAAACGAGTACCCATTTATGGGGATAAATAACACTGCTGAGCGTGATGCTGATCTCATTACCTCAACAAAAAGCAGATAAGATCTTGGAAATAGGATGTCACTAACACATCCTGCGGCCTTAGTCCAATGCTGGATTGTCGCGCCAGTTATTTATTTTTTTTCTACATTTAACGTATGAAAACTGTTAGAGGTGCGATGAAGGTAGAATTAAATGATGTAAGAAAGGTATGATTGTAAAACTATGCGCCAATTTTTAAAAGAATCAAAAAAGCAAAAAAGCACCCCACGTTGGCAGAAGTTGGAGAGAATTGAGATGAATAAACAATGAGTTTTTTGGGCAAATCATAAATATTTTTTTAACTTTGAAGCTTTCTTAAAACCAAACATCTTATCCGATTTAAGAGTGGTTAGTTTTAATATGTAGGCTAATTTGTTGGCTCTAACAGTCATCTTATTTCGCTATTCTAGCTGGTCTAGTTTTAGAGATTTGAAGTTTAAGTCGTGCAAGAAAATGGTTTTTCCAAACACTTTCAAATGCCTGTGGCAGGTATGTTCCGTACAACTTTTTTGCTGGAAATCACATGAGAAATCACAATCCGGTGCACGTATACGACAGTTTCCAGACACCCTGTATACAGGGTGTCCCACGACTCATGGTACATACGATAATGGGTGATAGTACAGCTCATTTGGGTACAATTAATGTTCTACATGACCCCTCTATCTTTAACCGTTATAAAGTTATAGCTTTTTTTTCGTTAATAGTGTCAGAATCCTCGACTTGCCGAGCAAAATCACTATTTGCCACACTCCCAAATATTTGATCCGAGGTTTGACTTTACTTTCTGAAACTGCACCAAATTCTACATAAGATAACTGCTTTGCCAATTAAATAAGTTAAAACCCTTCCCAGATACAACCATTCAAACTTTAAAGAAATTCGAAAATTTATATTTTCTTGAAAATACAAATTGTAAAATTGTAACGGTACTTTGAGCTGACAAATATGCCAAGTTGACAAAAGTTGCCTCATAATGTTAGCTTTCGAACAATTTATAAAAATTAGGGTCTAAGGATTTGAAAAATTGCATATCTTACGTGTTAAAGAGAAAAACACGCGGTTCCAAGATAAAACTGAACTAAACTTTTCCACAATTTTTAAACGAGTTTTATTTAGTAAGAAAGATTTTTTTTTAATAAAAAAACCAAAAAAAAAACACGAGACCGAAGTTAATTTCGGCCGCGCCCGAAATTTGGATATCCTTCATTCTTCTCGGGCTAATATTTTTTCCGGCGTACCTATGACTTGATATTAATACTTCCCCCCATTCTTTCACTTCCGTTTTCACATAAGTTCCGTTACCTCGATACAACATATTTGTGTGAGGTTTGGTTAGAATAACTGCACAAACAGAAAAAAAACCTTTTTTAGTGGGAGTTTTAGTTCAGAAACGCGGCCGTATCGAATCGGTGGCTAGCCATTGTCTAGCCCCATTTAAAATGATTCGATACCAGGGTGTATTTCGTGTCCTATATAAGAGGTTCGTACACCTGTTCATTCTTTCCAAACACAGCCAAAAACTCCGTCTTCAGTCAATTCCCCATAGAGACTTGTACTCATTTGCTGTATCGGTTTCTAGGATCTATTTCAGTCACCGGTAGAGACTTGTACTCATTTGCTGCTTCGGTGTGTGTAGGATCTCTTTCAGTCACCGATAGAGACTTGTACTAAGGCTTGAAATAGAATACCGGCAGCAACATCAGCAGCAATGCATGGCTGACAAATATACTGAACAGCAAAAATGTTGAACAGCAAAAATGTTGAACAGCAAATGCCGAACAGCATATATTTTTTGATCGTTTAGCGAACAGAACTGCAACCGATTAGGTCTCCTCCACGAATAGCAGAGTAATTATTGAAACATGCAAAATATGTATTCACAATGATCAAATTATAAGAACAGTTCCTTTTCGTACAGTTCATAAATGAGTTGCTGGATTTCAGTAAATTGATTCCACTGGGTTTGCCCTACCCATTGAAATAAGCCGAACATTCACAATGAGTTTTTTTTTATATTTTGGGTTATATTACTTGAATGTCTTGACGTAATTTTGGAATATTGCCCTGCTGATTTAATCCTCATCCTGAATATCTGAATGAAATTGAAACTCAAACAAATTCACAATGAGAAAGAAAGAAAGAAGAATTCTTTTTCACAAAACTTGCATTTATCTCCTGAAAGGATAAGCCGATGCAGGTTAATTTACTATTCCGCATTGTTCTGTTCTTAAAGAAAAACAATAATAAAATTTTCTATTCATTTTCATTCGCCGTGATCAGATCGCATTGGTTTACTCTCGTTCTCAGCCACCTTGAATTCTTATTTATAAAGTGTGATATTCTATTGTCCGTTTTGTCAGTTCAATCGTTATACTCCATAAAGTGCATTATTGGTGGCCACATTGTGCGATAGTATGGGAAAAAACAGAGGGAAGAAGATTCTTCCCCGGAATGTTCACTCCGGACTAAACTGAGACTTCTCAGAAGCTCCCAAAAACCGGCCATGGCTTCTTCTCAGAACCGATTTCAGCTACTGGCTAATTTACCAACGAGTCTTTCCGATACGGATCCACAGAATTCGCAGCGGATAAATAAGGAAAAAAAGGTAAAACATCCACCTATAACTTTCCCAAATGAGGATAGAGAGGCCATTGATAGAACAATGGCGGCTTTGAATATCAAAAATTACTGCATCAAGTATACGACTACTAGCAACGCCGTCTAGATATTAAGGCCGCAATGTAGAATCTTAGACGTCAAAATCAGCTTATAATTTTAGGTTATGTTCGCCAATGTTGCACTGTTTTGTTTTTGCTTTTTATTACGTCACTACTTGTTTTTGTTGTTTGTTCGTGTAAATAAAAAATTTAAGAGCTAAACTATGACGGCATTGTCCAGCTGAGTTGCGGCTATGATATATCTAGATGGCGTTGCTACTAGCTGTAAGCTTCTAGTTGATAGTAGTGAGGATTTCGAACGTATCCACGACTCGTTACTACAAAGGAAACTTAACTTCTTCACTTTTCGTCGAGCCGATAAACGACCTATTAAAATAGTATTGTCCGGGCTGCATAACATGGAATGCTCAACGCTATTAAGTGAATTACAAACTGAATTCAAACTCCCATGTAGAGATGTCAAGAAATTCCACCCTAGTACATCCAGATATCGTGACGAAACGTACTACATATTGTACTTCGACAAAGGATCGATTACGCTACCACAACTTAAGCGCATCGAGGCTATACAATTCACTAAAGTCCAGTGGCACTGGTACTCGAAGTCGAAGACTGGACCAACTCAATGCCGAAGTTGTCAACGTTGGGGCCATGGATCTTCAAATTGCCACCTACCTCCAGTGTGTCTATTCTGTGGCGATAATCATATATACTCGGACTGTTCACTCGCGGGACAAGACATTGATGATATTAGGTCGTCACTTAAATGTGCGAACTGTAGTCAAAGCCATATGGCTAACGACAAAGTGTGCGTTAAGAAAGGCGAATATGTAGCTATCCGGCACCGGCTTAGTAATCGAAATCGAAACCACAATTCTCACTTCAAAACTAATCAATTTGACGTATTTTCAAATATTAACACTAACTTTCCGACATTACCTCACAACTCCGCTGTACTTTCACTTCCACCAGTTACTTTCCAACCACCCACTGGGGCGATGTCAACACACTCGTATTCCAATGTTCTTAACCCTAGAGAGATAATCTACGTCGAATCGACGTACAGAAATTTTTCTTTTTATTATATCTCATTAGTGAAGCTTCATAATTTGTTGGTTCCAAGATTTAACTCAATTCATGTCTGTAGGCGTAATTACGTGGCAAAATTATTGGCTTGGGTGCCACACAGCCTAAGATATTGGGGGTCATAAGTCAAATATACGTCGAATCGACGTATGATTATCTTTAACAAATTTGTACTGAAAAATATTTTAATTGCCCCGAATTGACATTTTTATAAATCTTCATAATGTGAATGTGTATTCACTTGGATATAACCACTAAAAGCCTGTTTCGATAAAGATATCCTTTATTTTAATCTATTGAAAGGACAGTCCACTTTCTCCTAGTACCACTTTTTTAAAACTAATATTATATAAACAAACAAATGATAATTTTGCAAAAGCACGAGTTTAACAGATGAATATTAAATACAAATGATTATATGTCTACCTTTTAACAACATGTTACTCTTAACAAAGAAATTATAAGGATGTTAACTAGCCACACGTCGAATCGACGTATGATTATCTTTTCAGGGGTAAAAAATATGATTATCTCTCTAGGGTTAAAAACACTCAACAACAGACTAGTAGTGCGGAAAGTATGTTTACTATCGAACAGATGTTAGAATTGACAACAGAGCTAATCAAAAACCTGTCGAGCTGCCGGAGCAAGAGCGACCAATGTCATGCACTAATAAGAGTAGCTCTTAAGTTTCTATATACATGAATCCACTGAATTTAATTTTATGGAATGCTCAAAGTCAAAGCATCAAAAATAAGTCTCTAGAATTATTCGATTTTGTAGAAGATTTAAAAAAAGATATAATTGCCCTAAGCGAAACTTGGCTTAAAAAACATGATAAATTTACAAATCCGAAATACTTTGTTCATAGACTAGATAGATTACACTGAGAAAAAAAATCCTGTAAATTCAAAAAATACGCATATGATTCAAAGAGATTCAAATTTGATTTTGCTTCATATTTGTTTCCCTTTGAATCATTGTATAATCCCTTTATTTCATAGACTTTTTAATTCAAACAGATTTCCCTTCGAACTAATAAGGTATTCCTTTTGAAAGTCTATCTATAATCACTTTAAATTAAAGTGATACATTGTCAATTTAATCAGGCCACAACCATAAATCGAGAAGATTTCCTTTTAATTTAAAAGGATGGACTCTTTGTTTTAAATGCATGAACTCAAAAGAATACTTTAAATTACACCAAAAGGAGTAATTTTCACAGGGTGTTCTTTCCCTGTGAAAATTACTCATAAATGAGTTTTGTATAACTGACCTCGCTATAGGTGTTGGCGACATTTCATTTACCTCTTTACGCTCTAAAATGCATAATAAATTACCTGCCTACAGTGGGATTCGATCCCGCGATCCTATGATTTGAAGACTAACGCGCCTACCTACTACACCACACAGACTATACGGGACGACGTTTATAATTTACACTATACATTGTGACATCGCTCTACCACACTGCCGACCAACTGCGAGTGTAAACAAAAAAAAAAATCCTATTGAAAATTTGGATTTAAAGGATTTCCCATTAATTTAAAAAGGTTTCCTATTGAAAATTTGGATTTAAAGGATTTCCCATTAATTTAAAATGATTTCCTATTGAAAATTTGGATTTAAAGGATTTCCCATTAATTTAAAAAGAATGAATTTGAATTGAAGCGATATATATTTAAAAGGAAAAGATTATATTTAATAGGAATGTAACTCGATTTCAAAAGGATATCGAGTTAATTTTAAGGGACGTTATTTTTCTCGGTGTAGGTATTAGAGGTGGCGGCGTTGCCTTATGTGTAAAGAAAACACTCAAGTTTTACGTTTTTCAGGAGCTTAATACTAAAATAGTGGAGGCAATTGCCATTGAATTAGAAGTACCTAGAATAGTTATTGTTGTTTGCTATTTCCCAGGTACAAAACTAAATGCCGAAAAGTTGAGCCTATTTGAAAATGATATCAAATATTTGATGTCATTAGGCGAAAACGTAATTTTATGTGGCGACTTTAACGCCAAGCACAGATATTGGAACTGTGCTAATGCAAACAGAGCTGGTTATCGACTCTATGACCTAGCTTGTCAAACAAAATTTATCATTCATGTTCCAACTAAACCCACTTTCTTAAATCCAAAAGGGCTTGATTCCACCCTTGATTTAGTTCTCAGCAACTGCACAAACACCTTATCTCAACCAATCACAATGAATAACCTGCTATCGTCTCCTCATTTGCCGGTATCATTTACAATTGAAATGGACCCTACTAATATCAATGTCAATAATGAAAGCTTGTATGTTAAATAGATTAGCTGGGTGAAATTTCGAAAATATCTCAATTTAAACATTACCTTAAACTCTCAAAACCTGTCCATGATAGAAAATCCTCAACAAGAGGATACCCTCGTAGATTATTTCTATTCGGTAATTAATGCTGCTCTAGACTCATCGACAATAAAAGTCGAGAAAAATCCAATTAACAATAAATTAAGCGATGATAGAACTAAAACTCTCATTCAGTTTCGTAATTATTTACGGCTTATGTGGCAGAGATATAGAACTCCCTCTCTCAAATCAACGGTAAACCGACTCTCAAGAGAAATTAAACAAAGAATGTTTAACAATCGCAATGAAAAATGGAACTGCATGCTAAATAGGCTTCCGAAAAACAGCAAAACTGTTTGGAAGCTAAACAAAATTTTCCGCCGATGCAAATCGATGCCACCACTATTTAACGCTAATAAAACTCTGGTGTTTGATAACACTGATAAAGCAGAGATCATATCTGACATATTTTCTAAAGCACATACTAGCTCATCGCACTTGGGAAGCCCAATCCTTAACGGAATGGTGCATAATCGTATCAGGGACTTCTCTAATACTACCTATGACCGGAATTCAATCCGTCTCTCTTCACCCAGAGAAATTAGAAAAATACTCCAGTCCATCAAAAATAACAAAGCTCCGGGTTTTGACAAGATTTCAAATTTAGTATTGACAAAATTTATCGAGGAAGGCTCTGGTTAAACTTAATTTTTTGATCAATGCATGCATAATAACATCGTATTTCCCTTCATGCTGGAAACATGCAGTTGTTATACCCATCCCAAAAACTGGAAAGGATCACAGAATGCCCGATAGCTATAGACCAGTTAGCCTCCTGCCAGCTATTAGCAAAATACTGGAAAAAATAGTACTATCCCGTATAAACGAGGTAGTTGAAAGACAAAAAGTCATTCCCGACTTTCAGTTTGGTTTTAGAGAGAAACACTCAACAGTTCATCCAGCGTTTTGTCTTAATAAATACATTAAAGAGTCGTTTCAATCAAAAAAATCGGTTGCGGTAGTTGCACTCGACATTCAAAAGGCGTTTGACTCCGTATGGCATGATGGACTTTTATTCAAATTAATGAGTTTTGGTTTTCCAACGTACTTGGTTAAACTTATTCAATCCTTTCTAGCAAACCGGACGTTTTCCGTAAAGGTCGGAGAATCAGACACATCCAAACCAATACCTGCAGGCGTTCCGCAGGGCTCCTGCTTAAGCCCTATACTTTTTAACATCTTCACTGCGGACATTCCCACTACGAACGAATGTGAAATATCATGCTTTGCAGATGACGTCTGCTTATATTGTGCGAATGACGATCCGGTAATTATTGCGGAAAACCTAGAGCGTCACTTAGAATTATTATACCAATTTTACTTTAGGTGGAAAATCAAACTTAATAAGTCCAAGACTCAAGCCGCCTTCTTTACGAAGAAAAGGAAAAGAGAAAAACTACCTGACTCACCCCTAAACTTTCTAGGCGACAATATAAATTGGAAGAAAAGCTTAACATACCTAGGATTAGCTTTTGACAAGAA
This sequence comes from Microchrysa polita, assembly GCA_949715475.1. Taxonomy (NCBI): domain Eukaryota; kingdom Metazoa; phylum Arthropoda; class Insecta; order Diptera; family Stratiomyidae; genus Microchrysa; species Microchrysa polita. The sequence continues at coordinate 76,576,375 of OX454421.1, read as the reverse complement.
GTAAACGGGACAAGATTTTTTTGAAATTACAAGTGAAAAAATGGTTAAATCATACTGCTCATTATATTCACTTTTGAACAAGAAATCCCAACTATCGTTAGATAATAAACTTCTTATCTATAAAATGGTTATCCATCCAATAGCCACATATGGATCTCCTGTATGGGGTCTATATTCAAAGACCAGACGTAGTGAAATCCAAACCACACAAAACAAACTTCTTAAATATATCACAAACACACCTTTCTTTTACTCTACCAATAAACTACACAGTGAAACAAAAGATACTGACTCTGGATACAATAATGAGGAAAGTACATCGAAATTCTTGGCATGTTGCTCCACTAGTACTAATAGAACCATTCGATCACTAGTTAGAAATTGAGGTGCATAATTACAAACATAATCAACGAAGCTTAGACTTAATAAGTAGGTAGTAATGTATGTTATTTTTCTTTTATTTGATAGTATATATACAGTGAGAATCAAAAGTGAAGGCACACTTTGAAATATGACCTTTGACTCAAAATATATCTGTAAGTTTCAAGAATTGAAAAGAGCTTAATGTCTCAAATCAAAGCCTTATTAATTGTAAATAAATTAACAAATGTTCATAAGAATTCGAACAGTAATTAACAAATCGCAAATAAAAATATGAAAATGGTGCAATTTTTAAGAATCAAAAGTAATGGCACACGTTGTTTTTATTATAGGAAAAAAAACGACTATGCTTAAAACTAATATTATGTCGGTCAACCTTTTGCTTTTATTACAGCCTGTAATCGTCTTGGCATAGACTCTGCAAGATTCATGGCTACTCCTTGCGGTATACTAGCCCATTCTTCAAGTAGAGCGCGCTTCAAATCTTCTTTGTTGAAAATTTGTCTCTTCCGAACACGCTGATCCAAAATTTCCCATAAATGTTCGATGGGATTCAGGTCTGGAGACTGAGGAGGATGATCAAGTTGCTTTGGTGTCCTGTACAATAGCCATTCTCTTACCAGACGGGAGGTATGCTTTGGATCATTGTCCTGTTGGAAGAAGTCCTAGGTAACTCGAGTTTTTGGGCACTAGGAGCTAAATTTTCCTGCAATATTGATAAATATTGCTCCTTTTTCATAGTGCTATCTATGAACATGAGATTTCCTGCCCCTGCCGCCAACATACACCCTCACACCATAACTGAACCTCCCCCATGCTTTACTGTCGATGTAATGTTTTTTTCTTCAAACTCGGAATTTTTCTTTCGCCAAATTTTTGAGCCTTTTTTAGCGCCGAAAATCTGAAATTTGCTTTCATCGCTAAATACAGTCCGCCAGAAGTTATTTCCACAATTTCCATACTTTTTTGCATGCTGTCTCCTCTTCTTTTTGTTTTTATCCGAAATAAAAGGCTTCTTTTTTGGGGCTCGTCCTGTAAGCCATTAGCATTTAATGCCCGACGGATCGTTCACGCACTTATTAGCTGGCCGAAATTACGGGTAATATTTTCAGCAATTTTTACAGCACTTGCCCTCGGATTAACTTTCACTTCCTTAACAATGTTTTTAACTTGAACCAGATTAATTTTTTGATGTCATCCAGAACGCGGCAAATTTTCTAGTTTTTGGCAACTTTTTTATTTCGAAATGATGTTTCTCACTGTCGAATAATGCCTTTTAACTATTTTTCCGATTTCGCGAAATAATTTTCCCTCCATCCATAAATTTATTATAATTTTTCAGATTTCCACTTGCGTTTCGGTCACAATTTTTCTAAAAAGCCTTTTATACTGAAAAATTGTAAAATTGACAGTATGGATTATTAAAAAACAAAATAGCTTAACTCGTTCGTCATAAAAATGCACCACCATGCTATGTGAATAACAAATACAGTTCAAAAAGATATTATTATTAAGGAAAGTTGCAAGTGTGGCATTACTTTTGATTCATAAAAATACGACTATTTTTGAATTTGTCCTTGCTAAATTAAAACTATTGTGTGTATTTGAATGAATTTTATAAATTTAATTTGTAATGAATATAGCTTTAAGATAAAACAATTCCCCATTCTCTAAAATTTACGATTATAAAATTATGTTGAATAAAAGATAGGGTTTCGAAGTGTGGCATCACTTTTGATTCTCACGGTATTTCATACATCATTTTATTATAGGTTCAGGGTTATTTTTTGCTCGATTTTGGCATAACTTGCTGAAATCTTGCAGAAATTACAAAATATTAGGAGCAATTTGAATGAATTTGAGCTAAAATGAACCCTAGGTTTTTGCACTAAACTCAGATTTCAGTATCAGATACCTACCGGTTTTTTCTTCAATACCCGGTGCACCCATTTCTTTAGCCATGACCCGCTTTTTTTCCTTGTACCGTTTTTTTTTAACGATGAACCGGTTCTTCCAAGTACCGGGTTTTCAGTTTTTTTCTGGGTTTCAGCACCTAGTACAAGATTTTCAGCCCCTTTTTAATATCAGACCGGGTCTTTCTCAGCTCTCTTATTTATTCGTTTAAACCATGAACGTGAGCCGGCCGACGTTTTTATGGTTTTGTGGAATGCACTTTATTTATGAACTCCGTTCACTAAATATCTCGTAAAAGGCTAAACTGATCGACTTGAAATTTGGTACGAACAGTCATTAGCAGCAAGGTCGTAGGGCAAAAATAACAGGGTGTTGCCAAAGAGGTGCAAGAAGTCGATTTCTTAGCCCGTTCCGTATGTTGACCAAAAACGCAATATGGAAGTAAATTGGAATGTTAGTAACACAACAAAACTCTTGCAGGAGCTGCAAAAATATGGTCACATCATTAAAATTGCATACAATTGCCGCATACAGCGTCTAATCCATTTGAGATCTGACGATCAAAATAACGTCAGATAGTTTGACGAATAATCGTGTGGTTTATGGCGACTCTTTCGCATGTCATTATATTTTTTGGTTCATACGACTTACTATACACGGTGTCCGGAAACTGCCGCATAAACGCACCAGATTATGATTCCGCAGCAGGGTTGCCGTTTTCAGATTTCTAAGTGTAACATTTATCTGATAAAATTGTAAAATTTGTAGGTTGAGTGTAACAAATTTGAAGATATTTTTGTCAATGAACAATTTTAGCAATAAATGTGCGCAAGTCCAAATTGCTTCACAAATAGTAGAGAGTTATAAATTGAAATAAAGGAGTTTTCCGAAAATTTGATCTCTTCTATTCCAAAAACATTTTTGACGAAGTCGGTTTATAGGAGAAACGATATGTCAAAATTTCCACAATTTGTACTAGAACCCACTATTTCATAACAGATTTAATACAAAAACTATTGGTTACAAATCTCACACTACTCGGCACAGAAGCTTAGTTTCCGAATGACTAAAGGGGCAGATCATTTCTTAATGTTGGCGCAAAACGAGATGCTCCCTTCAGTACATCAGACAATGCTTAATACAATATAATCGAACTTAGTTAATATTATGTACATGCTAAACTAAAGGATATAATAAACAGAAATATATGCAGTAACATTATTATCTGTCCTATACTTATTCCGTTTACAAAACAACTTCGATATTGCGTAACCTACTGCAAAAACATAAATTTTGTATGGATATACGCGGGCCAGTGGGTCGATTGAAGCCAAATACACCAGCACGTGCAACTCGTGCCAAATTATGATGTGCCTTAAAAATGGAGTCAGCAAAAAATCTGGCAGCAAAAAAATTGCGCTCGCTAGTGTTTCCGGTAAAAAATTTAAATTTAATAAATTTGAATTAAACTATCACGTTCCCTTTTAAATGCTACTTTATTTTAAAACGAAATTTCGTGCTCTTACATTCCAAATTTTTCCGAAAATTTTGGCTACCGTAAGTTTGTTGTTGAAATTCTCGTCAAGGTCCAATTCAATTCTTTTACTGAACTAACGCGAAGGCTTGGTGCCTATAATTGAATGATGAACACTGATTCTGAATCTCGAAATTGAATATTCATAAAATGCTCTTCAGACAAATTTAGAAACTTTTGACAGAAATAAAAATATGCTGAAATTTTGTGTATCGATCTACAACCACAATTTGCAAATAAATTTACTCAGAAATAAATACTCCAGAAATATCATTGGGAGTGAAAATTATTCGGCGGACAGTAATAAGTCTCGAACAAAAATGTCGAGTACCTGTAAAATGTGAATTCAAGTTATAATCCAGCTATGGTAGAGAGAAAACAATTTCACGATGTGCTTTATATTTTTCTACACAAAGTACTTTAGACAACCGACAGCTTCCTAGAACAAAGGGTAGGTTTGTTAAATACATAATTTGTAAACCATTAAATTCTCGAGTTTCAAGAAATTTCTTAGACTTTAGTGCTATGCAACACATATTTTTTTACACAATGTGCTGCTACAAACTGTTTTTTTCTCCGATCTGGCCGCGGGCCTCACAAAACTGCGATCTGGGCCGCATGTGGCCCGCGGACCACAAGTTGGACATTTCTACCTGATTAGATGACTGATCATGCTGAAATCACAACAACAGATAATTTGTTTTACAAAGTAATTGTTCATGTCACTTATAGTAGAAAAATATAGTGACCCATCCACTCTTGCCGATAGTAACAAAATTGGTCGGGGTGTAACATTGTAACAAGAAATCGAAAATTGTAACACAATGTTACAATTGTAACACGAGTGGCAACGCTGTTCCGCAGTTGATTTCCAGCAAAGAAGTTGTACGGAACATACACCCTTAGCTTATCCATTTAGCTGCCACAGGCATTTGAAGATTTTTGAAAAAATCATTTTCTTGCACAACTTAAAGCTCAATATCTCCAAAACTAGACCGGCTAGCTTAGTGAAACACAATGATTATTATAGCCAACAAATTTACCTAACAAATAAAACCAACCACACTAAAATCGGATAAGAGGTTTGGTTTTAACAGAGCTTCAAAGTCAAATTTGAGTGATTTGACCCAAAAACAATCTATTTTTCCATCTCGATTTTCTCCAACTTCTGCCGAGGTGTGGTGCTTGTACGATTCTTTTCAAAACTGGTGCATAGTCTTACGATTATATCTTTCTTTCATCATTTTATTTTAGCCCCATTATTTCTAACAGTTTTTATAAGTTAAGTGTAGAAAACTAGGGTTAATTTTAGCTCGAATTCAATACAATTCAATTCACACTGCCCCTAAAGATCTGCAATTGGTAAAATCTATTCACATTTTGTCGAAAACGAGCCAAAATTAACCCTAGTTTTGTGCGCTTAAGGTATTAAAACTGTTAGAAATAATGGAGTTAGAATAAAATGCTGTAAGGAAGATATGATCGTAAGGCTATGAGCCAATTTTTAAAAGAATCGTACAAGCACCTCACCCTGGCATAAGTTGGAGAAAATTGAGATGGAAAAATAGATTGTTTTTGGGTCAAATCACTCAAATTTGACTTTGAAGCTCTGTTAAAACCAAACCTCTTATCCGATTTTAGTGCGGTTGGTTTGTTTCACTAAGCTAGCCGGTCTAACTTTGGAGATATTGAGCAAAACTGGTGCACCGGTATAGCAAAAAAAAACTGGGACCGGTCCATGGATGAAAAAAAAACGGACGAAAACCGGGATATCGGCACTTTTAATATTGGTACCGGCGTTTCGAACAGGCCTACTTAAGGCATTAAAACTTAGAAATAATCGAGTTTGAATATAATGATGTAAGCGAGTAATGATTTGGAGACTATGCGTCAATTTTTAAGCACCTCATCTTGGTAGAAGTTGGAGAAAATTGAGATTATCAATTCACACAAATTTGACTTTGAAGCTCTGTAAAAACCAAACCACTTATCAAATTTTAGCGCGGTTAGTTTTTTTTTTTAGGTACATTTGTTGGCTGCAATGGTCATCATTATTTCTAGTATATTTTGAATTTGGAAATCAAGACTTCCAACGGTGCGGTCTTTTTGAGCATTTCTAATTTTCATTATTTTTACGGTCAAATTTTTCAAGTTTCACACGCAGTTTTTGAAAAGTTTTGTTTCCAAGAATTTACAATTTTAAGTAAAACTTCCAAAAGACTAACGGTATATCTAATATTTAGCGGAAGTTCCACTCTAGTGTACTCCTCATCCGCATTTCTATTTAAACTAAGAAATTTTTATTTTGTGTCCCGCTTGAAATAAAAATTGGGTATGGGTTGTTTGACCCTTGCCAGCACAGACCCGCTCTTCAGATTCTTCTTGAATACTTTAACAATCACATAGAATAATTCACAATCCAGAGAATATAACGAATTCTCCTAGCATCCGCCAGTTTTTAATTAGGATAAGTGTTAAAATTGCTTCGGCTTTCAGTGTCTAACATTTGTGATTTGATTACCAATAAATACTACAAAATCCCTAACGCACGACATGTAGAAATTATTGACAAATCTTTCCTTTATCGATTCGATACAAGTCTATCGAATGGAACACTTTATTTAATTGTCTAAAGCGTTAAACGCCAAAATGGCGCGTTATAAAATACTGAAAATTTCATGTTCGTTAAATTGTGCTAGATTTAAAAGGGCGCTTCCACGAGCTTCAACCCCGGTCAACACATTTTTTTCACACGGCTCTGAGTATTCAGTATCGATTCGGTCGAATTTTGTAACCAATATCGCGATCTTCTAGTGTAGAAATTCAAAAAATCAAAAATTGAAAAACTCACAAAGTCAAAAAAATCAAAAGTGATGAAATGCAATAGTTCAAAATTCCGAAAATTCAAAACTTTAAATTTCAAAAACTAAAAAATTCAGTAACTAAAAAAACAAAAATTCGATAATTTAAAAGCTTCATCATTCAAAAATTGAAAAATTCAAAAGTTCAAAAATTTCAAAAATTTCAAAATTCAAAAATTTAAAAATTTAAAAATTCAAAAATTCAAAAATTTAAAAATTCAAAAAATCATAAATTCAAAAATTTAAAAATTCTAAAATTCTAAAATTATTCAAAAATTCAAAAATTCAAAAATTCAAAAATTCAAAAATTCAAAAAATTCAAAAATTTATTTTTGACACACATTTTTATTATTATTGTGCCACCATTGTTTTTGCAAACCAAGAATTATATTAAAAACGTTTAGCCACATTTCGAGCGATTTACGAGTATGTGTGTGAGTAGTTGAGCTCTTTTGCCAAATATGTACATACTCGTACATTTAAATTTTTATATGGATGCGGTTCATAGCAGACCGCATAGGCTTATGCCACATAAATCTTTTTCTCGATGTCTTTTTGTTCCTTGCACTTCAAAGGTACAGTAAACACACTGCAGCTGTTTCATACTTTTCCTTGCGTAACTTCGTTGGAGAAATGTTGAACCTTGGTATAGCTTGGCCTCAAGTCCCTAGTATTTGGCCAACCCAAAATATCTGCTCGACAAAACGACGGCCACCCACGACCCCATATGTGGTATTCAGGTGGAGATTGGGGACTCACTTTTCTATCAAACTCTTATCATAGAAATAGAGGAATTTTTCATATTGGTTTCTGAAAACCTCTGATACAAGTTCTTGACTTTGCTATACGTAATTCTACTCTATGACTGGCATTACAATAAATTGGCTCGAATCATTTATTGATTTTTCTATTTCCTTTTTCTGAATTATCATCTTGAAATCACGTTAGATAATTCGTGGCCTAATGACTGCAATGATTTTCTGAAATCTACTTTTTCATTTTTATCCGATATGTATCGCAGCCAGTTGGGCTACATTTCTAGGCATACATACCTCTACGTCTATTATATAATGTATATGTGTGTGCGTCTCTATTTGCTGTATCGACTCAAAGATAAATTGCAGGCAATTTTGATGTAATCGCTCTCTCCCGCTCCCTAAAAAAAAAAGAAAATCAAAATAAAACTGAATTGACCCTTGACATATATGGTGACTTTAACCTTTTCCGCTCGTGATAGATGATTGTCATTAACTTTCGCGTAAATCTAACGCGTGCCCTCGAGTCAGATTAAGAGGTCAATTGAACCGTATAGATGGAAATCAAACATATTTGTTTGCCGCGTGCAGCATCAATTAACTTATTGGACAAAGAGAGACATGAAAAATGAATGTACATATCTCTATGGTATCAGTAGAAGGCTTCCATATCCTTGGTAATATTGTTGTTTTTGTTAGTTGCGTTCAACGTGACTGGGAATCACTCAAGTTGTATCCTTTTATGAATATTCCACAGAAGCTCTATTCTATGTCATAGTACCGGGTGGGTAGGAGCGTTTTGTTTCAGACAATAGAGAAAGCTTCGTGGAAAAAGGCTTGAGTTCAAAGGATACTTTCCTCGTTCAAGAAGTATATTGAATTTCGCCGAAGAATTAATCAAACAATCTTCTTGTTCGGCAAGCATCTCAAATTGCCCATGAACGTTCTTAAGTTACGAACTATCCTATGCGTGTGCTTCTGACACTTTATTGGAAAAAGTTTATGTGTTTTCGAACAGAGGAACTTCTATTTATATATCAAGTACCTACTAAGTTTTCGTCGAATTTTATATTATTGATTTTCAACATCACGAGCAATTTATTACGTTATTTTCGATTGATGAAATTCCTAAACCAATTAGGTACCTGCCAACTTGCTGTTTAGGATCAGAAAATATGCTGGGAAAAACTTGAAAACGGAATTGACTCTATAATTGCAAAACCAATTTCCATAAGTCCTTAAAAAGGAATTGCAAAAAAATCGAAAATAGTTTCGTGCACAACATTTCCGTCAATAAACGAAGTGAAATCCGAGAAAAAATGAATTTCTTGATGAAACTCTCTCGTGCAATATCCTTTCCTAAATCGCCACTTCAACTGCTGAAAAAAAAAAAGAATTCTAAAAAGCCACTTTCACTTCCATTTCCAGAACAACTGCTATGGAATCGATGGTCCGAAGAATGGGTTGTGCTCTACGATGACTCGACGATGGCCTGGTTTACGGTAAGTTAATTTTCTATCCCCCCCCCCCCCCTGTCGAAATTCCATTCACCATCAGCCTTCCTCCTCCATCCTTGCAATGATTCCCACGCAACCATCATCTGCCATATCCTTTTTTCCATCGTTGTGCACTCATATACAACACAGCGCACAGCACTTAATCATGACTCCATATAAAAGGATAAAACATGTTTAACGCATTGTCTGGTTTTCCCATTAACTTTTCTCTCTTGCTCGACTCGAAATACTGTAAAATCGGAAAATCGTGAAAATCCCTGAACAGGAACGAGGACGCTCGTCACCGGCTGGAAAAATTCTTGTCAAAGAAGCACCCGAGATGTTGGCAATTGCACATTGGACCGGACAAATACCAAAAAGGCCTCCCCTTCCAGACGGTTGCAAAGTAACTCAGCTGATAGCGTTGGGATCAAGACGAAAAAGGTCGAAGGTTTACTGGATGCTGGCAAAATCGGAGCAAGAAGTCAGGTAATTGAAAATATTTTCAGTTTTTTTTGCTCCTGCCCTTTTTTTTTGCAGAGAATAGTGTGTGGTGAATGGTATGAATGGCATCGTCTTTACTGTTGTGAGTGTTCATGCCCGTGTGAATGGCAAGTGTATTCAGTGAAATTACACAGGCAAAGATGGGCGAGTGTGGGCGGAAAAATGTCAGGGATTCATCAGCATCACACACACCGTTGACCTTGGTTAGGAGGATGGGTAGGAAGCGCGGTGACGAAAGATGCTCTCACGATGGATAGTCATTGGAAGTGAAATTGAGGTGAAATTTAATTAACTTACTCGGGAATTGTGCCTTGCCTGTATGTATAGATTGGGCGTAGGATTTTTTTCAGAAAAACGTAAGAGCTATAAATTAGGACGGAGAAAAAGGGTTTAGGGACGAAAATTAGATCACTGTTATGAAAAAGGACTGCTTGATTCTCTAAAATCCCTAAGTTGGTGAACAACAAAAAAATGAAAATCTTTTCCCTACATCAATCATGAGCTAAAACGATTGGCTGATTTAATCCTATTCGAATTCTGGGACCAACATTTATAAACTCCTCCTTCACTCTGATCCTCCGTTAATTTTTTTTTATCAAAACCCACTCACAATTTCTGCGATTAGAGATAAAAACTTGCTCACCAATCAACAAATTCACCTCTCTCTCACCCAAACCTAACCTTATCGCGAAGATTTCCAAAGAAAATTGTGCGTAACCACAGGACACCATTATGCTGTCATGTATACGCCAACATTAATTTCTTATAATAAAAATGACATAATAAAATGGAATACACAGAACATTTATAACAATATACACGATATGTGCTTAGGTTATACAGAGAAAATGCCAAAACCATAACATGTCTGTACGCACAGTACGTTCCACCAAGAAAAAGAAAGGCCAACAAAGTTGTACCTACATGAACGGCGGAGGTGGCTTGGTTTGTCCTCCGGAGAATGAGAAACCAGGGGAAATATCTGTTGCTCACCCTTTTTTCATCAAACAAAATCTACTTTGTCGTACTCTCTGCACGTTCGTACATGGTTATGTAATTGAATTATTCTTCGAAAATTTTGTACAGGTATAAAGCACACGAGGGAAATGTAGATATGCGTGACTTTATTAATATGGAGCGATGCATGTAGTTACGTATCCTGCTAGAGTGTAATGGGTATCCTTCCTGGAAAGTTTGTACTGAAAACAGTACATCAATATTTATTATGCAAAAACTTTAAGTAAAACATTTGCATATTGTTTAAATAAGTTATGTTCATACTTATTTGATCAAATTAACAAATACAGTCTGTACTTGTCAAGTTATTTCATTGTGGAGTCCTCTATGTGAAAACAATGGAACGATCTGCATTCTTAAATATTTCAACTAAATTCAGTGGTATAAAAATTATAATGTTCAACACATGCTCTCCGAATGGAAAAATTATAATATTCAACGCGCGCCCGTCCGAATGTTGTTGATGCTTCGATGCCAAAACTTGAATGCTGTTGACGCGTTTTCTGTTTCGACTTTTATACTGCACGAGCCAGTTGAGTGGGGATGCCGTATAGTATTAATTGTTCTGTGTGTTAGCGGGACGTTTCATACGATACGCGTATGCTGCATGCGGTCCTGTTGTACTAGGCCAGCCAACTAACAGTTGATTTGATGAAAATGTTGATTGTGTGTGTTGGGAGCGTTGTTAAAAGTTGTTTGCCATAAAATGCATAAGCTTGTACATATAAATACTCGGCACAATAATGCCCTGGTTCTAGTGCATGAATATTAACAAAAAGGCGTGCATTTTTTCGACTTTCGTATTTATATACATATATAACTGTAGAAATACGTAACTGAAAATTGACGAGATTGGATATAATATGTGTGTACATATTTGATTTTGTACGAATGCGCGCCCCTCTAAATCATACAAACACCTAATGTAATCCCCAACAGTGACAGTGTAGAACCTTGACTTGCCTTTGCCAGGATTTTTTTATTGCATCGCCTCTAGGAAGAAAAGGAAAAGGGCCTTGCGGCATACGGGACATCTGCCTGTTGGGGGTTCGTGTTCCAATGAACACTTGGAACACTATATACGTTACGCGACTGTTCTTTTGAAATTCCAAACTATATAAACACGAATTGGATTTTCAGAGAAAGTTTCTGTGACTGTTATTAGGAAACTGCGAATTTTTTACAACCTTCCTCCAAGCTAGTGTGACAAAAATATTAGCTAGCTCTGAACAGATCTGTAAGATGTAGCAGGATGATATCCAGGCAGTTTTGAAGAAGAGCAGGAAACACTCCATCAGCCCGGCGTCCTTAAATGATTCAAAGGACTGAATAGCCCACTTCACTTTGTCCTTGTCAAAGATAACTCCAAAGAGACTCACCAGTATTCTAGCCGGTTATCCTGTATAACCTGGTATGTGCTCTGGGCAACTAACTGAGGAGACAGATCCAGGAGAGTGTGTGTCGAGGAGAAGTTGGAGGTCTCCCTGTAACCAGCCGTGAAAAAACCGTCCGTGAATTTGAGCAACCCAGGCAAATTACTAGTAAACCTCATTTTCTCCAATTCGTCTATTTCTCTTGAGCGGATTAGCGGTTTCCAATAATTCTGTCCACCACCAGCATAGAACCATCGTAATAGCTATTGAAACATCTGCAAAATTGACCAAGGGAAAATTATTAGCGTAAACGGAACGCCCCCTCCTTCCCGGAATTCACTTCCGCAAATTTTCACAAACCTGGAAAATTGGCCAGCAGACTGCAATTCTTGAAGCCATCCCTTGAACGCAATAGCGTATTTCAGTAAACATCTTCCTGCAGCTGATAGACTTCACCTTGCATTAACTGAATTGCTATTTCCATATCTGCGAAATTGACCAGAAGAAACACCTCATTTAATCAGAGCATTTCCATCTCCTGCATTATTTCCAGCCATAGCAATAAGAATAACTCTTGTACCCCAGGAAACTTGAACAAAAATTTGGACAAACTTCGGAAAAATTAGGGAAAAGCATGATTTTTCGAAGCCTTCTTTTTAAGGTCCTACACAAGACCTCAAAAGTCCTCGTCGTGCCGCTAGCGATGCTACAGATGGTCAAAGACCCTAAAAAACGGTTTTTCTGAGTATCTCGATAACGGTAATATAAACTAAAAAGCTGTGTACGTCTAAGTTTTAGCCCTTCTAGTTTGTAAATAAAATGTCAAAGGTAGATTTTTATTTGAGCACTCCTAACGGTGCCAGGGGGTAAAACAGAATTTTTAACAAGGTTTCGGGAAAATCTCTATAACGGTATCAAGATGTTGTACGGCGAACTCGTAGCAAATACAGTCCTGAAGAAAGTTGGCGATTTTTTCATATGTAGACCCTTAAGGGTGCTACAGGGGTCAAACCGTAGAAAAACGAGAGCTTTTGACTACACACGGTAGTCGTCAATGCACCATGCTACAGTAGGAGTTAGGGTAAAAGAAGATATGCGATACTACCGGCTTTCAAACTAAATTTCCCACTGGAACAAATTTTAGAGAACTTTGCTCTGGGACCAAAGATTGGTGCTTGTTTTCATTACTATCCTTTTGGAGTAGTATTGGATAACTTCCTTACACAGTGCAACAGATAAATTTCAATTAACCGAATCTCTTCGCGGAAAGATTTATTGGGTGGTTTGTTTCCAAATACATCATCTCGAAAATTTATTAGGGAATAAGATCAGAGAGCTAGTTAAATTGGGAAACGTAGCCAAATCGCGATATTAGCATGTCCGAAACCAGATTAATGAGAACTACTATCGCTGAGGCAGTGACTGTGGCTTCACCATACTTATCTTGTTGAAACCGAAACCTTGTTATAAATTTGTCGTATTTGAATGCTTCAGGAATCAATGTAATTGGAGCCAACTGAAGGAATACATCCCGGCAGAGATCAGGTGAAATTTAATTGCTGCTAAAGGTATATGAATGATAGCTATCGAAAACAGTGATGAAATAAGCGATGAAAATTGTGGCGTTGGGTTCAAATATTTTCACAGAACCGCCATGAGCGTAGCCAGGAATTCGGTCAGGGGGGGGGGGGACAAGCACGAAATTTTTTCAATATCAAGATTTTGTTAGGAAATGAAACCGTTGGTCGCGAATATATTATTAGGCAAAATTTAGAGTAGTCTGGCTGGTGTAATGGTTAGTGCGCGCACCTTCGATGCACAGGGTCATGGGTTCGAGACTCACCGTGAACGGATTCAGTTTACGGTGTTTTTCGAACTCATGCCCCTTGTGGCGAACTCTGATCTCACTCAGATGCTGAACGAGTATCCATTTATTGTGATTAATAATATTGATGAGAGTGCTGTTGATCTGAACACCTCAACAAAAAAGCAATTGGGATCTTGGGAATTGGATGTCACTAACACATCTGCGGCCTTAGTTGAAAGTTGGACTATCGCGCCTGATTTTTTTTTTTTGAGCTAGATTTTATGAAAGGACAATCGAGAATGATTTTCTGCATCATTTAACGAAAAATGATCCTGAAAGTGCTTAGACTTTTACTGGTGATTCTGATTACAATCAACTGGCCTCCGTTTCTGTTTTCCCGACCGTAGCTCGTCTATATTCAGTGCCATTTTTGGCTTTTGGTCTGCATATTCCATTTGCGGGATCAATGTCATCAATGTTAAATTCTATGGCTTTGCTTGGATCTACAGGATAGCATCTTCTACCGATACATACCGAGAAGCCTCTAATCTCGAATCCACAGCTTCCATAGAAAGAAACATTATCCGACAGTCAGATGCTCCTCTATCCTCTTTATTCAACTGACAGTCCGATCTCTTCAGCTGCTCAACCCAGCTGCTCCTCTACGCTTCTACAATAACATCGGGAGACCTAACTAGCCCTCCACAGAACGAAATCTCACAGTAAAGTTTATTCCGAAGTTGGGTAGGATTGCATCCTATTTCCGATGGTAGTACAGTCGCCTCTCGTTAATTTGAACCTCGGTAATACGAATTTTTCTATAATCCGAACTAGTTAACCTGTCCCTTCGATAAATCGAAAAAAAGAGGCAAGTTTGTATGAAGTTTTATACACTCGATAAAGCGAAATGATTTCGTTCAACTGAGTGATCGCCAGCATTTTATAATTCGAAATTTGCATTTAGAAACTCTTTATAATTCGAATTTTTCCTGAAATGTTTCTGTTGCTGTCTTTTTACGGCTAATTGTGAAAAGATTGCACATTTTCGTCAGTTTATTGTTAACTTTCAAGTGAAAATGATTTCGGAAAAGTAAACGTGCATATCCGTAGATGTGAAAAGGCAAATTATCGCGGCATGGTAGTGAAAAATAGTGATAAAAAAAGATGTGCCAACGAATTTTATGATTTCAGCATCTTCTACTATTTTAAAACAAAAAATAAATAAATAATAAATTACATTTAAAAAAAACGTAAAAGAATGCGATAAGGTATCCTATTTTCTCATTAAATTGAGTGTATCCCCAGTCTATCACAAAATAAGGACAAGAATTGTTTCGATATTTTTTAATAAATTAACTTTAGTTTGACTATTTAATCCCTTGTTAGCGAATTAAATCGAATCGAATCGAATTAACCCTTCTGTCGGCACCTACTACAATATGCATATTCTATACCCAATAGGTCTGGCTGGACCTATTGAGAAAAAAAAATTTATTTTTTAGAAAAAGTAAAATTTTTATCGGTAAAATCATTCTATCCATTCTTTACTGCAATTTTTCAACAATAAAAGCATCAAAATAATTTTTGTAGATATACTGGAAACGTTTTTAAGTAGATATATTTTGAGGTGGTATTAGTACAAACGTTTTTCTCCCTTATTTTCTTCTTTTTTTGCTTCGCTATTTGCATTGTGTTTATCTAGTAGATATTTCGATCGAATTTTCTAATTCCAATATCTTTGGGGAAATATTAAGCACTTTGTTGGCAGATTTTACCTCGATATTAGTCTGCAGATTTAGGGAAATAAGTGGGAAGAAATAGGGAATTTTCAAGGCAAAAATCATTTAATTCTAAATTTTTCGTAAATTTTTTGATCAAATCTATTTAGAAAGACGTTTGCAAGTCACTCATACTTAGTAATTACTATTACAAAGGAAATAAAACTGGGTTGAATTTCCTAGGATCAAATCTCAGTTGATTAGGTGGTGCTATAAAATGTGACGAAATTAGGCATTCCCATTTTCCCAACTTCTCGGCTTTTTATAGAAAAATCTCAGAAATTTTTATCGTTTATAGTTCAAATTGAGTTTAAATGACATTATTAACTTATAAATAACAGAGTTTAATATTTACACTTCTTACTTCAAGAGAAAAATGGGGGGAATAACTATAGGTCTGGCCAGACCTATTGGGTATCAAAAAGCACTATAAATTGAAAATCATCGAAAACATACTCAAAACTTCAACCGATTTTTTCAAATTTTTGCAAAATGCTTCCAAACATATTATTCTAGGATATCCTGAAATATGAAGTCGCTGCGATTTCATCTTCTATGCTTTTTACACCAAAATATAGTGCCAAAGGTCTGGCCAGACCTTCGTGCCGACAGAAGGGTTAAAGTGACAGTGGATCATCATTGGGTCGATGCAAACAGGCTGAAAAATTTTCACGCCAGATCTCTGAATGAATAGTGTTCGACTGAAAAACTGTGATCACATTAGGAGACATTGCGAGAAACCGTATATGTCATGGGAGGGAAGTGCAGTGGATACTCTATTTTTCACAAGTGGCTACGGCACCCTAGAGTATTAATGAACATTTTTCGCACTTTGCTTAGAAAGCCTCGAAGAAATAAATGTTAGCGACATGTGGTTTCAGCAAGATGGAGCCACAGCACATACAAAACGGGGCTCAATAAATTTGTTGCGACAACCCGCCTCATCGCGCTCAGAGGCGATCTCCCATAGCCGGCAGGCTCTCCAGATTTGGGGTCATTTGGAATTCCTGGTTTATTTCAATCGACCACGGAGCATAGCTCATCTCAAGAACAACATTCGCGATGCCATTGCCAACATACCGCCATTTAACCGATGTCATTTTCAATATTGTATGAAAAAAAAACTTTGGATATTGTACTCTTAATTAAAAAGGATTTAAAACCATGTCTGAAGTACTTTTGTTTTTTTTTTTGACCTTTCAAATAAGTAATTTTCTCTTAAGCATCCTGTAGCGCTAAGGAGAGTGTTAGAAAATAGGTTTACGGTCCGAAATTTGAAAACGAAATTTTTCATAGGGGGCAAATAATAGAATTGCTGACTGAAAAATCAAGAAAATATAAAAAATTGCTCAAAAAAAAAGTTAATTTTAGCTTTTCGTGTCCTCTTCTTTGATAGGAGCAGTGGCGTAGCTAGCTTTTCGGAGAGGGAGGGGATCAGTGACCAGATTTTGTCCTTACAAGGGAAATTCAATTTAAAGGACTAGGGACTAGTTGATATTTCACACACATCACGATTGGGTCTGGCCAGACCTATGTGTTACGAATGCGACATGTACATCAAAATGTTCTTATAACTATCGTTTTGGAACTCATCGCTATCTAGTCTTTGCGCAAATCTGAAGCTAACAATATTTTAGGAAGCTACCGGAAATTTCAACTAACTAGCTAAATTAGAAACATGTTAAAATTAGTATCAAATTCGAAAAAGGTCTGGCCAGACCCCAGTGTCAGTCCGAGGGTTAAAGATCGGCATGCCAGTGCGATTTTTTTTTAACTTTTTTGATAGTTCGAGTTTTTGCTCATGTACCAAGATTCCATTATATTGTGAATCGCGTTTTAAAATTCCTAGAGATAATAATAATAAATAATAATAATAATATATAATTTATTGCAATGAAAATATAACATACTTATACATTTAGTCTTAAGAACTAATTTTGCAATACTTCTCTTAAGCTAGGCTTGTGAGAGAAGTAAGATAATCATATTCACGTATTTCTAAATTAATTGACAGTAATATTTATAATTCTTGAAATTTTCATTTTAAATATTTTTTAAAATAAATTATTATTATAATTCAAATTTCAACATTCCATTAATTTCTAAATATTTCAAAAGTTTGGTAAAATTCATTGATTGTTAAGTTAAGTAGCCAATATTTAACCTTTATTTTAAATGTTATTAGGGTTGATATATCAGCTCTGATGTGCATGGGTAAAAGGTTAAAAAAGTATGGACCCGTATAGATGCGGTATCTTTGCGAAGATGATTTTTTAAACAGTGGGACAACTAGTCTAATGCTGCTGTGTCTAGTGTTGCGTGAGTGGGAAATAAAATTTAGGCTGCTATACTTGGCTAATTGATATAAAATAGCTTTAACGTAAATCATTCTAATGTGTAAGACATTAACAGTAGTAAACAGGACTTGGGATGTAAAACATATGGGAAGGTGGAAAGCTATTTTTAAAATGAGCTTTTGAGTGGTTACTAGAGAGTTCAAGTGAGTATTGTAAGCGCTGCCCCATGTAACTATAGAATATTGTAGCACCGACTGTACTAGAGCAAAATATATTTGCCTTATTTGGTTTGCGGTTAGAAATGACCTTATTGTTTTAAATATATATATTAATTTACGTAATTTATTTACTAGAAGAATAATATGATCGTTCCATCTTAGAAATCTATCTATATACACACCGAGATATCTAACTTTATCTTCAATATCTATCTGATCACAGTTGCATTGATATTCATGTGAAGTTAGGGTTATTGATGGACAGTCAGTCTTATGTATTCTAATTTTATCAAGTTCAGGGATCCCGCGACTATTAAGCGAAAATGCTATGGCTTTAGTTTTTTTTGCGTTTAAATGAAGGTAGTTATTTTCAAACCAGCTTTTCAGTGCATATAGATCTTTTTCGGCACTGGTGAAAGTTTCTGCCCACGTATTACCGGATGTGAGTAGGACTGTATCGTCCGCAAAAGCAATGAGCTTGCTGCCACTCAAACTTATATTACACATCTCGTTGACGTATAATAAGTACAGGATTGGCGATAAAACCGTCCCTTGTGGGAGGCCAATGGGATGATTTAAAAAATTTTTGATTTTAACACACTGAGTTCTATTTTATAGGTACTCAGATAATAGCTTTAAAGGTGTACCACATATACCAATTTTTTCCAATTTAATAAGCAAAGCTTTGTGTGGAATTGTGTCGAACGCCTTAGCAAGATCCATGAAGATAGCTAAAGGCTTGTTGTTCATTTCGATTTCTGAATAAACAAAATCACATAGTTCCGTTATTGCGTTCTCTGTACTTAACCCCGATCTAAAACCAAATTGATTTTCGGATAGTATATTGTTTTCATGTATGAATTTTTCTTACCTTATTTTTATACATCTTTCGAACAATTTTGCGAATATGGGAAGCAAGGAGATCGGTCGATAATTTAGTGGATTGGTTTTATCTCCAGTTTTGAATATAGGGACTACTACGGCCTTTTTAAAAACAGAAGGAAATGTACCTTCTTTTATACATTTGTTGAAAATATTGACCAGTGGTTCTTTTATTTCATCTTTAATAGATTTAATTAGGAATGTGTTAATTTGGTCAAAGCCAGGTGAGGTGTTATTCAGATTATCAATGAGTTTTGTGATTTCATCTATTTTTATTTTTCGCAAATGTAGGTTCGTCTTGGCTGTACTATCTTCCGGCTCAGAATATTCTATATGCTCACAATTGTTGAAGTAGTTGGCACTCACGTTAACAAACGTGTCATTGAAGGTGTTTGCAATTGACTCAAGTGAAGAATTTACTGCTCCAGTATTTGGATTGATAATCTTCTCATATTCGAAACTATTTAAAGAAGAATTTGTTTTTCCCGATATTTCGTTTACAGTTTTCCATAGACGCTTTGTGCAGTTACTGCTAGTATTTATACTTTTTTGAATGTGATCTTTTTTAGAAGTTTTGACAATCTCATTCAGTTTATTTCTATATGCAATATAAAAATGTCTAAGAGCTGTATTGAACGGTTGTTTGTCTAATTTTCTTTTTAATTTGTCCCTATTTCGGATGGAACGTATAACTCCTTCAGTCAGCCAGGGCTTTATAGGTTGGAATTTTCGCTTTGTAGAGTACGAGTAAGAACATTCGGATGTGAGTTCGCTCAGTTTATCAATAAATTTTTTGGTTCCTATTTCTGCGTTATCTGTGGTTTTAAAAATTGACTGCCAATCAATAATTGCTAATTTCTCTTTCAGTAAATGAATATTGGTCTTAATTTGCATGTTTGATGTCTTTTCCTTATGTATTTGTTTTGGTACTATGGGTACCTACTGTCAGAAAGATCGTATTATGATCAGTGATAGAATTTCTATAAATGATCGGTGTACATGGTTTACGTTGTTTTTCGCGTAAAAATATGTGATCGAGGCAAGAGCCCGAGGTGATCCCAGCTCGGGTTTCTTTATTAACCCTAGAGTGGGCGCGTCTTTCCGAGAAACGTCAGTGGGCGCGTGGGGAGCATTTTGCCGCTCCTTTTCAGTGGCAATTTTAAGTAGGAATAAAGCAACTGAATTAATTTATTTTCTCAGGATTTAAATAAAACACAAATAAGCAATGACAAATTAACATATTTATTGAAATATGTTTTGGGAACTTCGGTTTATAAAAGGTTTTGGAGAACGCAACGCATTTTAATAGACTTTTAACATATTCTACATTATCGTATGTAATACTCATAAAAAAGGAAAATTAACACCCTTCTTATAGTTTTTACAATAAATGCACCATAAAACATACCCAACATTCCAACTTTGTAAAAAATATGTTTTTTTTATATGTGACATATGAGGTAAAAATTACCTACGTGAGAAGGCGCGCGATGAGCAAATTGCCGCCTGATGGTAACAACCTCTTTCTCTAGCCCCACTCCGCCACTGACAACGTACAGCCTTTCGGCACGAGTTCTGAATGAAAATAGAGGCAGCTACTGAAAAGTGCAAACTTAACGAAAAATTATTTTACGAATTATTAAGGTTTTTTTGGTAAGGGCGGCAAAATGCTCATAGCGCGCCCACTCTAGGGTTAATTAAAGAATTAAAGCCAAGCGTAGCTAGCGTATTAAGATAATCAATTGACTCAGAAGCAGTATCTAAAATATTTATGTTAATGTCCCCAACGATAATATCTTCAGAATTAGTTGATTTGTCAGGAAATATTTCCGGTAAATTATTAATAAAATTAGTGACATCTAGAGAGGGGGATCTATAAATGCCGGTTAAGGACAGTGATTTGTTGTTCATGAGTTTGATATTTAGCTTAATACCAGTAAAATAATCATCCGATATCTCTTCATTGGAGTATTCCAATGATTTTTTTACAAATAATATAATACCATCGTTTTTATTCTTATTTAAGTTAGTAAAATGGGTATGATAATTTTCTATGCTGAAGTTTTTAACAATATGTTCGAAGTCTACTATTGTGTACTATTGTGTTGAGATTCAGAGAGAACAATGACATCAAAGTTGATATTCAGTTGACCAAGCAAAATAGACAATTCCTCGAAGTTCTTTTTTATACTTCTAATGTTAAGGTGCATAATTTTGAAGTGGTTAATGCTTTGGCTAAATAGCTTGTTACAATCTTGTATTGTGTCTACTTCAAAAGTGATAGTATCATCAGAATCCATAAAATCTATTATAGACTTATTCATAATAACTTCAAACTATATAAAATGTAAAATTTAGGCCTATAACTAGTTTATATAAGCTTGTTAATTTCCAATTCAGATAAACAAGTGATCGAATTGATTTTTGAGTTCTCTGTTCTCCTTATCAAAATATCGTTGTTTTGAACCATACATATTTGAAGTCATTTTCACGAGCGAAATTCTTCGTTTTGTATAGTAGCATCTTGTTGTTCCTAGTGAGATGTGCGTTTATGTAAACTTTATTAGGAGAGAAGCTGTTGTGAACTTTATCACCGGTTAGCTTAGTTCTCTTTCCTTTAGTTGCATTAAGCCAGTTATCTCGCTCGGTAGTTGTGCTGAATTTTACGATAATGTGTTTGCGTTCTTCGTTTCGTGTCTTACCCTCTAACCCGTAAGCCCGCCCTGAGGCGGGTATCACAAAATCCTCATCAGTGAGTTATTCTATGCATTTTCAGTAAATATATTTAGTTATCTCGTTACATTCCTAAATAACAAACTCATTTTTGTAAGTTTTCATTGTACCCAGCAAATAGTGTGTCAGTGTTTAGCAATCATAGGATAAGAAGTGTGAAAATCACGACCAAAATTACTTTTTAAAAATTGCGTAAGTCAAAAGTGAAAAAAGGGTATTTAGAACCGAGAAATATTACCCGGAATTTTAGAGAGCATGGGTAAAAAGGTTGTTTATGCGATTATTTAATAATTTTTTAAAAATTTAAAATTTGGAGGTGTTAGTTGACAAAAAAACCAATACCCGCCTCCAGGCGGGTATACGGGTTTAAGAAATTTTTCATTGAATATATTCCATATAAAATGCTCAAGTATTTTGATAAATAATAGGGGTACTGCAATAACTTGATGATGGCATTAAGTTGGCTTTTAGGTTAAAATCAGTTTTACACTTACTAATTAATGTATTGTGTACTTGAAACCCCCAAAATATTCAATGGCTGCAATAGAGTCCCCCTTGGCATTATGGGGCTTTTTGCTAAT
The DNA here is from genome assembly GCA_949715475.1 of Microchrysa polita. Lineage (NCBI taxonomy): Eukaryota > Metazoa > Arthropoda > Insecta > Diptera > Stratiomyidae > Microchrysa > Microchrysa polita. The sequence continues at coordinate 76,554,244 of OX454421.1, read as the reverse complement.
TGTTCCAATACGTAAGAAAATGATCTAATCTAAATACTGTACTTAAATCCAAATAAATAAAAATGCATTTAACATATAGTGAATTGTTTGGTTTCCCCAAACGTCTACTTTGCCGACAGGGTCTTTTTGACCCTGGACGCTTGAGAGGCAACTATCACCTTTGTCCGTAATGACCTTCAACCAGATTCTAATTCATCCGGAGCTATTTTCTAGAATGTTAGGCATTAAAGCTTTGTTCTGCAAACAATTAAACATGTGAAAAAGTTTCTATGATTTTTTAGTACAATCCAATGTATAAAATTAGCGCGATCTTCTGTAGACTTTCCGTATTATACAGTCCAAGTTGTCGCGTTGCTCGTGTTGGCGCGTCCCCTATTTTGGCGAAAATTACTCGGCTCCACTGTGCATGTAGCTGTAGTGGGTTGTGTCATCGCCGAGACATACGAGCTAATTTTGCCTTTTCATCTCACATATTTAATCCACAGTGCTTCCGACTTGCTTTTGCTTTGGGCCCTGAAATTTAGGTATCCATTGGCTTCGCCATTTTTGGAGACAACAAGGCGGATTTAAATATGGTGTATCAATTCTTTGAAGGTAATCTAGCAAACGAACTAGGATATGGTGAAATGTTGCGAATAGAAAGGCATCCAGTACGTTAACAGGCGTTTATTTATGCTAATGTATGGGATGTTGGGGTCGAAGGAAAGTTTGTTATTTGCATAAAAAAAAAAGAAACAAATCAAAAGACTGTTGTTTGGCGGAAATGAACTATGCATTTGTAATGCTCAAAATCCAGAATTGCTTCAACAATTACTAGACCGCAATTGAATTACCAGCTGGAATTGAAATACATAAGTAAGTTTATTTTATTCTATTATTTATTAAGGATGCCCTATCTAATATTCACCTCAGGTTGACAGCTGACATTGTCTATGAGTTCTAATACTCTAACAAATATAAAAATCGAATATAACACCAAAAATTTAAATTAAAACACACTAAAATTAAATCTCTTTTTGTTCGAGCAAATGGAATTTTTTTACATGGTAAACCCGTATACCCGCCTCCAGGCGGGTATCCTTATTTTCCATTTCTAAACTAATCATCGACAAAAATCATAAATTTGATTTAAGAATATCATTTACCAGCACATACTTATACTAAATACAAAATTATTGTATAAATATTTCTTGCCATTAAGAGTTGCGGGTTTGAGGGTTAAATGGATATCTTACTATGGAAATCGGTGTGGCGTGTGAGTTCAGCTCCATAATGTCCTCAATTTTACTAAATATTTCCGACAGATTTTCATTTTTCGTCACCGGTATACCGGCTATTTCAATTTCGTTTTGAAGTGCCGATTGATCTATGTGATTTACGCGTGTTTGAAGTGATTTCACTTGTTGTTTAAGTTCGGCGTTTTCTCGAGTCAGTTTTTCACATATCTCAATCAATTGGTCAATTTTATGGCTGTACTGGGTGATTTTAATATCGAAATCATCAACCTTTCCACAGCAGTAATCAAGAGACTTACGGTATTCCTGCATTTCGGTCAGAAAATATTTTTTTATATCCGCTAGCTCGGACTTAATAGACTTTTTGAAATCATTCAGTGCGATACTTATTTCACTGATTTTCGAAGAATTGGTGTCAGTTTCCTCCGAGAATTTTTCGTCTTGTTGACATTTTGAACATAACAACCTCCCTTGTTTCGAAAGTTTTTTGAAGGCCGACTTAGTGTAACCTGCGCAGCCGAAATGATGTAGTGTCTTACAGTTTACACATATGAACGCTTCGGTTTTGTCCTCAATTTCAGCCTTGCAGATAGTGCAATTCATATTGGAACAATAAATACCTCGATTTCGATATTCCAGTTGACGTGCAGTTTTTGTTGGCGCAGTCTCCCGCTTGTGATGCCCCTTTCAATGGATGACAGTTGGTTGGAAGTGGCGGTCGAAAGTTATATTGACGATTATCGTGATCCAAGTGGTTTCCAATTATACCTTTATGAACCAGATCGAAGATTTCTATGTACAATCGAATTGGCAGCTTTCGATGTAAATTCGTATGCAGATTTTTTAAATACTTAGAGTTTTAATTTGCTTAAAGAAATCCGCTGTCACTTAGAAAATTTGACATTTTGATCCACCTTATCAAAATCCACCTTTTCAACTACTAAAATTGATGAATTTAGTAGATTTACACCGAGTGTATTTTTTTCGCTGAGTGTTTAGCTTTCGAAAAATTTCAACAAGTTTTGCTTTGTTTTCAGTATGTTCCCCGAGGCAGAAGTTCCGCTGAAAATATTCCGAATTTAATCAGGGCGGTCAAATTTAATAATGAATAGCATAGCTTTAGGGGTGTCAAGCTGGGCAATCACCCATAGGACCTCACACTTGCCGTGGCTCTCACCTCACCCGAGCACTTAAATGTTCCTTAAAACTATGGCTTAAAGCTGTTCTCAAAACGGCTAGTACTACTTTTTGTAACACACTGTTCACGACCATTGATTTATAATTCATTTTACGGACTTTCCGAATACCACACTTACTTCATTACAAGCATGTCTCTACTATGAACAATACAATCCCAACACTACTTTTGAGATATCCTTTCTATGCTTATTAGTGCAGTCAAAATATCCCATTTCAGGCCTCCAAAAAGAAAAAAAAAGAGTAAGGCTATTTGTTGTTTGTTTGATCGGAAGGGTTCCAAAAAGGACAAAAAAGGATAATTCTTGACCGTAGGTCAGCATGTGGGGTATCAAATCAAAGGGGACGTCGAGTACATTACATATCCGGTGTTTGTTTCCTGTTTTAAGGACCCTCAACGGAATAAATCGAGATTAAATGAAAACTTATTGTGTTTGCCGTGTATCTTTCCAAAGCCATAACTACGAGAATAATTCAAGTTGTCACTACGTTTCTCACTTTTCCGAATCTATAAAAGGTTAAGATTCTACCATTAAATTTACTAAGAAAAAAATTATCGGAAAGCTCTGATAAAGGACATTAAAGGACACCAATTACAAACCTTGATCGAACGTGAGCATGCGGGGTGTCATAACAAAGAGGACGTCGAGTGCATTGCATATCCAGTGTTTGTTTCCTGTTTCAAGGACACTAAATGGAATAATTCGGGCTTAAACGAAAAATTACGGCTTTAAAAAAATACATATACGAGAAACACGAAAATTTTCCATTGGATCCCAATTTTCTCCTGTGAGGGTCCTTGAAACAAGTAATAAACGCCAGATATGGAATGTACTCGACGTCCTCTTTGATATGACACCCGACCCGCCCACGTTCGATCAAGGTTTGTAATTAGTGTCCTTTTATGTCCTTTTTGAGAGCTTTTCGATCATTTTTTTTCTTAGCAAATTTAATGGTAGAATCTTTACCTATTATAAATTCGGAAAAGTGAGAAACGTAGTGACAATTTGAATTACTCTCGTAATTATGGCTTTGGAAAAACACACGGCAAACACAGTAATTCTCCATTTAATCTCGATTTATTCCGTTGAGGGTCCTTAGAACATGGAACAACCGGATATATAATGTAATTGACGTCCCCTTTGATTTGATACCCTACATGCCGACCTCCGGTCGAGGATTAAAGAGTATCCTTTTTTGTCCTTTTTGGGAACTTTCCGATCAAATTTTTTTTTAGCAAAATGAGTTTTAGATTCGTGGGAGCCCACTGATTCAAAAACCACATGAATTAGCCTTACTCTATTTTTTTTCTATTTGAAATGCTAATAGCGACGTTTTTTTCGCATCGCGGGTAGATCTGACTCGAAAAAAATGATCGCGGGCAACATCCCGGTTAAGACCAAACAGCTGACATTTGACAGTTTTTGCGCATCTTTGACTCACCTTTGTCGGCTTATTTTTTAGATGTGGTGGATTTTATCACAAAAGATGATTATTTCTTTGCAAAATCTTTTCTCGTGATGAGAAAAACTCTCACATTTGGTTTGAAAAAACAAATTTCCTCAAATTTCCCCTATGCGTCCGCCATCTACATTTGAGCTCTATCCCGTGTAGGGTAGTTGCACGCGTGAACTTTACCTGGGTAAGTGTCATTTTTATACCCTATACCCATAAGATGGTATAGGGTATATTGTTTTTGTTACGCCGATATTATGTAACACCTCAAAGGAGCCCCCGGAGGTATGGCAAAGTCTATATATAAATGATCAGGGTCAGTCCCTGAATCGAATAAGCCATGTCTGTCTGTCTGTCTGTCCGTGTGTCTGTCTGTTAGCACGATAACTCCCGAAATAATGAAGCTAGCGGTTTAAAATTTTGGTCAAATGTTTCTTTTGCTAAAATCTTGGACGGTATTGAAAATGGGTCAAATCGGACCACGGGTTCCCCTACCTCCCATACAAACTACCCCTCCTTGATATTTTAATTCGGCCATAACTTTCGGTAGAATATCGCTATAGACTTGAAATTTTGATCAACGTCTCATTCCGACATATACTTTGAGTTGGTGGAATGTGGAGTAGTTCCAACTACCCCTACCGCTACTTCCCCTGCAAAGTTATATTCAGCCATATCTTTTGATAGAATGTAACGAAAAACTTCAAATTAGTATCAAATGGTAGCCGTTGGATGCCTTGACAAGGTAATAAAGATGTGTCAAGTCCGACTCATCTACCCCTCCCTCCCCCCCAAATAATATGAAATTGAATATTTTGGGTTTTGCGCGCCTTCTAGGTCTGTACATGGGTATAGGGTATACACTCATCGTGCTATTCGCACGATTAGAACTCGGTCTCGTTTTATATGAAGTTCTACCCAAACCTGCACGGGATAAACACAATAAAACGTGCCTATTATGACTGCACTGTATCGGAATGCCACTCACATACTTATTACCTCTGTTCTACTAACCCAAACCGCGTGTACTTTGATTTTTTTGCTCCTTTAGTAATAACTCTAGGCTAATCTCATCGAGGATTTTTCGCAAAAAAAAATGAAACGGAAAAGGCTCTCATTGTGCCGGAGCGCCATTCCACCGCCAACAAACATTTATATTTTCCACATGCTCATGTGTGTGGTACATGTGTTCCGGTTTGTACATATACATACATCACATGGCAGTGGCGGAGGTATACTTGTGTGTAAACGACAAGGGCCCACCCGCACACTCTCCTTCGCTCCATCTCCTCAACTAAAAGCTTTTTCAATATAGGATACAAGTACTCGTATAAACGAAACTCACCATTTTATGATTAGATTCGATTACATGGCGAATAAACCTAGATTTCTACTTATAGAGGTAGTCATAGGTTTAGAGCATGGCATAGACACACATGTTCACATGCGGAAAGTGAAACGTTTATTTTGTTTGTCCTATTAATTCTACATACAACTGTGTAGTAGGCGAATTTCATCCACAGACAGTATAATGGTGGTGCCATACATTTATATCAAGTCCTTCGCCTATCCTGGCAGAATATTACACAAAGACGAAACAAATCGTAATAATAATAGACGTCCATTAAGGATGAGGTGTCATGTCAAGCTGCCTCGTGAAATGACTCTGGCAGATGTTGAAATTCGTGAGATTTTTGTATATGAGTCGAGAAGGATGAGAGAGTGTATGCGTATTGAATTAGCGAGAGAGCCAACTCTTGAATTGCCCCGTAGGGGTTGAATGAAATAATCAGATAAATTAGAAAGGCAAACATGCACTGATGTATATCAAATTAATTTTTGTTTGGAAAATTAGATAATGAGTACATCCGTTTGATATTTGTCGAGAAGAGTTATTACAGTTGGCATATTGAATTGATGAAGTCTTTTCATGGTTGCTGTTGATAAACTGGTGCAGGGAGCCTATGCAGTTTGAATAAGTACACTCACGGCAATATGAACGTTTTCTTGCTACCGGAGAATGTGGTGTGTCACCGGTCTGATGGGAGAAGAGAAAGGTTAATGAAATACGGGTAGAAAAATGTAAGACATTTTTTATTTGAAGAAGTTTACATAGCTAGTCGTGAAAGGCCGAAATAAGCTCCTTGGAAAACCTAGCTCGATAGAATTTCCATTGGGGTTCAGTATTCTAATCTAAGGGTCTCCTAAAATAGGGATACATAGGTCGTGCTAACTAAGGTCAAGATGACTCAATTTGACTCAAAATAGTTGTCCGACCTTTCGTGTGAGTTTTCCTGGTTTTGTAAAGTAGGACACTTTTCTTCTTCGCTCTCGTAGAGCCCTAACGGTAAGGCATCAATAGGTCTTGGATAGATAGGGCTGGAAATCACCCGGCTCACCGCATCCCAATCGCTTGGTGATCTTAGCATAAGAGACACTAAATTCACTGGTCTTATGTCGCTATTAAGATCTCTAGTCAGTTCGCTTCGTATCTCTGTAAACCGAGGACAGTCGAAAACAACATGGTTTACGTCATCAATAATTCCCTTGCACCTGGGGCAATCGGGCGAATTATCCAGTTTAAATCTGTGGAGATAGTGCCTATATCCCCATGACCTGTTAGAAACTGGGCCACGGGGAGGTAAACCATTCCTCCTTCTGTTTTCGGTCTACCCACTTTCTAATTTCCGGGATTAGAGTGTGCGTCCACCGACTTGTCGGGGCTTCATCTCACTTTCGCAAAGACTAATCCTTTTCGGCGCTCCTACGTTCCTCCGGCAGTCGCCTCAGATAAGTCAAGATTCTGACCACGGTATACTCTCTCTGTTTCATCTGCCAGAATATCGATCGGGGTCATTCCAGCGACTACATAGAGGGCTTCGTGAAAAGTTGTTCGTTGCACGCGAATTGGAGCGTGCTACCCTACCAGTGAAGCTTACAAAAGAATGGACAATACCACTCGAGACAGCCGAAGCCTTCTGCTTGGTCAATGCCACAATAGCGGAGGCTGCCTTCTTGCATACATACTTCAGATGCTCTCCAAAGTTCAGCTTCGCGTCAATCATAACCCCTAAGTACCTAATGGCTACCTTAGAGGTTATAACGCTGCTTCCGACTCTGATCTTCAGAGTGATTCTTTTTCGGCGCTTACTGATAAGTACAACTTCCGTGTTTTGTTATGTTTTCTGTGATTGTCTCGCTCGCATAGATTTCCACCTCCCCCGGATCATTTCCGATCACCACAACCGCAATATCAACCGCAAATCCGACTATCGTTACCTCTTTTGGCAGATTTATGATTGCATCATACATTATGTTCCACAGCAGAGGACCAAAAACGGACCCCTGTGGGACTCCTGCTGTAACAGTGTATTTCTTCGGTCCATCGCTAGTGTCGTACTCGAGTGTCCGATGAGAAAGATAGCTCTTTATTATTCCCACCAGATACTCCGTAGTAGTCTGGCTGGTCTAGCGGTTAGTGCGCACACCTTCGGTGCACAGGGTCATGAGTTCGAATCTCACCGTGGATCATGGTGTTTTTCGGAGTCACGAGCTTGTGACGGAGTATGATCTCACTCAGATGTTAAACGAGTACCCATTTATGGGGATAAATAACACTGCCGAGCGTGATGCTGATCTCATTACCTCAACAAAGAGCAGACAGCAGATAAGATCTTGGAAATAGGATGTCACTAACACATTCTGCTGCCTTAGTCCAATGTTGGATTGTCGCGCCTGTTATTTTTAGATACTCCGTTACTCCCAACTTCTCCAGAGCTGCGTTAATGCATCTCCAGTTGGCTGAGTTGAACGCATTCTTAATGTCGAGCGTTATCACGGCGCAGCGTTTGCCCATACGTAGAGCATCGTTTGCCAAGTCGGTAACCATTTTGATGGCGTCGACTGTAGACCGTGCACGTCTAAAACCGTATTGTCTGTCTGATAACTTGACATCCACGGACAGTCGGTTGAAAAAAATCCTTTCGAATATTTTTCCGGTGGTGTCAAGCAGGCAAACCGGTCTGTACGAGTTTGGTTCTCCTGGCGGTTTATTTGGCCAATAGCCAATAGCACCAGTTTTTGCTTTTCCATACAACTGGAAAGGGGCGTTGTGCAAGGCAAGCTCCGAATGTGCCTATGAACATCCACGGTGCCGTTTTAATTGCCAGCTGGAGTGCCTTATTCGGAACCCCTTCCGGCCCCGGTACTTTTTGTGTCCTCAAACCTGGAAGCTGGTCTTTTCTCTTACCATGGAGGCATCGCATGCTGCCGTTATGTTCCAAGTAATGTTTGACATCCTTCACTCTGCCGTTTATGCTGTTTATGTTATTTATCTGCGATCCTTATCGAGCTACGTAGATCCTTATTCTGGTCGCAGACAATGGCTTCAACAACAGTATTCTCCTTGATGGTCTGCGATAGCAGATGATGTGCCGCCCGGCAATGGTTTCGAATTAACTGAATGAACTTCATTTTCGAGTTTGCTTCAGTGCCTTACGATACGCTGGACACTTAGGACCTCCAGTCATATGCCTACAATTAGCTATATTCGCTTCTTTGCATAATAAGCAGTCCGGCTCTATCTGACATGTTGCAACCTTGTGGCCTTAACCTCCGCATTTCAGGCACATATTCGACCTATCATGATAGCTGCCGCAGTCTCTCGCGAAATGCCCAAATGAGAGATACTAAAAGCATCTCGTTGGGGCCATTGTTCTTTTAGGCGGCAATTCGTCCATCTAAAGATTCACCTTGCCAGCTTCGAACACCTTTTATAAACCATTGCTTTTCTCAGTGACTTACCTGCGGCAAGTGGGAGATCAATCTCCAATCGTTGGAGGAACGCCGCGCAGATCTCCTCCTTCCTAGTCACCTCATCAAGATCGAGGCATTTTATCCTCCTTTCCTGGCACAAGGTTTTCACATTTGCCTCTGTTCCCAACACGGCCGTCGCGATCTTCAATAGTGTTTCCACCACGTGTTCTCATTTGGAACAATAGCCCCCGCTGGGGTTACGACGAATATGGCAGATATTGTCACCCATCTCCTTGAACCCTGGTTCGGACTTCACCTTTCTCAATATATCCGCATACGTCATTTCTCCGGATCGAGATATGACCACTGTGTCAGGTCCCAGGTCCTATTTTTTACTTTCTTCTTCCTATCCTCCCTTGGGGCCGCTTCTCGGGCTCTACCCTCGTCCAGGAGCTCGCACCCTCATCAGGAGTCGATTTTTCCCGTAAAGGCAAGCCAACTATTTTCTTTTCTGCCTTCTTTTTTTTTGGGGGACTGCGCCTTTTTCCTCTTGGGGGTTTCTCCCACCTGCATTTCACCCTGTCAGCCACTATAAGGCTTTCGCAATGGGTTTCGGAGAGGTTTGAAGCCCCTTGTCTACCTTGGGATTGTAGCCTTGGAAGCCTTTTTTTTCCAAGGATTTGGTCCCTGACTCCGTTTCTGGCTTTCTTTAGGGTGTCTAGCCTCTATTAATGGCAAAGGTCTCTGTTGAGGCGAACTTCTCTGAGAGGGGTTCGATTTAATCATGGTAACTACACCGTCCTCAATATCATGTGAGTGAACCGCCATCTTTCTCCATCCTGCAATTCCGGCGTCAGAGACGCTAGACCGCTATCATTTCCCGCATCGGTACTTCCTATAGTTTTGCCTGCATTCATTTTGAATCGCACGAGTCGCTATATCTACAACAGAGCCCCACTTGTTGCAAGTAAGGCACTTCTAAAACTCATAATTGTCTAATCTCTGCGCTCCGTTAGTGATGATTGAGTCCCTGGTAATTTTTCCTCGATAGGCACGGTTCACTTTACACCACGGGGATTAGGAAATATCTAACACGGTGACCAACACCAGAGAACAACATGTATGTCGAGCCTGACTGGTGGCAATTATTTTCTAGGCCTTAATTCGCCGGTTCTCTCTGCACCTTAAATATGACAAGCTAGAGAGTGAACCCCATTCATAATCGGCCCTCAGCGAAGTGATGTTACCAGTGGCCTCCACCACGTGGAGGTACTACGAGCACTTTCCATAAAATTGGTATGTAACCCCACCAACCAACCTTATAGACCGACCGCCTAGGCCTGGTGTCGTTTAAAATGGAACGATCTGCTTATTTGGTTATTTCAAATCCCAAATCTTAAAATTCAAATTTAACTTAATTACCAAAACCTATTCCAAAAATAAACCTCGCGATGATATTACTCCCCAGACGATTTTATTTTTTCATACTCAATTTATGAACTCACAAAAATACCCAAAATCCCTTATCTCCACTCAAAACCAATCACGTTATGTCTTTTTCTCTTTTCTTGCTCTCCATTTGGCAGCGAGTGGGTGAAAGCCATAACGAAAACGGTAAGTAGTATTAATGCTCACAAATTGTTATGAAAATGTTTTTGTCAAAATCACTGTGAAGATGCGTGTTCGTCTCGATATGTACGTTAGTTTCATCTTCCATTTCGAATATATTTTCAGCTACCGCCACCGCCACAAATTGAACTTGTAGTGGATAAGCCGCATCTCATGAATGTCCTTCGAAGACCGCTGGTACGAATAAGACGTAAGTACATACACAAACTGTCTATAGTTACATCCACAATCATTTAGTATAGAGAAAGAGAATATCGAATATCAGATGATATGGTCCACTCATATACGCGCGTTCAGAATAATAGCCTCCTTGCGTCGTGTGTAATATCCTTGTCGGGATATCATTCGTCCTTCTCGCGAGTCGATTTTGTATGCATTACAACTCGGCAATGTCGACCCCACATCGCGTTCCACTCAGTATCGGCAAAAATGTCTGAAAACAATCATCTCACCATCCTGTGAGAACATTCGCGTCCAAGTCCTGCTGTCCGGCCCAATTGCGTTGAATGGATATTACGCTAGTGAAGGTATAGTCCCGAGAGGCCATTTCATACATTTATATAAAAATATAGGTCGAGTCGAGTGATTGAGCCATATGCCGGGAGAGAATCCATTTCATTCGGCCTTGGTCCAGTTTTTTTTTCTTTCTCTCCTCCCTCTATATACTCGGACTCTTTCTCTTGTTCAGAAATAATAATATTTTCGATTTTGTGATTATTGTGAAGAGGATACTTTCCGGTTTTCTGCTCGCTTTTGTTTTGCATTGACGAGGTGCGGGAGCAGCAGGAGCTGCCGGCCGTGAGCCACGGTTGTATGCCAAAATGGGGCATTTTGAATGTTGTTCTGGACAGAAGGATAAAAGTCTCAACATTGAGTTGTTTTGTATTGCATGAATGCATGAAGGACGAAGTTTAGTCAAGTTGCGGTTTTAATTTACTGGCCGTGTGGCCCCTTTTGACTTTATGCTTAATGTTATAGTAACAAATTTTAATAGTTCGCAATTTGCCAAGAGTAATGCTTGAGGATCGTTGAGTGGAGTGTGTTTTTGTTTTGCAGATTTCTTGGGGGTTTTGTTTTTTTTTTCAGGAAATTTGTAAGGTTTGGTAAAGAAGACATGATGAAGAAAACATCTGAGCGTAATTACAGCCGGTGTTTGGATGATGGTCAGTAATTTGTTCAGGAAATGTTGTTCTATTTTTTTTTAGAATGAGATTTTACAAATTGGAATACTCCTATGGCAGCCGGTTCTAAAAGAAAATCTTCCAGCAGCCACCCGTTGTTACTAAAACGGCTGACTGACTTATCTGTCATCGCGACGCGCACAGCTGTATTCGAAAACTACTGCTATTATTTTTTCCCTATTCCGTTTACTTTTCAAACTTTCTATACTTAAATCCGCGACCAACCGTTTCGCGGTTTCGATCTTAGTGAGCCTCTAACTGTTAATTCCAGTGTCACTTGGAAGACAAAGAAACTCTTCTTATCACTGTGATAGTGTATGGGTGGTTTCAGATTGTAAGACGAAACCGGACGGGTAAACTTGCAAGACAAGAGAGCTTTTGTAGTGGCCAGCAGACAAGCATTGTGCATTTCACATTGTAAGAACGCGTCTTACGAAAGAATAAAATCGTGACACGATTGTTTTTCTTTCGTAAGAATCGTACGATCGATAAGACGATTGCATCTACCGATAGTTCAGGCGTTCTGCGACGAGAATTGGCGCGTGTTTTACTTGCATTTTAATCTTGTCGACTCGTCACTTCATTGTACACTAACTTTGGAGCGTGCATGTGTGAGGATGGAATAATGAAAAGACGTGTTGTTCCTTTGGATACTACTTAACAACTGTGCTTTATTTAATATTGAATAGCAACCTGTACATTTCTATCTACCTCAATGTGTATGAGTTCTCTTAAACAAGTACATTCTCTTACAAATCGGCCATCCTGCTATTATCGACCTCGATAATCATAGAATTACAAAAATACATACGAGTAACATAATCATGATCTTAACATAACATAAAAACGAGACCGAGGCTAATTTCGGGCGCGGCCGAAATTTGAATACCCGTCACAATTGAATGAAGCATACCTAAGCTTTTTTGTGGTAATAATTTATACCGCAGCCCTATGACGTGTTCCGATTCCATATCCATCTAGTTCTAGATGGGTTGATACTTGGATGAAGAGTGCTTAAGATCGCTTCATAAAGAAACAAATTTTTTTCTTAACCCTTCTGTCGGCACAAAGGTCTGGCCAGACCTTTGGCACTATATTTTGGTCAAAAAAGTATAGAAGATGAAATCGCAGCAATTTCATATTTCATGATATCCTACAATAATATGTTTAGAAGCATTTTGCAAAAATTTGAAAAAAATCGGTTGAGGTTTTGAATATGTTTTTGATGATTTTCAATTTATAGTGCTTTTTGATACCCAATAGGTCTGGCCAGACCTATAGTTTTTCCCCCCATTTTTGTCTTGAGGTAAAAAGTGAAAATATTAAATTCTCCTAAATTCTCCTATTTATGATGTAATAATGTTACTAAAATTCAATTTGTACGTTAAACGATAAAATTTTCTGAGATTTTGCTTTAAAAAGCCCTGAAGCTCGGAGATTGGATATGCCTAATTTGATCACATCTTATAACATCACCTAATTAACTGAGATTTGATTCTAGGAAATTCAAGCGAGTTTTATTTCCTTAGTAATAGTAAGAACTAAGTATTAGCGACCTTCGAACGTGTTTATAAATAGATTTAATTGAGATATTTACGGAAAATTTAGAATGAAATGATTTTTGCGCCTGAAAATTCCCTATTTCTTTCTATCTATTTCCCCAAATCTTCAGACTAATATCGGGGTAAAATCTACCAACAAAGCACCAAATATTTCCCCAAAGATATTGGAATCGGAAAATTCGATTAAAGTTTTTGTACGGATACGCAATGAAAGAAGAGAAGCAAAAAAGAAGAAAGTAAGGGAAAAACATGTCTGTACTAATACCACCTCAAAATATTTCTACTTAAAAACGCTTCCAGTATATCTACAAAAACGATTTTAATGTTTCTATTGTTTCTAAATGGCTGTAAAGAATGGGTAGAATGATTCCACTGATAAAAATTTTACTTTTTCTAAAAAATAAAATTTTTTTCTCAGTAGGTCCAGCCAGACCTATTGGGTATAGAATATGCATATTGTAGTAGGTGCCGACAGAAGGGTTAAAAGAACCAAATTTTGGGAGTTTGGTTTGTATGGTAGCCCTATCACGCAGTGTTCTGATTGCATCCATTCCTGGATATATTTTGGAGCTTTTCTTTTCTATACCAAATTGCAGCCCGATAGCTCCACACACTGTAAATATTTACTGCATAGGTATGTACAATGCACTTAAATGATCTCGTGTGCTCAGGTAGTTATTTTTTCTAAGAATTGAGGGGTTTAATTGTGTGTCCCACTTTTACACATCTTGGCATTCCGCTGTAAATGCGAAATAGGTCTCTTTTACAAAATTTACTGCGCGTCACAGTGCTAGAGTGTTTTGTTGTTGGAAAAATTTAATTCTCAGCTAAACATAAATTCAGTGTTTCCTTTTATCTTAGTCGAGCTTAGAAGTGTACGACACCGCACATTCTAATACGAATAACGCAAAATAATTGATTGTGAAGCAAATTGTTTACTAATCTATAAATATGATACGTCAAGTCAAATCAGTAATTTTTTTAGTGGGGGATTTCAACATTTGCCGTTCGTCGGCACTGACAGACTAGAAACTGCACTAAATACGTTAGGCTTGCATTCTCTTCTAAATGTACCTACTAGGAAACATTGTACGCAAATTGATTGGATATTTGCCGATAACTCTAACTCTGGTTCTATTGCCACTGCATATGAAACCTCATATAGCCACCATGATGGAGGCTTCTTCACTAACAATAATTATAAATAATAGAATTTCTATATAATATCAACATTTGTTTTCTCCTCAGACGACGATGATCAGTTTGAAAAATGAAGACGTTCAGTTCCGTTTTATGTTTTCTTACTTTACTTTTATGTAAATGGGCCAAACATTTTAATTTTCCTACACCAGAAAGTATTAGTAATTTATTATTATCTCTTTCTTTTAAGCTGTTTCCTTTAATTCAATTCAATTTATTATTTCATAAGGATATAATTCACATTGTGGGGTTAATTCTCAAGAGTACAGATGAGATCAATCTATTCAACTTTAGTTTATTTTTGTAGCTATGCTATCCAATTATTGGAATTACAATGTTTCCTTTAAAGAAAAAAGATTTAAATGTAGGGCATAGGGGGATAAAGCATATTTAAAGGCCGAAGCTTTAGATTTATCTAACAGGATACTCCATGCTTGTCATGTTCATATTGTCTGCTTCTTGTTCTCTGTCCCGTAACCCCTTGTGGGGCATGGTGCGTTCACTCAGCCGTTTATAGGCTACTTCGATTCAACGATACATTGCATATAGTTTCAGAGTATTATACAGGGTGTCCGGAAACTGCCGCATAAACGCACCGGATTATGATTTCTCAGTTGATTTCCAGCAAAAAAGTTGTAACGAACATACCCCCTCAGCTTAACCCTTTAGCTGCCACAGGCATTTAAAGATTTTTGAAAAAATCATTTTCTTGCACAACTTAAAGCCTAATATCTCCAAAACGGAACCAGCTAGTGTAGTGAAATAAAATGATTATTACAGCCAACAAATTTACCTGTAAAATAAAACTAACCACACTAAAATCGGATAAGAGGTTTGTTTTTTACAGAGCTTCAAAGTCAAATTAGCGTGATTTGACCCAAAAACAATCTTTTTTTCCATCTCAATTTTCTCCAACTTCTGCCAAGGTGACGTGCTTGTACGATTCTTTTAAAAATTGGCGCATAGTCTTACGATCATATCTTTCTTACATCATTTTGATCTAGCTCCATTACTTCTAACAGTTTTAATACGTTAAGTGTAGAAAACTAGGGTTAATTTTAGCTCGAATTCAATAGAATTCAATTCACACTGCCCCTAAAGATCTGCAATTGGTAAAATCTATTCGAAGTATGTCAAAATCGAGCCAAAATTAAGCCTAGTTTTCTGCACTTAAGGTACTAAAACTGTTAGAAATAATGGAGCTAGAATAAAATGATGTAAAAAAGATATGATCGTAAGACTATGCGCCAATTTTTAAAAGAATCGTACAAGCACCTCACCCTGGCAGAAGTTGGAGAAAATTGAGATAGAAAAAAAGATTGTTTTTGGGTCAAATCACGCAAATTTGACTTTGAAGCTCTGTCGAAACCAAACCTCTTAACTGATTTTAGTGTGGCTAGTTTTATTTTACAGGTAAATTTGTTGGCTGTAATAATCATTTTAATTCGCTATTCTAGCTGGTCTAGCTCTAGAAATATTAGGCTTTAAGTCGTGCAAGAAAATGATTTTTTCAAAAATCTTTAAATGCCTGTGGCAGCTAAAGGGTTAAGCTGAGGGGGTATGTTCGGTACAACTTTTTTGCTGCAAATCCACTGAGGAATCATAATCCGGTGCCTTTATGCGGCAGTTTCCGGACACCCTGTATACAATCTGCAAGTTGCAAGCACTATATATATTCATATTGTATAACATTGGTATCTGTACCGGAAATAAATGTATCCACATAATTAATCATTACAAATAAATAAATTTATCTGTATACTCGTAATTTTTTTCGTAGATCAATTTTTAATGCGGGTTTATTCTAACGATATATGGTAGGTTCTTTATTTTTTTCATTAATATGTCCCATTGATTTTGCATTCAATTGAATCAGAGTGCTAGTGACGCGACATCGACTATGCACCCTTGTATTTTATTCTAGCTACTGTCTTTTTACCTCACGGTTTAAAGGACACGGATGCTGCGGCATTCTTCTTTTGGCCTCCGAGTTTTACTAATTTCTTGTATGTGACGGGACTACACTTGGAAAACATACAAGTGAAGTTTGGTAAAGCAAAGTTTTTTTTTTTATAAATAGAAATTCCTAACTTTGGAGATTTTGTTTTTATGACGGCTATATGAATTGGTGTTTTTTTCCACCCGATATATCCACATTTCTTATGGTTTCGCCAGACTTGGGTCAAGTTTGGTTAGTATTTCTAAAGTTTCCTTAGAAGAAACTAATTTAGGTGGGTTAGTTAGTTAGACATAGCGATCCCATTCGATACTGCATATATTTTGAAGCTTTCTTATTATAGTCCATTTGTTTCAAGTTTGGTTAAGATTGGTTCATAAAAAAAAAGTTTTTCCTTCTTCTCGGGGGTTGGTTTGTATGGCAGCCCCATGACGTGGAGTTCCAATTTAAAGCGTTCCTATATATGTTTTAAGGTTTTACTAGGAACATACTTGGGTGAAGTTTAGTTAAGATTGGTTCAAAAAGAAAAAAGTTTTTCTTAGAAGAACCTTTTTTTCAAGGGTTGGTTTGTATGACAGCCCCATAATGCAGTGTTCCAATTCAACCGTTCCTAGATATATTTTGAGGCTTTATTAGAAATACACTCGGGTGAAGTTTGGCTAAGATTCGTTTATAAACAAAAAAGTTTTTCTTAGAAGAACCTTATTTTCAATGGTTGGTTTGTATGACAGCCCCATGACGTAGTGTTCCAATTTCATCCGTTCCCAGACATATTTCGAGGCTTTACTAGGAACACACTTGGGTGAAGTTTGGTTCAGATTAGTTCATAAAGAAAAAAAATTTTCTTAGAAGAACCTTATTTTCAGTAGTTGGTTTGTATGACAGCCCCATGACGCCATGATCCGATTCCATTCGTTCCGACATACAGTACAGTCGCGATAATTTCAACCTGCGATATTTTCAACCTTTGACAATTTCAACTAAATAAATTTTACATTATACACTCTGTAATTTCAATTCACTTTTGAATAGACTCTTTGATAGTATCAACTTTGCCAGAAATGATCATTTTATACACATACCGTTATTAAATTTGGCTTGAACAGTTATTCAGTCTGGCTTTAAGTGTGCTTCTTGTGTGTTCTTGTCAGTAATGATTTACCCTTGCAGATTCTCCAATTGCGAACGCTATCAGAGAGAAATAGAACTGAGTCAATGAATGTCATGCTAACACGTATAACACAAGAAGAAACTTATATCCGTAGTAACACTGACATTGTTACTAGATAGGAATGTTGTTAGCTTGGATAGTTCCTCAGAGGTAAAGATTGTGAAACAACAAAACGAAAACACACTTTTGGACTACGGAACATGACAAAGGTGATCGCAACGTGTTCTTAAGCAACCCAAAATCAGCGATTTTTTTCAATTATGGATTGATTTAATGTTTGTAAACATGTTTACATATTATGGTTTGAGGTTTGCCGTTGTTTTGTAGTGTTCTTAATTTTGTTCAAATTAAAAGGAGAAACGTTTGTTCCTACTACAACTTCATTTTTTATAATGCATATACAAGTATTTCGGGAGTAACTTGCTCCCTTCTTCAGTGCTTACGTAAGAAACGTAAGCACTGAAGAATGCATGTATATGCATTATAAAAAATAAAGTTGTAGTAGGAACAAACGTTTCTCCTTTTAATTTGAACAAAAAAAAAATGTTTACATATATTATATACCTTAATTGAGTTAATTAAATACGTTAACAACGAATTTAAGCGTGCTCCGATAATTTCACCATACCGATTGTTTCAATCACCCTGGTTCGCATTAGTTGAAATTATCGCGATTGTACTGTATATACAGCGTACACTAAAAAGAAACTTGTATACAAAATTTCAGCCCGATAGCTTTAAAACTGAGGGACTAGTTTGCATTGAAACAGACGGACAGACAGACAGACAGACAGACAGACAGACGGACAGACGGACATCGCTCAATCGATTTCTCTCGTCACACTGATCAATACTATATATACTTTATATAGTCGGAGGTGCTTCCTTCTGTGCGTTGCAAACTTCATGACAAAGTTAATATACCCTTTCACATAGTGACGGGTATAATAAATTCATAACATAAGAATAAATCCATAATTCACTCGTAAACATAATCCATAACATAAGCATAAAGATGTGCATAATATTATAATATGAAATAGATTCAAAATTTATTAATTCATCAATCTCTGCCTATAAACAGATCAGCGTTCATTGTACATTGCAGTATCAGGAACAACCTTCGCAGAAATCGAAATTTCTCTCCCGAACATTTAAAAAAACAGCCACTTGCCACTTGCTCTATAATATGCATCCGGCGCATCATTTATACCTGTATCTATTAAGCAAAGTAAATTGACTAAACACTCACTATATCATCACCTGCCGCCATGTCAATAATCTCCTCAAATGCTTGATTTACACTGACACTATTTACCTGCTGTTTGCAGTTCGATGCAATGTGATCCATTTTTACACATTTGTAGCAGGAACCACGCTGACGCTTTGGCTTCGGGCAATCCTTCAAGATGTGCCCCTCGGTATTGCAATTAAAACATTTCCCCTCTGAAGTTGTTGGTTTCGATGCTAGAGTGATGTTTTCGAATGCGTGTTTGAGATTGGCAACGCTACTGAACCTTTGCATTTGGGCTTGCGATTTTAGCTGTTGTTCGGGGATCCCATCGATTAAGTAATCGATGAGTTCCTCATCAGCAATCGATATTCTGCCGGCCATAATCGCTTTCTCGTGGACGTACTCGCTGAACGATTCGCTCTTTCTCCACTGTCTCGTTTCAAATTCCCGACGAAGAGTGACACGGCTGTGATGACTGGCGAAGAGAGTTCGGAGCTGAGATAACGTTTCTTGAAATGATAACGTTACATAATCACTACGCGATTGCATCCACGCCTTGGCGCGACCCGTTAATTTTTCGGAAAGAAGTGCTTTTGACTGCATTTCGTCTAAAGCGTAGAACTCTACCACCGATTGCACTTTCTTTTCCCATACGTCGAAATCTTCGCGCTCCGAAGATTCGCCGACCATCACATTAACGCTTGCAGCCCATGTCACACTTACCTTCTTTTCGGAATTTTTCTTCAACCTGGAACTTTCTGCAGCCATTAACTCCCTTTCTCGCTCCATCAATTGCAGCTCCCGTCGCATTAACTCCATCTCCTTTTGCAGAGCTTTCAATTGAGCTGCTCCATAGAATGGCTGATCCACGTGGCCGGTCTCCGCTACTTCTTCATCTTTCACGCTGTCCTCATCCGTAATTGGAGTTTGTAGTCCACTGAACTTTTCGGCGGGTAGTCCTGCGGCTTCCAAACGAATTAGCAATTCCGCCTTTGTTCCTTGAGTCAGTTGACCAATCTCCTCCAATAGACGCTTCAACGTGTTCACGTTCAAATCACGCCCGGGCATCATGTATACTTATCCCACTTCTGACTTGTGAGGATCGAATAATGAAAAGACGTGTTGTTCCTTTGGATACTACTTAACAACTGTGCTTTATTTAATATTGAATAGCAACCTGTACATTTCTATCTACCTGTATGTGTATGAGTTCTCTTAAACAAGTACATTCTCTTACACATGGCAACATTTATACATTATTATTATTATTATTATTATATTTATTTACAATATAATGTAATTACAAAGTAAATAATATACAATGGAAGCACTGGCAGCTGGGGCCTTTCACTCGGACTTAACTTTAACAATAGGTGCAGATGTGTACTAACAGTAGGTATGGCCGAATCTGAGTCTCATGATTTGTACAATATGGCTTCTGGGGGATTTGGTCGGGTAGGTGGGTGGTTCGCCCAATGGGTTGCAGGTTTTATAGAAATGTGAAAAACTAGCCCATTTACCTTGCTTGGCATCGCGAATCGAGGAATCTACAAGTCGTATTAAATCGTTTTTATTGAATGGATATTCGAAAAATGTTGGTGCTTGAGCGGCATATTTCGCTGTTGAATCGGCTAGGTCATTACCAGCTATGGAAGAGTGTCCGGGAATCCACATTACTTTAATTTTAGATGGTTTGCTTATTAAAGTATCTCTTATAATTCCGATAGTTTTGTCCTTATTGTTTATATTTTGAAGTGCGTTAAAGCAGGAACAGCTGTCTGTACAGATTATGAATTTCCCGGTTGTCTTAGCTGCAAATTTGACTGCATACGAGAGTGCTTCACGCTCGGCTGTGAATACTGAGGCATATTCAGGGATGTTACTGTAATGAATAATTACGTCATCATATCGCACACCTAGAGGAACACTGTCACAACTCAAAAAATGCAAATTTTCAGGAGAAGCAAAAAACATACTTTTAATTACTATTTTCTTAATTGTGAAGTGAATATCAACAAGGTGACCTCTAGGGGTCAGTTTTGGAGTGCGACTTGTTACACTCTGCCACATGTATGTATGTAGACACCATAAATATTCACACTCCAGCATACCTAACTCAAATTTGCCGTTTTTTGAGTTGTGACATTGTTCTTCTAGGTGTGCGATATGTAAAGCGCAGTATAGACCTCGGGCGGAATGAAAATTAAATTTTTGTCCGCTGCGATTTTTTCAATGAAAATGCATGCTTACTGTCGTGGAACATGTCGGAAATGATGGGGAATTCCATAAGCTACAATCCGAATATGGTTCCAAAATTTTTCTCGGCCATTTTATGTATTATTTTTTGATTCCCCGGTCATTTCACTGTGGAAAATATCTAATGACAGGGGAATCGAAAAATAATACATAAAATGGCCGAGAAAAATTTTGGAACCATATTCGGATTGTAGCTTATGGAATTCCCCATCATTACCGACATGTTCCATGACAATAAGCATGCATTTTCATTGCGAAAATTGCAGCGGACAAAAATTTCATTTTCATTCCGCCCGAGGTCTATTCAGGCCTTAACAGCGTAGGATGTACTATGTGGGGTTTTGGAACCATCCGTGAAAAGTAGACACCATCTATTGTTTACGTACGGTTTGGTTACGTCTAAGAATAGCTTCTTGAAGCAATCAATGCTTGTGTGGTCTTTAAGGTAGGAGGTCAGATCAGTGATAAGGCTTTCGGGTCGCAGGTGCCAGTGTGGGTTATTAATTACTTTAATAGCGGGTAGAGTTGTTGGTATATTCAAGGAGTTGGCTTTTTTTGTTATTCTAAGTAGTGTTGAATTGTATTTGGGTTCCGTTTTACGTCTCTTTATGGATTTAATGTCACCCGACAGAATGGAATTTCTTGGGATATAATAAGTATTTTATGGATTAGCCGGCCTAAAAGTTGATCGCGGCGTTCTACAAAGGGTGGGAGTCCAGATTCAGTTAGTATGCATATAATTGGTGTTGTTCTGAATGCGCCGATAGCTGTTCTTATGGCTGTATGGTAGATGGTATCTATCTTTTGGGTCTGGGTGTTAGCTGCAAAGCCATATATTGGAAGCCCATACTCAATTTTCGAGAGAATGAATTGTTTCACTACGTTGACTAAGGTTTTTGGGTGCGCTTTTGAATTGTTACCACCTAGGAATTTAATTACGTTCAGTCTCGATTCCAATGTTTTCCGTAAATATTCAATATGTTCATTCCAATAATACTTTCTACTGACTATCAGCCCCAGTATTTTAAGTTGGTTTGCATTACATAAGGTTGAGTTATTGAATGTGATAGTGGGAGGTGAGCATGAAGTTTTTCTGCAAATGTGGAGGTGTTGGGATTTTGGTAGGGATACTTTTGCACCAGAGGTTTCACACCAGACAAGTATATCCTGAAGCAGATTGTTAAGTAGAGAAAGGAATGTGCCTTACATAGAATGTATAGATCGTCTGCGTATATGCAATGAGTGAAGTATTTGTGAGCTTTGATAACTCCATTGAGGCCTTCAAATCAGTGGCGCCGGAACGATTTTTTTATGGGGGGGGGGGGGCAAGATTTTTTTTCTCAAATTCATATTAAATTAAGCGGTCACCATATACAATTTTTGGGGGATCAAAATTTCCTCTTCGATCCCTGTGAACATGAAGAGGGATTAGATGTGTCAGACGTTTCTGTGTCATTGTTGAATGTAGCCTTGCTTAAAGACGTCGTAAAGCACTGAAAGATCTTTCTGATGATACTGCTGATGCTGGAACCGTCAAGAGTATGTTACTAGCCTTATTAACTTGAAGTGCTCAATATATTTCGAAAGTGGTCAGCAATTTCGGCGCAACATGTAGGTGAAGCTCCCGGCATGTTCAACAATATCGAAATCGGGCATAGCAACCCAATCTTACTGTGAGATTCTCTACCATCGGCACGGTTTTCTGACAAGAAGAATGAAAAACTTCCTCGTTTTCGTTGATCAACGGTTAATAGTTTCACTGTCATTGGTCTTGTCCTTAATTTGAGGTACTGTTGCTAACGAAGATGAAATTAAAATGAAATGATCATGTAAATACTCGTAGTATAGGTACATGCACTAGATGCACGTATGCAACTTTCTGCGAACCAAATATTCCATCATGAAAAAAAATATCCACTAGAACAGGGGTGTCAAACTCAAAACCTGGCCGGGCCAAATATCATTTTCTTCCGGATTGAGCGGGCCGCTGCATAAAAATTTCGAAAACATTTATGGAAATTTATTTCAAGATTATTACAGAATTACAGAATATAACTTTTTAAAAATGAATAAAAATCTCAGTCGCTAACAACCTCGGGACATGGAAAAATTGGGCTACCTAAAATAGAGAAACTGGAAATATTTTGAAAATGTTCTTCAAACAAATTTCATTTCTTAGAAAATTTCAAAACACTCTCTGAGAATTTATTTCGGACAGCTGATCAAAACACTATATAGCACTGTAAATATCTGTACATTTTTGAGAGCCTAAATTGATCGCTAACATACACGAATTTCGGATGTTAAGGTGGCTAAAAGCAGACAAACATTCATTTTTATGTGGCGGAACAAATGTTTCCTATGGTAAAGCTGAATAAGCTGCACCAATTCACCTCGAATAACCGTCAGCAAATTGTTTGTAGAATAGAGAAGGAAATTTCAAATTCAAGCACTGGTTCTTCACGGGTTATAGAAATTTCTTAAACTTTAGCTCAACACCAATATTTAATTATAGCGCTTTTGTGCCGATACATTGTGTCTCTTCGAACTGGCCGCGGGCCACACAAAACTACGCGAGTTTGACATGTCTGCACAAGAATAATAAATTGAATATGTACATTGTATATGTATAAAAATATAAAATAACTTGCCCCTTTAGCCAAAATATTGAGGGGGCAGTTGCCCCAGCTGCCCCCCCCTGTTCCGGCGCCATTGCTTTAAATGCAATTAAGAGTAGGATTACTGAGAGGGGTGAGCCTTGAGGGATCCCGTTAAACAGAGGAGCTGTGTCAGAAAAGTAATTGTTAACTCTTACCTTTATTTGTCGATTTAAAAGGAAATTTTTAACGAACAGTAGCATGTGGGGACCGATTCCCCATGCTGTCAATTTGTTGACAATGGTATGCCAACCGATGCGATCCGGTTTCGTCTTACAATGTGAAACCACCCTATATGTGCCATCATTCCCATACTTACGAGTAAGGTTCGCGCCTTGGCTTAAAGCTTTCGCAATCAGCAAAAAACTTTTAAATGCAAAGCAGCTGATGGAGAAATTTTCAAATGAAATAGCCTTGTCTCAATCGAAATTACTTTCAACCGTTAACGAGTTTAAAAATAACAGGCGCGACAATCCAACATTGGACTAAGGCCGCAGGATGTGTTAGTGACATCCTATTTCCAAGATCTTATCTGCTTTTTGATTAGGTAATGAGATCAGCATCACGAGTTTGCCTTGTTATTATTTCCATCATCCATCCATCATCAACAGAAACAGGCCTCAGTATAAGATTATATACCACCATCTTTTGCCGAGCTACAGAGTGAACTGAAGTCGTTGCAGCAAAAATTCACTGCCTATGCGTTAGGTCAATCTAATTCCACAGTTGCGCAATCGTGTAAATCTACTTTTACCTTAAATACCCGCACTGCCGCACTCCATCAAGGGCCAAATCACAGTCTGATCAGTCAAATGTAATTACTAAACCGTCTTCGCTTCCTTCTTCCAATAATGTCACTTGTCGCAATACGGATTCTTATCCGGCAAGTCAACGTTCTTCATTTCAACCATCATCTGGAGTCACAACCCGTCAGCAGCCGAAAGTTCAGGAGAGTGCGAAGAGGCAGAAACAGCCCAGTCAACCGCCTCAAATCAGCACTATGAGTGAAGTCGATAACATTCATCAAACATCAGGGCCTTCCAAGTATGCCTCAACCTCAAGTAACGATCATCTTCAATCTCCCAATCTGCTGTTGCCTTTCTCGTCTATACCGCCTTCGAGAAATGACAATGTTACATCTGGACATCTCGGTGTTTTGCGCGTATGCAAGCCTCCTAAGCAATTGTTCATTTCGAGGCTAGCCTACGCTACATCTGAAGCCGATATCAAACGCTACGTCATAAATTGGGCTTTGAACCTTCGATGCTGTCATGTAAAAAGCTTACCAAGGATAACATTCCTAACAAAATTGTCACATCGTTCAAACTTACCTTTCCCGAGGATGTCGATGAACTTTCGAACGAATCATTTTGGCCGTCAGGGGTTCTCCTAAAGGAATTTAAAAATAAATAACAGGCGCGACAATCCAACATTGGACTAAGGCCGCAGGATGTGTTAGTGACATCCTATTTCCAAGATCGTATCTGCTTTTTTGTTGAGGTAATGAGATCAGCATCACGCTCAGCAGTGTTATTTATCCCCATAAATGGGTACTCGTTTAACATCTGAGTGAGATCATAGTCCGTCACAAGGTTGTGAGTTCGAAAAACACCATGGAACACGGTGAGATTCGAACTCATGACCCTGTGCACCGAAGGTGCGCGCACTAACCGCTAGACCAGCCAGACTACGGAAGGAAGGAATTTAAGAAACGAAATTTTCGTCGTCAACAATCAAACATGATCTGAGAATAATTAACCTTTCTCTTTATTATCAAAATGTACGAGGTTTAAGGTCTAAATTCCATAACATAAAAATATCATCTTTAGCTTCCAACTTCGATTTTATTTGCTTTACCGAGACCTGGCCTTGAGATTCTATACACAGTACGGAGGACCTCCGGAGGTTTTGGAAGGTTACAATGTTTTTCGTTGTGATCGTAACTTTAATCTGACGGATAAATCTTGTGGTGGCGGTTCACTTATACACGGAGAGAAATTTGTGTAGTAAAGCTTATTAAAACGAGTAATAAAATTCACTAATAATTAAATAATTAATATTCATTACATAATTAATAAACTTTTATCGGTTTACTACAAAATGTTGTGAACTTGACATATCGGTTGCTAATACGATTTTCATTACGTTGTAATGAAAAAAGTTATTACACTCTATTTCGGTTAAAATTAATTACATATACAATACATTTTCATCGAAATGTTGTGAAAACATAAATGTCAAAAACAATATTTTTTGTATGAAAATATCAGTTTGGTGTCGTGTCGTGAAACTTTAGTTGCAGCACTTTTCTTCAATTTAGCCGTGTAATACGTGGTAAGTAAATAAAAATTTATAATTTTACGTTTATTTTGACTGATTACATTATTACAGGAAGTGCGTACATTAAATTGACTGAAGCATTACAAGAACTCAGTGTTAATTTTCAAAACAGTGCTGTTAGTCTGTAAGCCGAGAATGAACGCGGAATTCATTACATCAAGGAAAAGGTGATTCATAAATTCATATTATTAATAATAATTTGTAGTACAGTACGTATTTTATAGTCCTAACCCTCGAAACATTGAATTTACAATTTGCAATCGAACTTTTTTATACATAATTTAAATTTTCTTTTTCAATCTAATGAATTGATTTTATTTATTCCTTCTAGGCAAAATCACAAAAATGTTTTTTATACGAAGTTCTACGTATGCAGATACAGCATACAGATAGTCGGTTCATTGAAGAAATAAAAGAAGCGATTCAATATTCTATTCCGGACCGACCCTCCTTTAATTAATTCCGGACCGACCCTCCTTTAATTAATTTATTTAAATTTGATAACCATTTACCTTTGGAGTTAACTAAATATAACAATGTGATCTTTTTTTTGTTATTAATTATTTGTAAACAAAATCTTCACAGGATTCATTAAATAAAAAAGTACGGTACCGTTGCATATAATTGTGTTTTTTTATTTAATGCAGAAAAATATTAAAAATGCACTGGTTTCACTGTAAAGTGTGGTTAAATTTTACTATTTTAGATGGTTGTATTTACTACTTTAGTGGTGAATTTTTACAGTAAAAATAGTTAACTTAATCAATATGTAATGAAACTTGAACTGTCAGATGGTTAACTTTAATTATAATCAACGCTGAATTATAACTACTGCTGTAGTGAATTTTTACAGTAAAGGAAGATTAATTTTATTACAATGTAATAAAGTTATTCACAACGCGAGTAGTTAATTTTACTACAAATGCGATGGGGTCAAAATTAATTACAAATCTGTAAAATTTACTACGGATTTGATAAAATTTCACTACTTTTTTCTCTCCGTGTAGCTATTCGCAGTATCTTTGAGTGTCAACTTATATCCACCACTAACTCATTTTCTTTCGATTGTGTTACTGTTAAATTTCAATCCAAAAGTTCTTCGCTTCTACTTTCCTGTGTTTATGTACCTCCTAATTCCGTTTTGTCTGATTACGAGAACCTCTTTTCTTATTTTTCAGACATTTCTCGTTAATGTATCCCACCCCAACTCAAGTGTGATCATTTGCGGGAACTTTTATTTACCAACCTTAAGCTGGCCTGAATTCCCAGGGTTGCCCTTTTTCTCATCTTCTCCTTCTGTCTTTCTGTCGGCTTCCTCCTTCATGGAATTTTGTAGTCTACTTCAATTCAACACTACTAGCAACTTCATAAATCGTAATCTTGATCTGATTTTTAGTAACCTATCGCGATTATGCTTGACCTCGTCAAAGGCTTCGGATGTTATTATTTCATGCGGCCCTTACCATCCAGCACCCTTATTAGATATTAAAATTAACTTTCCCTGTCCTCCAGCAATTAATGCAAATACATACAAGGTTTAATTTTCATAAAGCCGACTATGAAGGAATTAATGCCAGGTTGTCTGAAGTAGATTGGCCTTTAATACTTGGTGATATGCTTTTTCCGTTTGTTATGATATTCTTTTCAACATCTTTGCAATACCAAACCTCGTAAAGGCCCCGTTTGGATAACTTAATCAATCCAAAGATTGATTCAGAGGAAAAACGGAGTGCGTATTCGATATAAGCGCTTCAAACGCCAAACTGATCTTATCCTTTTTAAGAGACTTCGTTCTGAAACAAAAATATCGATTAAAGCTTCCAGAAATGCGTACATTGACAGTATTGAAAACAGCATCGGGAACAATGACGGCACACTTTTTCTGGTCGTATATTAAGAACATGCGATCACCATCATCCATTCCCTCCACTATATCTCTGGATAATCGGTCTGCCAACTCTCCCGAGGATATTTGCGAGTTATTTGCATCATACTTTGCTAGTACTTTCCGACAGTCCTCTGCAACTCCCGGATTACGGAACTTTTTCCTGTAATCCCAACTCAAAGCATTTCCAGTCTTACCTCAAACTACGCCAAATTCTCTAGGTAATAAATCTTCCCGAGTCAATGGAAGTGTTCATATATAGATCCAATTCCTAAATCAGGGGACCAAAATATTGCGTCTAACTACCGGCCGATAGCTTTATTATCACCTTGTTCAAAACTGCTGGAACGTATTGTATACAATTATATTGATGAACATTTTGGTCATTTAATTGATTCTGCTCAGCACGGTTTCCGTAAAAAAAAATCCACTACCACGAATTTGGCTGAATTTGTCGATTTTGTGACGAACTCGTTTCACAAGCGCCTGGATGTCCACGCAATTTATACCGATTTTTCCAAAGCCTTTGATATAGTCAACTATGTTGTGCTACTAAATAAACTTGATGAGTTAAGTTTCCCCACTTGGCTACTTTCGTGGTTGTCATCTTTCCTACTTAACAGATCTTCGAAAGTAATTTTTAATAACAGCATTTCATCGGAATTTACACCAACATCAGGGGTAGCACAAGGATCTATTTTAGGGCCTCGTCTTTTTTCATTCTTTGTGAATGACCTTCCTTCTGTTCTAAGCAACCGATGTCTTTTGTAGGCTGATGATTGCAAGACGTTTACCTCTGTTTCATGCCTAGAAGATTGTCGTTCGTTGCAAGCTGATCTGGACTTATTGTCGTCCTGGTGCCTCATCAATGATCTACTTCTTAACGTATCGAAGTGTTCGGTAATGATCTACTCCCTACATTCTTCTCGTATTCCGTCAAAATGCCTCCTTTAAAACATGTGAACACAGTCACAGACCTGGGAATCATCTTTGATTCAAAAATTCGATTTACTGATCACTATGAAAGTATAGTTAAAAGGGGCTCGAGGCTAGCGGGCTTCGTTCTCCGCTGCACTAGTGATTTTCGTTCTGAAATCAGTGCTGAGATTATTTAACGCCCTTGTACGTAGCACTTTGGAGTTTGGTTTGGTCCCCGACTACTGACGTGTCTACTGATGCCATAGAGCGGGTTCAGCGAAAATTTACTAAATCATTATTTTTCAAATTTAAACTTCCGTATCTTCCTTACCCAGAAAGACTAGATTTCCTTAAACTCCTTTCCCTAAAGAAGCGAAGAACTTTCCTTGAACAATGTTTCTTATACAAAATTTGCCGATGATTTATAGACTCAAGTTTAGCGGATAAAATTGATTATAGAGTCCATTATACAATACTCGATCTAATGCCATCTTTAACCCTCCTCTAACTGATCCAGCTCTATATGCCAATTCTCCTTTGATTCGAATGATAAGAACATATGATTCTATGGAAATTGGACCTCTACCCTCTTCTCTTGCATCATCTAAAAGTATTATTTCGTCGTATATATACAGGGTGTCCGGAAACTGCCGCATAAACGCACCGGATTATGATTCCTCAGTTTCTTTCCAGCAAAAAAGTTATACCGAACATACCCCCTCAGCTTAACCCTTTAGCTGCCACAGGCATTTAAAGATTTAAAAAAAAAATCATTTTCTTGCACGACTTAAAGCCTAATATCTCCAAAGCTGGACCAGCTAGAATAGTGAAATAAAATGATTATTTCAGCCAACAAATTTACCTATAAAATAAAACTAACGACACTAAAATCGGATAACAGGTTTGGTTTTTACAGAGCTTCAAAGTCAAATTAGCGTGATTTAACCCAAAAACAATATTTTTTTCCATCTCAATTTTCTAAAACTTCTGCCAAGGTGAGGTGCTTGTACGATTCTTTTAAAAATTGACGCATAGTCTTACGATCATATCTTTCATACATCATTTTATTCTAGCTCAATTACTTCTAACAGTTTTAGTACCTTAAGTGCAGAAAACTAGGGTTAATTTTGGCTCGATTTCGACATACTTTGAATAGATTTTATCAATATTGCATATCTTTAGGGGCAGTGTGAATTGAATTGTATCGAATTCGAGCTAAAATTAACCCTAGTTTTCTATACTTAATGTATAAAAACTGTTGTAGAAGTAATGGAGCTAGATTAAAATGATGTAAGAAAGATATGATTGTAAGACTATGCGCCAATTTTTAAAAAAATCGTACAAGCACCTCACTCTGGCAGAAGTTGGAGAAAATTGAGAAGGAAAAAAAGATTGTTTTTTGGTCAAATCACGCAATTTTGACTTTGAAGCTCTGTAAAGACCAAACATCTTATCTGATTTTAGTGTGGTTAGTTTTATTTTATAGGTAAATTTGTTGGCTGTAATCATCATTTTATTTCACTATTCTAGCTGGTGTAGCTTTGGAGATATTAGGCTTTAAGTCGTGCAAGAAAACGATTTTTTCAAAAATCTTTAAATGCCTGTGGCAGCTAAAGGATTAAGCTGAGGGGGTATGTTCCGTACAACTTTTTTGCTGGAAATCACATGAGAAATCACAATCCGGTGCGTTTATGTGGCAGTTTCCGGACACCCTGTATATGTATATATAAAATCTAAAATCTAAAATCTAAAATCTAAAATCTAAAATCTAAAATCTAAAATCTAAAATCTAAAATCTAAAATCTAAAATCTAAAATCTAAAATCTAAAATCTAAAATCTAAAATCTAAAATCTAAAATCTAAAATCTAAAATCTAAAATCTAAAATCTAAAATCTAAAATCTAAAATCTAAAATCTAAAATCTAAAATCTAAAATCTAAAATCTAAAATCTAAAATCTAAAATCTAAAATCTAAAATCTAAAATCTAAAATCTAAAATCTAAAATCTAAAATCTAAAATCTAAAATCTAAAATCTAAAATCTAAAATCTAAAATCTAAAATCTAAAATCTAAAATCTAAAATCTAAAATCTAAAATCTAAAATCTAAAATCTAAAATCTAAAATCTAAAATCTAAAATCTAAAATCTAAAATCTAAAATCTAAAATCTAAAATCTAAAATCTAAAATCAAAAATCTAAAATCTAAAATCTAAAATCTAAAATCTAAAATCTAAAATCTAAAATCTAAAATCTAAAATCTAAAATCTAAAATCTAAAATCTAAAATCTAAAATCTAAAATCTAAAATCTAAAATCTAAAATCTAAAATCTAAAATCTAAAATCTAAAATCTAAAATCTAAAATCTAAAATCTAAAATCTAAAATCTAAAATCTAAAATCTAAAATCTAAAATCTAAAATCTAAAATCTAAAATCTAAAATCTAAAATCTAAAATCTAAAATCTAAAATCTAAAATCTAAAATCTAAAATCTAAAATCTAAAATCTAAAATCTAAAATCTAAAATCTAAAATCTAAAATCTAAAATCTAAAATCTAAAATCTAAAATCTAAAATCTAAAATCTAAAATCTAAAATCTAAAATCTAAAATCTAAAATCTAAAATCTAAAATCTAAAATCTAAAATCTAAAATCTAAAATCTAAAATCTAAAATCTAAAATCTAAAATCTAAAATCTAAAATCTAAAATCTAAAATCTAAAATCTAAAATCTAAAATCTAAAATCTAAAATCTAAAATCTAAAATCTAAAATCTAAAATCTAAAATCTAAAATCTAAAATCTAAAATCTAAAATCTAAAATCTAAAATCTAAAATCTAAAATCTAAAATCTAAAATCTAAAATCTAAAATCTAAAATCTAAAATCTAAAATCTAAAATCTAAAATCTAAAATCTAAAATCTAAAATCTAAAATCTAAAATCTAAAATCTAAAATCTAAAATCTAAAATCTAAAATCTAAAATCTAAAAGTTTGTAAAACAATTTACACATATCCTCGACATAATTCCACTACATTCCGCGAACTGCTAACAAGTTCCACTCACACCCCGGTACAATATCCTTTTCCTGTTGCCCACTTCCGTCTACAGTATGCCTTTCTGTATCTATATCGTCAGGTGAGCAATGTCAGGACATATACTAAAGTAATTGTGGCACACTTCATATTAATGAGATCATGACTCGCGCCCTCGCCATCTGCCCGCTTGCCTACATTCGCCAGCCAACTCACTCATGTTACTTTCACTTCTCACTTGAAGGAAGTTTTGCTCTAATTACATTTTCTTGAATATTAATTGTACGTTGGACCAACACGACTAAAGTATCATGGGGGCACACGGGGTGCGACAATAGCGTGGGTATAACTCGAGGACTCTACTTCCCTGGAAATTTATGTTCATTCATACTCACAGGGACACGTTGTTATGACTTGAAGAGGAGTCGAGCTGCTCCTCGTGCCATAAGGATAAAATAATGGAAAATGAAAAACGGACGACATTGGCCTCGTGCATTGAATACCTACTCGACAAGGGTAAAGGCTTCATTTTCCCTTCGAAATGTTGTGCACAAACAAACTCTCTTTAGCCCAGAAGAAAGGATGCGGCGATGACGATGATGGGATACCCATCCAAGGACCCTTGCAACATCCATACTATAACATATAGCAGGAGAGAATTGTGTTCATTTCAATTAACAGAACGTTCCATCCGTTATCATTTCTGTTTTATGTTTTCCTGATTACTATCTGGTATCCTGTTTTACCGTCATCTCGCCTGGTGTCCTTTTTTCGCGCGCGCACACGACCAAGTTTTCTTGCTTAGGACACAGGAAAAAACCCGTCCGACATGAATTAATATTTCGTCTGATGAAGAGATTTTGAATGGGAATTAAGTATGAAATTTAAATAATAAATGCGAAAATTTAGATTTATCTCTTCATTCACGTGGCAATATGACGTTCTTGATGAACTCCGACACAACACACCGGGTGATGCTCGGATGGATAAGGATACGTTGTTTTCCATAGTACATACGAATATACGAACGTTGCTGTGATACGATACCTTGATATGGCGCCATTGTGCTGGCAAATGTATCGTTTTTTGTTTAAATTGGGACGACTTTGTGTCTTGTGTCTGTTTCTCATGCACGTTGCAAGGACAATGTAACAAAACACAATGGCAAAGTCGTCGTAGTCGTAGTCGTCGTCACTCGGTCGAAGGAACAATGGCTCTATGGATGTATCTTAATGGTATCGTTGTGGAGAGTGTTTATCGTTGAGAATTGTTAGAACAAAAGGGATCTAAAGGATATCCGAAGTTATTCTAATTTTCTATTAGAAACAATGAATTGAGTCTTTATTTCCATTTAGTATATCTGTGAAGGCCAGGCGAGTCTATTTAAGACTTCATTAATTTACTGAAAATTGTTCGAGTTAAATACACTTATAGATAAGATCAAACTAGAAATGTATCCTGACAATGAAATTTTTCAAAGCTCATTTCTTTCCTTTTTTTTAATTTTGCATACCTATACATATAGGTACATTCATAATTTCACTCACATCGTTCGTGTTCTGCATTAATGCCCGTAGAATTTCAATTAATTTAATTTAATTGCATAATCCATGAAGCACAAAAACTCTCTCGAATTTCTACTGTTGTATTACGTATTATTATTAAACGAATTTGTGAGCAAAATTCAAATTGCACTGGCACGGGACGCCAAGTCCTTTTATGAATTTCTCTTCTATGAATTTTAACAAACTATAGGTACGCGCATTTTGTGCAATAGTGCTGAATTCATTATTTTTTTTATCTAGACACAGAACGGAACTCATACTGCAAATTGGAGCACACTTTGTTCCACAGTCATCGACGATAGTTATGCTTGTGAAATGCGTTATTTGAGTGCAAAGAATGATGATTGTTGTGTGTACTTGTCAACAAAATGATGAGTCGCATCGTTTTTATGGCGAATAATGTTCATAATCAAAGGCGGCATTCAAATTGATTGCATGCAGGGTTTTTGTCTAATATTTATCGATTTATTATAGAATTCGTTTCTTTGACCAACGGACCATAATTTTGTGCATATTTACGGAGTTTAGTCCGTAAAATGATCTTCTGGTTGGTGTGCACTTATTTTCGAAGCACTGGTTCATGGGTTTGAATTATTACACTGGGCGCGGACTCAGTTTATTGCAGTTCTTTCTCCCGAAAAAAATTGCTTCATTTTCAAATCTCAACAACTTTTCTCAGATCTGATAATTTCAAAAAAAAAAACAGGCTAATTTTGGGCGCAGCCGAAATTTGAATACTCGTCACATTTGAATGCAACTAATACTTCAGGCGATCGGTAATGAAATCCGGCTTCAGAGTGCATTCCAGACACTGTCTGAGAATATTTTAGAACTAGTCTTTGGCATAGCGATCGTTCACCATAAAGCAGTAGGTAAAATGTTACAGCGTGTCAAAGTTGAAAAAAACAGTTTTACAAATCAGTTTTTTTTGCAAGGAAGTCGATAACGGTGAATTTTCGCGCAGAAATTAATAGAAATAGACTTGTATCTTATTGAATTCCCTACAATCCAGAAAAAAAACTCCGAGAAGTTTTCCCTTAGGGGAAAAATCTTAGATCATGTATATGCCTACGTTATTGCTTACCAAATTATCCACATTGCATTAGCCGTTATCTTGCCACTCCAGAAGCCCAAAAATCCTTTCAAACCGATTACATACAGTACCCCAAATGTCGACTTTCGAACGACAACCATAATGCCCATTCTCAGTTTCCTTGGAGAAGTGTCCTTTTTGGTAGTACATATGTATATAATATCCTTTGGAAACCCAAAATGAGCTTGTGGTGATTTTAAAGGGCTCAACTCACCGAATACTGTATTTTGATATGCGTATCGACTATAATGCATTCCCAAAGAAAAAGGGACCTTTTTTGTCCAAGAACATCTCTCTCATCTCAAGTGCCTACACCAAAATAATTAGGATTGCACCACTTAACTTCCATCCGAGTTTCATCCAAATCGCTCCACAGGGGGATCCAAGAGAACCAATTGAATGATAACTTTTCATTCGCTTCAACGGCGAATTTACCGCTATTCCCGCAACTCATCAATGATCAAACCACTGAAAGGTTGACTTAAAGCTTCGTTAGGTTTTCGCTATGTTTCACAGTATCACATTTTGTCACGGAACAACCCAGCGTACACATCCTAATTCCCTTAAAATAATCACACGTATTTTACTATGTTCCAAATAATTTATCACTAAGCTAAAAAAATTGTTTTGCACACTAATAAGAGAAAAAAAATATACGTTGCTGTGGGGACTCGAACACATTGCCCTACGCATCAAACCTGGCTACCAGGCTACACCGACTATAGAATCATCACATGATCATGTTCGAACATTTTGCAGAGCGTTTACATATTGCTGAATGGAGAGAAAGAAATGTCCAACGAATCAATGATTTGCGGTGCGGTGACGGACATTATTGGTTGAATTAAATTTCACTGCTAAAAATGTTTATGTGCAAACTCTTCACACTGTCCACACACTTTTCAACATTCAATTCAAGGTACAGTGGCTCCAAAACCATTGTACGTACTGTACAACCACTGTTACATACTGTTTCATTTCAACGTTAAGTGGCTGTACAGTAAAACCACTGTCACTAAAAAAATGAAAAGGTACGTTTAAATTCATAAACCCTAAAACGTGCAATTTCGTGCATTAACGTGCAACTGCACGAGAATCCCGGCTCTAGTGATGACTATAGACCAGATGATGATCACTAAAGTTATTTGTGCTGATAAAGCGCAGTGTGGTCAAGGCGGTTTGGTGGTCGTTGTTGACTTTTTGGAAGGTATTGACGACGGTTTGGACCATGGTTCGAGCCCCCTCTGGGACATCGGTTTTTTTTTTCTTAAAAAAAAATATTATGAAACCGATCACATACAGTGCGTCAAATATCACCTTTCGAACGACACCCATAATGCCCATACTCTGTTTCCTATGCTAGAAAAATGTCCTTTTTGGTGGTAATATCCTTTAACAAAACTCAAAACCAACTTGTCGTCATTTTACAAGACTCGTCGCAACGGACTCCGTATTTTGATATCCATATCCTTATACATAGCGTCTATAATGCATTCCCACAGAAAAAAGGACATTTTGTGTCCAAGGACATCTTCCTCATAAGAAGTGCTGGCACTAAAATAGTAAGGATCGCACCACTTAACTTCAATCCGAGTATCGTCGACATCGATCCACGGGGAGAGCCAGGAGAACCAATTGAAAGATGAATTTTCATTCGCTTCAATGGCGAATTTACCGCTATTCCCGCATCTTATCGAAATCGTGATTGTCGATTCTGAGTCAGAGCGATCAAAGGATAATGTATACCAAATTTGGTGAAGATCGAACTACGGGAAGATCGATTTGAAGAGTTAAACGTTTTCGTTACAGTTTTCGTGACGCTTTTTCACAGAACGACACCCAGTATTTCTCAGGTAGCCTCCGCAAAGACATATACATGTCAAAATAAGTCGATACGATCAGCCGCAGCCGAGATATATCCGAAAGAAGGTCAGCACTCCGAAGTAAATATGCGTTATACATACTTATAGGTTATAATTTGTTGCAGATGCAGTTAGGATGGTGAGTTGCGCTCACCAATGGAATAAAGTAATTTACTTTCTTTTTATTTTGGATGGCTTATTTAGTGGTGAGGGTACGGTTGTATTATCTTCTTCAGTAGAATCCTGAATATGATATACAGATCTACTTGGTTGTGGAAGGGGGACCAAATTTGACATCCTTGTGTGGAATTCTTTGAGTAAATCCTGCATAAGGGTCAGTTCTTCTGCTGGAAAAGTATCCCTTCTATCAACATTTTTGAGCAGCAAGTCGAACTCGGCGTTCGGAATTAGAAAACTCTGTCAAATCAAGGATGACTCTTCCCAAAGCTAACTGAACAATACAATGACCACGTAAAGCTCTTGAATACGCGTGTCCACTCATAATCTTCTCTTTGCTGTTTTCGGCGAACATAGTTTGGAGGCATTTTGTAATCCATTTCCAGTCATTATGTTCCCAATCGATCCCATGAACGACATCATAAGATGAAATCCACCAAGACGGACATTTTTCAATAGAGAGTGCGAGTCGACATTACAAATAATATCCTGAGCAAAAGCAAATTTTGGACCAATTGCTTGAGTTTTTTTCAACAGCAAAAAGGCTGCATACAAAGTATTATGGTCATTCGATGGAGCGTTGATGACTGGAATTGTGAGAATCTTTCTCTTGTGCATATCTCGGTTGTGGATGATCGTATCAATTTTTTCTGCATTGTAGGAAATTCAATAAGCTACAAGTCAATTTTTTTTATTAATTATTGCGTGAAAATTCACCGTTAACAACTTATTTGCTAAAAACTGATTAACAAAACGGGTTTTTCCACTTTGACACGCTGTAGCATTTTATCTACTGCTTTGAGATGCACAGTCAGTATACAAAAGATGAAGGCAATTTTGTACGGAACAATTTCGTGTCTTTTGAAAGTCCAACATTCAGGGGCGGAGCTTTAGGCAAAAAAACCAAACAAGACATAAACTCTGATAAGTATCGTTCGAAAATTTTCCAAGTGGTGGAAACTTAAATTTCACGACTAAGCCCGTACCGATTTCTAGAATAATATCAGACAGTGCCTGGCGTGCACTCTGATTTTGCCAAAAGCCTGAAGTATTAAGCTTCTTTTGCATTAACAATTTCTACCGCAGCCCTGTGATGTGTTCAGATTCCATCTGTTCCTGGCTGCGTTGAGGCTAATCCAGGACAACACGTGGATGAATTTTGGTTAAGATTCAAAAAGAAAAAAAAGTTTTTCTTACAAGAACCTAATATTTGGGGGTTGGTTTGTATGACAGCCCTTTGACGTAATGTTCCGATTCCATCCATTCCTAGATATGTTTTACTTTACCATGAACACATTTGGGTGAAGTTTGTTTAAGTTTGGTTCATAAAGACAAAAGTTTTTCTTAGAATAGCAAAATTTGCAAGGGTTTATTTGTATGATAGCCCTATGATGTAATGTTCCGATTTCATTCGTTCCTAGATATGTTTTGAGGCTTTATTAGAAACACATTTGGTTGAAGTTAGGGATTCATATATAAAGAAAAAAGTTTTTCTTAGAAGAACCTAATTTTCAGTGGCAGTCCCATGACCCCATGGTCCGATTTCATTCGTTCCGACATATATACAGCGTACACTAAAAAGAAACTTGTAAAGAAATTTTTAGCCCGATAGCTTTAAAACTGAGGGACTAGTTTGCGTTGCAACAGATGGACAGACAGACAGACGGACAGACAGACAGACGGACATCGCTCAATCGATTTCTCTCGTCACACTGATCAGTAATATATATACTTTATATAGTCGGAGGTGCTTTCTTCTGTGCGTTGCAAACTTCAGACAAAGTTAATATACCGTTTCACATAGTGACGGGTATAAAGATTACTTAAATTCGAATAATATAGCAGTGTCAAAAATTAACGTTTAGGTGTCCAAACTGTGTAGCGGCTACACATTTGCCTGTATTTCACTGGCAGCTAGACCGCAATGAATAGCCGCCTCCTTTATGGTAATCCTATAAATATTCGTAGGCCTCGGCCTTGAAGACAATCTGCCAATTTGTATGGAAAGTGACGTCGACTGAAAAATATATATACAGGATGTCGTTAAGAACTGGGGGTATGCTCAGTACAACTTTTTTGCTGGAAATGAGGAATCATAGTCCGGTGCGTTTATGCGGCAGTCTCCGGACACGCTGTAAATAAAAGAGAGTCGTGTCAGTTATATCATTTATAACTGGAAAACCGTGGGATCGATTTTCATGATTTTAGGTTTGTTGGATTAGGCTCCAGCCGGAATAGCATAATAACATATACAAAATTCACAACAGGGTAAAATTCACAATGGGTTCCTTTTCGCCTACTTCTTCCTGTTGTTATTTTTTTTTTCTTAGTGGATTTCAGTAAATTTGCTCCACATGCAAATAACAGAACAACTATTGAAAAACATGATAAATTCACTATGACCACAAGCAAGATAGTTCTTTTTAACATACTCTGTCTGCATTTCGTGAATGAATTGTCGGATTTCAGTAAGTTTACCCTACCGGATTGGTCTTCATAAGGATCCGGCTGGAATAGCAGTATAACCAATATGCAGAACATCCACAGTGAGTTTTTTTTCGCATACGTTTGTCTATATTTCTTGAACGTCTCAGTGGAATTAGCAGATTTTCCTGCCGAATTTAGTTGCCTTCCTTAATATTGGAATAATGCTGAAACATGCAAAAAAAATCACAAGGGGAAAATTATATAGATTTTTCCTTTTCTCATATTTCTCGTAATAATTGCTTAATTTCAGTAACTTGATTCTACTAGATCGGTCTACACCCAGTATAAGTATTGAAATATGGGAAAAATTCACAATGAGCAAAATTATGAAGACAGTTCTTTTTCACATTATTCCATTTATCTCCTGAACGCCGCATTGGTCTCTACTCAAAATAAAAAAAAATTTAAAATTCACAATGGAAAAATGTTCAAGGCTGCTGTTTTTCTAATCCTTTGGCCACCAGTTTGGAACTATTTAGTGTATTTTAATAAATTGAGACCATCGATTGGTCTCTACGTTATAGCTACGTACACTTGCAAAAAATTAATTCCTTAGCGAATAAGTTGCTTTGAATAAATTTGCCCGACATCATTGGGCTTCACCCCAAAATACCAGAGTAACTATTGAAATATGCATAAAATTCACTTCGCTTACGAATTAGCGTATTTTTGTAAATTTTCCACTTGGATTTTTCTTCACCTGAAATACGAACGGATGAGTAAACTTTTGGAGGCAGCTCTTTCCCCATTTCTTGGCCTTTTTGAACGGATTACGGAATTTTAGTAAATTTGCTCCATCGCATTTGTCTCCTTGCCGAATACGAGATTGGAACTATTTAGTTCTTTCATGTTACCGTAGTAAATGTGGTCGTTAAAAGGTTAATGATTTTAGATTTTTTTTTAATTGCCCTGCCGCGCAATTCACAATGAGCAACAATTCACAAAGAGTTCTTTTTCGCATCCTCTGCATTACGTGAGTGGTTTAGCAGATTTCCGAAGATTTTCCCTATCGAAGTGGTCTCCATCCCGACATAATAATAATAAAATAATGACAACCTCGGAAAAAGTTCACAATGAGCAAAATTATGCAGACAGTTGTTTTTCATAAACTTCTCCACGCATTTCTTAAACGAATTACCGAATTTCAGTAATGTTAACCTACATCATTGGTGTTTACCCAGTAGAGGGTAGATGGCTGCCCATAGTATAATAATTATCCATTGAAACATGCGAAAAATTACAATAAGCAAAATTATGGAAACAGTTATTCTTCATGTACATCCTTTTCTTTTGATCTTCAGAACAGATAATTGGGTTTCAGTAGCCTAAGCCTCACCGGATTGGTCTCTACTCCGGATAGTACAGATAACTTTTGAAACATCCACGAAATTCACAATAACGCAAATTATAAAGGCAGAAAATGGAGAAGGCAGTTACATTAAATTTTCGCCACTTGATTGGAATCTGCCCTAAATAGCGAAGTAAGCATTCAAGCATGTAGAAAATTTTCAATGTGTGCAATTTAGTGAATTTTCCCCACCAGATTCGTCTTTTCACGCTCTGTGGCTCACTTGGTTGAGTCGCACTCTACGATGCTAGTAATCTAGAGGTCCGGAGATCGATTCTCGGCGTGGTCCAGGAAATATATATAGTGCTTGCAACATTATATACACTCCTCTATATGCAATGTAACGTAGACTCTAAGTAGCCGTATTCCCGATCCCGGTATCAAGAAATTCTGATTTCCTCCTGGTTTTGCATATATCCCTTGAGTCATCATCATCATCAATGTGGCACGATTGGCCGACGTCGGGTTTTGGCCGCCTGAATCGTTGACCTCCAATTGTCGCGGTTATGTGACCTTATCCTCCAGTTTCGGAAGCCCAGCAGCGGGTGGGCGTCTTCACCCACGGAGTTCTCCCAGCGAGCTCTCGGTCGTCAACGCAACCTCACTCCGTCTATTCGTTGTGCGTTCATCACCTTCTTTGGCATGGGATTATCGTCCATTCGTTGT
This sequence comes from Microchrysa polita, assembly GCA_949715475.1. NCBI lineage: Eukaryota > Metazoa > Arthropoda > Insecta > Diptera > Stratiomyidae > Microchrysa > Microchrysa polita. The sequence goes on along the minus strand of OX454421.1, from coordinate 76,513,385 downwards.
TTGAATTTCACGGCCAAAGAGGCTGTATGTGTGTAATGATACCTTTTCGTGCAAATATGGGGTGTAAATAGAATTTAAAATACACGAAATACCTCATCTGTAAAAAAGTCACAGTGGAAAATTTCACTTTTGTAGAAATCTAAACTATTTGTATCAGATCAACTTCAATTGGCTACCGACGGAATACCAGGTAGGATAGTGTAGAGGAGTTAGCATTTCGTTCCTTTGTTAGAAGCGTTTCAGTTGGTAAGAATGTTGGGGAATGTGCGATTTAGCAGCGTCCCTTCAATATTTATCGGAATGCAACTTTCCCTTCGCAAATCATACCATTGCATTGCGAGAAAAAGAAAACTTCGATAAGTCGCTGACCGTTGTTGTTGTTTTCGTCGTGGAGGCTATGACCTCCAGTAGTTCCCCTATGCCAGCTTTCGTTTCTGACTTTGGCGTTAAAGTCTCCTAGCAGCAGCTTGCCGTCGTTCGATGGAAGTGAGTCGAAGAGTGTTTCTAGGTCGTTGTAGAACTCGTCCTTAATCGCGTCTTCTTCTACTTCTGTAGGGACATGCGCATTAATGAGCCAGAGATTAGCGAAACGGGTCTTAATGCGGAGCGCACATAGCCGCTCGTTGATGGGTTCAGCCGATACCTAACATGGTCATTGAGCTGCTTACTCACGATGAAAGCTACTCCAAACTCCTTGTTGCCTCCTCTTTACCACTCGTAAAAATTGTGTGCGAATTGAGGTCGTTAATCTCGCTTTTGAGTCATTTAGTTTCCTGGATTGCAACTATGCTCAGCTTGTATTGTTCTATCTGAATCAGGAGGGCCCTTAACGCCCCGGTCTGTTCAGGGAGCGTACATTCCAGGATCCGAAAGAGTAATCAGTTATTCGTTTGCAGGGTCGTCGTTGCTTTGTATCCGTCCAATCCGATGCTTTTGTTTCAGGTTTCTTGACTTGAAGTTATTCTTAGGATGAGTTGTCGGCACATCGCTAAACCATGATAGGGTTTAATCGTTAAGTAAAGGCCACCATGGGCATGCCTCGAAGATGCTGCTTTAGTGGTTGAATTAAACGTTTTCTGTCACCTATCACGTTAAGTAACCTGAGACGCTGCAGATGTTAATACAGCACTCAGGCCCAGCGGTTACTCGGATAATGCGGGAAAGTAACGCCCCATAGAGATACATAGGAATTTACTGAAGCCGTTCGCCCTATGAAACTCCTCCTGCATTGTTAAGGGTCCGCAATTATGCTACAACTGAAGAAGATATAGGAATTAGCCGGAGCCTTTCAACCTTTATCTTCCCCCTTACGGGGAGACATCGACATCGATAATTACTCCGTCGAAAATATTTTGAAAAGGAATAAAACTTTCTCACTTCATTTAAGTACCAAGAATTCTTAAAATGTTCAACATTTTTCGATAACATCCTTCTATCGAAATTCAGTCAGTTGAGATATTCATCAGAGAAAACCCTTTCATGCACAATAATGATTGTCAGTTCCTTTCACCTTGAACCTTTTGTCTCAACCCTTCAACCGTTCGTATCAGGACATACCACATCCAATTATTGAAAACTTTCGATCAAGATATCCGTCAATGCTCTTCAATCGTATGTGTTGTTGTAATCCAATCAAAAACTCAAATTCCCGCAGCGATCCGTGTCGACAGGCGTCCATAATTCACGTTTCAGTACACACGACACGCAACATATAGGTACATACGCCATTCAAAATCCCAAATAGCATTGATTTACATGAAATTATCCGATAAATCGGCGCAAAGTTTTTCGATAAGACATGGATGGCTCCGGTGCGTTGGTTTTCCGCACAGATATTCAGGAGTGCTGGCTCTGGGACTCTGTTACCTCCCTGTGTACGATTTGATGCTCGAACGAATCCATCAATCAATCTTGCCTCGACGAGACATGGACACTTCAAAGGAAATTTTGTTTCTATCGCCTTATTAACATCTTTCTGGGTGTTGAGTCGATTTCCGGGACACGACATAACTTGACTTTCACACGCCAATTCCCATGCAAGGCTATGCCTACGGGCGGCTGAACGTCGAGCTGCCTGATGTTGACGACGAAGAAGAGAGTTAGCCTAGCGTGTCATTGGTAGTTTGATTCTCTGGGATTATAATTTTTTCGGAGAAATTTCGATAGAATGGAGCTGTGCTGATGGCCCGTCCATCTTTCTCCGGTTCGTTCACATGACCGACATCGGGATTGATAGAGGTCGAAGGATTTTCAATAAATAATTGAGACAACAGCAGACGTAGTAGAAGGTTATAGAGTACTCTTACTCTTTCAAGTGTCCATTTGATGGTGCGACGTTGATTAATTGAATACGGCACCTTGCTAAGGTAGTATGCATCGTGTGGTGGCCGATTTAGGGATTTATGAAGAGAGCAGAATTGTGTGCTTAAAATTGCAGGCCAAGCAACGCGACAATATGAAGCGGTATAAGAAGCAAGGAAGAAGAAAAAGGAGAGTGCAGAATTAAGTTTGTCGTAATAATGTTATTGGCACTGGCACTGCGTTTTAAGCAGCAATAAGCCAAAATTCTAACGGACGATGAAAATTAACAGTTTTAGCATAGGAAATCTACTAGATCAAAATCCACCGAGTGGTCGAAATCTACCCGGTCAAAATTTGTAGAACGGTAACTTCTTTCATTTCTTCAAAATGTATCCGACTTTAATAATTACGGAAAAAGTTTGACATTTAAATAGATGGATTTTGACGGAATGGAATTTTTCCAGTGGATATTGATTTGGGTGGATTTTTTAATTAAAAATTAAAAAAAAAACTGGCGCGACAGTCTAACCGTATAACATTGGATCAAGGCCACAGATGTATTTGTGACATCCAATTTCCAATCCAACATCTGCATTTTCGTAGAAATGTTGAGATCAGCTGCACGCTCAGCAGAGTTTTTTTTATCCCAGAAAAAAATCACGTTTAACATCTGAGAGAGATTATAGTCCGTCACATGGGTCGTGAGCTCGAAAAACATCATAAACTGACACGGTGAGACTCGAACCCACGATCCTGTGCTCCGGAAGATGATCGCACCAACCACTACAACCAGACTTTTATTTTTCTAATTATAATAAAATAAATTTCCACATCGAAGTAAGGAATACGGAGTAGCTCCGTTCTGGATACTGCTCGAAAATTGACCAAAACTGAAACTAACATGATGCAGCGAAATGTTCTTTAAATCGCTGAAAGAAGCAAAGAAACGTTCCTACTGCGACCGGGTCTACGAACCGGAACGACCCGTCCCATCGGCATGGCCAAGAGTCGCAACGACCCTCTTCGACGCATTCGTACATTCTTAACGTTTTTTCCCTCGGGGAGCAGTCATGGCCGGTCCAGCTGCTCGTCACACTACTACTACGAGCCGGCATCGAATCGAATCCAGGTCCATGGATTTGCTCAGTCTGCGGTAATTGGGTTTCAACCAAGGTTCAAATGTCGGCTGCTGCGGAGAATGGGCTCATCTAAAGAACTTCTCGGAACTTACCCATTATAATCAACGGGGACCAACCTATACAGCGGGTCGGTGTAGAAATAGAGAGCGACGCTTATCATCCAACCCTCAACAGCCGCCCAACCAAGGCTCCCCACTAGGCCTGTTCGGTACCGAGATTTCAGTACCGGGTTTCGGTTTTTTTTAACCATAAGCTGGTTTTTTAGTACCGGGTTAAAACCCGGTACCAAAAAACCTTAAAATATCGGGTCCGGTACCAAGTGAAAACCGGTTTTGTACCGGGATCCCGGTTTTTGGAACAGGCCTATTCCCAACAATCATCATCTTCCACCCCGGCAAATGCTGTACGACCAGTCCAACCAAGACCAAATTTGACCCCAGCTCCACAAATCATCGATGTTAGCTACACAAACACGAAGATCGTCCAATTAAATTGCAACGGAATCCAGCATAAAATCCTCGAACTAATTGAATTCTAGGACAGGCACCACATCCAGATTGCAGCTGTACAGGAGACTAAACTCAACTCCAGCCATTCGCTTAGGTCACATAGGAATTACAACGTCATCAGACGCGATCGAGAAAGCAAATTCTGGGGGAGGTTTGGCCTTCCTCATTCACAACAATCTGCCATACAGCATCGTTGATGTCACTTCCGGCGATAACACCATGGAACATGATAGCCGTCAAATCAGCAAATATTGACTTTGAAATCTATAACATCTATATTCCACCTGTATCAGCTGTCCCACCGGTTATCCCGCAGGTGGGTCGATGTCCTTGTGCCACTCAGCCAAGGAAGGCTGTTTGTAGTGGGACAAAGATCTTTGGTGAGCTACGACACCACGGACCTAGTAGCGCAAGGGGGCCCCTGGTACAGTTGATACGCCATGGCGAGGATCTGTTCAAAGACCTACGCTACGTGTCTACACAGGCTCGTAGTCACAGGTCCAACGAGCCTGGGATGTGCATGTCCGAATTCGACGTAAGGCTTAACCAATAGGGGGCCGAAGGAGGATCACACCTGCCATAGAGAAGTCTATAGCGAATAGTGAACTACGGGGATGGGTGTGCCCAGGGGACCATGTTCCTTGCCCATCAAGGTGTTGGACTCGTAGTGGCTGGAGGTTGTTACCCAAGTCATCCAGCTAGTGATGCAACCCCGGGGTTGGGTTCCTGATGGTGTGTGCATGCGCCGGACGGAGAAATCCCCATCTGACAACAACACCTTGTCAGTAAAAAGCCGAAGGTCCAAACATTTTAGCGGGACCGGGAGATAAAGGCCGAAAGGCTAGGTGCTCCCCTGACGGTATACCTCGTAGATGGTTTGCTTGTCCCACCGGTTACGAAGTCAATATTAAGTCCCTACTTAACGGCCAATATCGCCTCCTGCTTGGTGACTTCATGATCTATGGCACTTCAACCTCTTAAACGACACCAGAGGTAACATCATCGCCGATCAACTAAATGCTTCGAATTTCTGTCCCATAAACGACGATAAACCGACTCGTATCACTGGATCCTGCACTAGTTCACCTGACATTTCCATCGCCAGTCCTGGACTTATCAATGAAATAACATAACAACTTCAATAAAGCTGACTGGGAGAGCTTTAAAAGGTTCAGCAAAGAGATTCATTCCAGCTGGGCACATTCCTAGCCTAATATCCAACTTCCCAACATCCGCGGCTAGATTGGCTAAAACAAGAGATCAACTAAGAAGTGTAGACTCAAGTGATCCACGCATTGGTGACCTTAACCACATCATCGTTAAGCAGGTCAATGACTATAGGGGAGGCGCTCACATACCACCTAAGACCACTACAGGTGTGAGCAAACTTTGGAACACTGTTAGAAACCTATCAAACCCCACTAAAACTCAATAGAGGGTTTCGAACGAGTTGGGCAACTCTCCCGTGGACGACGACAGGAAATGCGCCAATCTATTCAACTAACACTTCGGTGAGCACCCACCTCAGGATAAACTCAAGGTAACTCACCACTGAAGTTGCTAATGCCATAAAGAATGCCAAAAATTCAAAAGCACTTGGTCCGGACGGTAGATCAATGAATAAGCTCAAACACCTCAACACACCGGCCTTACGGTACATTCAAACGACGCGAAAACGGCTCGCAAGCTCGAGACATACAAATGTATTGGTTTATATGGGAAGCTCACAACGAACGAGAGCAAGCGAAAGCCGTGCCACTGTCAAAACACGGCTCGCGAGCCATGAATGTTCGGGTTGTGGTGCACGATATGTGAAAACACGTCTGTGTTTTGACAGTGGCACGGCTCTTGCTCGTTGTGAGCTCCCCATATAAGCCAATGCATTTGTATGGCTAGAGCTTGCGAGCCGTACGGCTCGTCGTTTGAATGAAGCCTTAGAGTATATCACGGCTACGATGAAACTTTCACTCCGAACATTCATCATACCAGAGATTTGGATGAGAGGTCGCATCATTCCATTACCCAAACATGGCAAACAACACTCTTTAGTTGAAACCTATTGCCCGATCATGCTTTTATCTCCTGTGACAAAGATATTGGAATCGCTGATACACAAAACTCTTGCGACGCAAATACAACTCGTCAATCACCAACACGGCTTCAGGAAAATGCACAGCACCACCACTGCATTAGACCGAATCATGTCCAAGGTCTTTAATGGAATTAACCAGCCCAGGCCGTTGAAGCGTACCATCCTAGTGGCTTTAGATCTGTCGAAAGCGTTTGATACGGCCAATCATTCGCTCCTACTGATGGACCCTCGTAACTCATCCACAACGTCGCATATAGTTAAATGGATCGCAAACTACCTTGCCGGACGTCAATCCAGCACGGAGTTTAGAAATGGGAATTTTAAACTAAGAAGGATCAAACAAGGAGTTCCACAAGGTGCATTCCTATCCCTCACCTTGTTCAACCTCTACATGACAGGGCTTCCCACTCCACCCGAAGGAAGCGACATAATATCCTACGCTGACGACATGTGTGACTTTATCAATAGTTACTTGGAAGAACTCAACACCTTCTTCAGTAGCAAGAACCCGAAGCTATCAGCGCCCGAATCCTCGGCCAGCCTCTTTACCACGTACAACCAGGTATACAGCCTGCGTATAGATATTAAAGTAAATAATACCGAAGTCCCCACTGTAAGTGACCTCAAAATCCTCGGCGTCACAATCGACAATCATGGCATCTTCAACAGCCACGCCGACAATATTTGTGACAAAATGACGAGTAAAAACATGATCCTCAAATTTCTTGCTGGCAGCAATGGGGTACAGATAGGAGACGCTACTTACTACTTACAAAGCCATCGGCCGTTCAGTGGTAAACTCCGCAGCACCTACTGATGGAAACAGATTCAAACTTGCCAGAATGCAGATATGCGTACATTTACGGGATGTATACGCATGACACCACAATAAGCAAGAGACAAAGCTGCTAAATCTGAAAACTCATAATTGGCTCCTCGCTAAGAATTATCTTGTTGGTTGCTATCGTAGTCAATACCCGAATTTCGATCTTATGGACAAAACCCCACTACTACGTCATGTCAGACGTACGTTACGTAAAACATGTCGCCCAATACCAGCGTTGTATTGGGTGACAGGTTTTACGCTACGCTACGCTCCAATACGCCTTTAGTCTGCGCGTGGCCTTAGTGAGCTCCAGACGGGAATCATTTGCAATGAGTCGTACCATTGCTGGTTTTCCCGGGGTGTTGAGGTGGATTTCAATTGGGTGTAGATCTAGTAGAACTTCTAGAGTACTGCTAACTAAGGCATGATCGGAGTGCACCGGTGGTAATGAGACATGCTAATCTCGGTACCTTACCTAGAGTGGACTTACCCTCCGTAGTCAGGGCTCTCTTCCACCAGCACCATAGTTTAAAGTTGGTCTAACTATTGCTTTGTATATCCAGATCATAATGGATGGTTACAAACATCAGGTTATTCGACATGCTTATTCCAGTAGAGTTTGCTGTCAAGGATAACTCCAAGATATTTGACTTGACTCCCAATTGGTAGAGGGGTGTTCTACATATTCGGGCTTCTGAGCTCAGCCGGATTTCTGTTTCTGGGGAAGGGTACGATGATCGCTTTGGATGGGTGCACTCGGAGCCCCTTTCAATCACACCATTCTTGTACTATATTTAGTGCTGGTTCGAGTAAATCCACTATGACCGCATCGTCGGCGTATCCCTGTACTGAGAAGCCATTGGATGAGAGCTTGTACAAAAGATCGTATCAAATGAGGTCACTATGGCCCTGGTCACGTTAGAGACCAAGCTGTCCAGAATCGGCCAGCTGGAGGCTGTCCTGTCGATGGTGGAGATACAGTAGTCGTCCCTCTCAGTTAGCTGGGGAGTTCGCCTCTCCCGGAAACTGAGTACGGGCGCTGTTACTTCGAACCTGATGTGCATGTGGTCTGTGGACAGTTTCTGATTCAGTTTTCTGTCCTTTGGTTACCAAAGATTAGGTCGAGTACTTCCCGCCTCAACCTAGTTACTCCTTCTCTGTTGAAGATGCTAAAATTCAAGGAGGTAAAAGTTTCTAATACGTACTCAGCTCTTGAGTTTATATCAGTGCTTCGCCAAAACGTGTGGTGTGCATTGGCATCGCAACCCACCTTGGTGCCTTGGTTTTACCACAAAAGTCCGCAAGACCTTTAAGTCGTGTTGCTGGAACTTCCTCATCACCTGGGAAGTCTGCTGACACCACCATGAGCTTCGTGTTGGTGTCGTCATTGAGAGTGACGCAAATTGCTGTCAGATCTCCGTCGCTGAATTCTGTAAGATAAATACACTAAATACTCTTTATGCTATTTCTGATTAGTATACATGCTCGCTGTCTGCTCGAGCTTGTATCATATATGACTGAGAACCCACTCACCTCGAGTCCTTTAATTTCTCCGCGTAATTGCCAGGGTTCCTGAATGAGCGCTATTCCCAGGCTCTCCCTGGTGAACCTGGCCACTACCGTATTCGAGGCTGCAATGGCGTGATGCAGGTTGGCCTGCAGCACGCCCAGGAATACGCTAGTCGTCGGGTTCATCGGAGTCGTCCACGTGATCGAGACCCTCTGGTACTGGATCCCCTTCCTCAGTCTCCATATGTATCACGGTTTCTGATAGAGGGGATTGAACGTAATCGTCCTCAACGCAGTCTAGCACGTCAATCGGTGCTGCAGCAATCTCCTGCTCACCGGGAGTAGTCCGTAGGCTACTTGATGTTGCGGAACTCTCCGTTCCGACCGGAGGTTTTGCAGCTGATTTGATGCGTGTTTTGAGCCAGTTGCAAGTTTGGGGGGGGGGGGGTGACCCTACTAAACTTATATTCAGGCTGAATTCAGCCATTATTATGGCCACTAGTGATACCGGATCAACAGCGTGGCTGAGATACCTTTGCCCTCCCGCGCTTCACGAAGCACTCTCCAGTCTGCAATGTGGAGCCCATCGTTCGGGTTCTCCAGATAATTTAGTGCCTTCTCCGCGAATACGTTTGCAATCTGGTTGCGCGGAATATCGTTGCCCAGTACCGCCTTGAGGGATGGCTCCTGGCCATGGTTTTTTTTTTAAGAGGTGGGGAATCTTGCATAGATACTGCGGCGAGAACAGCCCGCGCGTAGTTATGTCGGATTCCTACCGACTAAACCTGAACACCTCTTCGTCACCGCGTGACCCTGCGGGACCACCTTGCAGTATTACTTCACAGGGCCACTTTCAGCTAATTAGCCTACACCTTGGCTGCCAGACTTGCGTCTGCGCTCCTCCCTCTGTAGCTGAATGTGAACGGCGTAAATCGCTCTATTTACTGAGTCCCAGTTCCTCGTTGACTCTAGCATCAGGCCCACTACATTTTCGGGGTTTATGTTCTCTCCCACTTAGGCTTCCATCTTTCTACGGACATATCCAAATCTAGGACAATCAAACAGGACATGTTTCGCGTCCTCTGGCACTCCCTTGCATCTCGGACAGTCTGGTGAATCATCCATCTTAAAGCGATGCAGATAATTTCGGTAACCTCCGTGGCCCGTCAGAAATTGGGTCATGTAAAAATGTACGTCCCCGTTTTTTCTATCAACCCAGTTTGCTATGTCTGGGATGAGTGCATGCGTCCATCGGCCAGTAGAGGCCTCATCCCATCGGACCTGCCACCTTCTCAAAGACTTAAGCCTTTCAATATTTATTCGCCGCGAGTTCGCTTCCGGTGAAATAGCTTGGCGACCACTGTGAAACCTGCTGATCTCGTCCACGAGGATCGGCAAAGGCATCATACCGGCTACCACATAGGCTGCTTCATGTGATACGGTGCGGTAAGCACAACAGACCCTCAAGGCACACCTGCGATAGATTCCGTTTAAGAGCTTGGCATTAGAGGCGATTTGTAATGCACTCTCCCATACTGGTGAAGCATATATAATGATGGATGTTATCCCCCTTGACAGCAACATCCTCCTGCTTGTTTTCGGGCCACCAATGTTTGGCATGATTCTTGCTAGCGCCGCCGTAGCAGTTGCCGCCTTATCGCCTACATATTTCAAGTGAGCTGCAAAACTTAATCTGGAATCCGTCATAACACCCAAATACATAACGGCCTGACTATACGTTATTACGCACTCTCCGACTCTGATTTGAAACGGACAGCTTTTCCTACGCTTGCTTATTAGCACTGCTTCAGTTTTATGATCGGCAAGCTCTAATCTCACGGTTTCCAGCCACAGCTTCATATCTGTTATCGCCTCACTTGCGTAAATTGCGACCAACTCTGGATCTCTTGCGACGACAACGACTGCTATATCATCGGCAAAACCGACGACCGTTACCCGTTTCGGCATTTTCAGCTCCAGAATAGCGTTGTACATTATATTCCACAAGAGTGGACCAAGAACAGACCCTTGTGGAACCCCTGCAGTTATCGTGTATTCCAATTGTCCCTCTGCGGTGTCGTACCATAAAACGCGGTGTGAGAGATAGCTCCTAATTATCGCGGTGAGGTAATGGGACACATTCATCTTTTCAAGAGCGGCATGAATGCATCCCCAGTTCGCGGAATTAAAAAGCGTTTTTGACGTCCAGTGTCACTATCGCGCAACATGTGCTCCTTCGTAGTGACTCCGAAGCTAATGAAGTCACCGTCCTGATTGCGTCTATAGTTGATCGCGCACGTCTGAAACCGAATTGGCGGTCAGACAGGCATCCCTGTTCTTCTACTATTTCCGACAGTCGGTTGTATATGATCCGCTCGAACATTTTCCCCGTGGAGTCAAGCAGGCATATAGGGCGGTATGAGTTAGGCTCACCAGCTGGTTTACTCGGTTTCGGAATGAGCACCAGTTTTTGTTTCTTCCATAGTTGCGGGAAAGTTCCTTCATGTAGTCAGGTTTCGAAAACATCGATGATTTCGGGTGTTGCTAGAGTTGCCACCTTCAATGCCCTATTGGGAATACCGTCCGGGCCGGGCGCTTTTCCATCCTCTAACCTAGAGGCGGCCTCTGAAAGTTCGTTCTCGGTAATCGCTGGTATGTGGCTTCCAATCGGCATCCGGACCTGTCTTTCGGGTTCCAATTCGTGGTAAGGAAACAATGAAGAAACTATCGTCTTCAGCAGTGCCGGACATTTGAGCTGGGGAGTTTTCTGTCCTATCTTTTTCATGACCACCCTATAAGCCGTACCCCATGGGTTTATGTTTGCGTCCTCGCAGAGCTGTCTGAAGCAGTCTCGTTTGCTTTTGTTAATAGCAATCTTAAGTGATCTACGGGCCGTCTTATATGCTTGAAGTAGATCATTATACGTAGTCGTCCGAGTTACGCGTTGACAGAGACGTCTGGCCTTAAGACAATTGCGTCGCAAGCTCGATATCTCTTCAGTCCACCAGTAGTTTTGTTGTCTTTTGCTGGTCAGACTCTTTTTTGGCATGGAAGCATCGCATGCTATTGCCAAACTTTTAGTGAGTTGCAAGGCTTTCTCAGCTGCTGATCCGTTAGTTGGAGCTTCTTGCACTAAGGTTTCTCGGAATGGGGCTTCGTCAAAACATCTCGTTGACCACCCCACGGCTGGGGTTTTTACAATAACTCCAGATGGTCGCTCTTTTATGTTGAACAAAATTCCCTGGTGGTCGCTATGGGTGTAGTGTTCGCTTACTTGCCACGCCTATATATATATATAGTTTGTTTCCCGACTGCCCCATTCGCGGGCCCACGCGTTGAAATCCCCCGCAATTATCACAGGGTTGTGAGTATTTGCGTCGTGTACCAATTGGTCGAGGAATGTCTCGAACTCTGTGTCATTCCACCGTGGTGGGGCGTAGCAGCTATACACCTGGACTCCGTTGATCTTCGCTGTTGTCACTCCCTTCATATTTCCTGACACACCCTGCTGAAATGCGTATCGTCCGCAGGTCCAAATAGCCACCTCTTTGTCTTTATCTGTTATCCATACCGAGCTCCTTAGATTCTTGTATTGATCGCAGATAATGGCAACGTCGATAGCCATTTCTTTCGCCGTTTGTGACAGCAGATCTTGTGCTGCCTGGCAGTGATTCAAATTCAACTGCAGAAATCTCATTTAATCTTTATTTTAACCGCCTCCCGGTACATCGGACAATTAGTGCCCCCTGTTTGGTGCTTGTAGTTTGCCTTCACCTTCAACCTACCATCTCACGAACAAACCCCCCTCTGGATGGTGCCCCAGACTTAACTCATTTTGGTCCCGCAGCGATAACAGACATTGCAGACATTGGTCCAGCGTGTGGAGCCAGCCCGCACAACGTGGACCTTTTCTTTTCTATTGCACTGCCGCACCAACGCACCTAACAACCATTACGCTTTGGGAAAATTCCAATCGCAATCTTCTTAGGTCCTGAACTTGAGGAGAGGATGCCAACCATATATGAATAGCGACACTAGTTCCCTCCCCCTTACTTGCGCCGCTACAACAACAACAAGAAACGTTCAAGACACTTTCAATATTTTATTTCTAGTAATTTTCACCTTAAATTTTGAAATAAATAATTTTTGTCTCTCTTTTTTTTACAGCGCCCACTACCGGCGAAGTCAAAGCTCGCAAATCACAAACACAACAACAAAACTGCCTGATTCAAAATCCTCTAGTGAAAAGTGATGCTGCCGTTGCAATTCTTAGTAAAAAGATCGACTCAAAAGGATCACTAGCATGCGCTCTGCCCTGGGGTCACGGCTGGGGATGGGCAACACTTCCTAACGGTGTCTGGAGTGGTGGTAAGTATCTTTTTACGTTTTAGCTTTCAAAAATTTGCTAAATTAAATAATACAAGCTGAAAAGTTCTATAAGCCCACTGAGTGTCTTTTAAACACTAAACAAAAATAAAGCAAGGATTCTATTACACAATAGGGGCTCATGTCGGAATTCTACAAAAAATCCGTTTTAATACAAAAGTAGCCTTCAACTTCTATCCATTGTATCTACACCATGTCCGTGTCATATACATACATACTTCAAACCGAACTTCTATTGTGACCCATACATTTTCGTCCTTTCGGCCTCCTCGCCCTATTCACCTTGCCCATTCACAAGTTGTATTCAAACTTTCATTCAGGTATTTAAGGGTCCTCGAAAGACACACTCACATATATAATGCTTCAGCTCTCGTGTCCATTGTCAGAATGAAAACTCTCTCACTCTCATTCTCTCTCTGTCTGTCAAGTGTAGCGTGCAATATCCACCTTTTGTATTTACCATTGTGTCCCCCAACCGGTCACATCGACAAAAAAAATGTAGTAAAACTTTGACGTTACGAAATCGCACCGTTACCGTAAGAAAAGCGAAAAAAATCCGAAAAATTATGGAAATAAAAAAAAATCGTAAGTATTCAGTTTTATTCAGTTTTAATATTCAATAGAGAGAAGAGAAAAAAAAAGAGAACAAAAAAATAAAGGAAACTTTTCCTCTTTTCTTTTGATTTTTTTTGTCATCTCCTCCGCACTTCTTAACTTTAACGTCGAACTTCTTAAGACTTTTTTCGTGTAACATCAAAAAGGAATATTGTTCGGGTTCGGTATTATACGTATGTAATATGGTTATGTCGTCGTCGTCATCATCATTTCGTCCTTGCTTGTGCCCTGTGTCGTATACGTACAAATACGAGTACTCAGGCCCGAATCGAGGTGAAGTGGATCTCTATTGGTATTATACGCTCACTATATGAATGACGAAAAAATTGTGGTTTGGGCGTATAAAAATCCTTTTGTCTTGCTAAATCACAACGGGTGGAAAAATGGATGGATAATAATAAAAAATTATTATGAAATGTTCTATGGTCCGGTTGTTTTGATTCCGGCGGCGACACATTGCGGTGGGATGACCATACCCGACACGAAAAGGATTTTTATGTATATGTATACATATATGCGACCCAGACGCAGTCGATGATGGACTCTTATATTGAAGAATTATAATGAAAAATCTGCCCGGTTTCTTTCATTGTTGACTTTTTTTTGTTCTCTTTGTTAAGCGAAATGAAAAGGATATTTTAAAAAAAATAGGTTTGTTAGCTTTGGCCTTGTGGTGAATCTCATCTAAACATCTTCGGCTGAGAGCTTTCAATATGAATTAAACGTTCTCTTTTGAAATTGAATTTTACGAGTTTGATTATCACAGAGAGTGGAACGTAGAGCATGCTGCGACGCACATTTTGCTGAAAATTTCAGGGGCATAGGTTCAGAAGTTACAGCCGCTTAAAAAATGTGACCCAAGAACCAGTGGCGTAGATAGCTTTTCTGAGAGGGAGGGGATCATTTGGCAAGATTGTTTATACTTTTACGGTTATCAAATTTTGAATTTTAGAATAACAATGTCTGCATTTATTAAACTTCAAATTAGCTATGTTTTCCAGCAAACTTTTTTATTTGCAAAATAGAGAGCAATTTTGGCATAAAAAAAAAACGTCCTGAAAATATTGAATTCTCCGCAAAAATTGTGACACTGCTTCGTTAATTTAGCTTTTTTACTAGGGTAAGTGAATTCACAGTATTCCAATTTTAGTGCAAATTTTTGCTATTGTGATTGGAGTGTTAGAGCTTTATATTGGGATAGGTCAGTGGTTCTCAAACTTTTTGGAGTCACGGGACATCTCAAAACAGGTATTAAAATAAATTATATAATTAAATCTCCAGAAAAGGAAAATTTTGAAGAGCATAGCTCGTTGGGAACGCCCAGTATATGTGGATTAAATACAGCTTCTGTGTTTTTATCACAGAAATCACAAGCGGAAAAGAACGGCCAGTTTTTCATGAATTTTTCCTTAGAAATTGGTAGTCATTCGCCGATAACAGCTACCACCTTTTATTCTTGCAAGTTATCTGCAATTCTTAAAATAATTAAGAAACTGATCTGGACTCAAAAGATAAAAAAAAATAGGGATTGCATTTGATTGTGATGATCCGAAGCCATACATGGTTCGACCTCCGGCCCTAGTCCATCAAATTGAATGATTTTGCAAAAGTCGGCCTAATTTCACTTCCATTGGAATAGTAAAATATATTCTCTAATTACTATAATGTCAAATGCTAATCAAAACTGCAAAATACAAGAAAAAAATTGCGCGAATATTTCGGAAGTTCAAAAAATTCTTTACTTACGTAAGTACCTTCGTGGGGGACCTAAGTCCCCCAAAGAGCTTACAGCTTCTAACCTATAAGCTGCAGTCCTGCGCTTTTTCTCTGTTTGCTAGCTCTTAGGTAGTGCTACAAATACACGAAAGTTCAAACGCATCAAATTTAAAACATTTGAGTTAAGTCTAAAAATGTTCACCACCGTGGGGGACCCTAGTCCCCCACGAATGTAGTTAAGGGTAAACTCCTTTCAGATTATATTCTTTGATTGTCTGAATAGGCTGAAACACAACTTCAGCAAATGTCTAAAAGTATATGTATGTAGATGTAAATCCATTCAATTTATGTTTACAAAAATTGTGTCGACTTTTACCTACACATATTCACAACTATGATTGTGTGCGAAAACGGGACCAATAAAGTCCCAATTGGGTGGTTGGACAAAGAATGCCACTTGGTTGGTGCGTTCCAATCACGTTGCCACTTACTGGTGGCAAAGGGATCCTGGTCACTAAACTTTTCATTCCCCATATTAGGGACTATTCGGTGACAAAAAGGCCCTTATTACGGAACTATTGAAGGTATTTGCTACTCCCAATGGCAATATTGGAGTGGTATCTACCTTCTCGCTACTAAAAATGCTAGTTAAGGTACGATGAGCTGGAATCAGGGCCGGCCTTAGCATTTTGGTGTCCCTGGGCCAAATCAACGATGGTGGCCCCCGATTAACATAAAAAAAAATTGATTTTAGAGACAACAATTTTTTCCATGACGTTGATGTAGATGGCTTGAATTATTACTCTCCAATAATTGTGCTCATAATGCTGATATCGTAATCGTACGTTGCTTGATCGACTTGATGAATAGAGTTTCAATATTTTATGCTTGACGTGGTGATTATTCACGCAGGTACGTTTTGATTTGCTTCAGTTTTGAAAAACTTATTTCACCTGATGCTACCGTCACTGGTATTGTTAATAAAACTCGAAGAGCAATGGTGACGTTAGGGAGCATTTTGGGCCAATTCGAATCCAGTCTTTTTGTATGAGTCCAAGAAACCTTTAGTTTTCTCGAGACATTTCATGGCCATATCAATATGCATATGCTTACTTAGCACTAGCCTACTTATAATGTTTATTTTTTTTAAATCCCCCACCTTTGTGTAGGTGCAGCGAAAAGCACGTTCGCTGCTTTATATTGATAGTGGCACAACTCCGAAAATGCAATTTTTCAGGAGAAGCAATTTAAGATTCACGAAAAAGGTTATTTTTAAATATACGGCCAACCGTTCAACCTATTCAATCCAGTTTTTACTATTATATGTGTACGGGCCTCTAAAAACATTATATAATTAAATTTTAGGACCAAATTCAGTTAAACCTGCTTTTTTACGCATTTTTCGAAAGTGTGCCATTATTGATGAACAAGTATTTCATTTTTTGTTTGTTTTATTTTTGTACACAAATTAATATCCTGTGAATAATACACAGAATATTACAGATTATTATAAAGTGAATTATATAATTTCGGGATATGATTGGTGGTTACGCTTACGTTAATTTAAGACCACTTATGTTATTTTAAGATGAAATTGGGCACCATTTCAGTGTCTGTGGCGCCAAATTTTAATGATGCAATTTCATTAATATTAGCCCGAAACGATCGAATCTCCAAACCATTTTCGCGAAACCGTAACGGTTCTTCAGATATTAAATATCAAATTTTGACATATCTGTTGGGGTAGTTTAGTCTTTAATTTTAAATTAGGGGTATTTTTTTCAGTTTGCTGTGAATTAATTGGAGTGCACTGAAAATCACTAAAGCAGAAATATCTCCTTTTTCCTATAAAAATACTGAGCTCGCCTCACCGAAAAGTAAAACTTTGACATTGAATATCGAGAGAACCGTTACGATTCGTTAGGATTCCAGATTCTATCGCTTTTGAGCAACACGACACGAGGTAGGTAATAAGAAAGGATGTCAAGCTGAAATGTGAGAATTACAGAATTACAGCAGCTCATCAGTTTGTATGACTTATAATATTTTATTAAAAATTCTAGAAAAGAGAATTAATCCGTACGGAGAACAAGTCATACCTGTAAAACTGGTGCAGCTGACAAAGATGACGATGACATATTGATCTCTCAGGTCAGTGTGCAATATAGACTTACTGATCTTTCCAAAATTCGCACTCGTGCCATGAATATGGACAAAGCGGAACGATATTCATCCAGTCGACACAGTTAATAGTGTACGCCGATGATATCGATGTCATGTCTCGAAGATTAAGCGATTATTGCCTTGTACATAATCCCTCCCAAAAGAAGTTGAACTACGTATCAACGAAACCAAAACAAAGGCCATGATGGGCGGGCATTTACAACGAATTGATAATAGGCGCATGCCGAAGAAGGTAGGATTGCGTGGACGACCGAGGGCTCGCTGGGAGTACTCACTACGTGAGGACGTCCACCAGCTGCTCGGCCTTCGAAACTGGAACATAAGAGCGTCTCCGCGACAATTGGAGGTCAATAATTCAGGCGGCCAAAGCATGAGGCAACGTCGCCGTCGGGCTATCTTATCATATTGAATTAATTAAGATGTTGTCCATATTCAAAGTCACCTGCTGTTAAAGATTGATGAATTTGGGTTAATTATTAAGGAAATTATTGGGGTTGTGTTTTCCAATTATCATAGATATACGCCTTGATGACATAGAGAATAATGACTTAACCCTTCTTCGGGCGCACCTCAAATCAAAACAAGATCGGGCGCACTCGTCCTGAGAGGTCCTTTTGTCTTAATATGTTACTACAAATTTCAGATACTTTTCGGAAATTAAGTTATTAGTATCTAAGGGATGCAAATAAAACTAAATATAGTACTAAGAAATCTGTTTACTAAACAGTATAATACAGAAATAAGATTATCGATTTACTAGAAAAAAAAAGACCAAAAGAGAAAATTTTATGAAAAATACCGCACCCATTGTTCGTTAGAAAAATTTAAATTAATGAAAGGCAGTCAGTCTAAAAAGTTGTGGGCCCCTCTACTAGCGTAGAGCAGAGCAGAAACTGTTTTGCTGGCCTGTCAGGCCGGGTGCACCCGACGGAGGGTTAATTTAATTTTACCAAATGGTAAAACACTTAAATTAATGAAAGCCATTTTCGTTTATTCTGAATTTAGTTTTGGAATTTATACAAAATAAATAAACAAAGTCGACTTTTCTTTACAATAAAAGGACATTTGGTAATTTTTTTTGGTCATAAGCTATTATTCCTATTCAAACGTTAACCTGCGTATTGAACTTAAAAAGCTGCAAGATTTGTTCAGAAATAGGCTCAAATTTAAAATTTTACTCTACTGAAAAATCAAGAAATCCTTCTGAAACGGTTATTCATAATTTAAAGTTACAAGTATATTTTTATGCCAGTGTTCATGAAAAATTGAAGATATTTTAAAACAACTCATTGCAATTGGATACGGGCACATTTTTTTATGCCAGTATCCATGAAAAACCGGAGGCAGTTGGATAACGGCACAAGAACATTTTACAAGAAATCTACTAAAAATTGGAATGGGAAAATTTGTAAAATTAAAAACTGCCACATTTTGCATCATTTGAGCCCAAAAACGGGAAATCCCGATTTTTTGAGTTGTGCCACTATCAAAGTAAAGCAGCGGTATATGTATTTGCTGTAAAACGCCAAGTAAAGTTATTGCCGTCACAGATAATTTGGCGAAATCCCCTAGCAATAAGTTTAAACATCCGCATCGAACAAAAAGGGCTTTCGAATTTTTGGAAAGAATTCTCCTTTGTACACCTCAATGACAACCTCGTAACCCTGACTGCGACTATTTTTAATGTCCAAATCAAATTCCTCAAGTTTTTTTAAGAAAAACATCAGCAAGTAAAAATATTTTGCTTCGTTAACTTTTTTGATGATTTTAGCCAGCACTTTATCTCTTATTAGTTTGACAATTTTATTTTGAAAGCGTTTCCCTAAATAATGATTATGGATTTCGTCACTCTTAATTCGCCGGAGATGTTTTTGTAATATAGGATCGTATTCACCAAGAATGTATATTAACCGCCATTATTTGGTTGAAATAGCAGATCAACGCTACCACGGAATCCAAGATTTCTGTCTTTAGACAGCATCATCAACACCATCACCATCACCATCTGCGGTAAAGCTTGAGCCTGTTTGCTGCGGATTATTAAACGGCGAAATACTTTCTTTCTCTGTAACTATACGAAACGCCTTTTTGGTGTGCCGATAAATGCTTCCGCTGCCGCCTTCTTTTTCCTTTTTAAAGCACCCGATTTTTGTTTTAGTCAAACTCGTTTTGGTGGATGAATTTCTATTCAAATTAAAAGCGTTTTTAAAAAATAGACTCAACAATCACAGTGACATCGTTTCCGAGTGGTGGCCCCTTGAAAGTGGCGGCCGTGGGCGACCGCCCAGTTCCCCCACCCCTAGGGCCGCCCCTGGCTGGAAGTATCGAAAATCGTGAAGCTTCAACGTTTGCAATGAGCGAGGTTGCGTGAATGACCGAGAGCTCGATGGGAGAACTCCGCAGGTGAAGACGCCCACCAGATGCTGGGCTTCCGGAACTGGAGGACAAGGGGATGGGCGTAGCCAGGATTTCGGTCAGGGGGGGGAGGGCAAGCCCAAAATTTTTTAACATCATGATTTTCTTAGAAGCTGAAATTTCCGGTCGCAGAAATATTGTTAGCAAATTTTAGAGTAGCCTGGCTTGTGGTTGCTGGTTGGATTGATGCAGAGGGTCATGGATTCCAGACTCACCGTGAACGAATTCATTTTATGGTGTTTTTCGAACTTACGACCTACGTGACGGACTATGATGTCGCTAAGATTGTAAACAAATATCCATTTATGGGGATAAATAACATTGCTGCGCGTGCTGTTGACCTCAACACCTCAGCAAAACAGCAGTTTAGATCTTGGAAATTGGATGTCACTAACACATCTGCGGCCCTAGTTTACTGGTGGATTGCCACGCATGTTATTTATTATACCCTTCGCTTATTAAGCGTAAAGGGTAGGATTAACTTTGTCATGAAGTTTGTAACGCATTGAAGGAAGCATCTCCGACCATATAAAATATGTATATATATGATCACCGTGACGAGCTGAGTCGATTGGACGATGTCCGTCTGTCCGTCTGTCCGTCTGTCCGTCTGTCCGTCTGTCTGTCTGTCTGTCTGTTGCGACGCGTTTTGCTCGGCCAGTTTAAAAGCTATGGAGCTGAAATTTTGCACACATGCTTCTTTTTGTTGCAGGCAGTTTGTATGTTTGAATCGCTAAAATCCGAAAAGGGGGTCGTGGGGCTGCCATACAAACCTACTCCCCAAATTTAGGTTCTTCTTAGAAAAACTTTTTTATTTATGCACCAATTTCAATCAAATTTCACACAAATATGTTTTAATTGGTAACACACAATATATGTAAAAATCGACCAAATCGGACAATGGGGTCGTGGGGCTGCCATACACACCTAGTCCCCCAAATTATGTTCTTCTAAGAAAAACTTTTTTATTTTCTCATCGATTTGAATCAAATTTCGCACAAATGTGTTTCTAGTAATACCACAAAACATATGTAAAAATGGACCAAATCGGACCATGGGGTCATGGGGCTGTCATAGAAACCTAGCTCCCCAAATTAAGTTCTTCTAAGATTTTTTTTATTTATACACCAATTTCAACCAAACTTCACACAAATGTGTTTCTATTGATGACACGAAACATATGTATAAATAGATGGAGTCGGACCATGTGGTCATGGGGCTACCATACAAACCTAGCCCCCCAAATAAAATTTTACTAAGAAAAACGTTTTTATTTGCACACCAATTTCAATCACACCGCAGAAAATTATATTTCTATTGATGCCACATAACAAACGTGAAAATAAATGAAATCGGACTATGGGGTCGTGGGGCTGCCATACAAACTTGACCCCCAAAATGAGGTTCTTCTAAAAAATATTTGTTTATTTGGACACAAATTTCAACTAAACTTCATGGAAATGTATTTTTAGTGATGGTTTAAAACATATGCAAAAATGAATTATATCGGACCATGGGGTCATGGGGCTGCCATATAAACCCAACCCCAAAATTAGGTTCTTCGAAGAAAACCTTTTTGATTTGTCCACCAATCTGAACCAAATGTGTTTTAATTGATGCCACAAACATGCGTAAAAATTGATGGGAAGGCCATAGGGCTGCCCCACAACCCCCTTCCCCCTCTTTTTGGTTCTTATAAGAAACCCACGTCCCCGCTTCGCCCACTAAATCTTCGCCACGGCACTTATGAGAAAATTCAAAAGCATGGAAGCGGGGAGGACTGAGCACTAGTCATAGGTACGCCCGAAAAACCTTTAAGCCCGAGGAGAGCGAAGGGTATCCAAATTTCGGCCGCGCCCGAAATTAGCCTCGGTCTCGTTTTTTTATACTCTTCGCTCCTAGAGTGAAAGGGTATATTTACCTTGTCATGAAGTTTGTAACGCATTGAAGGAAGCCTATCCGACCATATAAAAAGTACATACAGTGCTGGAAAAAAATGGGCAATAACATTTTCTGCGATAAAACCATGTTGAAGTTAAAATTTGACCAATATTTTAGTGAAATTGATTCATTGCCTCAATTAAGACGCAACTATGAGATTATTTCACGAAAAATTCCCTACCTGAATTTTCAGGGACGATTTTGAAAAAAGTGAAGACGGACATTTTTTACCTGAAAAAAAAAGTTGTTCGCCGAAAATAGAGTAAACTGATTGATTGATTGATTTTTTTATTTAATATTTTTTTGGTTTTTAGAGCTTTATAGCTAACAATTAATATTTAGTTGGGCCACCTTTGGCTTTAATTACGGCTAAACACCTCCGATTTATCGATTAGGACAAATTTCTCGACGTTGTGGTCGGAATTGACCCCCAAGTTTCAATTATTGGCGTTTTTAATGCCTGAATTGAGTCTGGGCGCTTCCTAGCCACTTCCAGCTTCATGATACTCCAGATACTCTCGATCAGATTCAAGTCGGGGCTGTATGGAGGCCAATCCAGGACGTCGATATTGTTCTTCTGGTAGTATCTCTTCACCTATAAAATAAAAAATAAAAAAAGGATGATTTTGTTGGATCAATTTACCAATTATTATCAAAGTTTAGCTTCGTATTCACTTAATACTTACATTTTTGGCAGTGTGACATGGTGCATTATCCTATTGGAAGATAAATCTCATGGTATCCCCAAACAACTCTAGAGCACATGGTTCCAATTGGTTCTCCAAGACTTCCAAATATACCGAAGCTGTCCCCTTTGAGTTTCGGATGGTGAGGTGATTCTACCCTTGCTCGAACTAGGTCGTTTCTAATATCGGCTGAAGTCTTGAAACGGTTCCGACGGCTTTGCAAAACTATGAAGCGATCATCCAATGGAGTAGTTTTCCTTTGTCGTCCAGAGCCTTTCTTCCGCTCGCTAGTGCCCCTTACTCGAAACGTCTTTAATATCCACGCCACGGTGCTTTTAGCAACACCCAGCCTTTCACCTATTTCACGTGTAGTCAGATTTTCACGCGCCAAAACCAAAATATTGCTTTTATTTCCGCACTAACTTTTCCCATTTTGTTAGACAAGCTACACTTTCCTCCTTAACACGCTATTTCCGCTTGACAAATGACTATCCATCTTCACCTTTCCACAATTTATAGATAGTGTGCTCATCACTTGTTATTACCAAAGGCAATAAAACCTTATTGCCCTAATTACTTGCAAGACTTTTAGCATAAAAAGTAAAAAATGACTATAAAATGCTTTGCCCAATTTTTTTTTCCAGCACTGTATATAATCAGCACGACTTGGGGAGTCGATTGGGCCATGTCAGTCTGTCTGTTGCGACGCGTTTTTACTCGACCAATTTAAAAGCTGTGAACCTGAAATTTTGCACAAATGCTTCTTTTTGCTGCAGGCAGTTTTTATGTTTGAATCTGTAAAATCGGACAATGGGGTCATGGGGCTGCCATAAAAAGCCAACTCCCCAAATTAGGTTCTTCATTTGAACCAAATTCCACAAAAATGTGTTTCTATTGATAACACAAAACATATGTATGGAATGGATCAAATCCGACCATGGGGTCATGGGGCGGCCATACAAACCCAACCCCCATTTTGGTTCTTCTAAGAAACATTTTCCACACCAATTTTACAAAACCTTGAATTAATGTGTCTTTATCAAAGCAACAAAAAAGGTCGAAATCAATGGAATCGTACTACGGGGCTTGGAGCGTCCCCCAATAAAATTTTCTGAGTAAATATTTTTATTTGCCCACTTATTCCAACCAAACCCCACACAAATTGCTTTGTCGACGCAACCGAACTTTTGTGAAGACAAAAGGAAAAGAATAGGGGGGGGGGTTAAATACAAGTCGTAGGTACACCCGAAAAAAACTTTAAGCCCGAAGGTATCCAAATTTCGGCCGCGCCCGAAATTAGCCTCGGTCTCGTTTTTTTGCTTATTTTCGAGTCAAATTTTAAAAATGGAGATGAGAATGATTTCTTCTGCATTCTGATTACATTCAACTGGCCTCCAATATCTGCCTTTTAGAGCTTAGTTTGTCTATTTTCAGTGCAATTTTTGCATCTGGGACTGCATATTCCACTTGCGAAATCAGTTTGTTTCGTCTGTCACTTTAATCTTAGCAAAGTAGCATCGTCAGAATATTTATAAATCCTTTATTGATTGAGATATGGGTAACGGTTAATAAGATTGCCTCTAAATTTATCAAAGTATTAACAGTGGCTAAATTTTATTGCTGGTATGATTCAGCTAGAAAAGAAATTTTGATTAAATAACTTCAGAGACTCTGAAATAGGAGACCCGTTCTTTACAAGGTCCCTAAAAAAGCAAAGCTGTATACCATTTGTCACCCTTTCAGATGAAAACTGTTTGAATTCCACTGACTTCCCGAAGGGACCTAACGGCTTGAATTCTTTATTCCAGCTCAGAAGCCATGAAATGAAACAGGAAATATGGGATGCACAAGTGAAAGGTGTCTGCTGATACGCAGCCTCCGTCAGTTACGAGACGCCACTCGCTTTCATCTATTTGTATGCGCCTCCTGACTGCAAGCTGTCCCGATCATGGCTTCTTCGCCAGCACTCGGAGTGGTGAAAAAGGCAAATTTTTGAAAATGTTGTATAGTGCAGCGATTTTTTTTACTACATCGATAAGGATTTTTTTTACCATCCTCATCGATCAGGGGGGGACCCCCCCCCTGGCTACGCCCATGCTTCGTATAGCTATGTTAGCATTTAAAAGTTGGAGCCGTTCAAAAACTAAATACATATTTTACATTTCTAGGCTAAATTTATTCTATGTATATAATAATCCTCTTTCAATCATTACAGGTCTGACATGGTCTCAATGCGAGGATACTTTTACACTTCACGCCCTACCGACCACGCACTGTTCAAATCTACTGGGCGTTTCCAGCTCTGCAGTCTATCATGCCGATATTGGTGGATTCGATTTTCATACTGGCGTTGAGGATTTGGGCGGTGAAGATTTCGACTATGCCATGGATTGTGGCGATTTTATATTTTAAACGACAGATAAGAATGAGAAACAACTGAAAATTGACTCTTTTTTGCCAAGTCAATCATTAATCGCGCGCGTTTAAGGTGTTATAATTGTGGCCAAAAATGGAGACATGAAAATAATAATTTCATAACAATAAAACTAAATGAAAGAAAAAATACATTAAAAGAAAAACCGAAATGTTTTTTGTCGATTTATAAAAAATGAAAAAAAAAAAGTGAAAGCGCTAAATTCCTTCCAGTCGGTGTGATACGTGACTAAGTTTGTTTGGAAAATCCGTATACAAATATATATAAATTCCACAGACATACAGATAAATACACAACAAACATTTACACACCAAATCGCACTAATCCCGAGAAGAAAAATCAATCTTAAGAAAAATAATACGTTAAAAGTCAAAGAAACAGAAATAGAAAATCAATACAAATAAATAAGAGCCATGCCAAACAAAAAAGATGAGAATAGCCGAAGAAAAAAAAACACTGTTAAAAGATAAAAGAATGAAAATGTAAAGAAAAGAAAAAGTGTAAACGGCGCGCGATAGAAGTTAAGGAAAAACGGAAACATACAAAATAAAAAGAGTAAATTGAAAAGACTATACAAAATAAAAACTCTATAATGCAGGAGAAAGGATTTATATACTCGTACATAGTACATACATACAAAATAACAATCTTATATAAAAAAAAGAAAGAAATAATGTATTTTATAATGTATAGTAGATTTTTATTTCGTACGCGAATATATAACAGAAAAATAAAAGATGAATCGCTGATAAATGTAGAGGTGTACGTAAATATCCCATCGAGTCAATACTGATATGTAATTTTCTTTTTGATAAAGAAAATTTCAAATTTTTCTTTGTTTCCTTCTTCTTTTTGATTTTATTTGGAGTTTATAGCTAACGAAGCTGAATCCATCGATTTTTCATTGTTTTCTCTATAATATTGAGTGTGCCCGGAATGGAACGTCAACGACCAAGTAGTCATCCTCATCATATCAGCAGGACGACAAGGACGTTGACGTTGACATCGGAGAAAACTACACTGTAGAAGACTATACGAATCGAAATATACAGAGACAGGATACAAATTTCATCACTGAGTAGAGCAAGTGAAGCGACAAATCGTCCTTTTTTTTAAACATATAAAAAAATTGCAATATTTGTATAGTATGTATATCCTTCAATATTTCGTGTTAGGAGAACAATTTGTTCAGTCAGTCGGGTCAGGACAAGATAGAGAAGCGCACATTTCGGCATGTCGGCAAAGAGTAAGAAAAGAAGAGAATGTTCTTCTATAAACTACATAGATGCTGGTGTTCGATGGTTATGAGAGTTCACTCACTGGCTTATGATAAGGGACTCCGCGCGCACATCGTGTGATGACAGCTTTGACGCTATCCTGCTCCTGAAAATGACATCCATGAAATTAGAGCATCGTAAATTGAACAAAGAATTGACTGTGTGCAATGATGTTACTTGACTGATTTTCGAATTTTTGTTTTTCATCAAATTTGATATACAAAGCCAGATGAGCAAGATCCTGAGCCTGTTCTGAACGCGTAAGTGATTGACTTTTTCTTATTTAGTCAAAAAGCTCCTTACACACAATTATATTGAAGCAATTAATATTCCACTTTTTTTTCAATCGTTTTACCACTAGTGTTTTTGTTTTTGTCATCACCTATTTTTAAGAAATCATAATAATGTACATTTTTCACATAAACTAAAAAAACGATCTAATTAGAATTATATCTATTAACTACTACTTAGAGCATCTCCGGAAAAAAACTATCTAACCATTTTAAACCTCCGAAAGATTTTATCCATATAAATTTCGCGTATAAATAGCTGATTTTTTAAAAATTTAAATTGACATTTTAAATTAAATCTTAAAAAGTATTTATAATTATTATCTAAACATTTGTCGAAATATATAAATGCCAAATATATATTTATTCAAATCAAACACAATGTAAGAGCGAAACACCAAAAAGAAAAAATTGAGAAAAATAAAGCAAAGAAAGAAGCAACCTTCAAATTTATCTAAAACAATATCCGCATTCTATATACCAAAAAAAAACTTATTAAACAAAAAGAACTATAAATATATTTACTATCAAATAAATCAATAATACGGAAAGCAGTATTTTACATAGTTTTTATTAAAGGGTTGAAATCTAATATCTTTTTTTTTTTTTCACTTTTATAGTTATATTTTAATCCCGTTATGTTGGTCTTCAGTTAAAGCCTGAAACACTTTTATATCTTAAGTATATAGTATTTACGTATATTGTAACGTATATAGGAATTAGATACATTTGTAAATATTGGCGAGTATGGTAGAACAAAAATGATAAAAAAACATATTTTTCAATAATCTAAATGATGATTGAACTAGATTCTTTGCAAAAATTGGAATCGTAGAGAAAATCGCTTATCTGGCTGAGACAGATCGGACTAAAATAAAACGCTAAAAATAATAAATCAAATTACTGTATACCCCAGGAAAATTGGCATTTCACTTCGGAAAAATTACGGGAAAGCTGGATTTTTGCGTGAGCCTTCCTTTCAAAGTCCTAAACATGACCGTAAAAGTCCCCGTTTCTACGAGTGCCGCTAGCAGTGCTACAGAGGGTCAAAGACCCTCGATAACATTTTTCTCTGAATATCTCGATAACGGTAGCATATGCAAAAAAGTGGTGTAAGGCATTAATTTGAAGCTCTTGTGCTTCTTCAATAAACGATGGAAATACCGAATACGTTCGGGCGCTCCTAACGGTGCCAGGAGGTATAACGGTATTTTCAACAATGTTTCACGAAAATCTCTATAACGGTAACTCGTACTAAAAACTTTCGTATGCAAAATTTGTAGCCTATGGAGTTGTTTTTGCATTTTAATTTGAAGTTACAGAAGCAACAAATTGCTACAGGCCTCCCTCCCGAATGCGTTCCCGTTGTGAAGAAATTCACGAAAATAACGAAAAAATACCGAAATTGTATTGTTCGGACCCTCATAGCGCTCTTAGCATTGCGTGCTTTTCTTCTTCCTTGCCTCGTTCTTTATACCGCTCCATGGCTTCGCGTTGCTAGACCCGCGGTGTAGGCACATCGCCCGTTTTGGCGATAATATCCCAGCATATTTTTACAGGCAGCTCTATCTTGGATCGTGTCATCGCCGAGACCAATGCATTGTTGTTGCTTTTTCATTTGACACATCTGCCTCTGGCCTTGGGTCCATCAAGTGGAACTTCCATTGATATCGCTTTCTTTGCTGGGTTCTCATGGGTTGAACATGGCAATACCAATCCATTTGTCGGTCTTCGAGCTTTTCGGTGATTGGTTGGTCTATGGACAGCGCCCGTTCTAAGGGGGGGCAAGCCGGGCGGTCGTCCGGGGCGCCAAATTTTAGGGGCGGCTTTTTGGCTAGCACTCGAATAAAAAAAAATTATTAAAGCCAGAAGGAAAAATTCAATATCAATTTCCATTAAGTGGAAACGAAACCTAAATGAAAAGATGAAATAAAAAGTTGTAATTTGTGTTTTGAAGGTGCAAAGTCCTTGAGAGGCTTTGAAGAGTCCACAATTGATAGAAGGATTTACTGAGTAAGATTTGCGTAAATTGTACGTCTGTGATGCTAGCCCCGCCCCACTTCCGAAGTTATGCGCTATTCAAGTTCTACTTAAAAACAGAAATTGGAGATTTTTGTGCTAATTTCGTCCTCCAATTGAACATTATCTCTTCTTTTGACCAGCATTGAGGATTATATTTGATCTTTCTATGCATGATCCCTTGTTTTTACCAAAGGGTAGATCCACCTAATTTAGAGGACGAAATTATAGAACGTAATCTTATTATTGAGTTTATATGCGTAACGTCGCACTTTAATTTCCGGAAGTAAGGTTTAAAACTTTATATTTATCTATTGAATCGGAGGAGAGCACGTCCCCTGAAAAAAATTTAACCTACGGAGAAATTGATATTAATTAGAAATAATGAGTCGTATAAACACTAAACACATAAAAGCGATTAAAACAAACTCTCCTGTGAGAAATGTCATATACCCATGCAGGAGTTTTAAAAACTTCTATTAACCTTTGGCGGCAATTCGACTTCAATTTGCCCAAATCTCCTCGTGGATGGATCGCCTTAGTTGGCTCCAATTGCATTGATTCAACTAGCATTTAAAGGACAAATTTCGAACAAAGTTGTTTGGGTTTCATCAAGATGAGATGAGGGATGGAATCACAGTACATATTATCAGAGCCGCAGTAGCAGTACTTCCTTTTCTTCGGACATGCTAAAAAGGGACTTGGCTTGATTCCCCCGATTTTGCTAGCTCTGAACTTCTTCTTTATAAAAATTCTCAATATGGGCGTAGGCTGGATTTCCTCAAGACATAAACATTTTGTCAACATCATGCCCCTAGCCCGGAATTTTTTAGTGGGTCGGAGGGTTTGTCATTCTCATTAACCCTAAATTACTAACAATACGTAAAATTGACGTGTTCGCTCACATTATAATGTGTATAAGCTGTTCCACGAGTCTGGTTGACTACTCACTGAAGCAGTGCTTTCCTCAGTTAGTTGTTGTATGTCCATATGAGTGGCAGCATCCTATCTGTGGTCTATGGCGGTAGGCTTAGCAATGTTCTAGATGGTACTACCTATTTGACGTGTAAATAGTAATACCAATAGAAAATAGCATGTAATTTATACGTCTTGTTAGTAATATAAGTGCATTTTCCGAGGGCTTATTTTGGTAAAATAATTTTTGTCTGTGGCACTGAAAAATGATAACCTCGGTAAAATATATAAACTGGGAAAGCGACTGTAGGAAAATATGAACACGTCAAAATTACGTTAGTAATAACGCCCTAACCGGTCATGTTAGTATTCCAGGGTTAAACTCCATGACAACAAAAATATTTTTAGAAAAAGGGTTAAAAATTTGAGAAAGGTAAATCCAGAGGTACCTCTGTCCTTTTAACGATAAATGGCGTCTACATGAGTATTACTCTTGAATACATCACATGACCTTTGTCACAAAATTTATCCCTTGCTGAAGAAATGTTTTTAAATCCATTAACTTCCCAAAGAAAACTTCACGCGAGGAATTCTTTGTTCTAACGGTAAAACATGGCGGACAGCAAAAACTCTATAAAGTATACATTTAAACCCAGAAGTCATGTAGTGATAAAACCCGGACAATATGGGCTTTTTGGCGGCTAAATATTTTCTTGAATTAGGTTGGTTGGGCATGGGCAACATGATCGGAAACATAGTTGGCTAGGATCCGAGATAACCGAGACCACCACACTGAAATCTTTCTTAAAATTGCAATTGAAACCAGGCGCCAACTGAACACCACCAACACGCACATTTGTAGTACTGAAATTTTTATACGTAGAGCATGAATTTTTTATGAGATAGTACAGCAGTAAAAAAAAATTATCCTTGATCAACCGCCAGCCAGAGGGAGGGAGGGTTAAGCGCCACTCCCTGCCCTGCCTCACCAATCTCCTCATGGGCTACGTCTATGATTCTCAAGATGTCGCATTTATGAAAATAAACCACGCACGTTCCACACTGAAGAAATCCAGCAAATTGGAGTTTATCGGCTGCGCAGTCTGCAAGGATGTTATGGGAAACTACTCATCTACTTCAACGACGTACATATTACCTACTGTAAATCTGCCTGGTATATCACCTAAGGGGCGGCAATTTGTCTTCTTGCCCGGGGCGGCGTAGGTGCTACAGCGGTCACTGTCTATGGACAAGCTGCCTCGGATGTAGCTACTCTTGATGTGGTCCCTTTTCGTTACACCAACTGACGTGCGTAACATTTTCATTTCAGTCGCTGTCATTTGTTTTGCGTAACCTTCATACATGGTCCAGCATTCTGATCCATACATGAGGGCGGGACGTACAACCGTTTTGTACAACTTGCCCTTCAGCTTCAGTGGCATTTTCTTATCGCAGAAAACTCCAGAGTTTTCTCGCCACCTCATCCACCCAACCTTTGCGCGATGTTTGATGTCATCATCGCATGTAGCTCCATTGTTCACCATCGAGCCAAGGTACTTGAACTTGGTACAAGACTTAAGCTGCTCTCCTTTGACGTACATATCTGGTATCGGTGCATCTGGGTCTGAGAATGGGCAGCATAAGAACTCAGTCTTTGTTATACTTACCCTCAGTCCATGCTCCTCCAGAATGTCACACCATTTTGTAAGTGCAGCCTGCAAGGCAACGATGTTTGGGCTACTGAGGACTATATCATCGGCAAAAAGAAGAGGTATTTCTAGGCCGTCGGATATACGTGTTAATAAGTAGCACATGATGATGTTGAAGAGCAACGGACTCAATACACTGCCCTGGTGTAATCCGACATTCACCGGAAATTCTTCTGATTCACCGGCTGTGCATCTAACCTTAATCGTAGCTCCATCATACATGTCTCGTATCATCCTGACGTATGCCTCGGGGACATTAAGTGCTCTCAAGGCCAACCATATCAGATCACGAGGTACTCTATCGAATGCCTTTTCCAAATCGATGAACACAAAGTGCAAGTCCTTTCGTGCTGCTCTATACTTTTCCATTGCAATACGAATGCACTGAATCGCATCGACTGTAGATCGACCTTCAACAAAGCCGCATTGATTGTCATTCAACCGCACAATCTTTCTCAATCGGTTGCAGACAACTCGCTCGTAGATCTTCAGTGTATGAGGTGTTAACTTTATAGCCCTATAGTTGTTGAGTTTGCGTGAGTCTCCCTTGTTCTTATAGAAAGGAAGAAGAAAACTTTCCCTGAAAGCATCAGGCATCGGTTGCCCACCTTTGATTTTGTTGAAGAGAACTGTGAGCCAACTAAGCCCGACATTTTCCATTTTCAACCAAAATTCCGCCGGGATTTTGTCCGGTCTGACTGCCTTTCCGCGTTTCATCTGATGCATTGCCTCCATCACCTCTTCCTCTGAGATATCTTCAATATTTGTGGTATTCGGCTCAACATCTCGAAAAGCTGCTCGAGGAAATTCTTCATTTAGAATTTCGTCAAAATACTCTCGCATCCTGCTACAAATTGCCGTATCGTCAATCAGCAACATTCCTTGCGAGTCCTCCACGTACTTGCATCAATCTGAAATTCGGATATTTAATTAAGCGGTGTATAAGCTACAAATTCCCCATAAAACAGTTTTCGGTGCACATTACCGTTATAGAGATATTAAAAAACTGCTTTTTTAGGTGTTTGGACCCTCATAAGTTCCCTAGGGGGGCTCCCATCTTTGGGGACTTTTGGCGTCTAACTGGCAGCCGCAGAAGCTACAAATTTATCTCAGACTGGTTCTCTCAAGAGGTTCCCGTTATTAAAAAATTTCCGAAGAACAGTTTGTTGTTTAACTTTGACCCCCCCATAGCTTCCTTGGAGGTGCCCGCATAGATGAATTGTTCTGGCATTATAAGTTGAGGTTACAGAAGCAACAAATAGTTACAGGCCTCCCTCCCGAATGCGTACCCGTTATGAAGAAATTCACGAAATAACGAATAATACGTTATTGAACGGTTCATAGCGCCCTTAGCATTGCGCGCATCAATTTGAAAATCGGATATTTAATTAAGCGTTGTATAAGCTACAAATTCGCCATATAAAGGTTTTCGGTACACATTACCGCTATAAAGATATTCCCCAAAAACTGCATTATAGAATGTTTGGACCCTCATAACTTCGTTAGAGGGGCTCCCATCTTTGGGGACTTTTGGCGTCTAGCTAACAGCCGCGGAAGCTATAAATTTCTCCTAGAAGACCATAGAGCACACTCCCCGGTCTTGGCGCCATTCATGAAAAATCCAGAAAAAAAAACACCTTTTTTTAAGGTTTGAACCCCCATAGCGCCCTTAACGCTGCACGTGTTGATTTTAAATTTGGCCACTTTCTTCAGAATTCCATAGGCTACAAATACAAAAGTTTTTAGTACGAGTTACCGTTATTTAGATTTTTGTGAAACATTGTTATTAATACCGTTAGACCTCCAAACACTGTTAGGAGTGCCCAAACGTATTCGGTATTTCCATCGTTTATTAAAGAAGCTTCCATCGTTTATTAAAGAGCTTCGAATTTGCCATACACCACTTTTTTGTATATACTACCTTTATCGAGATATTCAGAAAAACCTATTTTCGAGGGTCTTTGACCCTCTGTAGCACCGCTAGCAGGACTCGTAGAGACGAGGATTCTTAGGGTCTTGTTTAGGACCTTGAAAGAAAGGCCCATGCAAAAATCCAGCTTTCCCCTAATTTTCCGAAGTTTGGCTAAATTTTTATTCAAATTTCCTGGCGTACTAATGTAACCTATTTTTTTTTTGATTCATTGACTTGACTCGATTAAATAGATTTTTGAAAATTTAAATTTTAAATATTTTAAACATAAATCTTATCCGGAAATTGAACTTTCAATTCTCGAAAATGGGATATCTACATAATCCCGAAAAAACAAATCCCGACCGTCCAGAGTCACACTTTTTTAAAAAAAAATCCCGCCTTACATTATCCCGTCATTACTAGATCCCACCATATGAAAATCCCGTTATTTTAAAATCCCACACACTAAAATCCCCGCCCCCGTTTTAAAATCACTCTCTCACTGATAAGTAGAGGTACGGAAATTTCGCAAATAAAAAACAGGAATTTCGCATAAACTCATTTTGAATATTAGAAATTTCGCTGAAATTCGCATAAAAACATGATTTTGTACATTTTGTTATTGTAATTGAGGTTAAACTGAAAATTCTATAAATTCAGCGAAGCGAATGTTCAAAACTCTCAACTGAAAAAAAACCGCATTTATTATTGCTTACAAAAATAGCAAAAAATACATTAAGAAGTAGTGTGACTGTCAACTGAATCACACTTCGGGCTCGGATTCAGTTGTTGAGGAAAGTTTTTGACAACGGAAATAGTCAAAAGCTCTCTTCGAGGAGTAACTGTAAAAGGGAGGCTTCTGAGGCAGAAGTACACGAACATTTTTACGCTTTTTTCTTTTTT
Organism: Microchrysa polita; assembly: GCA_949715475.1. Lineage (NCBI taxonomy): Eukaryota > Metazoa > Arthropoda > Insecta > Diptera > Stratiomyidae > Microchrysa > Microchrysa polita. The sequence continues at coordinate 76,479,607 of OX454421.1, read as the reverse complement.
ATAGATAGTTCATTTCAATTTTGCGGTGCGTCGAACCACGATAAAAGCTTTTTCTACGGAATTTTCATTGCAGAAACAAAATGTATTCATCGAACCTCCGACTACACACCGAGCTCGATGTTTGGCAAGTTATATTGTGCTCGTGATTCTACGAACACCTTGCATTTAGAAATGTCTCTATTCTCATTAATAGGAATCTTATGACAAAAATCAATTTGAGATAAAAAACGTATTTTCCATAGTTGATTTTTTGGAGAAAAATTAACATTTTCGTGGAAAAGTACAAATTAATAAATTTCGGATCTATTCGCAAAAATGAGCAAATTTCGCCGAAATTCGCATCTATTTCGTAAAAACGAAATTTCCGTACCTCTGAAGTGAATACTAAGCGACAATTTACACGGGAATACCAAAGTCTCGCCGACCCAAAGCCCATCAGGCAATCGAGACTTAAGTATCTCCGGTCACAGTCATTTCCCATACAAATTGACAGATTGTCAGTGAATCAATTAACTGACACACTGTCAACTTGTATGGAGAATGACTGTGACTGATGACTAAAAAGTGTGGATCAATTACAAGAATGGATTTTGAATAGATTGAATTTGTCCAAGTCGATTTGGTTTGGAAGATTTTGAACAGATGTATCTCGGAGCAGACCTAACCATAAACAAAAAAAAAGCTAAAAGTGAATAAAATCAACAAAAATCACCTAAAATCATATGACGTCGTTGATCATAAATTTTATGACTTTATTCACTAACGGCAGACAAACAGGCATTCGACGTCAAAGCTGCATCATTATGACGTAATTGCGTATATGTATCTATTTCATACAGTTTCGAATACATAAAAAAAAAACAAGAAAAACGAATCTTTAATACGACATTGCACGAAATTACGATCACACATTAGCAGAAGAGTTTTTTGAAAGACAATTTGAAATGTTCGAAAAAAAACTTATTTTATCTGAGAAAAAGATTTTAATCATATAATTATGTAGGTGTTTTATAAAAATTCGTTCCCGAACGTGAAAAAAAAATGGAAAACTGGAGACAATTATCGTTTTTCAATGCTCACAAATTCGCGGGTATAAATTTACATATAACGAGCGCATACATATAATAAAGCGACATCTTTAAATTATAGTGAGAAATAAAGTCGTAATAGTAAATTAAAGTGAAAAATATTAATAATACCCGCACGACTTAAATAAACGTTAAGAAGAAAAGAAAATATCACAACTACTGTTGTATTGGCGTATATGTAATCTGTTATGGTTGCATTATTACTAAAGTATTATGGTTATTCGACTGTATTTTCTAAGACATTTTATGCAATTATGTAATAACAAAAAATGTCAAGCAATTTTATTAATTTTAAAACAACACAAAAAAGATGTAAAGCATATAGGCTATATGGGTTAGTCTGAAACCTATAATAATAAATATGTGTACTATTAGATTTTATAGTAGTCTTTTTGAATGTATAACATTGTACTATATAGACAATGCGAATTGATATAAACAACAGAAAAAAAAATATTTGAAATGAATGTTAGAGAAAAAAAAACAGTTAAAAAGATTGAAAATCTTTTAAAATCGCTGGACGATTTTTCAATTGGTATTTTTAGTACTGTTGTTGTTTACAAACAATATTATGAAAATTAAAGTAAGAAAAAAGCATGCATACAATCTAAGCTCTATTTTGTTTTTTCGTTTTTTTTTTATTTTTGGTGAAGAGTGTAATTTTTACTCAAACTGATTTACAATTTGTCTCTATACAGCTGGTCTGTATGACAACTAAGATTTTTTTTTTTCAATATTGAATTATATTGAAGAATATACTTTGACTTTCTATAATAACAACCCCTGCAACAATTAGACACCACCAGGGGCGGCGCATAAGGGCCCGTGTGGCGGGGGGCCCACGAGATTTAGGGGCCCAAAAACTACATGAAAGACTTTTCGAAAAATAAAAACAGCACGACTGCGAAAAACAATACTGTTTTTGTAGACAGGAAGAGATATACACTTTTTTAAGTCAAAACAAATGTTTAACTTATTGTTCCTCTTTCAACAGATTCCTTAGGTAAGCCTCTACGCTTAAACATTTAATACTGTCCTCCAGGGGCGTACGCAGAAAAATATTTTGGGAGGGGTTGTAAGAAAAGAGGTTTACGGTGCCCATGAAATTTGGCGCAAGTTTTTTTTTTGTAAAACTTACGAAATACTCTGAATTAAAGCCCATCGAACACTCATAATTTTTTTTTATCTCTGGAGCTTCGTCACTATTTAGGTCCCTTCTTTACTCCTATTATGTAAAAGCACCGAAATACTTAATAGCAAATTAGTTGCGGATCGTATTCTAAATTTTAACCTCATGCCAATACCAGAGAGTCGTTTTAATTGTCCTACATTTTCCTCCTATCAGCAGCGCCCGCTCTAAGGGGGGGGCAAGCCGGGCGGTTGCCCGGGGCGCCAAATTTTAGGGGCGGCTTTTTGGCTATCACTCGAATGAAAAAAAATGGTTAAAAGCCTAAAAGAAAAATGCAATATCAAAATGGATTTAGTGGCAAGGAAGTCATAGAAACTATACAAATTAAATAAAAAGGGGCGAAAAAAATGTCGAAAGACAGGAAACCAATTGACACTAGGAAAAATCATTTTACATTTTTAGCGACGGTGAAATATGTTTTTTGTAGGTAAAGAAACACTTCCTAATTAAAAAAAAAATGCGTTGAAAATATTTTTTTATTTACTAACTGTTTCATTAATTCTCTTTTGAAAGTTTTGGTTTGTCCTTGAGATGCTTTGATTTGATAAGCCTACTATTTACACGAGGTTCTGCGCATTTAAAAACCGAACATGCTTAGTGACAGTCGCCCCCAATTTTACTTCCAAGAGGCAGGAACAGTTCGTAATGTGCTAATTAAATTCTTCTTAAAAACAAGAAAGTCATTGACTAATTATGCGCTAATTTTCCAATTGAAAATTTAACCTTCGGGCGGGCGCAATGCATCTGACAGATTAAGTGGCCAGTTTTTGTTGCGCCAATCAGCGATATGAAAAGTGAGAAATCTGAAGCTGACAGTAGCTTAACATTTATCGGTCAACTACCCAAAGCAGTTTTCAGTTTCTATCTACCATATGTCTGAGAGGCGGGAGGGGATGTAATAATCTCTCAGATGTATTGCGCCCGATTGTGTTATTTTCTCTTTTCTATGAAAATTTCCACATGTTATACCCTTCACATTGCGTGATAACATTGTGTTGACTTTTAAGTTCACCAAATCGTTCAATAGTTTGTTTTTAGTAAAATAAGCTCACATTTTTTAAGCGGTCGAGTTGTTGCAGGTTTTTTAAATATTGAAGCTATTGAAAGCGGTATATTCTTGGAATATTGAAAATGTGAAGGGTATCAAACTTTGCGAGCCAGTTTTTGTTTCGAAAATTTCGTAGAACTATTTCAAAAAGACAATGCAATAATAAATAAGAGTCTAAAATATTTAGAAACTTTGTTTCATCCCTTTCTCTGCACTTAATCTGTCAGATGCATTGCGCCCGATCGTGTTAGGATTAGTATTGCGCCCGCCGGAAGGTTAATTCACCAGAATTAAGGATTCTAATTGGGTTCACTTTCATGATAACTAACTCATTCTAAAGTGAAGAGATGCTATGGAATATGTCCTAATTTCATTCCCGTGAAATAAAGAATTGCATAAACGCTCATGCATAAAAGCACTCATGCAAAATTTTCATTACTAGTTTTTGGAGTCGTTTTCGATAACTTCCACCCACTTTTCGCCAAATGACTTCGCGAATTTCTCCGCCAAATTGTTTCTGCCAAGATGCTAATATCGGAATTTGGCTAGGTTTTCCCAATTTAACTACTTCTGAATTTATTATCTAAGGATTCTCCGCATTTATGAAAATAAGCCGCGGACGTTGAACCATTCGGAAATTCGTCTGCGAAGAAATCCGGCTTATTGAAGTTTATCTGCTGCGAATTGTGTAATGCCGGCCCCACACTGTACGCGGTTTGCCAAACCGTGCGAGACAAAAAATCAAAGTATTGGACAACACACGTTTGGAAGAGACAGAGACGATGGGGGAATTTAACAAACGTTATTTGTTTTTATTTAATTCCCCCATCGCCTCTGTCCGCTGCGAGGCGTATGTTATCTACAATTTTGATCATTAGTACCGCGCGGTTTGGCGAACCCCGCACAGTGTGGTTGCGGCATAAGAAAGTTATCAATAACCACTCCAAAATGAAAGTAGTGAAAACGAGAACAATCCTTTGGCACAACATTTTCCAGAGCAGCATTCTCGAATATGTGTTGAATGTTTTCGCATTATTTTCGATGTCCTACGTCGATTTTAAAGCTGCCAGTTTGCTGTGTGGCATCTGTATATGCATTTTTTTTTTGTATGATGGCGAAAATAATTCATGAATTTAATAGTGAGCTTAATTTTTTAATTCTAAACAAACTCTCTACAAAGCCTTGCTGAACTTGGCTGAGTCGCTCTCAACAATCTAAATGACACGCTTCTACTACATATTGTGCCAATTTCTAGTACATGTTATCTAATGGTTAGTCTTATCGTATGGAGACTTTAAACAAGAAGTTAAAACGCCAGAATTTGGTTGACCAATCAACAACTATTTGTGAATTGTTAGGTTGACTTGTCATAAATTAAGTATGGACAGAAAGGTGGCTAAATATGGGCAAACATTTGTTTGTGATGTGGTCTGAAACAAAGGCATGCACGAATGAAGCTTATTTGGCTGAATGTTTTCGATAGTTCACATCCATGTGATGTCCTCACTAAATAGAGAATTACTGGGTCTTTAAAGCTTGGCCTTCTTTTTAAGAAATTCATTTAAATAAAATGCAATCGGCGAGAAAACTATTAGACAAAGTGAACGACTTCTTTCTAAAGTGAATTTCGGGATAAAACAATTTGTCGTAGGGGTTTAACATTTTTCTACACAAAGGCCGCCTTAAACCTCAAATAACCGTCAGCAAATTGTTTGTAGAACTGAGAGAACGATTTCTAAAATACATAATTTAGCCTCGAATAAGCCACCGACTTCTTGACGAATTTTAGTAAATATCTTAGACTTTAGTTCAACACCTACAAATTTTTACGCTTTTGTGGTGATACGAGTACATATTGTGTTTCTTCGACCTAGCCGCGGGACGTACTAAACTGCTAGGTGGGCTGCATGGGGCCCGCGAATTTGATTTGCCTGGCTCAGTGGATAAAGAGGCTATTGTCTGAATTGCAGGACCGTTAGTTCGAGTCCCACAGTAACCAGGATCTTTTGTGTCGGAGCTACTCTTAAATCGTTTTTACAAAAATATGACATAAATGCTATTTTCCTGGTATAATACAGAAGGGCGGCAAATTGTCCACTTGCCCGGGGCGGCGTAAGCGCTAGAGCGGGCGCTGCCTATCAGACATGTGTCTTAGTAGTCAACCTGAGAATTTGTGGTGCTAGAAACACCTTCGGTATATGTATTATCTTTCAACTGCTGTAATGGTGGCCTTCTTTTCTTAACTGCAGGATGCTTGGAATCACTTATCTTTATAGTATCATTACATAAGCTAATTTCGGAGATGGTTTGAACCCCTAAAACCCTTACCTAGGATCGCCACTGCTGTTCTCGAATTTTTTAAATCTCATCCAACAATCTGGATCCTAAAATTTTCACAAAAAAAGCTCTTCTAGGGTTGAAAAGAGTTCCTTTATATTTTTATAATCATTTATGGTGCAAGAAACTTTGGCCTGCTTTCCTAATTCACATAGTTCGAAATCAGTTCATTTTTCATAAATGAATGAAAATTTAAAAATTGAAAACACATCATTTTGTGTAGTTGTTTTTGTGAAAATATAAACTAAACTTTTAAAAATGTTCTGCTTAATTTACTCTAAATTTAAATTATCTAAAATAAGAAATCCTACATTGTTCAAACAGTGATAAGAAATGCTCCACATCTAAAGAAAGTAAAGCTACAAGATAATGCGCTTAAATTAAGCACGAGAACAATTGACATTGGAACAAAGAATGACGCTATGTTGTCTTTTCGAATAAAAAGAAGAGCCATCTTGCAGTACCAGTTGGCCCTCGAGACCATTACACCATGTATTCCAAAGTGGAGGCGATCCTAATAGTGTCCTTCCTAGCAAAGATCCTGGAAGTAGACATTATAACTGTGTAAGTCTTCTAAAGTGAACTTTTTTCATTCGAAAAGATAACATAGCGCCATTCTTTGTTCCATGTCAAGTGGACTCATGCTTAATAAACGTATTTTCCTTCGGGCAAAGTTAAGTTGGGGTTTGTTCTTCAGTTTTAGTTTCTTAAGATGTGGAGCATTTCTTATCACTGTTTGAACAATGTAGGCTCGCCTTAATGTGAATTTACCCTAATCCTTGCGACCGAGTCATGAGGGCTCGATGCTTCCCTCAAAATTACTCTCTCATAAGGATTGACAAGTATGTACTCAATTTTTATCGCCTCTATTATTTTCACCTTAACGGTACTTATTACAGACGAATTCGAAATCAACTTATCGACTTTTATTAATTTTTTCTCGAAATTTCACTTTTTGACCGCCTTGACTCCTTGCAAGCCTTAATTTTTGATCCCTCTTCCGCAGATAATGATTTTCTCTTATCCATATTAAAGCTAATATATTACTTAAACAACAACAAAAAATTGGGGGTTCTACGTCCTCAATTGAGGAAGATCGACAAAAAAGAAATTACATGTGCTATCCTGATGACAAATTTTAAATTGCTATTTTGTGTGTACTTTTTCGAAAAACAATTATAAAACATAAGTAAAAAATGGAAACACAATACTTTTTGTTTTAATTAATTTAGAATTGAATAGACTATTAACAGTTATAATTATGAAATTTTAGCTCTTTTAGTTTGGTTGCAAATCAGCCGAAGCTATTCATGCGAAGGGGTGTGCTAATCTGATGACGAGCAGTGTATTTCGGGCATTTGTTGGCCCATCTTCAGGGAATCTAAGTTTGTTTAATGTTTACTATTCCTTTGTTTAGAATACATAATAAATTCGTGAGTGGTACTAAATTTAGTTCAAACTAGCTAGTACGACCTGTATATGTCGTTGAGAACACCGTCATTAGGGCTGTAGTGCTGAGACCATATTTGGTTTGACCTATAGAGGTCAATGAGCTTTTTTATTTTATAATAAAAAAAAGATTGATGAAATCAATAATTTAATAAACGTTAAAAAATGAAGGCTATTTTCAATAAAATAGTGCAAAGAGTCAAAGTTGCTCTTAGCAAAGGTTTTTAAGTTCGACGTTCTCAATATTAGTAGAAACACTGTACTGTCAAAATCATCATTTAAACATGTTTTCCATTGATTGCACTCTGCTTTGCTCTCAGTGTAGGGGGCCCACTCATGAAGTTGGCGGGAGGGACCCGAGTGAAGTTGTTCCGCCACTGGACACCACGCTGGTTCTATTGTTACTGCAGTCGGAGAAGAATACTTATACGAACTACGCTGCTCTGGCACGTTTTGGTATCCTAAAAAATTGTAAATGATCATTCTTTAAAATAATATGTATATAGCATAGCCTAAAGCATTGTTTGCCAACAGGTGGTCCACGAACCGGAGGTGGTCCGTGAAAGGCCTATAAGTGGTCCGTGGAGACGCTGTTATATTTCCTCGTGATTAATTGAAATTACATCTGGAAAAGGAACTGTCAACAACATTTTAACAATTCAACCAATGAATTCTTTGTTACGAGAATCACTGCGAAGAGCAGAGTAACGCTGCTTTGGGTTCCTGGATATTTCGATATATTACCGACAAACCAGTTATCGATCTTGCGCATACAGTTGCAGCATCCTATCCTATATATGACAATATGACTCGAACAACTCAAGGGAAGCGTCACCGGACTCCTTTCGAGAGTGTTCTATCCAAACAAAAACTGTTGACATTGCTTCGGCTTCGGTCACTTGTTAAGTCCGATCAATCTGGATTGTCCTTCCCCTACATTACATAGGCCAACATGTCCATGACAGTGGCGTAGATAGGTTTTCGGAGAGGAGGGGGATCATTTTGCAAGATTACTTTTACGATTATCAAATGTTGACTTTCACTATCTATTACACTTCAAATTTTCAGTTTTTTTTATAGCAAATTTAGGTGCAAAATAAAAAGCAATTTTGCCATACGAAAAAAGTTGAGTCCTGAAAATATTGCATCGATAATTTTGGGTTTTTTACTACGATGAACACGCAGTATAAATTTTCCGTACAAATTTTCGCTACTGTGATTGGAGTATCAGAGCTTTAAAGGGTTAGATCAGTTGCTCCCAAACTTTTCGGAGTCACAGAACACCTAGTATCGCCGGAACACTTCAAAACAGGAATTGAAATAAATCATATTTTCATATGTCCAGGAAATGGAAATTATGAAGACGAGAGCTTGTTGGGAATGCGCAGTATATGTGGATAAAGTACATCTTTTGTGTTTTTAAATCGAAATTTTCCGATAACTCAGAAATTCGTGAGCAGCTACATATTTGCTATAAATTTCGAAGTCCTAGCTATCAGGCAATTGTTTGAAAAGCATACCAAAAATGTGAGTAGAACCTAAAATTTGGACTGTTAAACATTCGTTCTCTGGTACTCATGCATGATGTACTTTCTTTAGTAGAAAGAAAATCGGTCGAATCTCTGATGCTAATCAAATATTTTGCAGCTGGTACAGTGTACAAGACTAAGCTTCAGAATTTGAAAACTTACTTACATTTTTTCATATGAATTGTTGTTAAAAGCACTTTCTATATTGGTTATCTTGATAGATCTTTAAGAAACCATAGGGTACCACAGAAGTCCGTTTGTTTGTTAATTTGTTTTCGAAACACTGCCTGCATAAAACTATCTATCTTTCAATTTTGGAAATATCTACAATTTTGTTTATAGAAGATTTAGTTAAAAAAAATAAGCCTGGTTATAGCTTTGAAGGTTCTTCTTATTAAATTTAATAACTAGAGCAAGTCTTGACTTGCTCTGCCCTGCTATATACGATAAAACCTTTCGTCAAATTTCAATTTAAAAGGAATATTGATAGACCCAAATGTTTATTGATAGACGAAATCTTTATAACCTTATGTACTGTGTATTTCCCCATTGGAAATTGCGCATCTATGGAAAAGCACTCCGTGTTTCACATTATTTTTAAATTTTTGAACCCAACATTAAGATTTTCCGGCAACAAATTTTCAATCAGTGCTTACATTTCATTTTTCTAACTTCGAGATTACTTCAGTAGTTTGCCTGTGCGAAACTCCAGATCCAATTTGAAAAAGTAGAAGAACGTAAAGCCCTGTGCTGTAGTGTTTCTATTCTATCGATACGTTTGTATTATACAATTCTATTTTAGGAAGTGCTAAATTTTATATTGCAGTTGAAAATGAAAATGTTTTCACGTTTCTATCAAACACTACACACGTTGAAAAAGATGTGTGACCGAAGGGGGGGGGATTGATCCCCTTGATCCCCCCCTTATCTACGCCACTGGTCCATGATATCGGTATGAGGAGCCTCAAATATTGCGGTTCGTGACCATCAAAAATCTAAACCAATAGGTTAGGTTAGGTAAGGTAAAGGGTCTGCTGAGTTTATCCCTAGCGCACTTAGACCAGACTTGGTCCGTTGTGATACCTCTGTAGAGTTCGAATCTAATAACCTATTAAGCTGAGAACCACCCCGTGCTAACAATGAATTTGTTGAGCAGTATTGGGCCCACACCACGAAGATCGTCCGTATCATAAAAATACCTGGAACCAAGATAACGGTTTCGTTTCTCGGCCAAAGCAGAACATTGACAGAGTAAGTGATGTACGCTCTCTTCCTCCTCGTCGTCATCACAGCTTCTACAGAAGTCATTGTGGGGAATTCGGAGCCTTCTAGCAAGATTTCCAATAGGACAATGCCCCGTTATAACCCCCACTACATTCCGAATATGCTTTCTGTCCAAAGACAGTAATATGGTTGATCGAACAAAATCTAGCTTTGGCCATATCAACCTCGTCGTATTGCAAGTACATACAACCATAGGTCCATCTTGCATTGGCCCTGCGTTCAAGAGCGGTTTTTATTACCATTGCACAAGCAGCAGATGCCGTTTTTATGTTGTAACGATCGCCTTCAGCGGCACTAGCTGACGCAAGTCGCGCCAAGTCGTCTGCGCGTCGATTCCCTTCGAAGCCACTATGACCCGGTATCCAGCATAGCGTAATATCGAAGAAACGACCCATCTCTCTCAGTACTAACCGGCACTTCTCGATGATTTTTGATGTGGTTAGCACTGATTCAAGTGATCTAATAGCAGCCTGACTATCGGTGAAGAGTATAACGTTCCTTCCTGTGACGACGTACCTACCCAACCAATTTAGGGCCTCCAAAATCGCTGAGACCTCTGCTTGTAGAACACTACAGAAGTTAGACTGAGAGACAAGTTAATGTTCAGTTCCTCAGAGCATATTCCGATACCCACTCCTGCGTTCGTCTTCGAACCATCAGTATAAATTGCAATGGATGCACTAGGGAGGGATATGCTATTATCCCACGCTTCCCTTGACGGGATCAGGCTACAATGGTTTCTTCCAAATAGGTATTTGGGACCAGTGTAGTCAGTTGCTGGGGGCAGGTTGAAGTTGCGAAGAATCGTTGAGTGCCCATAGTCCAGCGCTCGCCACAGGTCAGTTTCATGAAGACGCAACGCCGTGCATGCCGCCATCCGTTGACCGAAGACGTCCAGTGGCAGTAGTCCCAGGACTATCTCTAGTCCCAATGAAGGTGTTGTATGAAAAGCTCCAATTATGAGAAGAGAAGCCAACCTTTGAACTTTGACGAGCAAGTTATAATAGGTGGCGGTACTTAGTGCTGTCCACCACACGCTAACTCCATAAAGTAGAATAGGCCGCACAATAGCTGTGTACAACCAATACACAACTTTTGGTTGCAGGCCCCACGTTTTCCCGATTGCTTTCTTGCATGAGTAAAGTGCCACAGTAGCTTTGTTCACCCTTTCTTCAATGTTGAGTTTCCACTTTAATTTCTTGTCTAAAATCAGACCAGGAAACTCTAGTTGTGTGCCCCCTAGTCTAGTTGTGTGCCCCCTAGTCTAGGAAAGGTAATAGGTAATAGTAATCTAAACCAATAAAACGCAACCCTTATGAGGATAAAGGCCTTAAGTTGCTTATGGCTCAGTTTCTGACAATGCGGCTTTTCTGGGTTTATATTAGTGCATTGGCATAGTACGCAAAGCATAAAGAAAAATTACTCAAAGACAAATCACGAAACTTAAGGAAAGCTAGGAACGCCCAGGGAAAACCGGTCAATGATTCTTGAGAGGGTAATCTAGACTTTATTTTTTAAATTTTTAATCTCGCTCTTAAATTTGGCTCTATTATCGGCTTCGCAATCGTTGTAATTCTACTTCATTACTTCGATCACATCTCTCCAGTTTTTTATTAATAGGGTTTTTTTAGAAAATTTTTTTTTTTTCAAAAAACCCTTATGAAATCGATTTTGTCTGTCCGTCCGTCTGACCGTCTGACCGTCTGCCCGTCTGTCCGTCTGTCCGTCCGTCTGTTCACTAAATAACTCGCGAACGGCTCAACCGATTGTCATGAAATTTGGCAGGAATGTGTAGAATGGTTACAGTCTTGGGCACATATACCTTAGAAGTTGGTAGGAAGAAGATAACAGGGTGTCCCGAACGTTTGAAAAAAGTCGACTTTTTTATTTTTTATCGGAGATTGACATATGGGTATTTAAATAAACGAGTACATCTCACATCAGTTAAAATTTTTCAGTTTCGAGTAACGGTAAAAAAGTTATTGGCGTTCAAAGTTAAACTTCCTTTTCGACCTCCGTTTTTCTAAACCGTTATAGGGATCGATATGAAACTTTGCACAAAGATTGGTCAGTATGGCTTTATATACGTTAAATATTAAGACTGTTGACTCTTGCTAAGGAAAAGTAAATAACAGTAAATTTTTAAAATTTGAATTTGATCGTGTGTAGCCCCTTTTAGGTTTCCAAATACGAAAATTCTACTAGGGATTTTTAGAAAATTACATAGGGAATATGTCTACGAATTTTCATTCGAATATCTGTATCCAAACCGGAAATATAGCCAAGTAAGTATTTAGTAAGGGCCTTTCACAATGCAAGGGAAGCCTCTTAAGCATTTCTTCAATGCATATCTTTTAACTTGATGAAACAATGAACATGAAATTTGGTGGATATGCATAGAATGGTAATAGTGTTTGCCACAAATATTTTTGAAGTTTGTAGGACCAAGTTAACAGGGTGTCCCTGAATAGCTGCAAAAGTATACTTGTTCAATACTCATAGGAAAGCTTGCATGGGCTCTTATGTCAGGGGACACAATGGAATCATTTCATATAAGTTGCTTTTTCTTGATTAAAAAAAGAGTAACAGTAGTTTTACAGCCAATAATTCAGTTCATATATAAAGCCGGCCTTACGTTTGCCTGAGTTTCTTTTTGCTCAAAGGCCATCAGAAATCTTAAATCGAAAAATGCCTGTAGATTTGCCTTGGAGTACCTACTTTTATACAAACTGGGTAAATGGTAAATCTATTTTTGGATTGGTCTAATTAAAGGTGGATTTTGGAACGCGTTTATTTAGACCAATCCAAAAATAGATTTACAGGAAGCATTCCGTTAATGCTGTGCACAATTCTTATCTATTGCTTATAAAATATATGTACAAAAAATATTCACTATGCATCAAAATTCTAAAAAACCCTCGTATTGCGGGCGCAGCCCTCTGTACGCCGGTATTTTTTTTAAATAAATATGGCTTCATCGCCGTACACAGTATGCAGCCTTTGGGCTACGTCGCGTCGCAGTGATTCATTTTTAGGATAAAATGATCGATCGACTGAAGAACATCTACTTACTGGAAGACATATGCATTGGCGCAACTTCTCAAATATAGGAAATGAGTAATGTAGAAATTACTTTTGATAGAAAAATTCAAGGAATGAATAGAAAAACTCCACAAAATGTTGTAGTAGTAACATTCTAAGGTTTAGGCTGCCAACTAAGCACTCCGGTAAATGCCAATAATTAACATAACTTACGCAAAGTTATGAAACTCCTAAAAACTGTCAGATGGATGATATTTTGAATGTTTGGCAAATGAAAAGCCGTTTAACAGCTGACAAAAATTTGCAAAATGTCAGTTTTATTTCCAATTAGAAGAAATGATTGGAAACATTTTCATTAAATAAAAAATTTGTCTGCGATTTTTTAATGAATACTAGAAATATGATCATGAGAGAACATTAGAATTCCGCGAGCTGTGAGGTGATTAAAAAACAGCTAACTGCCATAGTGACAGGAGCTCCCAATATTTGCGTAAAACTCTAAAGAGTTTTTATTAAGCACTCGTCAGTCGCAGAAACCACTGATCTAACGTAAGGGGAAACATTCAGGTAATCAAGATCAGATGCGTTTTGTTTGTGTATTAGTAAGGGGGTAGGGGCCACCATCATCTATTTGGCCCAGGGCCACCAGAGTGCTAAGATCGGCCCTGTGTGTACTGATATACTAATAGAAACTAGATTGCGTGGAAGATCGAGAGCTCGCTGATAGGAGTACTCAGTAGATGAGGACGCCCAACCGCTGCTGGGCTTGCGAAATTGAAAAACAACCATCCAGGCGGTCAAGACAGACCCGACGTTAGCCTATCGTGTCAAATGGATACGGCAAATACGAATCAGCAAGATTTGCTATAGACAAACGTGCATTTATAAGCTTCTCGCGGGGTTGATCTTCTTTTCCTACCGTCCTAGGGTAACTTGTCGTGGATTAGTAACATTGCAACGATTCTAAAAGCTACGCTGCATATGTCCGTCGTCGATATAACCATAGTTCAATAATAAAGTGTGAGAGACGCAGAGATAGAGATATTTGGACTTCCTATATTGGTTTAAGCAAAAAAATACTAACAATTAGATTTCTCAAAATGGCAATACAGAGTAGACACGCGCGAAATTGTTTTTTTTTTTTTTGTTTCGAATCAAAGTCTACTTTTTTCATTTGTTTGTTTTGTTTCTCATTTCAATCGAACTAAAACAATTACACTCTTCACAATCAATATCCTTTTCGACATTCACTAGCATCAAAAAGTATGTTTTGCTATTTACAAAAAAAAACTCAACGGGCCAATAAATTTAAATTAATCGAACAGCCAATATCCATGCCAAAACTCCACATAAATTCAATTACATAATGCTCATACATATATATGTATATGTCATGCATGACTCAGTATGCTCAATGTCATTACTCATTAGGTTATCATGTCATGTAGTTACATACATGCATCCTTAGATTAATAGAAAAAGAAATAAAACCAAAATGAAACAAGTATTATAACAAACCCGACCCAATGTGTTCACTTTGTCGTATAAAAACAAAAATCGATTAAAGCAACCATTAACCATACAAAAACAATATTGTATTAAACATTTTCAGAAAAACATAATATTCCAAGCGTAACACAAAAACAAATACAGAAATGTAACGTTTATTATAATTAAATAAAAAATAATAAAAAAACAAACCGTACCGCATAAATATGCGAAATATGCAAATTAATGAAAATCTTAATCATATATGGACGGAAATTTGTATCATTTTAAAAAAGAAAATATGAATAAAAATATTTAGAAATAAAATATCTGCAATATAACCATAGCCAAGCCACCAATGGTATTTCATGAGAACGACCATAATAAAATGACAATTATGTAATATCGGAACGATGCATGCTTAAGGAAAATACTTAAAGTCGAAAATGTCAGAAAAATCCTCGTTGCAATTTGACAACTACGGACTTAGTACTGTGCTTAAGTCTTGTCATCACAACCAAAGGAAACACGCTTGTTCAATTAATAGATACTTACATAATATAATGTATAAATCAATCAATAGTGAAAAAATAAAATAAAAAAGACAAAAAATAAAAAGTAAAAGAGAAATGCTAATATTTTTGAAACAAACAGAACTAAACAAAAACAAATTCAATATTTTTGCGTACGAAGTTTACGTAGCACCAACAACAATGTAAACATTTACGTTTTTTCCTTTTTGGTCGCACAAAAACAAAACCAGATAAAACTTGTATTGTAATAAAATAAATATTAAACATACACCCAAAACAATTCTCAAACAAACATTAAAAACAAACAAAAAACGGGAATAAATATATATATATTTTAAAATATGTAATACAAAAGAATATTGCACAAATTTTATTCTTGTCGACAGAAATACTATAATGTATGTACACAAGAAATCGATAAAAAATTCAAATAATACTGAAACAGCGGAATAACGGAAGTCTTTACAGAAAGTTTACAAAAGAAAAACATGATAATATATGAAAACCAAAAAAATATATATCGTATATAAAATTGTAGTAAATGTTTTTACAGCTTTATAAATGATTGCGTTTCGAAATAGAAATTTTATTTGTTTCTATTTTTTAAATATATTTTTAATTATTTTTTTAATTAAATAATTTCAATGGATTTATATAATAAATTAATAAATTTAGGAATCTAGTTTTACAAAACCCAAAGAAAAGAAATGATATACTCTAATAATAATATGTGTCTTTTAGAATGCAGTGTTTTAGATGAAACAGAAAAAAAGTTAATATAAACGTGTCTAGCAGCATCTGTGTACGTGTACTCGAAATACTTAAGCAAAAAAGTGTAAAAGTAATGTTATATTACCGAGTTCTAGTAAAAAAAAAAAAACAAATACTACCCGCAATTCCGAACAAGAAAAGAAGCAAATACAAAAACACACGCACACAAAAACCCAATGATAAAATTGAAATCGTTTAAAACAAGAAAAAAAAGATCTTGTAGTAAGTGTATACATGTAACCAATATGTAATGTTTAAAGAACAAACAAAACGTGAATATTAGAAATGTTTAATAAATTTTTTTCGGTTCAATTCATTATTATATAAATTTTACTAAATATTTTCGAAATATTCTGTTACCGAGTTTTATCTATATAAACGAGATTTTTATATAAAAAAAAAATAAATTGTTTAACTATCTTATTTTTGTAATAAAAAAAAAGTGAAAATCCGAAATTTTGTCGTTGATGAGCGCGTTGAGTAAAAAACTAAAGGGAGAGGCCAATAGAAGCCGCAGATCTCACATTAGGCCTGTTCGGTACTCAGATTTCAGTATCGGATACCGGTTTTCTTCAGTATCCGGTACTACACCCGGTGCACCGGCACCGCCGGTTTTTTTTAAACACCCGGTTTTTTCTACCATGAGCCGGTTTTTTTTCAGTACCGGTTCATTCATCCGGTTTTTTCAACCATGAGCCGGTCCCGGTGCACCAGTTATTTCATCCGGTTTTTTTCAACCATGAGCCGGTCCCGGTGCACCGGTTCTTTCATCCGGTTTTTTTTTACCTTGAGCCGGTCCCGGTGCACCGGTTCTTTTATCCAGTTTTTGTTGTAGCGTAGCACTTTTTAGTACGGTGTTTTTATTGGATAGCCATGATTCAATATTTATGTAAATGATTTTTTTTGCTGCTATCAAATTTATATAAGGTAATTGTCGCGATGAGAAAAAAATTATAAAGAATTTCTAATGTTGAGAAAATTTTAAAGATATGTAAATTACACATTCTAAAAGACTTAATAGAGAGTTTTAGCATATCTTTCAAAATATAACGTTCGGAGTTATATAATCAAAAAAGAATACGATATCTGGTCGGCAAAAATCCCACATCACTGGATTTTGGCACAATGGTTGGGGATGGCCCCCAATTATTATGATTGGAAGTCCGCGACCTTAAGGGGGGTATTTTTTCCGTTGTTTGCAATTATTTCAAAAACGGCAAAAGATACAGAAAAATTTGGCGTTAGATTAAAAAAAATAATGATTTAATGCCAATGGGGAGCACCCACCAAAAATCAGCTCAACAGGATAAAAACTAAGTGTACCCCCTCACAATGTTTCACAACTCATTTTATAAACTGTAGAGTAAAGTTGTCTTGGGTCACTTCACTTTGTATGGGAGGTAGTACCCTTAGTTTTTATCTGATTGAAGTGATTTTTTGGTGGGTAGAGATAAGAGTGATGATGCCCTTCACTGATAATAAACTGAAATTTAGCTCTCTGCTCCAATTTTGGGGGGAGTTATGGACATGCCGCTTTGCCAAATTCAAATGGAGGGATCATCTTTAATCGGAGCAACTAAACTTTCAACAGAAATCATCTTCAACTAAATACTAAAAATAAATACTCACACAAAATTACATGGCTGAACTTGCGTTTTTTCAAGAGCTATGTAGCTTTGAAAAAAGGTCTAGAATGAAAATATTCTAATTTATTTTTTAATCTATCGCCAAATTTTCTAATAAAATACTAATGTGTTATACATATATCATTTCAAAGGAAATTTGATGTAGTTTCGTCCTCAGACCATTTTTCTGTGTCTATTGCCATTTTTGAAATATTTGCAAAAAATGGAAAAAATACCTCCCCCCTCCTTTTTAAGGTGGCGGACCTCCAATCGGTGGGGGCTATTTTCCCTTATTCGGGGGGCCATCCCCAGCCATCCTGCCAAAATCCAGTGATGTAGGATTTTTGCCGACCAAAAATCTTCTTTGACTATATAACAGTGGCGGCTCGTGGCTCCAAAAGGAGGTGAAGTGACCATTAAAAACAAGGATCGATATATGTAATGTAAATGGTATTCTCAAACCTTTTGTTTTACAAAGGCAAAATACATACATACTATCTTTGTCATTTCATTGACTTGCATAACTCAACCGAACAAATTTGTACATCCAAAACAATTTATCAATTTCCAAATTATCCACAAATAAAATTCTGCATCAACTAAAAACACAAGAATCACCTCATACGATACGGAAGTGAAGTTGAGGTACATACCAGCCAAAAAGCTATTCACTTGCTAAGAAAATCCAGTGTGCACATTTCGTGCTGAATACATTGTTGCAGTAGAATCGTGTACATATCTGAATAGTTTAGTCAAAATATCCCAATTCAGGCCTCCAAATAGGAAAAAATAGAGTAAGGCTAATTTTTGTTGTCTTTGAAGCAGTGGGTTCCCTGGAATCTACAACTGATTTTGCTAAAAAAAATTTTGATCGGAAAGGTCCCAAAAAGGACAAAAAAGGATACTCTTTAATCCTTGACCGGAGGTCGGCCTGCGGGGTATCATATCAAAGGGGGCGTCGAGTACATTACATATCCGGTGTTTTTTTCCTGTTTCAAGGACCCTCAACGGAATAAATCGAGCTTAAATGAAAAATTTTCGCGTTTCCCGTGTATCTTTTAAAAGCCATAACTACGAGAATAATTCACGTTGTCCCTACTTTTATCACTTTTCAGAATCTATAATAGCTGGAGATTCTACCATTAAATTTGCTAAAAAAAAAGTTGATCGGAAAGCTCTGAAAAAGGACATAAAAGGACACTAACTTCACACCTTGATCGAACGTGGGCATGTGGGGTGTCATATCAAAGAGGACGTTGAGTGCATTGCATACCCGGTGCTTGTTTCCTGTCTCAAGGACACTTAATGGAATAAGTCGGCCTTAAACGGAAAATTACGGCTTTAGAAAGATACAGATACGGGAAACACAAAAATTTTTAAGTTGAGCCCAATTTTCTCCTTTGAGGGTCCTTGGAACAAGTAATAAATGCCGGATATGGAATGTACATGACATCCTCTTTGATATGACACCCCACATGCCCACTTTCGACTGAGGCGTGCAATTAGTGTGCTTTTATGTCCTTTTTCAGAGCTTTCCGATCAACTTTTTTTTAGCAAATTTAATGGTAAAATCTTCAGCTCTTATAGATTCTGGAAAGTGATAAAAGTAGTGACAACTTAAATTATTCTCGTAGTTATGGCTTTTAAAAGATACATGGGAAACGCGAAAATTTTCCATTTAAGCTCGATTTATTCCGTTGAGGGTCCTTGAAACAGGAAAAAAAACAACGAATATGTAATGTACGACGTCACCGTTGATATGATACCCCGCATGCCCACCTCCGGTCAAAGATTAAAGAGTATCCTTTTTTGTCCTTTTTGGGACCTTTCCGAACAATTTTTTTTTAGCAAAATCAGTTGTAGATTTTTGGGAGCCCACTGATTAAAAAACAATAAAAATTAGCCTTACTCTATTTTTTTCTATTTGAAATGCTAATATGACTGCACTAAGAGGTGGAGCTGTGACACGATTACCTCTTCACTTGTTAAGGTCTGAATAGACCTCGGGCGGAATGAAAATGAAATTTTTGTCCGCTGCGATTTTTTCAATGAAAATTCATGCTTACTGTCGTGGAACATGTCGGAAATTATGGGGAATTCCATAAGCTACAATCCGAATATGGTTCCAAAATTTGTCTCGGCCATTTTATGTATTATTTTTCGATTCCCCGGTCATTTCACCGTGGAAAATATCTAATGACCGGGAAATCGAAAAATAATACATAAAATGGCCGAGAAAAATTTTGGAACCATATTCGGATTGTAGCTTATGGAATTCCCCATCATTTCCGACATGTTCCACGACAGTAAGTATGCATTTTCATTGAGAAAATCGCAGCGGACAAAAATTTCATTTTCATTCCGCCCGAGGTCTAATTAGGCCTTTAATCATTCTATGGATAGGAGAAATATTGCTGTGCAAGGGCACAGAATTTGAAGTAGAAAAATTTCGGTTTGTGATATACAAAATATGTATGTATTTTATGTACATTTTGATTATGGTTTTTCATTGATGATTTATTGATAAGTTGTTTATTGTTAGAAGCTACTTTTTAATATTTTTAAAATAATAGTATTAGAGGAAATTTTCAATTATATTTTGTAATGAAGGGGCTCTTCACCTACTTCACCTGAAGAGCCGCCACTGCTATATAATCCCGAAAGTTATATTTTCAAAAAGATGCTAAAACACTCTATTAAGTCTTTTAGAATGTGTAATTTACATCTTTATAATTTTCTCAACATTATAAATTCTTTATAATTTTTTTCTCATCGCGAAAATTACCTTATATAAATTTCATAGAAGCTAAAAAAAATCATATACATAAATATTGAACCATGGCTATCCAATAAAAACACCGTACTAAAAAGTGCTACGCTACAACAAAAACTCGAATAAATCGTTGCTACCCAACAACAAGACAACTTGAAAACACCAGTGCTAAAAAACCTGATGCTGAACAGGTTTTCAAAAAAAAACACGGTACTGAACAGGTGCTACCAAATCTAAAAAAAAAACGGTGCAACGGGACCGGCCAATGGTTAAAAAAAAACCGGATAAAAGAACCGGTGCACCGGGACCGGCTCATGGTTGAAAAAACCCGATGAAAGAACCGGTGCACCGGGACCGGCTCATGGTTGAAACAACCGGATGAAAGAACCGGTGCACCGGGACCGGCTCATGGTTGAAAGAAACGGATAAAAGAACCGGTGCACCGGGACCGGCCCATGGTTGAAAAAACCGGATGAAAAACCGGTGCACCGGTGTTGGAGAAAAAATAAACCGGGACCGGCCCATGGTTGAAAAAAACCGGGATATCGGTACTTCGAAATATTGGTACCGGTACTAAGTAAACACCGGTTTTAAGCCGATGTACCATGAGCCTATCCCTTTATTTTTTACTCAATCCCTGCATCCATTTCCTCAGTGAGACTATTGTCATTTTCTGACTATATGGATCATCGTACCTAAATACAACAATTTTTATATTTTCCCTATAGATAATTCAAATTCAAACTCATTTTATTCACGCGAAAAGTAAGTACAGCTTTTTTATTATTCGTGACTTTACTATGGAAAAAGAAGAATGAATCTTAATTTTCTCTAGAATAATTCATCTTTACCAAACATGGCGACTGAAATGCTATTGAATTAAAGTTTCTTATTACATAGCGGAAAATATTCGCAATTTCAAAAGATCGTAAAAATGTTTTTATTATTCTGTACAGTCTATAAAATGAAATAGTGTATTCAGAGAAAAGTAAATAAAAACTCTTATTACATAATAATATGTATTCCTGCTTTTCGAATTGTTGTCGAAATACACTAAAAAATATATCTGTTTATAGCTCTACATGTATACTTTTTTTCTTCGGGCAATAATTCTTTGTAATTGAACGCTAAGCTAAGACTTTGTCAAAAAACGAACCCTTTTTCCGGTTGACCTTTAAATTCATTTAAAGTAAGTTTAAATCGTTTCCTCCCAGATCCCACCATCTAATACTTCTTATACCAAAAAATAATTAACCGCCCATTATTCAAAAAACGTATTTCCCACCATCCGAAACGCGAGAACCGCTTTCAGTCATACATAAACCCTTTCAGCCTTTGAAATAACATGTATTCCAAAACTATTTACCATGTGGATTAAAATGTAATTCACTGCCCAACTCTAGCCTAAGCCCACGAAATTATTTCAAGGATTAAGTACGACCGTACCGAATTTAAACTAGTATGTAATTGGCATGTACAAGGAAAGTCCATAACCGAACCATAATTTTATCCTGAACTTTTGTTGACAAAAAGGACGTTATCATCATTTTGGGTATGGATGTCCTTGTGTGAAGACACTCAGTTTAGTAGGCACAGTGTGTGTCTTTAGAGTAGAGTGTCCCGCCCATGTATAGCAAAGTTGATCTGTTTTAATGAGATGAACGTTTCTGTAATAAAATTGATTTCTCCGAAAATTACTCCTGCGGGGTTGAATGAACTAACAATTGTAAGGACAAGAAGATAATGGTTCTTGCTATTCTTGTTGAGCCATGACGCTCGGAGTGGGCCAGTGAAAAATGTGCTTATAAGTAAAGCTTGAAGGACATGTAATAATTTAATTTTTGAGATTATTTTGTAAATGTATTGTTCAATGCAAATGTGTATGCAAGTATGTGCTAAATTTAATTTTGTGAAATGCCCCACAGAGTTCAGGAGGTATAGACAAAAAATGGAGCAGATAAGCTGCATTAATAATTTTACTCCTGGACACTTTGAAACTGAAATATACTATGTCCTTCAATAAATATAGCCAAAAGCTTGAAAAAAAGAACTGCTAATATTTCAAATTTTTCATGAGCTTTACGACGAAGAGTCGTAAGAGGTGAAGTGGTGGAGTGAGGTGGCGAAAATTTAATTAAGTAGGTACCATAATTTTATCAACACACATACACAAAAGATGGAGAAAATAAACTTCTTTCACAATCGTTCTCCAGGCCAATTTTGCAGAGGATTTAATGCGGATTGCATTTGAGCGTTACATTTTATTTAATAGTTGTTCTTATGTTTTCGGGTAGAGCCCCAGCCGTTGGGGCAAATTTACAAATTTATTTTTGGAGTAGAGTGCTATTGGGCGTAGCATTTTTACCAGAATCTGCTTATCCGTTCAAGAGATAAATGTGAAAGTGTGTAAAAAAAACCGTCTCCATAATTTTGTTCGTTGTGAATTTTGAAGTTGTTTTAATTCCGCTATTGGGGGTGAAGTCTATTTCTGCAGACACTGAGACTAATGCGTTGATGTTGCTTTCTCATTTGATACATCCAGATGGAGTCCAATTCGGTGGTGCAAATTTACTCAATATTGAATTAGTTAAGGAGATATAGACAAAAGTATTTGAAAAAAAAAACAATTCTTATAATTTTGCTTATTGTGAATGTTTTGCATATTTCAATAGAGACATTCTGGTTGTAAGCAAATCCGGTGGAATCGATTTACTGAAATACTGCAATTCGATCACGAACTACATAACAAAATTATGTAAAGAAGGACGGTCTTCATAATTATGCTTATTGTGAATTCTTTCCGAAGGTTTCATTACTTATTCTACTATTGGGGAAAATCTTCGAAAATCCGCTAGTATGTTCAAGCAATTCAGACAAAAGTCTGTGAAAAATGACTCATTATGAATGCTGCTCATTGTGAATTGCGACGAAGGGTTCAAACAAAAATCAGAAAATTATTAACCCCCACGGTTCCTATAGTAGCATGACTTAGTTTTTTTTTTAAGAACTGGAAAAAATCACTTTGATCAACATGTTCTACCCAATTTTTTCGAACTTTATATACATACATAATTCTAATCGTATTCGGTACAGACTCAAATACGGTGCAGCAAATTTACTAAAACCCTCTAGTCCGTTCAAAGTGGCCAAGGGAAATGAAAAGAGCTTCCTTCACCATTTTGCTCATCCGAAAAAATAACTGTTTTTATTAATTATTTTTTTTTTTGTGATTTTTTGCATATTTCAACAATTATTCTGGGTGTACACCAATCCCATGGAATCTTTTGACTGAAATCTGGTAATTCCTTCAAGGAATACAGAAAGAAATATACGAAAAAAAAAAACAAATCTTTATAATTTTGCTCAATGTGATATTTTTGCATGTTTCAATATTATTTTGATATTCAGGGAAAGGACCAATTAGGCAGGAAAATCTTTTGAAAATCCACTAAGAAGATCAAGAAATATAAAAAAAATAAAAAAATAAAACCCTTGTGAATTGTTGCTCATTGTGAATTTTCTGTTTACTTCAATAGCAGTAATAGCTATTCCGGTCGAAGCCTTGTGTAATAAGGTGGGGTCAACTTATTGAAATCCTGTAATTCGTTCAAGAAAGACAGAAAGAAGTATGTATAAGAAAAAGAATTGTCTTCATAATTGTGCGCCAAATTTTTCATATGTCTCGATGGTTACTTTGGGTAGAGATCAATTCTGTGGAAGAAATTTACTGAAATCCGCTCATATATTAAAGAAATACACGCAGAAATATGTTGGTAAAAAAGAACCCATTGTGAATTTCAGCTCATTGTGAATTTTTCGCATGTTTCAATAGTTATCATGCTATTCTGGCCACAGCCTAATCCATAAACCCAAAATCATGAAAATCTGTCCAGCCGTTCTCGAGTTATAAATGGTGTAACTAACACGACTTTCTTTTATAATATGTACAAGCTCCGATCTTGAGCTCGCTCCGCTCGCGAAATTACAAAACAAATTCTAAATTTGAAGGATACTAAATTCGATATTCAAAGAGGAAGGAGGTGTAGACCAATCCGCTGGAATCAGTTGACTGAAATCTGGCAATTTGTTCAAGGAATACAGTAAGAAATATACGAAAGACAAATCTTTATAATTTTGCTCATTATAAATTATTTTTCCGTTGTTTCAATATTATTCTGATATTCAGGGAGAGGACCAATTCGGCAGGAAAATTTTCCAAAATCCGCAAAGATGTTCAAGAAATAAAAACAAAAATACATATGCGAAAAAAGAACGCATTGTGAATTGTTGCCCGTTGCGAATTGTTGCTCATTGTGAATTTTCTGCTTATTTCAATGGTTATACTGCCATTTCAGTCGCAGCCTTGACCCATAAGGTGGGGCCAACTTACTGAAATCCTGTAATTCGCCCAAGAAAAACAGAAAGAAGTATAAGAAAAAGAATTGCCTTCATAATTGTGCCCCATTGTGAATTGTTCATATGTCTCGATGTTTTCCCTTTTACTTTGGGTAGAGACCAATCCTATGGAAAAAATTTACTGAAATCCGCTCATATGTTAAAGAAATACACGCAGAAAGAAGTGAAAAAAAAACCCATTGCGCATTTTAGCTTATTGTGAATTTTTTGCATGTTTCAATAGTTATTATGCTATTCTGGCCAGAGCCTAATCCAACAAACCCAAAATCATGAAAATCTGTCCAACCGTTCTAGAGTTATAAATGGTGTAACTAACACGACTTTCTTTTATATAGATAGATGTATGTACATATATATATGTACATAGATTCCTTAATTTGATGCCAATATCAAACTAGAGTTTTTCAGACAATCCTTGTAAGCTAGGTTCTAAATTCAGAACGCCGTATTGAAATTACAGTCTTTTTTTAAAGAGTGCAGTTCCTTATATAAATTTTAGGTGATAATGGCATTTCCACTAATTCAGCTTTGGCGTATGTCGAGTCGACTTGCTTGAGTTGGTACCCGTAAAATATTGCAGCGCATTAGTTTAAGATTGGCAGCAAAGAATTCACTTCTTGTTTAATCAAGATTCTAAATTCAATTCAAAATCATTTTAAAATTGAAAACGGTTAACGAATAAACCACACAAATGCACTCTATTCCGTTATCGTTACGTATCAAACCATATATCCGCTATAAATATATCTGACAAGAAAAATATTTGCTCAGATAATAATTCCGAGAGTCTGAGAGTATTTACCACCGTAAATCCAGCTGAGTTTAAGATTGAGAGTGGTACAATCTTCTTCTCACCTATATGTATAGACTCTCCGCCTTCTTGTTGTTGTTTTTCTTAAGCATGTTCTCTCAGTCACCACAGCAGTTGGAAAGTATGATTTCAAATTCAAACTTGTTTGAAGTTTCCCAGAAACAATAGTAACGGGTGGGCCAATTACAAGTTCGTTTTTAAATCATAGGTTAGTTTGACACTGACAGCTTTTTTTCGCTCGAAATCTGGATAGAAAGTCAGTATCATACCTCGGCGGAACGAAATGAGTCGCTTTACGCTTGAACAACGTTGGGAAATATTGAAAACTTATTTTCAAAGAGTGCTGTCTAGCCCAAACAGTGCGTTAATTGAAAATAAGTTTTGGCCGAAATAAAGCACCCACCGAGCGTCACGTACGCAAGTTTATGCAAAAAGTTCGTGACCAGTGTTACCAACTGGAAATTTAGAAAACGGCTAAATTTAGCCGGAAAACCGGCTATATTTTTTTCAAAAACGGCTAAAAATCCGGCTAAATAAATTTCAGCGAGAAAAACGGCCAAAAAAACCGGCTAAATTATACAAAACAGTCACATTACGAAAAAATATAGTAAAAAACGGATTTTAATCATTTTATTACTTTTCTAGAGAACTACCCGTAAACTATGCCTTGGGCAAATTTCTTAGTTTTATTACATATATGCTCCAATTGCTGGCATTAGAGTCAAAATTTACTTTGTTCGGATTCGGAGTTAGATAGCTCAACTAGTCAAAATTGTTGTATACAGGTACAATTTCTCGGTCAAGTCCATAACCACATTAGGTTCGAAATTGTGGAACATAAAATTCGTAAAAGGAACGTCCAATACGTAACTATGGGCAAGAGATTCGCATTTATGTATGGATATTTTGATTAAAATTTAACCATTTTAGGCCCAAGACACATATCCAAATCATCGTGACGATAATCGATCATGATGATGAAAGTTCGAAATTGGAATGACACATATGCTTTCGTCATTTAGGGCTCCATTACATAGTCATATTTATATTATAATATGTATGTCATATGCCTAAGCCTACTCGATTCATTCAGTATAAATTTTTAGACGTGCAGGAAGCGAAATCAAGTAGGCTTAGGGATATGATAATATCTATTATAATATATATTACCAATATATGACTGTGTAATAGCGGCCTTACTTTTGACGTTTGTGTAAATGTGAAAATGTCCCTCACAATTGCGATATTTTGATGAATATTCAATTAAATAATTTGAGGACACACTTTTCTTAAAGAATTTGAATATAAATGTGTAAAAATTGATAACAAATTTAATATCTTTGTAAACATTCTTGTTCTTAAATTTTACAACAGATGGCGTCCCCAGTCATTATTGAGCAAATGATGGTCCAATTGCGTAATTTGGAACTCGTGTTAATGATGATAAATTTGCATCATTCGAAAATATGTGTGTCAAGATTGTTATTCATTTTCGAATTTGAGCTCTCCAAATTTTATTTTATTTTCCATAGTTACGAAATTGATGTTCCATTGTTTATGTTCCGCAATTACGATGCTCCAAATATACGAAATTGATGTTTCAAAATTTGAGTTTGGCGGGAAATGGTATAGGTTTTTGATAAATTTGTTGCTACAAACCCAGAAACAAAATATAATGTCAGACGTCAGACGTTGTACAAGTAGCTTGCCCAGTAGACTAAAAAAATTAGATTTAAGTGAGTATATATTTCGGGGGCAACTTGCCCCCTTCTTCAGCACTTAGCTTTTGTGCTGGTAAGTTGCCCCGAAATACATACACACTTAAATTTTTGTAGCCTACGCGCTAAAAGGTTTTCACCCGTGTACTTAATCTGGCATGATGACGTTATCTGTGGTAAAGAATTGACACTTTGAAAAATGAAAAAATGTTCAGGTACCCCCATGTTCCAAGAATTGCTCAGCAGAGAATTTTATCTAAGAAACTGTCTTCCATTTTGCAAATTATTCATCATATTGGTGGTTAGTAAATTACATGCTTAAACTAGGTACTAATATCGTCAGTTTTCGTGGAACCCATTACCCTAAATTTATTGAAAAAAGGCAAGTCTCCGCGGCAAATTTTTCCCAGGAGACGTAAATGGAAGTTTTCCTCTAAGTGGACATAGCAGGTACTTACCCTAATACACTAATACACAATAATAAGTGTATGTAGAAATAATTTCACGGCGATTAATTATTTTGTTTGTGAATATTGAAAAATTGATTCTAGTTTCAAAGTAAACAAAAATTCATAAAATAATTTTAGTCGTAAAAACGGCCGAAGAAAACCAGTTCCAGCTAAAAATCCGGCCGGCCGGAATTATAAATTTCTTCCGGCTAAACAGCACGGTTTCCGGGTAAATTTGGCCGGAAAACGGCTAAATTGGCAACACTGTTCGTGACACTGGCATGCTAGTGGACAACACTCACGGTCCCCGTCGTCGTACGGTGCGCACAGATGAAAATGTGGCTGCGAACATCAACACGCCATCGATCTCAACAGTTGAACATTTCACGCACTCGCCTGAGAAGAATTCTGCACAAAAATCTCGGATTATTCCCTTAAAAGGTCCAATTAAAGTCCCACGACCATCCACTTCGTTATCGCTTCGTAGTTTGGGCCTTAGAGCAGCTTGAATTTGACAACGATTTTGGTCGAAAAATTATCTTTTCTGATGAGGCGCATTTTCATCTCGGCGGCTACGTTAATAAACAAAATTGCCACATCTGGGG
The DNA here is from genome assembly GCA_949715475.1 of Microchrysa polita. Lineage (NCBI taxonomy): Eukaryota > Metazoa > Arthropoda > Insecta > Diptera > Stratiomyidae > Microchrysa > Microchrysa polita. The sequence goes on along the minus strand of OX454421.1, from coordinate 76,451,452 downwards.
CTCGGAAAACCCGCACGTTGTTGTCGAGAGTCAATGCATCCACAGAGAGTGATAGTTTGGTGCGGATTGTGGAGTGGTGGCATCATTGGACCATTTTTTTCCAAAATGAGGCTGGTCACAACGTTTTGGCCAACGGTGCACGTTACCGAGCCATGTTATCCGACTTTTTTTTACTGAAATTGAAGACATGGATTTGGACGACCTCTGGTTCATGCAGGATGGCGCGCCATGCCACACAGCCCATGCCACAATCGATCTATTACGCACCGAGTTCCCAAATCGGGTTATCAGCCGTCTTGGCGATGTCAATTGGCCGCCTCGGAGCTGCGATTTGACCCCTTTGGACTTTTTTTTTGTGGGGAACCGTGAAGGACCGATGTTATGCCAACAATCCAGAAACGATTCGCGCACTTAAGGCCAATATCATCCAAGCCATCCGTGAGCTACAGCCTAAAACCATCCACAGGGTCTTGGAAAATTGGTGTGACAGAATGCGCTACTGCGACGCCAGCCGGGACAGCCACTTGAATGAAGTTGTGTTCCATCATTAATGGGAGCTTACTTACTTTCTAATAAAGCCATAAGACATGGAAAAAAAAGTTAATTTTGTTCATTTTATTGCATTTTTAAAAACTAACTTGTAATTGGCCCACCCTGTACAATGCACGACGACCCACCACCAGCAGCAGCTCATAGCTTCAATATGTACAAACCACCTCCGCACGAAGTCAACATCTTCAACTCAACTCGCGGATAAGCTCAAGCTTTTATTTCAGAGATTCAGACAAAATGGCAAGTAAAGAGTATATTGTAGGCACAGATAGTAGCAGAGCAGGCATAAGCTAGTAAGCACTGGCAAACACAGTCGAGACATACTACACAGAATAGCTTTTGAATCTGAAAGATACACAAAACACACAGTTAGTACACAACAACTTTTCTTTCACTCGGCTCGATCGCTGTTGTTTTGTTTTAAGACGTACAGAAATGCAACGAAATTGTACTTGACTCGCTAAGACATCCAGCAGTAGGTATTAGCATCCAAAGATATGCATACTCAGGAAAAGTAAAAGATATTTGTATGTTATGCAGTATTCCAGTCGGTAGATTGAAATTGAAATTATTATTATGAAAATTGCCATAGAAGGTGCTACGATGACGTTCGGCTGAGTTGAAAAGTGGTGGCGAAATGGGCAAAGTTTATATAGAATGCGCGGAAATTAAGTTTTCAGAAAATTTCCATCAACTTTGTTTTCCTTGGTAACGAAGTACAGTCTATGAACTCTTCCTTTTTTTCAATTTTCCGGAAGTTTTTTTTTTTTTTTCAATAGTAAAAATGCATCCTGGCTCTAGTTTAATTCCAGCTAATTTTACAACTATGCAATTTTTTGTTCTTTCTTTGGTATCGCATTGTACAACTTCAGGAAGGATATTGTGTTCCACGCACGCCATCCAAACAAAATGATAGACAAACAGATAGTACACAGGAAATCCAATATGTATATGCATTCAAGGATGACGTCGTACATGTATCTTTCTGTGGGATTGCCTGGCTGGTTGCTATACATAACTATAGAGGACATGTGGGCGGAATGGCATTCAGGTGGGTCTATGCGGAATCGATAAATCCACCTGAACCGAAGAGCCGGCACTATATGATGACGGAAACGGGTGAACAAGGGTTGAAAAATAAACAAGATTCAACCCGGTTTGCACGACAACCACCGAGCGCGCCGTCACTGACACACTTTGTGAATTGAGCGAAGTAAATTAACCATAACGTCCGAGTTTTACTATATGGAATAGGAAAAAAAATGTAGTGAGCAACATTTTTATTTTATTTCATTTATTCTCTGTGGCTGATAACGTTTTACGCGAATTAATCACCGCGAAGATAGCGAACAGGAGCGAGTCGCAGTTGGAAGTCGTTCTAGTATCTAGTGTGTATCTTGAGTGAGTAATGTATCTTGAGTGTGTACAACAGCAAAATCTACGAATGCCGGCAACATGCAGCGTGATTGATATATCTCGAGATTTAGTTAGCTGGAATATTGACGAGATTCCACTTACTTAGTATGGAGTGGCTGAATTAGCATTTCGTATCTCCAACTTAAGACTTCCAGACTTCCATTTGGAGCTTGAAGCACAAGCACCATCTACTTCTACCATCGTCGTGGTGTCGCCCCCTAAAAGTGAATTCGCTTAATTCTTTGCCCATTTTGTTCAATCTTTTCGTGTCTCTTGTGTCGTGCCGCGATTATATCTTTAGCATTAGCATTAGTCATAGTACGCGCGATATTCTGCATATTAGGAACTTCGTGCATTTTTTTTTTAAGCTCAAGATCAAGACGAGCTATAAAGCTAAAGTTGGCCGTGTGACTTAATCGCCCGGGAGTCTGTATGTTCATTGTATCGCCAAAAGGTATCACACACGGGGAGTAGTTGAATGGGAAAATATTACATATCTACCTACCTACCTGTGTATTCTAGTGACGAGGCGGTTAACCACCTTCAGAATATCTGGAGAAAAAATCGCAATGACTCAAAATTCGACTGGTGCTTACAGTGTGTGCTGAAACAGTGTCGAGTGTGTGAATAGTGAAAATATTGTGGAAGAAAGAAAGTGAGTGTGATTTCAAATTTGGAACCCCCAACTCAAGAAAATTTTTTCAAATGAGGTAAATTAATTGCCATAAAATTAACAATAAAATTTTTAAGTAAGACTTTAGAGTTTAGTGACTTTTCCAAAAATTACCTAATAAGGATAATTCATTTTGTAATTGGTTTATAGTGATCTGACACGGAGAGGCGGAGATTTCTAACGGGAACCTTAAACATAATGGTTAAATGTGCTTTGAGATGGTTCAACTAAAAAATAGTCGAAATGCCCGATCTTGGTGTCGATTTTTTGGTTTTTTGGGGTGTTGCTGAATCGAACGCCATCATTTTCACACCCCTTCCTCTGCCCGCCCCTCCCTATTGGTCAGTGGCGCAACCAGGATTTTTTCCTGGAGGGGGCTAACAACATCCGTATTACAAGAAATTTGTCAGTATGTCAGTTGTAATTGTGTTGCTATCCAGTGACACTTCCGTGGATCTACATATTAAGGGGGTTTGTCTTAGGAGTGGCGATGTCATACTCGTGCTGTTCAATAGTCAAAATATAGAGGTTATCTGACAACGTTTGACGAGTAAAGCCAAAGGCCAAGAGGTGATGCGTGGTATTTGAACAAATTGTCCACCACAATTAGATCAGAATTTGCCTGATACTGCAAGGGAAAAACAGGAATTTAGGCACAATCAAAAACTGTCCGGGCTGACGGTTATTGGGAAAAGCGCCCGATGACCCTTTAGGCAATTTTGTTGCGAATCCGGCGACATCTCAATCGTGTCGTTCCGCCAAAGGATTGCGGAGATATCGGCGGCTTCCCGAAGTAGTACGAAGTCTATTGTGAAATTGCTGTGACCAATATCAAGGATGTGTGTACGTAAAAACATAGTCACCTTGACTACAATGACAACTAAATATTCCCATTAAATTTAAATGTTTTCGATGAAAACTTGATTTCAACAATTTCGATATTTACCACCACTTCCTTCGAGATTTTCAAAAATTTTTTGGTCCATAAACCTTCTCAATTTCGATATTTACCACCACTTCCTTCGAGATTTTCAAAAAATTTTTGGTCCATAAACCTTCTCCAACATAAGACGGATAAAACAAAAAAAGAATCATCCAAATCGGTCCAGCCGTTCTCAATTGATGAATTACTATACATTTTTTTCGCTCCATTTTTATATATATAGATTTAGAATAACTGGTACCGTACTATTCATATTTGATGAAAATTTTTAAGGATCTAGCCGTCAAGCGAAATAATCGCACTTTTATGTTTGCCAATCATTTTCTATAGCTCGGAACCGACCGAATTTCCTGAATTTTGCGCACATGACTCAAATTTCCTCCAAGTTTCGAGGTCCTACCTATCCGCGCTCGGAATCTGAAATTGCTGAAATATCTTTTGTTTTATGTGTTTAATCTTATTTCGAGTAGCCTTCCTTGTTATAGCTTTTCGTGTTAAAAAATACGTTTATGCTTCACATGCTGATGATTTCTGTTAAGGAGTTTGAGCTGCCTGTAGAAATAGATTCAGATATTACCGCCAGAACAGACGATGTGCCTACACCGCTGGCCGAGCGATGTGACACCAAGAGGCAGCGTAAATAGATTTTCGGATGGATAAATTGATAAAGGATTATTTTTTCGGCACAGGGGAAATCAAAAAATGGGCTGTTACTTGAAGGTTTTGAAATTGTTTTAATACTATGCTTGTATAGCTGAAATTCCGAAGGAATAGGTTTGGCAAAGCCAAGCAAATATTGCACGTCGAACAAAGTGGCACTGGAGATCAAATGTAGAATTTTCATAACCCCCACCTTAATGCTGGTATACCTATACTTATTCAAAGTTGGACTAGAGACTCCTGAATAATACGCGGGAGTTTAATCCCGTTAGTTGAAAACGCATCTATTGTTCAAGCAAGTCAGTGCTGTATTGCTGCTGCAAATGTTCTTAGTAAATTCCACCTATGTTCCTGTGGCAGCACAATAGTCCCACTGGCTTCAGTGCTGCGAATCCCTTTGTGTTCACGTCCCTCTACAATCTAATCCTGTGGCAGTCACCCGATCTGGAAAACATCTATTCAAGGAATACAATTCTCATATACGCTGTTATGCACTAGGAATTCTCAAAATTCTAGCCAAGACACTAACAATTATCAAATTGAAAATACTGTAAAAATCCTCCTGTGTATGGCATTTCGGTAGATATTGTTTCCTGTACCCAATTAACTCATTGCCGGACACAACGCCAAAATTTGACACGATTTGTATGTCAAATGCTCAAAATTGGACGTCTATAGACGTTCTGTCCGGGAAAGGGTTAATAGCAAAAAACTAAATTTACATAATTTAGTACATATAAACAAATATGTCTGACCACGGGAATCAATCTGATAATAATTTGCCTGAAAACCGAATTCCGTAAGTATATACTGTACAGCATTAGGTCTTCGGGAGTCTGGTCACCTTACTTAACCTCACTCGACAACAGCCTGTAGCCCCAGTCCACTCACGTAAAAAAGGCACTGACACGACTAGAAACAGCCTCATAAAACAAAAAAGGTGCCAAAAAAATTGAAAAGTTTATTCGAGTTGGCAACAGCCAGCTGAACCGCCATCTTAGTATGAATCATTGAATTCAATATTTTTTTCCGTTGTTTCTTGTGCGCCGCCAAAAATACATTGAATATCAGCAGAGCCGTTACGATTTCTGAAATCTTGGCATGGGGACGGCTGTCCAGCCCGCGGCCCAATGCACAACAACGCATTGCTCTCGGCGATGATACGATCCAAGATTGAGCTGCCTGTATACAAATACGTTGAGACATAGCCGCCAGAACGGGCGAGGCTGAGCGACGCGACGCGCGCCGTGGAACGGTATAAATAACGACGCAAGGAAGAGAGTCCAAATATTGGACATGGGTTAATGTAGCTCCCTTACAGTTCACTCGGATTTTTGTTATAGCCCATTTTTCGTTATCGGGTAGCCGAAGAGAGGAAGGGGCGGCTGCTGTCATGTAGGTTTGGGTAGTTGTCACTACGTAAGTACCATCAGTCACTATAGCGGTTTCAAAGGCTGTTTATCAAAACTCGATTATACTTTGAGTACCTTTCGTCACGTCCCAATGAAGTTCTGAATTAATTTTACCAGCTCCAAGGACAAGGACAAGTCTCTCTCTTAATATGCACAGCTATGTCGCTGTTAGTGCATCGGTTCGCCGTGAGATTTTTTTTGGAACAACGGAAAATTTTTAGCTTCAAACTCATAATCATGCAGAGTTCTCTTTCAGCTCATTTTGAAGCTCAAAACATGCCCGCAGCCGCAACACTCTCTTTGCTCACCTGCATGTGGTAAGACGAGGGTAAAATTTGGCTGCAACTTTTCTCATGGGAAAATTCTACCAAGCTCCACGATATTTCAGACATCGAACGGGATCGGTCATCAATGTTCAGCTCTTCAAGAACGATAGGATTGATTGTTTTCACAACATCACTTCATGGACCGACGGGGTCGGCCTTTTTTGGACATCTATCCACCATTAAAAAGTGAAGGCCACTCACAGACTCTGGTTTTACGTAAGGTATTGTTAACCATTACAATTTATTGCTTCCCCGGCCAATTTCCCTAGCAGAAAAACCAAATTTCACAGTCGCACGATGCTTTCAAAAATCGACCACTACGAAAGGATCAAAAGTTATTTTCACTAAAAAAAAAATGTCACGGTCGAGCCGATGCAGTCACAGCAAAACAACTTCGCACACTAACTCAGGAAACGTGTCCCTACCTTGCTCTCCAGCCCATCAAGGAATATAAAGGATGTCAGAGCTCCTATTAAAATCGGTGAAAGATAATGATGAAAGGTTACGTATATAAGGCGAATATCAATTGAGAGGTTAGAAAGAACAGTTCGCGCTTATGTTACACTGTTACACTGTATGGAAGCAGGACACATCATAATGTTGTCCAATAAAACGTACGTATACGATCAATTTCCCCAAAATCTTAAGGTCTTTTGTCCGTCTGTAAGGTCTGGCACTGCTTGACATGGTTCGACAGTATCAAATCTCCTGATGAAACATACCAAGCAGTACCAGATCTCAGACGAATAGGTGCATTATAGAAAGGCAAAATAGCTTGATTTCGTGAAGGTTTCCAATGTGAACCAAGATAGTATCAGAAAGTCCTTGCGCAAGAGGGGTGTTCCATCGAGGGTATCGCTCATCGCATCAAACTTTGGTTTCGGTGTATTGTCCATAATCTGACACAGCAAGAAAACTACTAGATTGTGGAGGGGCGTGAACCCAAAGGGGTTTGCAGCACTGAAGCCAATAGGCCTATTGTGCTAAAAATACTATTACTAACTCTCAAATGCTTATTGGTACCTACATTGGTTTGTTGGGTTATGCGGAACCCACCCAAAGCCCCTTTTTTCAAAGAGGTCGAAAAAGGAGTCACCCCAAAATCACGTAGCACAAGTCTCTGGATAAATAGTGTTCGACTTTAAGAGAAAACTGTGGTCAATGTCTCCTACAGATTGCAAGAAACCGTAGGTTATGGCGCGTAAGTGCAATAGACGCGCTATTTCCCACAATGACAGACAACCTATACAGGGTGTCCGGAAACTGCCGCATAAACGCACCGGATTACGATTCCTCAGTTGATTTCCAGCAAAAAAGTTGTATCGAACATACCCCCTCAGCTCAACCCTTTAGCTGCCACAGGCATTTAAAGATTTTTGAAAAAATCATTTTCTTGCACGACTCAAAGCCTAATATCTCCAAAGCTAGACCAGCTAGAATAATGAAATAAAATGATTATTACAGCCAACACATTTACCTATAAAATAAAACTAACCATACTAAAATCGGATAAGAGTTGTGGTTTTTACAGAGCTTCAAAGTCAAATTTGCGCGATTTTACCCAAAAATAATCTTTTTTTCCGTCTCAATTTTCTCCAACTTCTGCCAAGGTGAGGTGCTTGTACGATTCTTTTAAAAATTGGCGCATAGTCTTACCTTCATATCTTTCTAACATTATTTTGATCTAGCTCTATTACTTCTAACAGTTTTTATACGTTAAGTGTAGAAAACTAGGGTTAATTTTAGCTCGAATTCAACACAATTCAATTCACACTGCCCCTAAAGATCTGCAATTGGTAAAATCTATTCAAGGTATGTCAAAATCGAGCCAAAATTAACTCTAGTTTTCTGCACTTAAGGAACTAAAACGGTTAGAAATAATGGAGCTAGAGTAAAATGATGTAATAAAGATATGATCGTAAGACTTTGCGCCAATTTTTAAAAGAATCGTACAAGCACCTCACCTTGGTAGAAGTTGGAGAAAATTGCGATGGAAAAAAAGATTATTTTTGGGTCAAATCACGCAAGTTTGACTTTGAAGCTCTGTAAAAACCAAACCTCTTATCCGATTTTAGTATGGTTAGTTTTATTTTATAGGTAAATTTGTTGGCTGTAATAATCATTTTATTTCACTATTCTAGCTGGTCTAGCATTGGAGATATTAGGCTTTGAGTCGTACAAGAAAATGATTTTTTCAAAAATCTTTAAATGCCTGTGGCAGCTAAAGGGTTAAGCTAAGGGGGTATGTTCCGTACAACTTTTTCGCTGGAAATCAACTGAGGAATCGTAATCCGGTGCGTTTATGCGGCAGTTTCCGGACACCCTGTATATAGTAGTAATGGAACACTTTTTCACAGTTTTTTCCAGACATTTAAGTGTGCATGTCTTAGGGATTTAAGGACTGTTTACGTTTGACACACTTCACGTTTACGCGAGACTACTGAACTTACTGGAAAACGCAAGCTATCCGCTTGATTTTATTGGCAGTGCAAATAATGGTGATCTATCTAAACCTTGACGTTCTAAACCTGATTTTGTCCTGATTGAAAACTGATTACTACTATCCATTTTAATGGGACGAGCACAGAACAAGCCATAGCACAACTTCCATAGAAATATGACAGGAGTTGTTCTATACAGAAGTTGTGCTGTCCTGTACTTGATCTAATAAAACGGAACTAACACTATCCATCGAAAATCGGATTATAAGGGGTGGTCATATGGGAGTATAAGAATGTAGCCTTCTGCTGCTCGCTTATGAAAAAACGCTCCAGTTTTAACGAAGAAAAATAATGGCGAAATGATGTAGGGGTTTAAAGGTACACAAAGCATGCAACACTAATTTAACGAGACTCAGCCGAATGCCTTGATGTATCAGGTTTTAGGGCTAAAACGACTTAGCGGGCAGGATAGATGGATGGATATCATGATTATCCTTCATTGATGGGTTTAGCAGTGGTGATTATTCGAAAAAGTAGATCGGCCTTCCCCTATCTTCTCTAACTTTGTGGTGTTGGGGGAAGAACCCTGCAAAAGAAAGTAAAATCGAAAGCAAAAATTAAATAGAACGTGACCTTGGACCCCTCCCAAAACAAAATCCTATGGCTACGTCACTGACACAGTGTCATATATCATCCCCGGTTGAGGGAAATTTTAGTTTTTTTTTTTTCATTTTTGCGAGCTTTTTACTAAATTTTTTTATTGAAATTAGTTCCACAATAAACAAAAATTAAAAATTTTGCAGACTTTGTTTTTAAATTAAATTAAAAATTCACACTTAAATTTCTATATGCATTTTTTTTTACAAATTACTTAGTTAGGTACTACGATACTTTTTGCACAAAAATCTGCACAACATTTTACTAATGTGACTCGTTTTCCCACAATTTCGTAGATTTGTAAAAAAAAATGCATACAATTTTAGTGGGATTTTTGTGAATAAGTTTACAGACGAATTTCTGTTCAAAATTGTCCTCTTATGAAACTTACTGCATGTTCAAATTTTTTACAAAGTGAGAAGCCTATTAAATTTCTGAGAACCTAGATACATAAAAAATAGGCTTAGGTTATTTTTTGTTCTATTTCAAACTCGAATCTGGTTTAAATTTATTGCACTTGTCTAAAAATCTAAATTGCGTGCCGTACTTATCCAGTACGATTCTCAACTCATGCTCTTTTTACAGCACACACTGTCAATTTAAGTTTTTTCGTAAAATCTACCTACAATCTCCCCGCATGTCAGAGTCAGAGTCATCGTCACCAAATAAAAAACCAACACTCGCCCATTTGTTATGTGAACGGTGTCCGATCCGTTAGTAATTTCTTGCTAATAGCACAAAAATCAAAAACACATCTCCTACAGAGAACAGACAGTACACTAGAAGCATCTGTCGTTGCCGGTACGTTGGTTAACTTCTTCGTCTCCGATCTCTGCGTATATGTAAAGTAATTTCGCATAATCCGCAACAAAAAAAGTAATTTCCAATTCATCTCCATCAACCTACATTTTCGGGAAAGTGCTTTTCAATTAACTCTACAGAAATTAAACTGAAACGCATTTTGTGTAGAAGAGTGTTGATACACTGATGCACTCTCTGTGATACGCATTCTGATTAGCAAACTCGAACAAATTTTAATTTCCATTGCCATTTGCTTTTGGAGGAAGCAACAGCAACCGAAAATTTATCAAATCAACACGTGTGACATGTGATTCGAAAATCCTTTCAGATTACTGTCAAAATTAATGTGTGTGAAAAGTCGTTGTGAAATTCAGTGAATATTGCTTTCTGAAAGGATACAATGAAAAGCTAATTTGAATAATTGTTTAAAATACCAAATAGCATATTGGTTTTGTGGTGCTCGTGCAATGTGATTTTGCCATTTCTTTTTAGAAATTAGTGCATCCGTTTTTTTTTTACGGAATTGTGATAATTGATTTGATAGTGAAGTGATAATAGTGATTTATTTATAAAAAAAACTCTTCTTAGAAAAAGGCAGATTGTATCATCGGATTTATTTTGGTAAGATTTTTTCACGATATATACAAAGTAAAAAGGGGAGGGGGGAGGATTAAAACTGCAGTTCAAGGAACCTTGTCTCCATTGAACAAACGATTACAATTACATTTTACCGAAATTTTAAATATTTTTATTTAAATAGTTTTCTTTTTAGTGCAGTATAAATATCCAGGCCTCCAAATAGAAAAAAATAGAGTAAGGCTAATTTTTGTTTTTTTTGAATACTTAAGTGGGTTCCCAGGAATCTTGCGTTAGTCCAGAGTGGGCATCAGAAAATAAAAATGGCACCGTTCTCACACTATTGCAGTTCATAGTATGCGTGAAAATATTATTCAAAAGTCAATTTTTTGTTTACAATTGAGAATATAAAATCCGCGTAATATTCATTACTCTCTTAAAATGCCAACGTGATATTTAACCCTTCTGTTGGCGTATAGATCCAGACAGACTGGTACTATATCTTGATGAAAAATATCGTTCAATAATATTTTCCACCCCTTTCCATATAAATTTCAAAGGAACCGACGGCCACAAATGCGATTAAACGTTCGGCGAAATGTTAACTAACGAAAAAACGGCGCATCATCGTAAGACACACTATGTAAACTGTTTCTAGAACAAAAATTAGACCTCTTCAAAAAATAAGATTGATTTCACAGAAGATTCAGCTACACCTTAGGCATAATAGCTCGTAAGCGGCGTCAGAAGGGTTAATAATTGCATCGACAATATTTTGACATTTGAGTTATTTCGTGGAGTGTAGTGTAATAAATTTGGAGTCAAACACATATGGGTTGTGTGATCACATAGCCACTCTGGACTAACGCATGGCATGGGTTGCTAAGTTTTCTCTAAGCCAGGAATCTACAACTGATTTGGCTAAAAAAAAAACACCGAGAAGTTTTCCCTTAGGGGAAAAATCTTAGATCATGTATATGTCTACGTTATTGCTTACAAAATAATCCACATTGCATCAGCCGTTATCTTGTCACTCCAAACCGATTACATACAGACATACAGTACCCCAAATATCGACTTTCGAACGACAACCATAATGCCCATTCTCAGTTTCCTTAGAGAAGTGTCCTTTTTGGTGGTACATATGTACATAATATCCTTTGAAAACCCAAAATGAGCTTGTGGTGCTTTTAAAGGGCTCAGCTCACCGAATACTGTATTTTGATATGCATATCGACTATAATGCATTCCTAAAGAAAAAGGGACCTTTTTTGTCCAAGGACATCTTTCTCATAACAAGTGTCGACACCAAAATAATAAGAATCACACCACTTAACTTCCATCCGAGTTTCATCCAAATCGCTTCACAGGGGGAGCCAAGAGAACCAATTGAAAGATAACTTTTCATTCGCTTCAACGGCGAATTTACCGCTATTCCCGCAACTCAGCACTGACTGTCGATTCTTTGTAAGGGCGATCAAAGGAAAATGTATACCAAATTTAACAATGATCAAACCACTGAAAGGCTGACTTAAAGCTTCGTTAGGTTTTCGCTATGTTTTACATTGTCACATTTTGTCCCTACAAACAGATCCCCTAAGCGCTTAGGGGATCTGTTTGTAGGGAGAAGTTTCTGATCCGTAACGGCCGGTTGATTTGAAATTAAAGGTAACGTTGCGCGAACGTTGCGCGAACGTTGTGTTTTATAACCTCACCCAATGTTCCGAACACACAATATCATTCTTCCGTTGCCCAGAAGCTCTTCAAGTAATGATGACGATGACGATGACGACGACGGCGACGACGACGACGACAATGGCAATTATGTTCTGGCTGCATGCACCGACCTGTGCGAGATAATCTGTGATGATCGCTAGATTTACTTGCCATCATCGAGGTCGGCATAGCCGAGTAGGTTAGATGATAGGTGTTTGGTGCATGGGGTGACGGGTTCGAGTCAGCACATGGGCGTTATTTTTTTTTCTTTTTTATTTAGTAACCTGAACATTCTTTTGATTTTGGTGATCATACTAAAACGACTATTGATTTTCTACTCTTCGTAAATTTACGCGATAAATCGTATGCATTTTGGATGTCTCCTTTTTACGCGTGCGTTTTACATGTGGCAAATTCGAAAGTGCACGCACATGCAATCGAAAATTCAATTTATATCTGCTCGCCATTTGCAATTGTACCAGGCATCCGTTGCACGTCTCCACCTAACTATACTGCACTGTGTGGTGGCTATAGACTAGATGATGATGATCACTAAAGTTATTCGTACTGATAAGGTGCAGTGTGGTCAAGGCGGTTTGGTGGTCGTTGTTGACTTTTTGACGACGGTTTTGACCATGGTTCAAATCCTCCCTTAGACATCAGATTTTTTAAATTTTTTTTTTTTATTATTTTGAAACCGATTACATACAGTCCCTCAAATATCACCTTTCGAACGACACCCATAATGCCCATACTCTGTTTCCTATGCTGGAAAATGTCCTTTTTGGTGGTAATATCCTTTAACAAAACTCAAATCAACTTGTCGTGATTTTAGAAGACTCGTCGCAACGGATTCTGTATTTTGATATCCATATCCTTATACATAGTGTCTATAATGCATTCCCACAGAAAAGGATAATGTATACCAAATTTGGTGAAGATCGAACTACGGGAAGGTCGATTTTAAGCGTTAAACGTTTTCGTTACAGTTTTTCGTGACGCTTTTTCACGGAACGACACCCAGTAATTCTCAGGTAGCCTCCGCAAAGACATATCAAAATTTGGTCGTTAAGGACAACAGAGGATACTCTTTAATCCTTGACCGGATGTCGGCATGCGGGCTATCATATCAAAGGGGACGTCGAGTACATTACATATCTGGTGTTTGTTTCCTGTTTCAAGGACCCTCAAAGGAATAAATCGAGCTTAAATGGAAAATTTTCGAGTTTTCCGTGCATCTTTCCAAAGCCATAGCTACGAGAATAATTCAAGTTGTCCCTACTTTTATCACTTTTCAGAATCTACAATAGCTGGAGATTCTACCATTAAATTTTCTAAGAAAAAACTTGATCGGAAAGCTCTGAAAAAGGACACAAAAAAAGACACTAATTTCACACCTTGGGGTGGGGTGTCATATCAAAGAGGACAACAAGTGCATTGCATATCCGGTGCTTGTTTCCTTTTTCAAGGTTACGAAATGGAATAAGTCCGGCTTAAATGGGGAATTACGGCTTTAGAAAGATACAGATACGGTAAACACAAAAATTTTTAAGTTGAGCCCAATTTTCTCCTTTGAGGGTCCTTGGAACAAGTAACAAATGCCGGATATGGAATGTACTTGACATCCTCTTTGATATGACACCCCACATGCCCACGTTCGACTAAGGTGTGCAATTAGTGTCCTTTTATGCCTTTTTTCAGAATTTTCCGATCAACTTTTTTCTTAGCAAATTTAATGGTAGAATCTCCAGCTATTGTAGATTCTGGAAAGTGATAAAAGTAGTGACAACTTGAATTATTCTCGTAGTTATGGCTTTGGAAAGATACACGGGAAACGCGAAAATTTTCCATTTAAGCTCGATTTATTCCGGTGAGGGTCCTTGAAATAGGAAAAAACACCGGATATGTAATGTACTCGACGTCCCCTTTGATATGACACCCTGCATGCCCACCTCTGGGCAAGGATTAAAGAGAAACTTGTTTTGTCCTTTATGGGACCTTTCCGATCCAAATTTTTTTTAGCAAAATCAGTTGTAGATTTCTGGGAGCCCACTGATTTAAAAACAACAAAAATTAGCCTTACTCAATTTTTTCCTATTTGAAATGCTAATATGACTGCACTATTTGGACGCAGCCGCCGCACATCTCGACGATACCGTGGGACCTCCACGCTGCCGTCCACTTTTTCCATCTAGTGTGGGGCACACTCGAAAGGAACAGATTTTTTTGGTTGAGAATAGTGTTATCTCCGTAAGGAATCGCATCATTAAGAAATGATGATTAAAGGAGCATGGGCACTTTTGTATGAAAGTTGTTCGTTGAGTGAACAGCAATACAACTGGTGTCAAATGAAAGGTCTATACTATAGAGAGTAACTAATATATAAATTTTAGGCCCGTAAACGTATAACTTTTGAAAGAATGAAGCTAGAGACTTGGAATTTAGTACAAGTGGTTTTTACTAAAGGATCTTACTTTCTGTAAAGTATATATACAATGCGACCAATATTTTACTCTTCACCATGACAAGGCGAACTCTCACACATCAGCAACAAACTGAGAGGTCAACGTTTTCCAACACCTGAATGCATGTTTTGGAGACGCCTCAATCAGAGTGGCAAAAGTGCTTCGACAATTGGTTCGAACCAAAGCCGGGAAGCAGCAATACATGCACACAAAGCGAGCCTATGAATATGTCGTATATACGTTGCACGATGCACTAACACAAGCACAGTGCATGTAAAAAAAACCGTGTCTGCTCTGATAAAAATCGCGAAAACACGTGGAAAATTCACTTTTTATCGGGATTTGTTTCTTTCACTGCATTATAGACACTTCAATTCACGACATATTGCACTTTTCGCGAAAATCGACCGGGAACCAATACTTTTCGTGTAAAGTTTGCCGCGACCCAACCCGATTTGCCTTTACCGCAATGTAAATTTTCGATCTGAACAGGCCTATGAATAGTCGTTTCAGTACATGACCGTGCTCTGCTTCCGGGCTTGTATTAAGGTGGCTTTGGTTCAAACGCATGCAAAAGTGTATAGATCTTCATGTGGAACATTTTGAAAAACAATAAAGCGATTTTCGATGATTAATATTTTTTTTTTGTTCTCTAATCCCGAAATATAAAAGGCAACCCTTATATCCGAATTAAGAACCCTGAGTGTTTGTTCTGCTTTTGATCACAATGTCTTTTGACCAAGCTTTTGAATATAGACGTCTCATTGGCTTTATTCATTGTCCATATTGCAATTTTCCAGAGAAAAAACTGCTCCGACATTAATCACAAGCAGCATTTTAAGTAGCGACTACAAATGCTTTTGGTTCCGCCACTTTCTTAAGTTTCGGATACGTTTTTGACACTAAAATTTCAACTTCATTGTAACAAATCCTGCAAAGTAGCTTTTGGGACGTTCCAGGAAGGTGATAGTTGGAACTTAATAGTGAATGAAATGTTTCTACTACATAATCGACTAGTGCAGGGGTATGGTATGGTACGGCTGCCGGACGCCACTTTGCTACTACATAGTGAGAAACTCTGAAGTAATATTTTTAAGTGACAAAACCGTAGCCGTGTAATTTCTTAGTTACTTTGAAGGATTTGCTACTTTATAGTAAAATTTATAACTGTATAGTTGCTACCGATACTACAAAGTCCTATTGGGAACTTTAAAGGACCATTTGGAGCTGTCAAATGCTTGTCGCCATATTTTCCAAGGTTTGACAAAATCATAGTTTGCATATTTCAGAAATGAAACAGTTTAATTTCACATGAAATAATTTAGAATTTCATTTTTAAAGTAATATTTTGTTTTGTGAACATGTAAAGTGATAAATTTATAAATAGCTCGAAACAGGTGACTTCAGTTGGGCTATATTTTGTAAATTTTTTTAAAGATATTAGAAAAACGAGACCGAGCCCAATTTCGAGCGCAGCCGAAATTTGAATACCCGTCACATTTGAATGCAACTTAACTCTTCTGTCGGCACCTATTACAATATGCATATTGTATACCCAATAGGTCTCGCTGAACCTACTGAGAAAAAAAATATTTTTCAGAAAATGTATTATTTTTACCCGTATTCCAATTCTAAACTAGCATTTTTAATACTTCAATCATCGGGGAGATTTTACCTTGCAAAAATTGGGGATGTCGCAAATTGTTGATATGTTATAAAGACAGGTAGGGTAAGCTAAAATCCAAGTTTGCGTCACTTTCCCCACTGTGCTCCCGCCGCTATCTTGAAAAAACCATCTAAACTCGGCTCTTTTATCAGAAGTTACAGGCCAAAAACTGATGAAAGGGCCGATTTTAGATGGTTTTTTAAGAAAGCGGCGGGAGCACAGGGGGGAAATTGACGCAAACTTGGATTTTAACTTACCCCACCTGTCTTTATAACGGTATATTAAAAAATATACGAAACACGATTCAACTATGAAAACTGTTTTTTTTTTGTATATCATACGCAATTAACTGCAAATTCCACTAAAAATAAATATTTTCTGACCAAAAGCACAAAAGTAAATAAGTTTCCCTTTGTCTCACAATACGTACTCAATTGCCCGAAGTTGCTTATAAGCAATTTCCTGTTCCCGGTCACCAGGTGAACGTAGCACGATGAAATCTTGGAAAATATGTAGTTTTTTGTCATGCTATAAGTAAATGTATCATGAAAAGAAGTTTTCCGATCACCGGCTTAGGAGTGGGGTCGAAAGGGTTAATGACATTATTACATCGTAACTAGGCGAATTTTAAGAAAATTTTATATTTCACTTTTTACCTGCACGCAAAAATGGGGTGAACAACTTTAGGTCTGGCCAGACCTATTGCGTATCAAAAATCACTATAAATTAAATTCGCAAAAAAAAATGCTCAAAACTTCAAGCAATTTTTTCAAATTTTTTCAAAATGCTTCTAAACATATTATTTTAGGATATCATGAAGTATGAAATCACTGCGATCTCATCTTTTATACTTTTTTCACCGAAATATAGTGCTAAAGGTCTGACCAGACCTTTGTGCCGACAGAAGGGTTAAGCTTATTTTGCGTTAACAATTTCTACCGCAGCCGTATGACATGTTCCGATTCCATCTGTTCCTGGATGCGTTGAGGCTAAACCAGGAACACACTTGGATGAATTTTGGTTAAGATTCAAAAAGAAAAAAAAAGTATTACATGAACCTAATTTTTGGGGGTTGGTTCGTATGACAGCCCTATGACGTAATGTTCCGATTCCATCCATTCCCAGATATGTTTTGAGGCTTTACTATGAACACATTTGGTTGAAGTTTGGTTAAGATTGCTTCATAAAGAAAAAAGTTTTTCTTAGTAGAACCTAACTTACAAGGGTTCATTTGTATGACAGCCCCATGACGTAGTGTTCCGATTTCAGCCGTTCCTAGGTATATTTTTAGGCTTATATACTAGGAACACATTTAGGTAAAGTTTGGTTAAGGTAGGATTAAAATAGAAAAAGTTTTTCTTAGAAGAACTTAATTTTCACGGGTTGTCTGTATTGCAGCCCTATGACGTAATGTTCCGATTCCAACCGTTCCTAGATATGCTTTGAGGCTTTATAAGGAACACACTTGTGTGAAGTTTGGTTAAGATTGGTACATAAAGAAAAAAGTTTTTCTTAGAAGAACCTAATTTTCAGGGGCAGTCCCATGACCCCATGGTTCGATTCCATTCGTTCCGACATATATACAGCGTACACTAAAAAGAAACATGTATACGAAATTTTAGCCCGATAACTTCAAAACTGAGGGACTAGTTTGCGTTGCAACAGACGGACAGACAGACAGACTGACGGACAGACAGACAGACAGACGGACATCGCTCAATCGATTTCTCTCGTCACAGTGATCAATAATATATATACTTTTTATAGTTGGAGGTGCTTCCTTGTGTGCGTTGCAAACTTCATGACAAAGTTAATATACCCTTTCACATAGTGACGGGTATAATTAGAGGACATTACTTTTTTTCGAGCTATAATATCCACTTCCACAGTGAAATTCGCTTCGCAAGAACTTTCATGGCCCAAATGATTTTGCAAGTTGAGATAAGGAATTACTGCATTCAATCCTTTCAGATCATATTCTTTTATTGTCGGAACGTGCTACAAACACAACTTTAGTAAATGTGTGTATACTAATGTACACTTAAATCCATTCAATTATGTTTGCTTAAGTTTGCTTAGGTCGCTTATACATATTCACAACTTAGATGTGTGCGAAAATGGGATCAATAAAGTACCAATTACTTGGTTGGGCAAACTATGCCACTAGTTTGGTACGTTGCAAACACGTTTCTTTTTATTGGTGGCAAAATGACCCTCGACACGAAACTTTTCATTCCCCATATTAGTGGTGTTTCGGTGACCAAAAGGGTTCCTATTACGGAACGATTGACAGTAGCTGTTACTCTTACAGAGAACATTGGGGTGGCGACTACGTCTTCGCTACTAAAAATGCTAGTTTAGATGCCACTTAAGTTGTCAGTTACAACTGACAGTCCAATTTACCTAATTCCTATATAAGGAATTCTCCATATTTGGAAAACCATTTTATTATAACTTTCACAACTTAACCCATTTCCTAATGGGGAACGATAAAGTACCAGCCTCTACCAAAAATATCCTCCTTAACAATGATAATAATAAATTCAAACATGTAATTATCAAAATACTCAAGATCTGGTCCCGAGTGCCGTTGACCATAAATCGCAATCTTTCCTTATACGTACGCCCGTACATGGAACAATCTTCAAGCTACTGCAGAGGTGGTAATGTAAATTATTGTTGCGGGGACCACTTTCTATGACAATGATTAATTGTTTTTATTCAGTTTTTTGCATTTTTTTTACATATGAATATTTTTTTGCAACCCGTCCGTCCGTCAAACGACCACATGAACGCTGGTCAATTTATCATCACGTCCGAATCGGAACAACGCACCACATATGCCTTTTGCCTCTTTTAATATCTAGTAGTTGTTCTTGCAGCTGTTTACTATCTTTCAGCACTATCTTGAATCTTGTAGTATGCACTCAAAGGAGAGAAATGACAGTTTCAGAGTTGTATGTAGTTCTTATAGCTCACGAGCTGTAGCTCTATAGTAGTAGTCTGTAGTGTATAGTGTGCTTGATGCTAATCATAATCACCGTCCAGATGTTTGTAGCGAAAAGATCAATGCCTTTTCGTTCGAATCTTACTCATATTCTTTGCGTCGTCAATGTCATATATAGCCCACGCATTTATGTAAAATATGTGTGATACTACACAACACACTATTCATATGCAATTTTTACTCCAATTTTATATATTTTTGTGCTTAATTATGCAAATTATTTCTGTTTTTTTTTACATTTTTATTACGGGCTTATTTAACAATTTACGATTTTCATATGCTCATTTTAGGCGCTAACACCGACAGCTCGCCAAATAAGTCTTCGCCGAGTTCATCATCATCATCATACCATCATCGTCGTCGTCGCACACCACCAACAGCAGCAGCAGGCGTCATTAACCGCCGAAGCAATAACTTCCAATATACAGACCAAACCATACTGTACCGAATTCGCGAAAAAGATATATAAGAAAACTATTCTTTTTTTCGTATTCTGATTCAACACGTTTGGTGGGGGAAAATTTGTTTCTATACATACATATTTGAGCTTATTGCTTCTGATACGAGTATACACTAGCTTCTGGTTGAAGCTGGATTTTAACGGCTCATCTGCTGAAGATATACCTACGCAACCAACGATTTGGAACGTTCCTAGTATAAGGAACAAGAAAGAAAAAATCACAAAAAGATATTGAGCCTCTTCGTTCGCCTCCATAGTTATTCTCAGCTGCAACATTTATTCGACTATTCACGCCGAAACCCAGTATGGCAACGCAAGGTGGTGCTTCAAGGTTGGCGCAAATGCAAGTAAGTACACTCATATGAAACTTTTTATTCAATATAATACTCATAACTGCGAGATGTTTGTACCAGGGCCGGATTTCTTATTTGGACAACCTGGGCAAGTGTCCAGCGCAGCATTTTTCTGAAATATTTATACGTTTTATTTACAAGAGATAAAGATCATCATTGGGCAGCGCGCACTTCAGCGCTTCGCCTCTCCCGGCCAAAAAGACAAATTAAAGCCACAAAAAAAAAATATTATTTGTGTTCATGGGTTGCAGGGACTTTTAATAGGTAGAACTGTTTTTTTTTTTGGTTCGAAACTCGCCCAGAAATACATACTTCGTTTCTGAGACATGGACACCGGAAGGAAACAAAAAAGTGAAAAACAGGTATCTTCCCGCAAATGGGGAGGAAAAACTCAGAAATTTCCTTGTATGGTTACCAACCATGGATGGATGGATGGATGGATGGAAATGGCGTTGAGATAGGTTGGGCTGGTGGCGCCCCATACTGCAGCCTGCTGGCTTATTGTATTTCCCATCTAAGCGAGAAAGTTTCAAGTTATGAGTTCCGTCCTACGTAAAAGGCTAAGAAGAAAGTTAACCAGGTTTACTTTGGGTGCACCCATACTGTTAGCTTGAGCCCCAAAGAAGTTTTGTCTCCAGCTCATAAGAGCGGGACATTCAAAAATAACGTGCGAGGCTGATTCCTCATCTTCGTTGCAAAGGCGGCATAGTGGGTCTTGTGTGTATATCCCTATTGTATGCAGATGTTTTCGTAGGGTGCAATGACCCTACGGCCTGTCACTGCCCTGAGGTTCGTTTTACTAAGACTGAGGGCTTCGGTGCAGCTGGTATGCCAGTTAGATTCCAGCATACGCTTGCTATGCCTAAGCCCTCCAGCGAGTCTCCATCGATCTTGGAATTTATCTTCGGTCCATCGTCTAGCAACGGTTCTGGCAGTAGATTTACTGATTCCGATTGCAGGTTCAGGACCAGTTAAGGGTAGTTCGGAACCCTCTCTTGCAAGGGCATCCGCTTTCTCATTTCCTTCGATCCCCTTATGTCCTTTCACCCATTTCAGAGTTACTTTGTTTCGGGTAGCTAGGTTCTTGAGATTTTGTTGGCATTCCCAAACCAATTTGGAGGTTGTTTTGGGATTTGCAATTGCTTTTATAGCAGCTTGACTGTCGGAGAGAATATACAGGGTGTCCCGCGACTCTTGGTACATACGATAATGGGTGATAGTACAGCTCATTTGGGTACAATTAATGTTCTACATGACCCCTCTATCTTTAACCGTTATAAAGTTATATCATTTTTTGTTAATCGTCTCAGAAAGCTCGACCTGCAGAGCAAAATCACTATTTGCCACACTCCCAAATATTTGATCCGAGATTTGACTTTACTTTCTGAAACTCCACAAAATTCTACATAAAATAACTGTTTTGCCAATTAAATAATTTAAAACCCTACCCAGATACAACCATTCAAACTTTTAAGAAATTCGAAAATTGATTTTTCATTGAAAATTTAAATTGTAAAATCGTAACGGTACTTTGAACTGACAAATGTGCAAAGTTGATAAAAGTTGCCTCATAATGTTAGCTTTCGAACGACATATAAAAATTAGGGTCTTAGGATTTAAACGTTTCCGCAATTTTTGTACGAGTTTTATTTCGTAAACAAGATTTTTTTTAATAAAAAACGAAAAAACACGATACCAAGGTTAATTTCAGGCGCGGCCGAAATTTTGATACCCTTCACTCTTTTCGTACTAATATTTTTTTCCGGCGTACTTATGACTTATTTTAATCCCCCCATTCTTTCACTTTCGTTTTCACATAGTTTCGTTACCTCGATAAAAGATATTTGCGTGAGGTTTCGTTAGAATAACTGCACAAACGGAATTTGGTGGGAGGGGGGATGCCCCCATAGTACGAATATATTTTGTTTTTACATATTTTTGTACTTTCTATAAAGACACATTGCAAAAACAAATACATATATTCGTATTATGGGGCCATCCCCCCTCCCACCAAAGAAAGTTTTTTTTTCGTTTGTGCAGTTATTCTAACCAAACCTCACGCAAATATCTTTTATCGATGTAACGAAACTATGTGAAAACGGAAGTGAAAGTGGGGGGATTAAACATAAGTCATAAGAACACCGGAAAAAAATATTAGCCCGAGAAGAGTGAAGGGTATCAAAATTTCGGCCGCGCCCGAAATTAACCTCGGTATCGTGTTTTTTTTTTCGTTTTTTATTTAACAAAATCTTGTTTACTAAATAAAACTCGTACAAAAATTGTGGAAACTTTTACTTTGGTTTTCTCTTGGAACCACGTTTTTTTTTCTTTTTAACACGTAAGATATGCAATTTTTTAAATCCTAAGACCCTAATTTTTATATGTCGTTCGAAAGCTAACATTATGAGGCAACTTTTATCAACTTTACACATTTGTCAGTTCAAAGTACCGTTTCGATTTGACTATTTAAATTTTCAATGAAAAATCAATTTTCGAATGTCTTAAAAGTTTGAATGGTTGTATCTGGGTAGGGGTTTAAATTATTTAATTGGCAAAACAGTTATTTTTGGTAGAATTTCGTGGAGTTTCAGAAAGTAAAGTCAAATCTCGGATCAAATATTTGGGAGTGTGACAAATAGTGATTTTGCTCTGCAGGTCGAGGTTTCTGATACTATTAACAAAAAATGCTATAACTTTATAGCGGTTGTAGTCATGTAGAACATTAATTGTACCCAAATGAACTGTACTATCACCCGTCATCGTATGTACCAAGAGTCGTGGGACACCCTGTATATGGTCTTATTGGTATATCCCTTTCGGGTACTCTCCCCTGCTGCAATGTTTATGGCTATAAGTTCTGCCTGGAAGACAGTTGTATATTGACCTAGGGGTTTAGAGATACTATAGTTGTTGGTTTTAGTATAGACTCCAGCCCCTGTTCCTTCGTCTGTCTTCGACCCATCCGTGTATCACACGATGTGATTTGATAGATGGTTGTCGTTCCATTTACTCCAGTCTTCCCTAATCGTTGAGGTTTCGATGTTGGAGTCGAAGGTGTACATGGCCGGGGTATAGTCGCTGCCCATATCTAGGATTGGGTTTGCAATGATTTCTGTAATCGTACAGTGTCCTACCCTTTGAGGTGTCCACATGTTCGATGATTGGAGTCTGTACGCTGCGAGTCTTGCCTCTTCTGTGATTATGAGGTCCAGTGGTGGCAGGTCTAGTAGTTTCTCTAGAGTTAAAGTTGGTGCACTGCGCATGGCGCCGGTTATGCTTGCGCAGGCCAGTCTCTGTACTGATCCCAACTTCGCTGCTGCTGTTTTTTGCTTGATTTTAGTCCACCAGACTATCGAGCCATAGGACAGACGGGGTTTGACCACAGCTTCGTATATCCAGTGTATCATTCGTGGTTTTAACCCCCACGTTTTCCCTATTGCTCTTTTAGTTGCATATGGGGTCTGTTTGCCTTTTGCAATTGTGTTTTGCAGCTGCTTGTTCCACGTGAGTTTGTTACCAAGGGTGACTCCCAGATATTTTACCTCCGTGGTAAACTTCAGTTGTTGGTTGAATAATGTTGGAGCGTTGAGCCCTTCCAAGTTGTGTTTGCGACTGAAAGCTAAGTGTTGTTTTGGCGGGATTGACCGATAGGCCTACCCTCCTACACCAATCCTCCACTTGGGTGAGAGCTTGTTGCATGAGTTCAGAAAGAACTCTTGGAAATTTTCCCCTTATCAGGATACTGATGTCATCGGCGTATCCTAGGGTATAGAAGCAAGTGTTATTTAGCTGGACCAGTAGGCTGTCCACTTCAAAGTTTCACAGGAGGGGTGAAAGTATACCCCCCTGTGGACACCCTTTGAGGACAGCTGTATACATGGTTTCACCGAATAATTTTGCATGTACTTGTCGTCCTTGAAGCATTGATTTTATCCACCGACATAGGGTGTTTTGAACTCCATGACTCGAGGCGCCGGCGCCGTGTACAAGAGATTCAAAGGAAGTGTTGTCGAAGGCCCCCTCTATATCTAGGAAGGCCGCGAGCCCTATTTCTTTGATTTCTAATGTGGTCTCAATCTTCCCAACTAGATGGTGTAGTACTGATTCACATGATTTCCCTGTCTGATAAGCATGTTGGTTTGGGTGCAACGGGAAAAGCGACAGGCACCTATCCCTGATATGTTTATCGACGAGCTTTTCCAATGACTTAAGTAGGAAGGAGGTTAGACTTATTGGTCTATACGATTTCGCTAGGGTTTGGTCACGCCCCGGCTTTGCCTGAAATGCTACGTTTACCTGCTTCCAAGTGATTGGGATGTATCCTAAGGCTATGCTGGCTCTAAATAGTCTTAGTAAGAGCGGAGCAGGGCTGGGTAGACACCGTCTGGTCCTGGTGATTTGTAGGGTTCGAAAGAGTTGATCGCCCATTCCACCCTATTATAGGTTACTATCTGGTTTGCAATCCGCCAGTCGTCTTTGTTAGCCCTGATAAAAAGGGAGTTGTCATCCAACTGGTCTGTGCGCTCCGATGTTATGGTTGATCCAGGAAAGTGAGACCCTAGAAGGACTTCCAGGGTTTCCTTACCTGTTTTTGTTTGGTTTCCATCGGAGTTTTTAAGTGTCCCGATAGGGTTTATTGGATCCTTGGTTAGAATCTTCTGGAGTCTCGCTCTTCATGCAAGTTTTCTATTTCTTCGCAGAACTTCCTCCAGGATTCCCTCTTGGCTTTCCTAATTTCTTTGCTATACTGGGTTAGGTTGCAGCGGTATGTGTCCCAATCCCCAGTTCTTTTGGCTACGTTGAAAAGCTTACGTGTCTTCCTACGCAGGATGTTCAGGTTCGAGTTCCACCACTTGCATTTCGCATTGGTGTGTCGTCTCGTTAACCTACAATTCTCTTCGAAGGAGGTTTTTATTGCGGCTTGCAGTTGATCCGCTGCAGCCTCCACACAAAGTGTAGTTTTAATATGTCTGGGAGTTTCATTCAGATTGGTAGCCAGGCGCTCTCTGTAGAGGTCCCAGTCTGTTTTTCTCGGATTTCGATACAATTCAGTTGGCTTATCGACTTTGTCGATTTCCATACTTATGTATCTGTGATCCGATAGCGATGGTTCGGCTAAGACACGACAATGGCGGACGTTAGGAGATACGTTGAAGTTGGCTAAAGTTATATCAATGACCTCTCTTCGACGTGTTGTTACAAAAGTGGGCTCAGTGCCCTTATTCAGAATTTCAAAGTTTTCTTCGATTATAAAATCATAAAGATACTCACCCCTTTTGTTCGTATCAGAGCTCCCCCACTCTGTATGGTGAGCGTTTGCATCCGCTCCGATGATGAGCTGCGGTGTGTGTGTTCCGCTGCTGATTTATCAGTTCCTCCAGCTCTTGAGGTGGTGGAGGCGTCTGTGAATCGTATGGGAAGTAAGCGGCAGCGAGGATGAGCTCCCGATTACTACTCCCATTTTGTGTTATTTTCACCGCTACTAGGTCCCTGGAAATATGGTTGTGTAGTGCCAGTATGTTAGCGGTAGGCTTAGTACAAATACAGGTCCTGGCATTGACAGAAACTATATCGTATATTAACTTACCTCGTATATTAACTTACTACCATGCGCTAGTACCCATTCCAGTGGCGTAACGTACGGTGTTCCATGTATTCAGTGGAACACGGGCACCCAATCCGAAAGGGCCCCCAAGCCCCGAGAACCATATTTGTTTATTATATATTAATGTTAATTTGTCAAATGCACAAAAACGTAGTCGCAGAGGTACCGAACTACTACCGCCGATGAATGCCTTTAGTTAAAGTTGAGAGTTATGCTTTTAAAATATTGACACGAACAAATTCACAATTTTTTTAAATAATTTGACGAATTTTCAAATCATGTTGAAGAATTCCCATTCCAAATTAGCGAATTTCCATGTCAATTTTATGAATTTGCAAATTATGTTGACTAATTCCCATTTCAAAATGATGGATTTTTCAAATCACGTTGATGAATTTCCATTACAAATCGACGAATTTTGACTGACAAAATTGCAGATCTAAATCACGTGATTCCCGAAAAATGATCGAATTTTAAAATCAAATTTACGATTCGCTATATCAAATTTTCAATTATTCACGTCAAATTAATTAATTCTCAATTAATATTGACGAATCTCCATTTCAAATTGATAAATTTCTCAATCCAGCTGACGAATTATCATTTAAAACAATCAATGCCAAATTAATTTTAATTTCCATTTCTAATTGGCAAATTTCCAAATCATGTGTACGAATTTCCATGTTAAATTGACGTATTTCCATGTAAAGCGAACTTCCATGTCAAATAATTGAAATTCGTCAAAATGATTGAAACATTTGGACAACTTTTCATATCAAATTGACGCATTTCCATTTTAAACTATGTAGTCTTGATTTATCGCTTTCCCAGACATAATTACTCTAGAAATGTATGTTAACTGCCGGTACACGCACAATGCTGCAAAGTTGGAAAGTGGCTGCTGTAAAATTTACAGTTAGCAGGAGGCAGGCAATTAGAAAGGTCATTGTTGTTTTTTTGTAGTGTGGATTTGAGATTTGTTCTCTCATGCAATGCAATGACGCTGGTAAAGCCTTTTTCAATGCACTAAAGAAAATATAGCTGTGAGGGCTGCTTATTAAAAATTGATTGCAGAACTTTAAATTCGTTTTGAAAAATATTTGTTGTTGTTGTGGCGACTCAAGAGATTTTTTTTTTCTTTTGAGTCGAAGAGGATTTTGGCAGCTTTTGGCCGTTTTAACAACGAGTAGCTCCGGGACGATTACATTGGAGAAGCGGCTACCGTAAGAGCATTTTTATAGACAACACTAACATTCATAATGGTCACAGTGGGATTGGAAACCATGCTCCAGCAACTCAGAGATAGAGTTTCATTTCTAAACCACTGAGCCACCGAATGCCCTTTAAGAAAGATTGAAAAATATTTAAAACAAAGTAACGGTTGAGGAGCAGAGAATAGCAACTCCGGTCAGCGGACACTATTCTACAAAAAAATTAAGAATAAATAAATAACTGAGCGACAGACCAACTACGTCCAACATTGGACTGAGGCCGCAGATTCTATATGGATTGGATATAAAATCAATCGAAAATTCGATTGTAAAAATAAAGGGCCCCCGCTTTTATTTCGAACACAACAAATTTGAAAAACGTTACGCCACTGACCCATTCGAACGGGCTACGCGAGGCTTTTTATTAAGCGAGATGTTATGCATCAATTTGATCGAAACATCTTCCAGCACTTTCCAAAAAAGTTGGAGTTCGAATACCTTACACTTTCGGTCGCCGAAGTTGAATAAACTTTTGTAGTCCAGGCGTGAGCATATAGATTTTACACAAGAAACACAAACCGCATCATTCTGCACTTCGTCCGAAGGCTAGACTCCCTGGATTACTAAATTTTTATTGCAACATTGATCTGCGGTAAAAATCCTGCATTACTACCATTATATTGGTCCCAATCTAAGAATCGTGTATAAGTCCTTTTGGGCCCTAAAATAAGCAGTCTGAGTCGTAAATTTTGGTTTGCCCATTCTCTACTGAGATGAAGATGGCTATCCTAAATCGACGATAAGCTTCCTATACACACCTTGTAAAGTTGACGACGTGACTTTAGATTTTTTAACATTTTCTTACTCAGTTCGTTTGCCTATCGTTAGCCTACGTTTGCCCATGAAAAAAATTCGTTTGCCCACCTCCTCAAAAAAAAGTTGTTAAAAAAAATTTTTTTTGAGTATCAAGTTGGAGTCGTCAATTTTCATTTTTTATTACGCAGTTCGTTTGGTCCACGTTTGCCTAGAAAAAATGTTCGTTTACCCACCCATCCCAGAAAAGTTATGGACAAAAACCATTTTAAATTTCACTCAATATTTCGAGTGCCTGATCTAGCTACCCTAAGCATGCTTCCGCGGTCTGCCTTGGCCACTTCTGTGTGCCCTAAATAACCCATGAAAAAACGTCGTTTCCCTACCCCTGTAAAAGCAGATATTCACTAAAATCCGTAACTAGTCAGGAATTTCACTCAAAAAAAAAATTCTCATTTTGGTAAATTTGACTACTTCGCGTCCGACTTTTTATTATCTTTTTACACATTTAGCTTGCCTGCCCTCATTTACCCAGGGAAACTTTTCGTTTGCCCACCCTCTGAAAAAAAGTAACTGACAAAAAATCTTCCACATCGACATTCCACTCAATTATTTGTATGCCCGCTCTGGCCACCCAAAGTATGCCAGCGCAATCGGACTTGGCCACTTTGATGGCCCAAGGGGAGAGCCTCATTTGTCCAGGAAAAAATCGTCCTTGGCCCACCCACCCAAAAAATGTTATTCACTGGAAACTTTTCATTATGCAGAATTCCACTTAATGAACATTTTCTTTTAGGGAATTTGGCAGCGTCCCTTTAGATTTTTCTATTTTTCGTTTGTAGCTCATTTTCCATCGTCAGCCCTCATTTGCCCAGGAAAATTCGTCGTTTGCCCACGAATATTTTGGCTAAATCTTCCACGTAGAAATTTCATTCAATTATTTGTATGCTCGATCTGGCCACCCTAAATATACCAGCGCAACAGAACTTGGCCACTTTGATTCCCCATAGAGGACCCTCATTCGGCAAGGAAAACTCATTGTTTGCTCACCTAACCAAAAAAATATTCACCGAAAACTTAATCATGCTGAAATTTCACTCAATGAAAATTTTGTTTTGAAGAATTGGGCAAAGTCCCGTCAGATTTTTCAATTTTTTTTTGTAGTTCCTTTCCCCATCGTGAGTCCTTCTTTGCACAGGAAAAATGTTCTTTTGTACACCCACCCACCCAAAAATAAGTTATAGGCAAAAAAACTTTTTGTGAAGTTGGCGACGTCACTTTTGAATTTTTCATTTTATTGTATGTCATTGGTTTGCCCACATTTGCCCAGGAAAAAAATTTCGTTTGCTCACCCACCCAAAAAAAAATGTTTGGGAAAAAACATTTTCTATTTCACTCAATAATTGGTGCGAAAAATTCATGTTAGTTGTTATATTCATTGCAGATTTACGTAAGTATCGTTACGAAAATATTGTCCGAAAATCAATTTTCCAGAGGTCTTTTAATATTTTGAGTGTTGATTTTGATATGTTGAGGTTCACTACACCAGAGCCCCGTTTGGTGCTTCTTTCGGATAGGTCTTCGTGTTTGTTTTTGTCGACTTGCTCATTGGATTCCCACGAGTAGCTAGGGATATAAAGGTTCACTACACCAGAACCCCGCTTGGTGCAGCAAGGCTATAATCGGAGGTCGCCTGGTATATCCGACACCTCTGTTAGTGATGTCAATTTGTGTCCCTGAACATCTTC
The DNA here is from genome assembly GCA_949715475.1 of Microchrysa polita. Taxonomy (NCBI): domain Eukaryota; kingdom Metazoa; phylum Arthropoda; class Insecta; order Diptera; family Stratiomyidae; genus Microchrysa; species Microchrysa polita. The sequence continues at coordinate 76,421,951 of OX454421.1, read as the reverse complement.
CCCCGATGGGCACGGGTCGCATAACACCCCGGGGATTTAGGAGGATTTTTGTGTAGCATCGTACCCATTCGATCATATATGCGTAATAGGGGTAAGGAATGGATGGAAAATTTTCACGCATATATGATCGAACGCCGACCTGAGTCTACTCTCGTGTCCGTCTAAGTACTTCCCTCTGCGAAGACATTCAAGTCCCGTAGCCGTTGTGCGCGGAGACTAGAATATCTTCGCATAGGGAAAAACAGTGAAACTGGAGATCGACACTTTCCAGAAATATGATAACCCTACTGGCGGCAAATATGAAAATCCGCCACTGCTAGCTAATACTTTGTCTTATCTACTTGCCAAAATTAAATTACATCTTCTTAAGCCCATAGTCGGGTTAATGGATCATGTCGAAGAGAGTAAAGATGGCCGGGATTCAACAACATTCTTGATCGCATCTCTACCCGATTTGAGCAGTAACCAGAACGTACCTGCCCGTAGAGGAGCAGTTTCAATCCTCGGAAGCAGCTTCTTCCCTTGGCACACCTGATGCAACCACCATTATAAGTTTGAAATGCTGCCTATGCAGTGGCGCAACCACGGAAGGGCTAAGGGGGCTAAAGCCCCTCCCAGACCCACAAAAATTTAGAAAGGAAAAATTGCAGAATGAAACATAAAGCCAGAATTTCGTTGCAGATTTTATGAAAATGTGACTTTTTTTGCCATAAATTATTCACCAGTTTCGATGGCCTACGCAAGATGAAGCATCCTTATCAGAAGCTAAATATTTTGCATGTTTGAGACAAAAAATTAAATTTTTCATTACAATTAAAATTGTGGAAAAATGTTAAATTCATTCTGGCGGCAGGGAGTACATGATTTATATAAAAGGAGGGAGCAATCGATACAACATATTTATGTACAACATTTCGTAAAAGTATTGCCAAGTTGTTGTGCTAATATTTTCTAGAAAAACAAATTATGTGGCTATCGTTATATCCTTCGATGTTTTATTGTAACATAATCAGCCGTCATCGCAGCAATTCGCCTCCAACATCAATTACTTATTTGCAAGGCAGAGCCGTATAGCTGTTCCATTACTGGAAAACATTACCTTGACCCAGCCAGTAATATAGATGGCCTTAGCCCCCTTCAGGACAAGATACTGGTTGCGCCACTGTGCCTATGCAATTGATTGAGTTTTTCAGATTTTATTTGATAAATTTGATCTATATAACTTTGTTTGGTATTTCAATCCGCTTGTCGAGACGAGGAAGTACGATATCAGGAACTAATTCGGTTAAACTGGTTTTTGCTCCTGACTACACGGTGCATATTCAAATCGGGAACATTTTTACATACATGAAGTTTTTTGTTAATGTGTTGGTAGACGTGTCATGCTTATCGCTGTAAGGGCAAGACGCGTAACAAACGAATGCAAAAAATTCAGCAATGTAGGATTTTTGCAGACCAAATATAGTATTTTTGTTGGACTAATATTTCGGTGGATCTGTTTAGTCTCATGTTCACCAGTCAACGGTTGAGAAGCAAATGAATGCTCCGAATCTGAGAAAAAAATCCCACCGGTCGAAATTTCTTTGACTGGTAAATTATGTGTGTATTAGTGCGGAACATCTCTCATTCCGAAGATTTCCTGGAACATTTTGATGTTCTTTCGCACACCTTTCCCCTCATTCATCTTTCCCGTAAAAACCGGTTATATTTTGTTCTTGTTTCGCGTGTAGACAGGCCCAATCGGTTGGTTTTTTCGTTTTTTAATGGTGCCACTTTCCTTATGTCGACTATGACATAATGCTCAAAACCGGTAGTTAAATTGCGATCGCTAATCACTTGAGTCGTCTCTACGAACACGTACCTTATGAAGAAAATTTAAATATAATTGTTCACCGTAAGCTTTTTAACGGAAAAGTTTAGTTTATTTTAGCGATCAGCTGATTTCAATTATGAAATTTTCCAAAACCGCATGTTTTCTTTAAAATTAGTGGGACGATTCTAAAGGAAGCCGTTGCGGCAGCAGCGTCTTCAGCCACTAACGTAATTCTCGGATGCGATTCTAACGCGCATCATATTGTCTGGGGCAGCTCAGTCTTGCTGCGCGCTCAGATGTGGCATCGTTCACTCTAAATCGCAGAAAGACGAACTGGCCTAGGTTCCGGGACAGTCTTCTCGTGGACCTGGCTTCGCTTCCAAATACTCCATGCAATGGACAACAATTGGACGATATGGTGAACCGCTTCACTGACGCTATGAGGGCTGCGACTACTGTATCATGTCCTGCTATATCATATTCAGGTAAGAAAAAACCAACTTGGTGGAATTCTAAGATTTCCGAACTAAGGGTCATGTGTAGGAGGAGCTTTAATAAAGCTAAGGCCTCAATGCTCGAGTCAGATTGGCAATCCTATAAGATGCATCTCAGTTCTTTTAAAAAAGAATTAAGAGGAGCCTAGCGTAGTGCTTGGAGAAGTTTCTGTGAGAAAATAGAGGGGTCTTCTGAGACATCTAGATTCAGGAAAGTTTTGGCGTCTAACCCATCTATGCCTAGCTTTCTTTTAAAAGAGGACGGATCGTGGGCGTCTTCATGTAACGAGACTATCGAGTGTCTGCTTGATACACACTTTCCTGGAAGCGCAGCCGCCGCTTCACCTGAACTCCCCATAAGGGCTCTCGTCCACTGCAAGCGTAAACTTGAGCGGCGCGGCGCTCCAGCGGCAAAGCTTTCACAAAATGTGCGAAAAAAAGCTTTTACTAGTAAAAGGTATAAGCACACACAATATTCAGAAAGCTTTTCCATTGTATTGAATGGATTTTTTGTTTATTTTGCATAGTTACGCCATATTTTGTTTGGTTACGCCATTAAAATTCGGAAAAGCTTTACGCCTGCCGTCCATTACCTGCTTCGAGCGGCGCGGCGCTCCCGCGTTTAAAGCTTTTCCGAATTTTAATGGCGTAACCAAGCAAAATATGGCGTAACTATGCAAAATAAACAAAAATTCCATTCAATACAATGGAAAAACTTTCTGAATATTGTGTGTGCTTTTACCTTTTACTAGTAAAAGCTTTTTTTCGCACATTTTGTGAAAGCTTTGCCGCTGGAGCACCGCGCCGCTCAAGTTTACGCTTGCAGTGGAAGAGAGCCCTTAAACGCGGGAGCGCCGCGCCGCTCGAAGCAGGTAATGGAAGGCAGGCGTTAGTCGCATACAGTCGTGCGATACGGCATCTATTCTTAACCGTGAGAAGATAATGTGGGCGATATCAAGCTTCGATCCCTTTAAATCAGCTGGACCTGATGGTATTATACCTGCGGACTTGCAACAGTGTGTAGACATTACGTATCCTTGGGTAGAGCGCATACTTACAGCTTGCTTGGATTTAGTACACATTCCTCTTATATGGAGAGAAGTGAGAGTTACTTTTATCCCTAAAACGGGTAGAAGTTCGCATGCAAGTCCAAAGGATTGAAGAGTCTCTTCATCATAAGGAATACACCATGGTGGTGTTTCTAGATATTGAGGGAGCTTTTAACAATATTAAACCCAGAGCGATTACGGATGCTCTTCTTAATCTACAGGTTTAAGGTTCAATCTGCACCCTCGTGGATATGTTGCTTACCTCTAAAAATATACAAAGCAATTTGGGTACTGCGTCTGCTTGTAGATATGTTTCTAGAGGTACCCCGCAGGGAGGGGTCTTATCCCCTCTACTTTGGAATTTAGCGATAAATAAATTACTTTTGAACTTAGAAAGAATAGGTTGCAAAGTCACCGTTTACGCTGATGACGTTGCTATTGCCGTTAGAGGCAAGTTTCCTGATACTCTTAGCGGGCTATTAGAAAACGCCCTAGCTATCCGAACGGATTGGGCAAATCTCAGTGGAGTTGGAATTAATCCATCCAAAACGGAATTGGTCCTCTTTACAAGAAAGCGCACAATTCCTAATATTAGGCTTCCCAGACTAGGAGGCTTTCAACCTGAGCTTGCTGAAACCGCGAAATTTCTTGGACTTATCCTTGATAAGAAACTAAAATGGAAGCCCAACATCGAAGAAAGGGTGAATAAAGCTACAGTAACACTGTATTCGTGTAGGAAAGCCATCGGGAAAACCTGGGGTTTGCAGCCAAAAGTTGTTCAATTGGATGTATACCGCTATTGTGCGGCCAGTCTTGCTTTACGGAGTTAGTGCGTGGTGGATGGCACTGAGCACCGCTACCTATTATAATTTGCTGGTCAAAGTTCACAGGTTGGCTTCTCTTCTTATAACAGGAGCTTTTGGAACTACTCCTACATTCGGATTAGACATGGTCCTGGGACTGTTCCCATTGGACATTTTCGCCCAAAGAATGGCCGCAAAAGTGGCCTTGCGCCTACGTGAAACTGGTCTCTGGCGAGCGCTGGACTATGGGCATTCAGCGATACTTCGTAATTTTAACCTGACTACACTGTTCCCAATCACTTCTTTGGTAGGAACCATTGTAGTTTGATCCCTTGGGATAGTAACAGCTTCTTGGTCAGTGGATCCATTTCCATTTATACTGCTGGTTCCAAGACAGATGCAGGAGATGGTATAGGAACCCACTCGGATGAGTTGAATATTCATTTGTCTTTCCGCCTGCCTAATTTTTGTAGTGTCCTCCAAGCGGAGATCTCCGCGATTTTAGAAGCCTTAACTTGGTTGGGCTGTCACGTAATCACTGGTAGGGACGTCTTTATATTCACAGATGCTGCAATTCGATCAATCGATTCAGTGCTGACCACTTCAAGAACTACTGAGAAATGTCGTTCAGTACTTGAGAGATGGGTCGCTTCTTCAACATTACGCTATGCTGGATACCGGGCCATAGTGGCTTTGCAGGTAATCGCAATGCAGATGACTTGGCCCGGCATGCGTCAGCAGGTAGCGTTGAAGACGGTAATTCCTTCTTGAAAACACCTACTGCGGCTTGTGCATTGTTAATAGAGACCGCTACAATATGCAGAACCAATGCAAGATGGATTCATGGCTTGACATGCGCAACGACGAGAATGATCTGGCCAAAGCTAGACAATGTCCGTTCTAAGATGCTACTTTCCTTAGATAGAAAGCATATTCGTAGTGTGGTGGGAGTAATAACAGGGCACTGTCCTATTGGAGAGCACACGAGAAGACTCCGAATTCCTCACAACCACTTCTGTAGAAGTTGTGACGATGAAGAAGAGGAAGAGAGTGTGCATAACTTATTCTGCCACTGTCCCGCCCTGGCTGAGAAACGAATGCGTTTTCTGGGCTCAAGTTATTTCTACGATACCGATGATCTTCGGGATGTGAGCCCAATACTGCTCAATAAATTTATTGTAAGCACGGGTTGGTTTTTAGGCAGTTAGTAGAGACATGATTCTCTCGGTGGTATCACAATGGACCAAATCTGGTCTAAGTGCGCTAGGTGCAAATCTGGCGGCCCTTGTACCTAATGGGACGATTGCACTTGAAAAATCCAATGATGACTTTTCGCATAAGCTCTATGGAAATTTTCAAATCACATGCACCTCCATCTTTCTTTCCATCACGCGATGGTCGCTCAGCGATCATAGTTCATACACTAAAGGTACGTTGTCCTCGACGCGGCCGCACGACAGCGACTCGCTCATTCCATATAAAAACTCGTTTTTCTCTCATTTTAAACGAGTTTTTATATGGAATGAGGGAGTCGCTGTCGTGCTGTCGTGTCGAGGAAAATGTACCTTAAAGGTTTGCGTTCGTAGAGACTACTCATGGGATCATCGCTCAGCGATCGAAGTGAAACCACCGGTTTTGAGCACTATATGGGATTATTTTCTATACAGGCATATTCCTTTAGTCCATAGTCGATACTAGGAAACTAGAACCATTCAAAAAATATTTAAATACGGCTCGAAATTGGATGCAAAACTACGATCGCTGAGCGATGATCCCATGAGTCGTCTCTACGAACACAAACCTTAATTCTGCGTCCTTCTTGTTAATGCTACTGGTTTAGTTCCAGGTTTATTCAGTGACGGCAATTTGGCCACTGCCCAGACGCGCCTCAGAAAGGTGCATCTGGCCCTGGCTCGCACTCACATATGCCAGTACAGTAAATGTTGTGGAAAATTATTATGATTTATTATTCGGTTTTAGATTTCCCAATGCAATATGCAATTTAAATACACGATATTGTTTCGCATGTAATATGAAAGAATGCTGGAGACGAACGTGGAACGTGTATAGGGTACACAAACAGGAATGTCGGGTGTCTAACCTAGTTTAGTTACATACTGATACCACCACTTCTCGGAATTGTTGTAATAGTTGATGATACCTACCTACCGTGTATTGCTGAGAAGAACAAGGAAAAGTGTAGAAAAGTATCCATAACAGAAACCAATTGAGCACGAATTGCAACTAGAATCGTACAATGTGGATTTGAGTGGAATATCTGATTGCATAAATCAGCTTCCAGTTCTTAGAATTTGCTTCAGTTTGATTGATAGCAGTTAACATTTCTTTATGGTTTATGGTGCCATAGTCTGATCCGACTCCCAGGTTTTTCATTATCATAATATAGAACTAAGGATGGTTGGCCTAATTCCATTCCAAATTTTTCTTCTGAAAATTTCCGGAAATGTCAACAGACGGCCATCTATAAACCAATTATCCTCCATCTGATCCTTCAAAAATATTTTTTAATTACTCAATTAATTCGCAAGCATGCTCCAGACCATCATCATATTTATAATAACTCCTTTGTCCACACAACTTTAATGTAAACATTTTTCGTACAGAAAACTTGTACATACCAGTCTACGTGTGTAATACCTCTCAATTTTTAAGTTTGCACGAAAATTAAGTTAAACATCCATGACCCAGTTTTGTGAATTTTTCATCGTATAACCTGCTGTTGCCATCCATATACCATTGCTCTGCTTCGGCTCGGCTCCCATGTCGTCTCGTTCGCCAGTTGTATAGTAAGTTTAGTAGTACGATGTACCAGTAAGGACATTTTGATTCGCATATAGAATAGAGTATGATGTTGTCCTGCACGGCACACTGCGCCGCCGACCGCCTAGGTCCCTAATGTTCACTGAATGTGTGCACATAGTACTTCGGGTACACGAATGCTCGTTATATACTTTACAGAATATTTCTTTTGGCATTTCATTAGTTTAATGTACACGCGAGTCAACTCCTGTGATCCTGGATGTGCGGAAAGAAGTGCCAACATACATACTCGAATACACAAGGGCTTGGACGATACTGTACGGCAGGCAGGCAAGCAGGACTTCTGTTGGGTGCAGTCAGGTGGATTATGTGTAGAGAAGCACTAAGGCACTTGACGACTTGTTCTAATGATTATTTCCTTTTGGCTAATCTTTTGAATTATCCTATTCGTTGGATATGTAAATGTTTAAGGAGTTAATCTGTAGTTGATTTTGCGGATAGGCTTCATACGTGAACTGATGTGGATGATTGGAAGCAGGAGGCTTGAGAAATTAATGCTTACACCGAGGCATTCAGCTTAAATAATAATGCAAAGTAGGCATACAACTAAATCCTAGTGCACGCAGTCCGGTCTAGATCACTTAATTACGTGTACTAACTGTGCATGTATTTCCCAAGTACATGGACCGTAGGTTTAATCATTACTTGAAACTCCTGATCGAAAATTCGCAGGAGAGATTTTTTTATCGTACTCCACAGTAATTCATTTATTTTTTATTTTAAATCGTGAAGCGGAAAGCTTAAAGCTCCAAGTTCACTAATTTGGGCTTTTTGTTCGCCGCATTCGTGCTTTTTCGTCGCGGACCGCGACAACAAGTTAGCGTCACACACTTGATCCGCAAGCCTAGTTTAGTAGGACCTTCTTCGACTTACCCATTGTCCAAAAGACGTCTCGTCAAGAGACTCCTCGCAAAGGGCTATCTCGTCATTTATCCATAGCCCGAAGGAAGTTTCGACAAAGGACCAACAAGCAAAAGGAGTTCCTCGCGTGGGCGGCTCTGGGCGTTATTGCGGATATCCCAGTTGAAGATCAGGCAGTAGGGGAGAAGCGACAGAAAGTTGCATCCCTAAGTGGTTCAGCCCCGTCATACGCGGAAGAGATAAGGGGGTGGAGCTGGCCGTTGTCGAACTGAAAGGTTGCCGAACTGAAAGGTTGCCGATGGGAGCTTCTCGGTCGACAACTGGATTCTTGTCGAGGGAATTTTGTCTTTCAGCTACCAGAGTGTCGTGGAGGCCATTCCAGGTCCGCCTCCGATGTGCGAGAATGGAGGCTGGTTTCAAGGCCTCGAACTGATGAAGTTCGCCGGGGGGGGCGCATAAGGGCCCGCGTGGCGGGGGGCCACGAGATTTAGGGGCCCAAAGCCACATGAAGAGTTTTTCGAGCCATAAAATATCTGCGAAAAAAACAATAATTCGGCGTAGATATTTTTGGTAGACAAGAAGGGATATACGCTTTTCGAAGTCAAAACAAATGCTAAATTTATTGTTCCTCTCCCATCAGGTTTCTTGGAGAAACAAATTTAATATTGTCCTAAAATCTTTGAAAGTTCATGAGACACTCCGGATCCTCAAATTTGCTTTGCATGGCTGCGCTATTGTAGCCGCGATTTGTAATCCGACCCACCCTTTTCTTTGCGAAGCACGATATGCGCAAAAAGATTCGTTAGATTGCTCTGCAAATAAACTATCTTAAAATATTTTTGGTGATACTACCTATTTTAAACTTTCGGACTAAATTCCAATCCATTTTGTCATGAACTGTTAAACACGAGTGTGGTACTAAACTTAGTTCAAACTAGTTAGTACGGCCTGTATATGTCGTGGTAGACTAAAATATTTCATCTTGCTTGCGGTATATACATACATGGTCATTAGGGCATTTGGTTTGAAAGGAGTCTTGCCAAGATTCTGTATTGAATTTAATATTATGTACAAACGTTCTTAAAATTGAAAGATTTAAATTAGAGCACACTTAAATTTAAAGCTGCGAAACAAGGAATAGAGTAAATTTATTTTTTTTGGATTCTTCGTTTTGTCAAATTCATACATTTTCTTTAAATTGACAGAACGAAAAAAATGGATTTGGATTGATCGTGTGTGTGCAGCATTAGGGTAGATAGGGCGTTCGTCTTTAAATCATAGGTTCGCGTGATCGAATCCCATTGTAGGCGCAGGTAATTTACTATATGCTTACCAACATCTATGGAGGTCAATACTGCGCCGCGTGAGTGCTTTTATTTTATAATAATAAAAAAACACAATTGACGAAATCATTTATTTATTAAACGTTAAAACAAGACCGCTATTCTCAATATAAGAATGCAAAGAGTGAAAGTAGTTCTTAGCAAAACTATTTTAAGTACGACGTTCTTAATTTTAGTAGAAACACTGTAACGTCAAAATCATGTTTCAAAAGATTTAGTTTAAGGTCAAATCGTGCGCTGGGTGCAAATTTGGCGGCCCCTGTACCTAACCTAAGGTCGAATCACACTTTTAAGTCATCAGTCACAGTCATATCATACTGAGATATTACCGCCAAAACGGGCGATGTGCCTACACCGCAGGCCGTGCAACGCGAAGCCATAGAGCGGTATAAAGAACGAGGCAAGAAAGAGGAAGAAAGTGTCAGTCATTTCCGATACAAATTGACCAGATAGTAAGTCAATAAATTAACTGAAAATATGTTAACTTCTATGGAAAATAACTGTGCCTGATGACTGAAAAGTGTGGATCGATTTTCAAGAGTACTTTCGATTGATTTTACTCTGCTTATTTTCTCAGTGTAGGGGGCCCACTCAAAAAGTTGGCGGGAGGGCCCCGAGTGAAGTTGTTCTGCCACTGGCCTCCATGTTTAAGTTTGCTAATGGCAAAGTGGGTGAGGTTTGGCCTGGTGCTAAGCTGGAAGTCGTGACCCAAGGACAAAATTCCATCGTGACCTAGGGCTCGTGTCTGGCTGTCACCATTTAGGCCAGTCAATAAACCGAAATATAAGGCGTTAGGTCGCAAAAAATTGCTCGGCTCTGGTTTTTTGGGATATTGTTAGGATAGATACCAGAAGTGTACCACCAAGTTTGCAACTTCGAAAAACCTGTGCTAACCCCGTCACCCTCAAAAAACCTCAAAATTTTCGGACTTTTTTCATATTTTTGTTTGTAATTTCTAAAAAGTGCTTCCTACAAGTAAACTAATTAAGAAAATTAACAGTCCACTGCACTGTTAAACCTAAGAAAATCTTCTTTAATTTGAGTGTAACCCCAGCTTTGTAGGCGCAAAGGATCCCAAGATACAGCACTTTAAACATTGTTTTTTGAAAAAAGTTCGAAATTCTAATTTCAGTCATGTTCCGAGCTGAATATCGGCTTAAATGCGCATTCAGCAGAGAAAGTCATGTGACATGAGGTTATAAACCAGTTACTTAGCTGTATATATGTCCGAACGAATGGAATCAGACTATGGGGTCATAGGGCTGCCCCTGAAAATTAGGTTCTTCTAAGAAAAACTTTTTTCTTTATGTACCAATATTAACCAAACTTCATCCAAGTATGTTCCTGGTTAAGCCTCAAAAAATATCTAGGAACGGATGAAATCCGAACACTACGTTAAAGGGCTGTCATACAAACCAACCTCTGGAAATTAGGTTCTTCTAAGAAAAACTTTTTTCTTTATGAACCAATCTTAACCACCTTTCCCCCAAATGTGTTTTTTAGTAAAGCTTCAAAACATATCTAGAAACGGATGAAATCGGAACACTAGGCCATAGGGCTGTCATACAAACCAACCCCTGATAATTAGGTTCTTCGCAGGTTTTTCGAAGATGCAAACTTGGTGGTACACTTCTGGTATCTATCCCAACAATATCCCAAAACAACAGAGCCGAGCAATTTTTTGCGACCTAAAATCGTTAAATGACTGGCCTCATTTGTGTCCGACAAGGACCAAATTTTGCAGATGATCCGTACATGTAATGTAGACATTCCAACCGACGACTGGCGAATCGTCAAGTGGGAGGAGCCAGTGGACAATCGCAGTTGTGCGTTTCTACTCATCAATAAGTTGTCACTGGCCCCGTTAAGCAAGTCAAGGCTTCATCATGTGAAAACTTCGTGTGTTGCGTGAAAAAAAAACGACATCAAAAAGGCCCTCGAGCCTGTATCCTTAATCACGGCAGTCACGGCTGACAGTTTGGCCTTCGCAGAGTCAATGTCGACAGATCGAGCCATGAATGATGACGGCTTGTCACTCTGTTCGGATCCGGACGCTTTCGATACCACCTCTCAGCCGTCTCTGATGCTAAAAACCCTCGGATGAGGAGACGGATGTCACTGTGGTTGAGAGGGTCTCATGCTAAGGTTTTTCCAAATTAATTAACCATTCAAAAGCCGCTTCGTCTGATCTTATTTTTCGTTTATAACAATCAGAAGAAGGCATTGTTTTGGTTCAGGAACCCTGGGAGATAGATGGCCTCGTTTAGGGTCTGAGGTGTCCTGATTATGCAGTTTTTCGGGATAGACCGCGATCCTGCATTCTTGTTAGGAAGACCGTCAAGGTTTTTTTTACTATCGAACTTTAGTGACAGTGACCGTGTTTTAGTCTGCTTAGAACTACGGGGTAGGGTATATTGGGTCCCATCGGCATACATGCCTCATGATTGCGATTACTTACCTGCGTCTAATTTAGAAGAAGCCATAGCGACAGCAAAGGCGACGGAAACTGATCTGATTCTAGGATGCGATTCTAATGCTCACCATATCATTTGGAGTAGCTCTGACACTAATGAGCAGGGCGTATGGCTTTTCGAATATATTATGGAAACCAATCTTATCGTGTGTAATGTAGGCTTTGAGCCGACTTTCATAACAAAAAAACAGGCAAGAAGTTTTGGACATCACTCTAGCATCAGAGAATGTTTTGAATTTCGTCAGACCACTTTTTCTCTGATCACCGCTATTTATTTATTTATTTATTTCAAGTACTGTTGAAGGCATTGCCTTATTACAGGGGTTCTGGTTCACATTATCTTTATGTTCATATTACTTCAAATTCTCAGGTTACATTATAATTAAAAACACGTTAAAGTTAAAGTTCTACTTAATAATCTACTGAAATTTTTTATATTTAAACAAAACGCAATATTCGCAATTCATTCATTAAGACAGAAGCTTCTAAGTTTCAACGATTCTAATGTAAAAATGTAAATTTTATTTATAGTTGGCAAATCTCTTGTATTTAAAATTTCAGTTAGCATTTGTAATGAGTTAATACCTCGTAGATAGTGCTGCCGGATCGATTTGTTAATGGGACATCTTAATATGAAATGCTCGATTGTGTCACGTTCGCAGAAGTTGCACAAGGGACAATTGTCGTTTAATTTAAATTTGTAGGTATTGCCAGCAATATGAATGCGTTGATTGTATTGGTTACACATACGGATCTGCGCCATGCAGCGACGAAGATGACCAGGAATAGCTTGTTGAAGATACCAAGCAGGTTTCATTCTTGATTCGTTGATGAATTGATACCAACAAGATGATCGGCTTCCAGCAACTCCAGACTCGTCATTACTAATGGAACTCGCAGTGAGGATAATCTCTATTTCCTTGATGTTTTCTTCTTCATAGCAGTTGTTGACAAGATTCGGAAAGTCTGATAACTCCTTTATAAGGTTCTCTTTGATTTTGCCAAGCCAGTTCGAAAAGTCACCAGTCTCTATTTGTTGTTGTTGATATTCGAGGCACACTTTAGGGTAACGGTCATTTGGCAGTTTTGACACTGTGTTCAGCCATTTTAGAGTTTTGCATGCGACTTTCACTTTCATATGGTTACGTCCGCATTCTTTTCTCACCGAGTGCGCTGCAGTATTTCTGGTTAGATTAAGTACTCTTTTTAAAAAGTCCTGTTGGATTCTCTCTATAATCTGGGTTCCTTCCATTGCCCATATTTCAGCTCCATATAACGCAGTGGTTTCTATTGTAGCATCAAAAACCTTAATTTGAGCATCTAAACCTAATTTGTTGTTGTAAAATATATTATTGAGGTTGGCTAGTGCTAGTGCTGATCACCGCTATTTACAGTTCAGCCTTGTTGAGCGTCCTGATGCAATTCCACACATTGTGAATCGCAGAAGGACCGACTGGCCTAGATTTCGTAATGCCCTTTCTGAAGAGCTACCAACATTACCGAATCTGCCAAACAGCGAGTAACAGTTGGATGATATGGTAAATATTATTACGGCGCGTCTATTGGGACAGCGATATTTGAGTCGTGCCCTGCCATCTCATATTCTGCTAAGAGGAAACCGTCATGGTGGAGTCCCAAATTTTCGAATTGAGAAGGAGAAGCTTCAATAAGGCTTAAGCTTCTAGGATGGAGTCGGATTGGATCTCCTGAAAAAAATCATCTCTTACCTCTAAGGTTCTAGTTCTACTAAGGTTCCGTCAAAAAAGGAGGTAAGAGTGTCCAAACGCAATGCGTGTCAAAGCTTTTGCGAAAGTATCGGAGCGTCATCTGAGACTTTAGGAAAATGAAAAACATCTGATCCATCTAAGCTCAGTTTTCTGCTAAAGAAAGACGGATCATGGACGTCTTCGAGCACTGAGACGATTGAGTGTCTATGCTTGACGCAAATTTCCCGGGAAGTTCGGTAGCTTCACCACCTGAATTCCATTTGAGTCACACAGCACCGTGTGATAGTGAATCGATTTGATCTCCGGAGACGATATTTTGGGCGATATATAGCTTTAAACCGTTTAAATCTACGGAACTTGATGGCATTATCCCTGCAGACTTGCAGTTATGCTTAGATATTACCTATTCATGGATAGAGAGCATACTAACGGCATGTCTCCGTTTAGTTTATAATCCTCGCGTATGGAGAGAGGTGCCGGTTACGTTTATTCCAAAAACGGGCAGAAGCTCGCACACACGACCTAATGACCTTAGGCGCATTAGTCTCTCTTCAAATATGCCCAAACTACTTGAACGACTTGTTGATACATATCTACGAATTACTATTCCGCCACATCTCCTTTCAACGGCACAACATGCCTACTGGAATGGAAGGTCAGTGGACACGGCTCTGCACTCTCTTGTCATATACATTGAAAAATCTATTCATCGGATAGAATACACGTTGGCTGTGTTCCGTTAATTTTCGCTGGAAAAGCTAAATTCCTTGGTCTCTTGTTGGACTGGAAGCTTTGCTGGAGGCCTAACATTCAGTGAGTAAAGCAACTATAGCACTCTATACGTGTAGGAAAGCCGTGGGGAAAACCTGGGACTCGTAACCTAAAGCTTTACATTGGATATACACGGCTGTTATCCGTCCTATACTACTATATTGTGCATGTGTATGGTGGACGGCACTCAGCAAGACAAGCTATTGTAACTTGCTTCCGAAGGTACAAACAATGGCTTCTCTTGTCATAACTGGAGCTGTTGGGACCAACTCCTCTGCCGGACTGGATACGATGCTTGACCTGCTTCCACCGCATTTATTCGGTCAAAAGCTGCTAACACCGCTTTACGTTTGCGTGAAACTAATCAGTGGCGAACGCCTGATTACGGGCTTATACTAAGTAATTTTGACCTCCCTTTGCAGACTAATCAAACTACTCCTAAATACGCTTTTGGTCAGAACCATTATGGCTTGATTCTGCCGACGAATTACTGGGATATCGACATGCCACGGGCATTGAGTCATGGACAGATGGTTGCAAGTCAGCTGGAGGAGTGGGCATTAGCGTCCACTCGGATGTACTTGGTATTAACCTGTCACTTCGTCTTCCTAACTACTGTACTGTCGTGCAAGCGGAGATTTCGGCGATTATGGAATCCTTAACCTGGTTAGGTAATCATGCTGTCGAAATCTGCCGCTCAGCTCTTAGAGAGGAGGGATACCTTGTCATAGTGGATTAGCATAGGAAACCGTTATGCGGATCGCCTCGCCCGTAATGTGGTAAATAGGAATTTAGGGGACCTTCATAGTAACCTAAAAATGCCGATTTGCTGCTACAGAGTAGCAGTAGAAGCAGCTGTTCTGCACAGGGCTAGAGCCAGGACTAACGGCAGCACTTGCCCGACAACTAGGTTGATTTGGCCATTTGATACAGGAAACATATTGGTAGGATGTTCGGTGCTATAACGGGGCACTGTCCTATTGGACTACTGCAGAAGTTGTCACATGGTGACTACTGCAGAATTTTCACATGGTGGTATGACAATGGACCGAAATTTTCCGGTCTAAGTGCGCTAGATGTCAATCTAGTGGCCCCTGTACCTAATCAATCCTAGCTCCAAGTTCACATGTCTTGACGTGGTGATAACGGCACCGTTTTTCGCCTGCTGCGTTCATTTAGGTACCAGACTGATTTAAATTGTAGACCCAGCACTGTTTTAACACCGTGTGTACATCCACTAGACGAACTAGATCATGTCATTAGCCCTGCGGTGAAACAGAATACATTTTTCCACTTGCTCTTTCATTATATTCTCAAACACCTGTTCACCATCCATTTTAACGATGTACGCGCTCCTTTTGCATATTGCACGTCATTTTCCGTCGAACATTTTCATAGAAAATATGTAATTTGTTTCGCTTACACACAGAAACAATTTATTATTTCCAGGAAGTTGAACAGAGTAGTTGACTGTATAGGTTCAGTCAGCTGCTGCTGAAATTACAACGTAGAGACGACATGCTCTTGCAATTTGTTTTACGAAACGTTTTCACCATTAATTTCAGACAAAATGTTGTGTGTGTATCCTCCTCTGTGTATTATGTATGTTGTGTATTTCATTTACGACGACACGATACGAAAACGTTCACCGTTCGAAATCGATCAATAATGCTTGGCATTAATTCAATTTCGCACTCCTTTTGCCCGGCTTGTGACTTTAATTGCCTGTCTAATTAACTATTAAATTAAATGTCAGTCATGGAGTTATGTGTTGGATGATGGAAGTGGAATGGGATTACGAAAAATTCTTCTTTTTTTCGGGAAATAGTACGTAAGCGTCTAATAACAGTACAAAGTGATTTAAGTGAGCGAGCATCAGGCAGGCGGGCATCCTGAAGTGAAGTGTGGCGGTAAAATCCCATTGTATGGAATAGTTAAATAAATAACAGGTAAAACAGTTACACAAAAGAAGCTTAATTCGAAAAATTTTAGTTCGATATACGAACATAGGTGTTAGTTGGTTAGTGGAAGCCGCTTCGGTGAAAACGTCAGAAACGACACAAAACCCCAAATCAGCAAATAAAAAAAAAATCTAAAAATAATTTCCCATAGTTAAAAGCCTCACATCTGTCAGCCCAAAAATGTCAACCACACACTTGGCAAATGGGCGAGGTTTGTACGCATTCGATACTGACGTGACGACCTATTCAAAAATATTCCAACACGCTGCCCCAATGGTCCAATGGTTTTGTTTACATTCGATGACGTGAATAGCATTTCGAGTCTTGTTCCTGAGTTCTAGTTGCGGATGCTTCGATGCCAAGAATAGAATTCTGAATGCTAATGATTCGTTGTCTGGCTCGCCTTTTATACTGTACGAGTCTGGTGAGTGGGGGCGCCGCATGCTGTTGATGTTTGTGTTGTGCTCGTGCTGTACGGTGCGTGCTAACAGGACATTGCTTACATGTAATACATGTAGGTTGCATGCAGTGCTGTTGTGCTACGCTGATTGTCAACTGATTCGGTGAATATTAATGGTGTGTGTTGAGAGTGTTGTTACAACTTGCAGGATTTTTTACCTCTATTTATTTTTAACCATCTTAAACTGGTAATCAGTCAAAAATGTGATAACTTCATATTGAAAGAGTATGTTTCTGTTTTGATGATTTTATATTTGAGGATTTAGCAGTTGAGATTTCGATTTTGGGGATATTGTAATCGAAGATGATTTTCGGGAATATTCTATCAAGGACTTTACACTTCTGCGTCTGTTTTTGGTTACTTAGGTTTCGAAATTTCCTTTCCCAATTTCAAAACCAATTGTACTTCCATTCTTTCTAATTTATTTGATAAAATTGGAAGAGAGGAGAAGCAGCATAGGACCCGAAAGAATCTAAGGAGCATTCCTGGAAAGGAATCACATTAGTTATTCCCATCCTATAAAATCGAAATAAAATTTGTGACTAAATTAATAATCCTTCCAGAAGAGACCTTAAAGCAAAAATCGATCCAAACCAAACCAATCATCCGTCTGCTACATTTAAATCAATAATCCCACACTAATGATTGTATCTTTATGTATTTTTCAAATAGAGTCAATCCCCGGATATGTGTCCAACATGGTCCTAAAACAATAAATATTGTTTCCACACATATTTTGGGATCATATTATCAATGTTCAGTTACATGCGCTGTTTTCCACAGAGTGAAACCTACAAACAAGCCTTTTTACGTATATGATTATTTGTTTGACAAACGCCAGAAAAAAAGCAGCGAGAAAAACTGAAACCGTAACCGTCAAATAAAATACGAAAATCTACCCAGAAAACATCCCTAAAACGAGAAGATATTCCCCGGAAAAGTGTCAAAGATATAACCATTAATCACAATCGCACCCTTGCAAATAATCGTAACAAGGACGATCGCCAGGACCACGACGCACTAAGCAAGCCTGGCAAAAAGCGAGTATCTACAGCAATTTATAACTTATGTGTAGGTAATAAGGTGTACCGTACTCCACACAGCCGGCAAAAGGTGATAAATTTACTATTCCTATATAGAACGAATAGTATGCAAACATAAACATATCCTTCTGTCCATCACCCGGACAAGGACTTTGTACACTTTGCTCTTCTTCTTCTTCTTTTTTTTTCTTACTGAAGAGTTGCCCCCGAGGGAGGTGCTCAAAACCAACAAAAAAAGTTGTGAAACGTCTTCGTCTTAAAACGAGCAAACATCGTATTCTTTTGAAATTTGTCTGAAGTGAATAAACAGCAGCTCGCATACTGTATGCGTCCATCGAAACATTCATTTCTTTATGGGATCTAATATTGTTTACAAAGGACAATGCTGTTTTGCCTCTCTGAACAAGGCAATCCCGAGCGAAATTCATCCTTTTATCTTCTTCTTTTCATTGCTTTTCGCTTTCTTTACATTTTGGCATCGTCATCGTCTTTCTATACCGAGGGCCAATCGTCAAGTCAATTTCTGCAAAAGGACTACACCACAATCACATATAGAATATCGGAGAGGGCACACGACATATTTGTGCCGGCGAAGCTCATTTTAAGTATTATGTGTGCGCCGGGGAAAAGTTAGAAGTTGGACTTCTTAAATGTGTACGGTCAGGCCAATATCCTTTTCATATCAGTGAGCGAAAATCTCTTGCCACAGCAGCAATATCGAAATTCGATAAGACCTAATACTATTTCGATGGTCGTATTTATGCGACCTTTCAATTTTCGTCCTGTTAACATGACATTGGACAATGGTTATGGTCCGGCTGGGTGCAGTGTCCGCTATGTTGAGTGCAAAAAGATGGGGGGGGGCGAAGGGTATACGGTCAACAAATAGACATTATTGAAATCTTGATGATTGCTATCGAAGAAGGGAAACAGGATTTATTATTGAGGCCGGCAATGTGGTATTGCATGGAAGCGAATTAGAAGAGGGACAATGGCTTTCAAAAGTTATATCAATCTACTGTATTGATGTAGAGCGTCGATTATCCGAACTAATATCGGCAGAAATGGTCCGGATAACCAGTTTGCTTCATCGAGTTTCCATGGAAACATTAGAAAAATTTCTATCTACATACTAAGATATTCAGCTTTTCGAGACAGATTCTCTCTCTCTGGTTCCTGTTAACCCCTTGTGGGGCATAGGACATCAACTACGCCTACTTTCCACCTCGTTCTGTTCTGTGTCATCGTCTTTAGGTCTGACCACTGTTTGTTTAATGAAGCAGCCTCGCTATTAACCGATCTTCTCCACGTGTTTCTTGGTCGTCCAACACGGCGTCTAGCATTGGCTCCCTGAGGGTTCCAATCTAGGGCCTGCTTTGCAATATTTGTTGGCCCTCTTCGGAGAGTATGACCTATCCATTGCCACTTTCGCCTTTTGACAGAAGTGCCTATCCAATCCAGGCCTGTGATAATCAGGAGATCATCATTGGAAATAATCTCCGGCCAGCGGATTTGTAGGATTCAAAATTCAAAATTCAAAATTCAAAATTCAAAATTCAAAATTCAAAATTCTAAATTCTAAATTCTAAATTCTAAATTCTAAATTCTAAATTCTAAATTCTAAATTCTAAATTCTAAATTCTAAATTCTAAATTCTAAATTCTAAATTCTAAATTCTAAATTCTAAATTCTAAATTCTAAATTCTAAATTCTAAATTCTAAATTCTAAATTCTAAATTCTAAATTCTAAATTCTAAATTCTAAATTCTAAATTCTAAATTCTAAATTCTAAATTCTAAATTCTAAATTCTAAATTCTAAATTCTAAATTCTAAATTCTAAATTCTAAATTCTAAATTCTAAATTCTAAATTCTAAATTCTAAATTCTAAATTCTAAATTCTATATTCTAAATTCTAAATTCTAAATTCTAAATTCTAAATTCTAAATTCTAAATACTAAATTCTAAATTCTAAATTCAAAATTCGAAATTCAAGATTTACTGCAGATTTAAATCTCAAAATTGGTCTAATTCTTCTAAAGTCTCTACAGTAATCTTAGAGCAAAGCTCGATAATTATAATGGTCAACCGGTATCTACGCTCCAAATTCGGTGCGTTACCGTCCATACAGCAACTTATAAGTAAATTAACATAATTTTCATGAAGTAATACCTAGTACAATCATTCAACTATTTTTATCGACTTCCATAATAATTTTTTATTTACAGATACGAGTGGCGTACGTACATAACTGCCCAAAATAAGTAAAGACATGTTTCTTTGTGAGTCCCACACAAATCCATTATGGATTTGAAATTGAAATACGATCACCGCAGAGTATAGGTGAATGTGAAACGACTAATCATGCGGTCTGTTTTCTCCGGCTCTCTGTCCCAGCCGCAGATGAATCATCTTTTTCTATATCGCTAAAGTATAAAGACTTAAGTTGTCTCAATGACATGTTTTGTTTCATATATTTTGTTGTTCCTCGCCGCAGATACATACGTATCTAAATGAGCTATTGTTAATTTTCTTAATACAATACTCGTATCATGACGGTTTATATTGACCACGCGATTTGACCAAATATAGTAAAATGTCGGTATCTATCCTTCACCCCACTAGAGGAGTGTGTTCTCTCCATTTTGACAAAATGATTGTCTTTTGGAGTAAGATACATATCAATTGGACAGAAGTGGACTAGACTGAACTATTAATTATCGTATTTGGCCATAGATGGTGACCACCACCTAATTCAATTGAGTTAATAGCAGGCCTCAAGGCTTGTTCTTGCACTTCAGCGTTGAATGGGGTCAAACGATTTAGTTGGTCGTATTATGGGGACAGTGTCATGTTTGTGCTATTATATGCAAAACCAAGGGGAAGGTAAATTTTAGGATGATGAAACACAAAGCACCTACCTACTGTCTCTGTAATTAATTACTCATATGCATAGGTGTACGTGCCATGTTCTTATAGCCAATCAGAATACGTCATCAAGTACATTTAACATGTTCGTTGGTGTCACAATGAGAGAAGAGGTGTCGGAGAGATCTTGGTTTACCCAGCTCCAAGCTTCCCGGGATATCTTCAAAAAAGAGGCTTCAGTGTAGCTCATAGTAAATTTTCATAGCATTCAATGCTATTTTTAGGATTTTGTGCCAATTAATATTATCTATTACTATCTGGCCAGGCGAACTTAGTATCGCTCCAACATCTAAATATACCAATTCGTTGGTGATAGAAAACTACCGCGATCCAAAAATATGTCCTCGTAATTTTTCTCCTGAAAATTTTTCCGAGTTCCTGCAATATTGCTAGTATCCTATTCCTGGCGTGGAAATGGAAATTGGAAATTGGCAAATTGTGTTTAATACATTCAAATAGGGTAATCCCTTCAAGAAATATTATGTGTGTTTTTTTGGTTATCCCGTGTAGGTTTGGGTAACGAAACTCCATATAAAAAAATTCCAGCTGATCCACCTGTCATTTTTTTTATATGAAGTTTCGTTACCCAAACCTACACGGGATAACCAAAAAACACACCTAATATAGAAAAAAATTGAGGATTGAACTGCATTTATAATTTCTTTATTAAGCTGGCTTTAGATGTTATCGATTGGCGGGTACAAAACTACTGAGGTTCTCAAGTTTGTTTGGGTGTTAAGCATAGAAAGCATACAGAGTGAGGACTCTCTTAGTTTTGTTCCTCCTGCCCATTTTTTCTGATTCGGCAATAGCAATTCTTTTATCGTGGAAATAAGTCATTTAGTGGGATGGATAGTGGATATGACAGAAGCAATTCAGTTACTGCAGGTATACCTTCAAGCAATTCCTTCAATAGTACGCTCCTGGCTATTTTTTTCAGGTTTCTGACTTCGTACCGCCCCACATTTTAAATGTGATCAATTTGTGGGTGCGACAAAATTACTGAGCTCCGCGAATG
Organism: Microchrysa polita; assembly: GCA_949715475.1. NCBI lineage: Eukaryota > Metazoa > Arthropoda > Insecta > Diptera > Stratiomyidae > Microchrysa > Microchrysa polita. The sequence goes on along the minus strand of OX454421.1, from coordinate 76,400,367 downwards.
TGTTGAGGAGATACAGACAAAATCATGATAAAATGAGCGGCAGCAAGGCATTGTTAATTTTTCTTGGTCGATTTTCCAGATGTGTCTCCTACTGAGGATGGAACTTATTCAGATGTTTGTTTAGGGAATACTGGAAAATCCGCTAATCCGCAAAAACAAGGAGGAAAATCATTTTGACATTGACACTTTTCTTGGGCAATTTTGCAGATATTTTAGTAGGAATAGAGGGCTCTCGCGCTGAAGAGGACGGAATTACTGAGATCCGCTAATTCGTTCAGGGAAACAATTTCCCAGATATCAAGTGCTATTGGGTTATTAGGGTTGTAAGCCATTGAGAGGGGTTTCTGAAATCCGTTCCAGGAATATTAGCGATGGACCGTGAAATAAGCATAATTTTCCGAAGTACGGTTATCCGATCAATAAGTATAGGCAAACTTATGGACAAATTACTGCCTTCATAATTGTCCAGATGTTTCATAAGCTATGCTGGCTATTTGGGTTGGCTTTGGCTATCAATTCAAGAAAGGAATCACAGAAATTAGAGATACGTATATGTAGAATAAAGCTAGAAAAATAATTTTGAATTGGCAAATTTGTAGATCTGTTGGCAGAAGTTCTGCTTATAAATTAGCTGGGAGAGATATAGGGTGGAATTTTTCGAAATCGACTAATCCGTTCAGTAGAAATAGGCAAAAGAACGTAAGAAAGATTTTTTTTCATAATTTTGTTCACTATGAATTTTCTACATGTTGAAATTCGATAGTTCGTTCAGCTGAAGTTGGAGATCAATCTGGTGGGGCAAATTCACGAAACTACACTCATTGTGAATGTTTGTTTTGCTAGTCAGGGTGTATTTCGGTCATGTGGCCAGGCGAATTTCGTATCGCCCCACCTTTGGATGGTGTCACCCGCCAGGGTGGCGCAAAACTACTGAGGTCCTCAAATTTCTTTGTATATTAAAAAGCATAAAAAAGACTCTTTTAGTATTTTTCTTCTGTCTATTTTTGCTGATTCGGTAGTAACAATTCTTTTATCGTGAAAATACCATAGTGGCAATAAATGTATATTGTAAAAGAAAATTTGTTATTATGTACAGGTGGGAGTTTTTCAGTTGCATTTGAAAATTTACTGAAATAGATTATTCAATTCCTCACAAACCTGAAAATTTGACCAGACTATTGAAGCAGAGAGAGATACTTCAATAGTAGGCTCCTGGCCAATTTTTCAGGTCTGTGAAGATTTGTTCTACTATTGTGCCCCAAAAAGAAATTTGTCGTTGCGTTAAGGGAAAACAGAACAAAATGATCATTCATTTTCAAACATTTCGGTCTTTCTGCATATACTCCATTCAGAAAGAGCAATAAGATGAAGCCAATTCACTGGAATCCTCTAATTCACTATTCACTAAATTGCACTTCTAGTAAATTTTCCACATGTTTGAATGGTTATTTAGCTATTACCGTAATATGCCAATAATGTGGCGAAAATCAATTAACAATTCGCTATTGGGCTCAAGAGATGTCGCCGAAATGCTGCAGGTACTTTCAAATTTCTGCTTGGGGGGTTTCTCTCTCTAGTTCCTGTCAACCCCTTGTGGGGCATAGGGCATTAACTACGCCTACTCTCCACCTCGTTCTGTTTTGCGCCAACGGCGCTAGCTGCGACCATGTAAGATTTAGCGTTTTCGCCTCGCTTGTTACCGATCTTCTCCATGTGTTCCTTGGCCGTCCAACACGGCGTCTTGCTCCGGAATCCTGTGGATTCCAGTTAAGGGCCTTTTTTGCGATGTTATTGGGCCCTCTTCGGAAGGTGTGACCTATCCATTGCCACTTAAGTCTTTTGATCGAAGTGCCTATCCTTTCTTGGCCAGTTATAGTGAGGAGATCCTCGTTCGAAATGATCTCCGGCCAACGAATATGTAGGATGCGCCGTAGACACTGATTTACAAAAGTTTGCAACTTATCAGTAATCTCTTTAGTCACCTTCCAGGTTGAACAGCCATATAGCAGCACGGATTTCACATTGGAATTGAAGACTCGAAGTTTGGTGCGTCTGGAAATATTGTTGTTTAGCCAGAAAGGAATCAAATTGAAGAAAGCCGCCCTTGCCGTGTTTATCCGTGATTTTACATCAGCATCCGCTCCACCATCTGCTGTAACTACGCTCCCGAGATAGCAAAATTCATCAACTTTTTCGACTGCCTGTCCCGAAATACAAATTCCGCTTTGCTACCCTGGATATGTGCTCAAGAACTTAGTCTTGGCAGCATTGAATTTCAGTCCCGCATTACGACTTGCGCAATTTAGAGCTTCTGTCATTTGAGCGACATCATCCGTGTTTGTTGATAGAAGGCAAATGTCGTCAGCGTAGTCAAGATGTTGAAGGTGATCGAACAATTTCCATCTGATACCTTTGTTACGATGTAATTGGAGTGCGGAGCCGAGTACATCACTAATGGCAACAAGGAAGAGAATAGGTGACAAAATGCAGCCTTGCCTCACTCCACTGTGCACCTCAAAAGGATCTGAAAGGTTGCCCTTATGCAGGACGTAACATTGGGCTCCATTGTAGCATTCCTTGATGCTGGAGATTATCTTATCTGGGATATTTCGTCTCCGTAAGGCATTCCAGATGTGGAGACGATCAACGCTATCGAAAGCTTTCTCAAAATCGATGAACATGAGATGTAATTGGGATCTCCATTCCGCGGATTGCTCAATGATAATACGGAGGGTGTTAATGTGGTCGCTACAGGAAAACCCTTCGCGAAAGCCAGCTTGTTCATCATTCAATGTGTCATCGATTTTGTCCTTGATTCGTCCTAAAACAATCTTAGCCATCAGCTTGGAAACAGCAGGAAGTAGGCAGATCCCACGCCAATTATTGCAATTCTTCAGGTCACCTTTCTTCGGAATCATAATAATTACGCCCTTTTCCACTCACTGGGAAGAGTTTCGGTTTCCCAACACTCTTGGATTAAGGGAAGGAGAATATCCGCTGAAGCGATAATATCCGCTTTCAAGAATTCAGACGAAATTCCATCAATCCCAGGGGCTTTACCGGCGTCCATTGATTTAATAGCGTCTATTAGTTCCTTTTTGGATGGTTGACCAGAACTAATGCCGTCTGTTCGAGGGACGTCTTCTGCTGGCAATGAAGATGCACTTGCAGGCCCGAAGGTGTTATTAAGGACCTCTAAAAAGTGTTCTCTTCATCTTTGCGGCTGTTGTTCTTCGGTAACGAGCAGAACACCTTCCTTATCTTTCACAGGATGTTCCGTTAGTAAAGATCTGCCAGTTAATGGCTTGATAAGCTTGAAGAGTGTTCCACTATCACCGCGGGTAGCCGCATCCTCTGCCTCCTTCACAAGCGCGTTGATATTATTGCGCTTATCACGCCTAACACTCCTTTGAACGCCTTTTTGGAGCGAACGGTATTCAGTTCTGTATCGTTCCTTAGCTGACTCGTCAGCAGCTGAGTTAATCTGCTCTTTAACTCTCTTGCGTGCTGAGATAAGAGACCAAGTGGAGTCGCTAATAAATGGTGCTGTTCGTAAGCGCATTTTTGCGGTGACAAGATGGTGGTCACTGCCAATATCAGCACCACGTTTCGCCCTAACGTCTAAGACACAGTTTCTCCACGTTTTGGAAACAGCAATATGGTCAATCTGGTTCTCAGTTCTGCCATTCGGAGAGGTCCAGGTTGATAAGTGGCAATCTTTGTGTTTAAACAGAGTTCCACCAATGACGAGCTGACGAGAGTTACGAAACTCTATAAACATCTCGCCATTCTGGTTTCTGTCGCCTAACCCATGATTTCCCATAAGGTGTTCCAATCCTTGGTTATTTGTCCCGACTTTAGCATTGAGATCCGATTCGTACTCTGGATTTGAATCGGGCGGTGATAATACGGTCGGAAACTGGTTTCCAATCGATAAGGGATCGACGTGCATCCCTAGTCAAGAGGATTCCGACTCCTGCCTGCCGAGCATTTTGGTCATCATTTCCAGAGTACAATTAAACAGTATTAGAGCTTGGTGATAGAGTCGCTCCTGATCCGAGCCATCTTGTTTCGCTCAGTCCTAATATAGCGATGTTATACGCGGTCATTTCCCGTTCGACTTCAGTAAGCCTCATGTTGTTGCACTCGCCCCACATCGTTCGAACGTTCCAAAACCCAATCGTGGTCCGTTGTTTATAGCCAAAAGTCGTTGCCGGTGAGTCAGTCCGAGGTATCCGAGGTTCGATTAATGTTTCGAGTGTGAAGAAAGTTTAAAGTACGCAGTTTACAAGCCTACGAACACTATCCCTCAAGTCGCCTTTTACGACAAGCCGGGAACGCTGTGGCATAATTCTTACCCCAAAGTCCACAGGGGTCAATTTTTTGTTAAGTTTCGATATCTGAACCCTAGAGCGCACACAACAGAGTCGCTGCCCGCACAATTGTAGAGATATGTTCGAAACTCAGGAGAATTTTATTCTCTCCTGTCCCTTTAGTCGCCTCTTACGACACGTCGGGAAAGACGGAGGCACTATTCTTGACCCGCGCCACAGGGCGAAATTGGCGAATTGTTTATACGGACACCAAAAACAGTGAGAATAAGGCAACAATTCTAACGCTATAATGCTAAATTAATCAACATAATGCAACACTTACCATCACCAAACATAAACAAACACGAAACAACACAGCACAAGTGACATCTCCATCAGCTGATGACGTATATATACATTCATATACTAACACGCAACATTTGCAATGAATGCACTCGGATGCATTGTTGCAGTTTCAATGATCATCACATAAGCGAATATAAGTAACTGTTCACCTTGAACTTGAATTCGGCTATGTACCTAATGCTGTATCATATTGTACACGGGCACTTCGATCAAGAAGTCGTCGCGTGTGGACACCTTTGATTAGAACTTGCTAGATTTGTATTGATGTTATCAGACCCTTGCTTGTTATTTGATTTGCTTTGATTTTCGAACTTGAATAAATGTATTTATTTGGAATACAATTATACATCGTGCCTTTAGTATTACTATATAGTTTTATCATTAAAAGTGTGTTTTGTGATATTTCATTTCTCCTGTACCAAGGAGTGGTCCGTGCAGCGAGCAAGACCACACGTACTGCGCCCCCCAGGATGAGCCGTTCCGCACCTTTATATTACTCCCTAATGCAAAGTGATGATGAAAATCTTCTTCTTTTAATATCCTTTGAAGCCCAAACAAAAAAATGTAATAATCTTTGAAAAGTCGCTCAATGTACAATGTACATATTTCTAGAAAATTCGCCAACGATAAAAGGACACGTTATCCTTTCAATCCTACACTCTAAATTATCCATCCAAAGTCCTCGCGAAAAAACCCTCCCAACCATGCACGTCATGACCACCAATGCAATGCAATGTGTACCAGTTCTCACCAAAAGTATGTTTTATTCAAAATACTGATTCGACCCAGTTTACTTTTTGTATCGATATTATTAAATCGTTTGATAGAGTACACATATAGAACTACCGCACTTTCTTCAAGTTGTCCGAGGACAACACCCAACTTCCAAGAAGAACTTAACTTCATAATATAACGTATCCTTTTCATATTGTCGTGTCCGCACTTTAAAAGACTTGTAGTATCCGTACATCGGTCCCTAGCCGGACAATATTATACAAGTAAGAAAGAACCATCTTAGACTAAGTATACTAACGATCGAAAGATGACTATTGTTATTAAGTCGTGAATATTGTGCGTGAGTGTCCTGCATAAATTATGTATTCGAAAAGAAACCCGAGAGTGTATAGTGTGTGTCCTGTGCCCATGTAATGAATAAGAGCTTCGATATTGTTCGAACTTCGAGGTATTGTTGTATAGTGTTGTGAATGGATGCGGCCATATAGAGTATAAGAGTACCAAAGTATACATTGCTGTGAAGACGAAAAAGGATGATTGATGGTCAAGTGAAATCGCTGTCACGCTTAATTCAGCTTCAAGTAAGTTTGAGTTAAGACGATCATCAAGATGAAGAAGATATGGCTCGAAACAGACAATTCATTTCGTTGTCTTTTATATTGAATTATTTAAGTCAAGTGTTGTTGTTCTGTCCTATATAGAGAAAATTGTATTGCATGCTGTACCTATAATAATGATGATGAAGGATAAAAATCTGTTCCTGGAAGAGCTTTCGTGGCAACTGGTAATAAAATTGAAGTCATGACATGACACTAACCAGTCAAGTTATTTCTATTATGAAGGCTATACAATAAAATGGCGAAAGTTTTGCTCATTGTGCACCATGGGCTTTCCTTAAAGAGATGTCGACTTGCAAGCTTTTATAGCAGTAAAAATAAATGGTTCCATTTGACTTCTTCACACTCTTTATAAGAGTGCATATGGTTTCAGTAACTTTTTACAAATTCGTTTTCGTTACTGGTTAAATGAATTCCTCAGTGGAGAGACCACGGTGGTCTCTATTCCCAAAATATCCTTTTTCGATCTCAAAAACATCACCAAAATGTAAACAAACACGGAACAACACAGCACAAGTGACAGCACCATCAGTTGTTGACATTCATGTACATCATATAAACAACACGCACCATATGTTGCAATTCAATATGCACTTAGATACATTGTTGCGAAGCTAGTAGACAAGCTAGCTAAATAAGATTTAACCTTGAACTTCAATTGCGCTATTTTAGAGGTCTTGTTTTGGGAATTGACACAATATATTAACGGACGCTTCGGAAGCCGTTGTGATTGTGAATATTATACATCAATACATTTGATTTGATTGATTTTGCATAGTTTTATTGAATACGACCGACGATTTGAACTTACTGCTCTACATTTGTGAGTTGTGTTACCATCTGTTCAATAATTTTTTTTTCTTAAAGTGCCTTTTGTGAAATCCCATTTCATTAAAGGAGTGGTCCGTCAAGGAAGTTGACCACACGTCATACTTCACAGGATCGCCCAATCGAATATTGATATATATTGAGTATTTTTTGCATATATATGTAATTGAGTAAATTTTTGTACGCTGTACGGCTTCAAGTTAGAGTCGATACTAGGAACACAGTTTTATATAAAATGTATTTAAATAGTGCTGCTGGTCGCTACCAGAGCAATAATCACTCAGCGATCATCGCGTGAGTCGCTTCTAGCAACACAAACTCTATAAGGTTTGTGCTGCTGGAAGTCGATAAAATAAAAAATAAAAAAAATCTGCTGTAATCCAATGATCCAATCTATATAACGGTAAACGGTCATGCAAAATGCGAACCTTCAAGTTATGCATTGCTTTCAGAGGCGGCGCATAAGGGCCCGCGTGGCGGGGGGGCCCAAGATATTTAGGGGCCCAAAAGCCACATTAAAGATTTCTCTAACCATAAAAACAGCACGACTGCGAAAAACATCACTCCGGCGTAGATATTTTTTGTAGACAAGAAGTGATATACACTTTTCGAAGTCAAAGCAAATGCTAAATTTATTGGTCCTCTTTCACCAATTTAATATTGACCTAAAATCTTTGAAAGTTAATAAGACATCTTCAAATTTTCACAAAAAAAAATTGCTTTGCAAGGCTGCGCTATTTGCTGAAACTGTAGCCGCGGTTTGTTATCCTTCCCACCATTTTCCTTGCCAAAAAGGCAAGGCAAAAAGATTCTTTAGGTTCTTTTGCAAATATATCCTTAAACATTTTTGGTGATAGTACCGTTTCCACTTTTCCACGATCAAAATAGTTTGAGAGTGGTACTAAACTTAGATCAAACTAGTTAGTACGGCCTGTATATGGCGTTTAAGAAGAAAATATTGTATCTTGCTTTCGGTATATACGCGGTCATTAGGGCTGTGGTGCAGAGGCCTCGTTTGGTAAGTACAAACGTTCTTAGATTAGATTAAATGGGGGCATCGGCATATTTGCCATAAGCACTGCGACCGGTGGTCTATTGTGCCAATTCCCACGCTACAGGTTAGATAAATTTATCTAACCGACATCTGTCGATAAATCGATTAATTTGTCCTATGCTAAGGGAGGCGATGTCCTCTGTGAGAGGGAAAGCTATGCCAAAGCATTCCTCCCGTCTCATCGCCAGTCTTTCACACTCGCAAAGTATGTGAGTAGATGTTTCGTCATCAGCCTCGCAGAAACGGCAGGTCGCGTCTGCGGCTAAGCGCATGGTTCTTAAATGCCCGTTCAGACGGGAGTGGCCTGTAAGGAGCCCACTTATGATTCTGACCATGTTCCTGCTGAGCTTAACTAACTCCAGAGTGCGTTTCTTAAAGTAGTTCGCTACGAAAAACTTCGACTGCCTTAGTCCTGGAAGGGCCTCCCAGCATACGGTGGCTGTCGTCTTCTCCCACTCAGTGATTTCGTTTCTGCATAGACACAGTGGTATACCGCAGAAGGGTTCCGGGCCGCAGAAGGGGCTAGCAGAGGCTACCCTAGCGAATTCGTCCGCGAGCTCATTCCCTTCTATTCCAGAGTGTCCGGGAACCCATAGGAGTGTAAAATCATTGCGAGATCCTACAGATTGAAGTATTTCCTGACATAGCGACACTAGTTTTGAAGTAAAGGTATGTTTTGTAAGAGCTTTGATAGCCGCCTGACTGTCGGTAAAGATCGCTATCTTTCTGTTGACATATCCTTTGTTCTGACATTCTCTGGCGCAATTTCTATTGCATGTACCTCCGCCTGGAACACAGACGCTAATTTCCCCATAGGTACTGAGTAGCTTACACCTGGACCACTGATGCCCGCTCCAGAGCCTGTGTCAGTTTTTGATCCATCTGTGTAAAAGCTGATAGTGTCGGGGTGAAGGGACCTGAACATATCCGTCCAACGTTCCCTCGCCCAGATTGCTGATTTAAAGGACACGTTGAAGCGTAATGTCTTAACTAGATAGTCCGAAGGTAGGCAGAGGGTATTGCTACCTTGTAACCACCCTAGTTGATCATGACTAAAATTGACTGTCGTGCTGAAAGCCCTGAGCCTACCAACAGCCAGCCTCGCCGACACTTCAATGTGAATGTGTAGTGGAGTTAGGTCAAGAAGAACCTCCAGGGCAGCGGTGGGGCATGAAACAATAGCTCCAGTGATAATTAAACAGGCAAGCCTCTGGACCTTACCTAGATCCGACTTACCAGTGCTAGTTGAAGCCCTTTTCCACCACACCACCGCCCCATACTCCACTATAGGTCTAACAACTGTCTTGTAAATCCACAGAATTAAATGTGGTTTAATTCCCCAGGTTTTACCTACATAACCTCTGCAGGTCCATAGTACCTTGATCGCCTTCTCCGTGACCGTTTTCAGGTGGTCATCCCAGAGTAATTTGCTATCAAGAGTGACTCCCAAATATTTGACTTGGTTTGCCATTTTAATTTGGGAGTTGTACATAGTCGAACAACTCAGGGTTCTTGTTGTCTTGCTCCTACTGAAAGGAACCACCGTGGTCTTGGACGGGTTGACCCGTAGACCACTCTCCGTGCACCAATCTTGAACTATTCGCAGGGCGGTGTGGAGCACATGGAGTAGGACGCTTAACCATGATAACCAGATCTTCTGCGTATCCTTGGGTGGAGAACCTCTCTAAGGTTAGTCTCCACAACAGTCCATCAACAACTAAACACCACAGAAGGGGGGACAATACCCCTCCTTGTGGGCAGCCACGAGTGGCTAAGGCGGAGAGGGTGGACCCTCCGATGCTGGTATAAATGTTCCTCGATGAAAGCATGCGTTGCACCCAGGTAATCATTGTCACATCTGCCCCTTTTATTCTTCGCGCCGTACCGATGGACTCGAAGGACGTATTGTCGAAGGCCCCTTCTATATCCAGGAATGCACAAAGTGCCATCTCCTTTTTTGATGTGGCCACTTCGATTTCGTCCACTAGGGTGTGAAGTGCAGATTCAGTCGATCTGCCTGGTTGGTAGGCAAATTGTCTGGGGTGCAGCGGACTCGTCTTAAGAAGCGTACTCCTTATATGTGCGTCTAGTATCTTCTCCATTGCTTTCATGAGGAACGAGGTTAGACTGATTGGTCGATACGATTTCGGATCGTCTGTCGACCTTTTCCCACTTTGGGAGTGAAGACCACCCTCACTGATCTCCAAGCTGTTGGGATATAACCTAACGCGTAACTACTTCTATCTATATTGACTAGGAATGGGATCAACTCTTCTTGCGCCTTCTGTAATAGCGCTGGAAAGATACCATCCATGCTAGGCGATTTGAAGGGATCAAAGGTCCCAATCGCCCATCTAACCTTATCATAAGTAAATATAGCCCGTGCTGCCCTCCAATCGGACTGGTTGGACCTATTGGAAGTACGGCAGTGTGGGAAAGCGTGGTTTAATCTGCATCCTGGGAAATGAATTTCCCGGAGCAGTATACCTGTGTCACTCGAGTTTACAGTGATTGTGCCATTCGGCCTTTTAAGTGTGCTGATCGCATTAGCCCCATTTTTCGCCAGCACCTTATGCAGCCTAGCCGCTTTTGTGGTGCTGTTGACATTGTCGCAGAAGGTCATCCAGCTACGCCGTTTCGCTTCCCTAATCGTCTTATTATATTCTGTCAGGGTGGAACGATACACGTCCCTTGACAGATTTTCAGTCAATCAATTGACTGACAATCTGCATCTTGTATGGAAAATGACTGTGGCTGATGACTGAAAAGTGCGACCTTCAAGAGCGTTTTCGATTGATTTCACTTTGCTTTTTGCTCAGTGTATAGGGGGGCCCACCCAAGAAGTTTGCGGGAGGGCCCCGAGTGAAGTTGTTCCGCCACTGATCGCTTTAGCTTCGTATATATACTCACAAATTGATTCAAAACGCTACTTCTCTACGAGAACCAACGACAACTTCATATTTCAATCTTATCGCTTCGCAGCTAGTTCAAAGCCAGAAATAATCACTTCCTGTCAACTCGACAATTTGAATTGGATTTCCACTTATTTTTCCTTTCTTTTATGACGAATCTACCTCACCCACTCCACTGCCACCCACCCGCACATAAATCATTCATAAATAGGCATTAATATCCTTTCAGTGCGTACCTACCAACATACATGCCGCCGGGCTTTTGTCAACTTTCCAATATACATACAACTCGTCGAAAAACCATAACTCTATCAAGTCGAGGAAGGGAGGTAAGGCAATCACTAAAGTCCACACACTTGGCGCCTGTTACCACCTTTCGCGCGGGCCAATGTTCAAACCATATCGCGGACATTTGACACATCATATTACCCAGGACAGGAATACGCGAGTATGTGCGGCATGTACCTCTACACCCCAGCAGTGTGTGTCCTTCTAGCAAACGGATTTGTATGTTGTTCATGAATATTTACAAGGATACCATGCTTGGCAGCCGCCACACTCGCACCCCTCTCGTAGTCCTGACTGACTGACTACAGGGAAATCGAGAAACGTTCAAGTGAATTACTCGTATTCTGTTTGTTAAAAGCATAGATTCATAGATACACAGGACGTAGTGTTCGATAGTCCGGTTCTAGATTCTGTCGCTTCACGTTCGTCGTCCTTCTTCACATTTCGTTATTTATTCCTTTTTCCTATATAAAATGAATGCACAGACTCACAAAACAATTTGACGGGAACAACTTTTTGATTTTCGCGTTTTTTTCATCTCCAAACCTTTTTGGGATTTGGTTTTTTTTTTGCCTCACTATTCGGCGTGTGCATGTATGTAGTTAGTTTCACGGAAATTTTCAACGACGAGTATACCTATTCGTGCCGGTGGATTGCAAAAGTTTTGTGAGCTTATCTTCTGTGTTGTATATGGTGCATAGAGAGTGTTTGACTATTCGGAAAGAGAAAATTCTGAGAAGTGTATACCTGATGCCTAATTACCATGTCCTGGGACGTTCGAAGTCTGACACGTTTCTCGTCGGATGGCGCACTAACAACAAATATACACGAATCCTGGGCCGGACGGAAATTACTGGAAGCTCTTAATCAACTTCCACCGGTACCATTGAGCTCGTCGACAGATGTAAGTAAGTTTGTTGCTCTTTTTTTTTGCAGGGAGGAGAGCTTCAGCCAGAAGTTAGTTGGTTGCTGTGTGAACAAGTGAAACTTTATTTGCAATTTAGCGAGCGTACAGGATGTGATAGTGTGAATTGTTTGGTGTTATACAGAGTAAGGTGAAATGTCGGTAACGAATTTTATAAATTTGGGAGGAAAGTGGATAGTAATTGGGTTTAAAGTTTTAGTCTTTCAATGGCGTGATTTAATTGAAATGGTTTCCTGGAGCTAAAGTTTAAACTCGTTGCATAAGGGCTTTTGACATATTGGTCCAACGTACTCTCATAAACACGCTCAATAAAATTTGCAATAAATTGAGCGTGGTGTCTATTACATAACTCAGTACTTGCAAGTCTTCCAACTGAAGTCCCAAAACTCACATATTTCTCCAAACGTTCGAATGCATGCATGTAACAGAAGCTGAGGGTACTTCAGAGGTTTCCTCACTCCAATTTCTGTCGGAGTTCTCGCAAAAAAAGGCAGGCGTGTTCGAAGTAAAAATGTTCAGCTCAGTCTCCTGTCAAAGCTTATAAAGTGCTGGCAGCCGATAGGCAGGATGTCAAGCGTGAATAGGAGACCGATCTATAAAACCAGCTCAAAAAGAAAAAAATCAATTTTGGAAAACGCGAAAAAGACCCGAGACATGTTCAACTTGCAATCCGGAGAAAAGCCCTCTACGCACTATATTCTCATAAGAATAAATTTTGAGCCGAAAGTGAGAGAAATCGGCGAAAAGATCTCTCAGATTCGTTGCAAATAGAAAAGGAAACCTTTTGTGCCAATTTAAGGAGGTCCAGCCCGAACGAAAGCAATCGACGTAAAAACCTTAATGAGAAATTTGTTTCAATCTTGACGAGGTTACAACATCGGAAGAAATCTTCTCTTCAATTTTGGACAGTTGAAGGCACATATAAAACTTGACACCAATTAAGGTCATGCTTACTTATACAGATGTAGCTAGCAAAATCTCAGAATTCGGAATAATTAATGACGCAAACTACATTGTCCCGTTGGCAGTGCTTCAAGTGCAATCGGGCATTTTACAAGCAACTTTCCAAACGAGCCCGACTGAGCATCTCCTTTAAGTGCGTGGTAGGGATTATTTACCTGTTATATTGAGAGGCGCTAAAAATTGGATTCTTCCGGAATTGCACTTTAGCCAGTGTCAGTTGGCTTGCGATTTGCTATCGTCTGGAGCCAACTCACAACTCTTGCGTGGCTGAACTATAGCTGTAATCGAAATTTTAAGAGTCACCCACTCACTGCGGGGATTGACAGGAAACTAAGCGTAAGAGCGAAAATCAATGTTGTCCACGTGTACGGCTGATATGCTCAGGACTGGCTTAAGCATTCAGATAGCCCTGGGCCAAATCGATGATGGTGGCACCCAATCACCCAAGCAACACTTTTAGCGATAAACATTTTTTATTCTTAATTATATTATTTATTATATTCACTGATGCTATGAGGGCTGCGACTACTGTATCATGTCCTGGTATATCATATTCAGGTAAGAAAAAACCAACTTGGTGGAATTCTAAGATTTCCGAACTAAGGGCCATGTGTAGGAGAAGCTTTAATAAAGCTAAGGCCTCAAGGCTCGAGTCAGATTGGCAATCCTATAAGATACATCTCAGTTCTTTTAAAAAAGAATTAAGAGGAGCCAAGCGTAGTGCTTGGAGAAGTTTCTGTGAGAAAATAGAGGGGTCTTCTGAGACATCTAGATTCAGGAAAGTTTTGGCGTCTAACCCATCTATGCCTAGCTTTCTTTTAAAAGAGGACGGATCGTGGACGTCTTCATGTAACGAGACTATCGAGTGTCTGCTTGATACACACTTTCCTGGAAGCGCAGCCGCCGCTTCACCTGAACTCCCCATAAGTCGCATACAGTCGTGCGATACGGCATCTATTCTTAACCGTGAGAAGATAATGTGGGCGATATCAAGCTTCGATCCCTTTAAATCGGCTGGACCTGATGGTATTATACCTGCGGACTTGCAACAGTGTGTGGACATTACGTATCCTTGGGTACAGCGCATACTTACAGCTTGCTTGGATTTAGTACACATTCCTCTTATCTGGAGAGAAGTGAGAGTTACTTTTATCCCTAAAACGGGTAGAAGTTCGCATGCAAGTCCAAAGGACCTGCGGCCCATTAGCCTTTCATCGACTATGTTGAAACTGCTTGAGAGATTAATTGATATTCATCTACGGACGACCATTCCTTCAAACCTATTATCCATGTCACAACATGCATATTGGAAAGGGAGGTCGGTTGACACAGCTTTGCATTCGCTGGTTAGTTATATTGAAGAGTCTCTTCATCATAAGGAATACACCATGGTGGTGTTTCTAGATATTGAGGGAGCTTTTAACAATATTAAACCCAGAGCGATTATGGATGCTCTTCTTAATCTACAGGTTGAAGGTTCAATCTGCACCCTCGTGGATATGTTGCTTACCTCTAGACGTATACAAAGCAATTTGGGTACTGCATCTGTTTGTAGATATGTTTTTAGGGGTACCCCGCAAGGAGGGGTCTTATCCCCTCTACTTTGGAATTTAGCGATAAGTAAATTACTTTTGAACTTAGAAAGAATAGGTTGCAAAGTCACCGCTTACGCCGATGACGTTGCTATTGCCGTTAGAGGCAAGTTTCCTGATACTCTTAGCGGGCTATTAGAAAACGCTTTAGCTGTCCTAACGGATTGGGCAAATCTCAGTGGAGTCGGAATTAATCCATCCAAAACGGAATTGGTCCTCTTTACAAGAAAGCGCACAATTTCTAATATTAGGCTTCCCAGACTAGGAGGCTATCAACTTGAGCTTGCTGAAACCGCGACTTATCCTTGATAAGAAACTAAAATGGAAGCACAACATCGAAGAAAGGGTGAATAAAGCTACAGTAACACTGTATTCGTGTAGGAAAGCCATCGGGAAAACCTGGGGTTTGCAGCCAAAAGTTGTGCATTGGATGTATACCGCTATTGTAGTTTCATCCCCTCAAGGGAATCTTGGGATAGTAACAGCTTCTTGGTCAGTGGATCCATTTCCATTTATACTGATGGTTCCAAGACAGATGCAGGAGTTGGTATAGGAATCCACTCGGATGAGTTGAATATTCATTTGTCTTTCCGCCTGCCTAATTTTTGTAGTGTCCTCCAAGCGGAGATCTCCGCGATTTTAGAAGCCTTAACATGGTTGGGCTGTCACGTCATCACTGGTAGGGACGTCTTTATATTCACAGATAGTCAGGCTGCAATTCGATCAATTGATTGAGTGCTGACCACTTCAAGAACTACTGAGAAATGTCGTTCAGTACTTAGAGAGATGGGTCGCTTCTTCAACATTACGCTATGCTGGATACCGGGCCATAGTGGCTTTCCAGGTAATCGCAATGGAGATGACTTGGCCCGGCATGCGTCAGCAGGTAGCGTTGAAGACGGTAATTCCTTCTTGAAAACACCTACTGCGGCTTGTGCATTGTTAATAGAGACCGCTACAATATGCAGAACCAATGCAAGATGGATTCATGGCTTGACATGCGCAACGACGAGAATGATCTGGCCAAAGCTAGACAATGTCCGTTCTATGATGCTACTTTCCTAAGACAGAAAGCATATTCGAAGTGTGGTGGGAGTAATAACAGGGCACTGTCCTATTGGAGAGCACGCGAGAAGACTCCGAATTCCTCACAACGACTTCTGTAGAAGTTGTGACGATGAAGAAGAGGAAGAAAGTGTGCATCACTTACTCTGCCACTGTCCCGCCCTGGCTGAGAAACAAATGCGTTTTCTCTCTCTCTCTCTTGATTACCGTAACTCCTAGTGGAGCATGGTGCGTTGATGACTACCGTGTGTAGTCATCAACGTTACAAAGACAACTGAATTCGGAGTGTGATATGTTTGTCAGCCATACCAATTCCTAGTCGCATTGTTAGTTTATTATTTTACGATAAGAATATTTCTTATCATCTTCTTCTGAATAATTAACTTGCGACGAGTCGTGCCGAGTTTAGAAACTCGTTTCTCTATGAGTGTCTATTTCACAGAGTGGCGACCGAACGATCACGGCCACAAAGCACGACATGCGTTTTCTGGGCTCAAGGTATTTCTACGATACCGATGATCTTCGGGATGTGAGCCCAATACTGCTCAATAAATTTATTGTAAGCACGGGTTGGTTTTTAGGCAGTTAGTAGAGGCATGATTCTCTCGGTGGTATCACAATGGACCAAATCTGGTCTAAGTGCGCTGGGTGCAAATCTGGCGGCCCCTGTACCTAACCTAACCTAACCTATATTATTTTACGTTCATCGTGCTACACCACGAACGCCCAAGATCTGACATTGGTGGCCTGAATCGATTGGCCCTATTTTGTGTCATGTTGCTGTTGTAACTCCATGTAGTTACACTAAACTAGTACCGTAGGACAAAAAAACCCCTAATGCTGTTTATAGAGAAAACTTACTACAATGGTCGCCGACCACGTCTCTTGCCCGGCAGTCCCTGCACTCGAAAATAAAGAGGGAGGCTCCATAGTTTTTTTACTGGTGTTTCCTATAGCCGTTTCTTTTCTTATAATGGGCGCCGAATGGGCTCCTAAACCTAAATACAATGCAAACATCTATTTTTTTTTTAACAGGACCATTTTTTACGAATGATATTGTACTATACCTATAATTACCCCTGAAGTAAACCAAAATCAAACTCCGGTCAGCCTCACTTTCACTGACGTTGGATGGTCTCATAAACTATGATTGGCACAGTGGCGGAATCCTCGAAGGTTATTTCAAATAGAGCAGCTGTAAACTTTTAAACCAATCTATTACCTTCAGTAGTTCCCTTGAAGAATCCTATAGCTCACAGTTAAGTGATTGACGACCATTGCATATGCTTCCTCGCTTCGTAGTAAGACTGCACTAACGGGTAAAAGGCTTCGACAACTCTAGGCAATTGTGTGGGGAATCCGCTGACATATCGCTCGTGTCGCTCCACCAAAGCATTGCAGAGATATCGACGGATCTCTGAAATATAGTACGAAGTTGACTGTGGAATTGCTGTTGCCAATAATCGGGTTGATGGCTATCTCTTACCACCCTGTGCACTAATCGGGAAATAGGCTGCGACACCCTTTAGGTAATTTTGTGCCGAGTTCAGAAACACCCCTATTGTGTCGCCACGTCAAAGGATTGCAGAGATATTGACGGATTTTCGAAAGAATACAAGGTCAATCGTTTCGTTCATTAATTTTATCACTGCCATCTTGATAGGACTGTCGAAATTCGATTTCGAAAATTTGGGTTCTTACACTGCCATCTTGATAGACAGGCCGGACTGTCGAAACTCGATTTCGAAAATTTGGGTTCTTAGCGCCTGTGGTTGTTTCTATTGCTATTGTTGTAATACGTGTTACTTGGGGTTCTTAGCGGGGTTTTTATCAGCTGATAATCTGGCTTGTATATCTAGATGGCGTTGATATTATGCGATAGGAAATCGTGCTGGCTCGATACTTGCGCACTGTACTTACTAATCGGTCTGTTCGATTCTTGAGATTATTGAGAGAATGTAGATATAAGACAGTGTACTACTCGATTCATGCGCTTGTAGCTTATACACTTGTACTATTCGGCGAGCAGCACACGGTATGATAATCTTCACTCAGGTAGAAGCGCAAGTATCGAGCAGACCGATTAGGGGGTAGAAGCGCAGTGAGCAATTATCAAACCAGCACGATTTCCTATCGCATACTATGTATGAACGAAACCGCGTAATCTTTCGGAAATCCGTCGATATCTATGCAATCCTTTGGCGTAGCGACACGATCAAAGTTTCGCTGAACTAGCTACAAAATTGTCTAACGGTCTTTTCTTTTTCGGTCAGTGCACAGGGGGGTCAGAGATAACTGTCAAACTGCATATTGGCACACAACAATTTCACAATCAGCTTCGTACTTCTTCCGAAATCCGTCGATATCTTTGGAATCCTTGAGCCGATCGACACGATCAAGGTATCGCTGGACTCGCAGCAACATTCTCTAAGGGAGCATCTACCCCGCGTAGCTCGCAGGGATGTTAGCGATAACCGACATGATTATAGATATCGGACTGTATACTAGTTGGTATGCACGATTCTTGTGTTTGTGCCCGAGTATACATACATACGAGATTGTTTTGTTTGTTGTTCGGTACAAATGTAACGACTAATTTTTGTACTCGGTAGTCGTTACTTCCGATATTTATTAATAACGACTGCTTAAGTAACTGGTAGTTACTTTTTTTAAATCTCTAATCGGGACTTCGGCTTTTAATGGTGCCCATATGCAAGTTTTAACATCATGATCGTAGCCAGGAATTTCCTTAGGGAATATGTACCAAAAATCTATAACAACAATTAAGGTTTACCATTAAAACCCAAAAAATATTGCTAGAAAATGTGGTATCGTCAGTTATGAATGTTTGGGAAAAGTGTAGCTCCAGGAAAGGGATTTTGATGTGGTTCTGTTTTAGGGCCTCATAAGAAAACCGTATGAAACACAGAAGATATGGCCTTAAGAATTCCACTCTTTGAAACTGCAGTCTCTGCAGATGACGCAGTATCTCGATTTCCCTGTCTCGAAATATACGAAACCCGGCGAATGAATGAGTTATATCCCAGCGATTTTTTATACAGTATTAGAATTAGTACAGCAGTAGGAAAAAAGAATACAGTGATCAACGGCCAGTGGGCGGGCAAGCGCCTCTTTCTCTCTCCCTCTTGCGCTAGGGCAGGCTACTCCAACATAGCCCGGCGACAGCTCGCATCGATAACAATGCGCATGTTCTTTAAATGGCTATTTAGACGGGAGTGCCCCGTGAGGAGCCCGCAAATTATCCTAACCCTGTTTCTGATCAGGTTCATTAGGCTAACGGTGCGTTTGGCTGAGTAGTAGGCAACGAAAAGTGTTGCCTGCCGAAACCCTGGAAGTGTTTCCCAGTGTAAGGTGGCTTTGGCTTTTTCCCACTCATTTAGTACATTTCGACATGCACAGAGTCGTATCCCACGGCAGGATTCTCGGCCAAAGAAGGGGTGGCGGATGCTCTCCTTGCAAGCTCGTCTGCCTACTCATTGCCTTCGACAACCGGATGCCCAGGTACCCAGAAAAGACCAAGACCAGTTAAGACTGTTAAGAGCGCCTACCTGTTGGAGGATTTCCTGACAGATCCACACGAGCTTCGATGTGACAGTACAGCTCGTAAGCGCTTTCATTGCCGCTGTCAGTGTATATTTATATTTTCTTGTTTGTGTAGCCCTTTTCAAGACATTTTCTTGCGCCTTCTTCAATTGCGTGTATTCTATTCCCATTAGAATAAATAGACAAGTACCTGGGCCACTAATTTCTGCGCCAGAATCCGTATCGCTCTTTGAACCGTCCGTGTGGAGTGCTCTGAACATGTCAGTCCAATCCTCCGTTTCCCAGACCATTAAATTAAGGGTCAAAACGTAGAGTTTTAACCAGGTGGTATGATGGCATACTAGTAGTAGTAGTCTACTCCTTATTGATATTTGTTGTACTGAGTTCAGTGGGCACGGCGCATTACATGCTTGAGCTTGATGACGGCTATTCTTGCCACTGCCTCAATGTGTATGTGGAGTGGTGATAGGTTAAGCAGAACCTCCAGGGCGGCGGTGGGGCTGGAGATGGAGGTTTCAAGGGCAACTAGACAGGCTAGCCTCTGAACTCTGTCTAGGTTCAGCCCACCGTCTGTAGTGGATGCCCTTCTCCACCACACAACCGCCCCGTATTCCACAATAGGTCCAGAGAATTATGTAAGGCTTAATACCCCATGCTTTCTCTGCATAGCTTCTGCAGATTCTCTGTTACCACACTCAGGTGTGCTTTCCAGAGTAATTTCCTACTGAATGGCATAGCTGTGCATCATTCCTGTACTGTTTGCAGAGCATGCTGCTACACATCCGGTAACACATCCTCGAATTTGCATTAAACCGTGATTACCAGGTTATCTGCATAAGCCTGAGTGGAGAACCTGAATTAAGTCTCCACATCATTCTATCAACAACCAAACAGTAGGCGGGAACTATCCCTTTTGAGCAGAGAGAGTAGTTTTGCCTATACTGGGGAAGATGATTCTAGAATCTAGACGAAAGCATGCGCTGCACCCAGATTATAGTATAGTATCCGCCCCTTTGGCTCTTAATGTGGTTCCAACGGATTCGAAAAACGTATTATCAAAGGCGCCCTCTATGTCTAGGAATGCACATAGTGCAATTTCTTTATTAGAAATAGCCTCCTCGATCTCTTCCACCAAACTTTGTAATGCCGATTCCGTCGATTTTCCCGGTTAGTAGGATTTGGGTGCAGCGGCCCCGTCTTTATATCGCAAAGCAAAACTACTGCCATAATTACTAACCATTAAGATAATCAGCTCCTGTTGCCCTCTTTTCAGGAGTGCCGGAAAGATTCCATTCATGCTGGGCGATTTGAAGGGATCAAAGGTCCCAATTGCGCACCTCATCCTGTCATACGTGAAGATACCTCTTGCTGCAGCCCAATCAGATCTATTGTCCCTATTGGATCCCCGCAGGGGGGTCGGTGTCCTTGTGACATCAGCCAGAAATGGCTGTATGTAGTGGGACAAAGATCTTTGGTGAGTTACGACACCACGGACCTAGTAGCGCAAGGGGACCCCTGGTACAGTTGATACGCCATGGCGAGGATCTGTACAAAGACCATTCGGGCAGTAACGTTCCCGAGCTCCTGAGTTATGTACGGGTGGCTCATGGCGTGACCTACCTCTTCCCATGACTTACGGGAGAGAAGTCACTAATGGCCAAGCACGATTATGGTGTCCTCTCGTTGGGGAGAGCATCGTATGGTAAATCGTGTGAGCTTCGGAGTTGACGGCTTCGCAAGACCCGAGTCCTGAAGGGGCTAGTTAGGGAGAACGGCCTTGGTGGTAAATGCCTACGCGCCTATATCTAACTAGTTTGTGGATTGATGACCACACTGCCCGAGTCGCATTGCTGACTAGTAAACTGAAGGGGCCACCTGGATGTGAAAAGCAGCGCTACGTGTCTACACAGGCTCGTAGTCACAGGTCCAACGAGCCTGGGATGTGCATGTCTGAATTCGACGTAACCAATAGGGGGCCAATGGAGGATCACACCTGCTATAGAGAAGTCTATAGCGAATAGTGAACTACGGGGATGGGTGTGCCCAGAGGACCATGGTCCTTTCCCATCAAGGAGTTGGCTTCGTAGTGGCTGGAGGTTGTTACCCAAGTCATCCAGCTAGTGATGCAATCCCGGGGTTGGGTTCCTGAAGGTGAGTGCATTCGCCGGATGGAGAAATCCTCATCGGACAATAAGACCTTGTCAGTAAAAAGCCGAAGGTCCAAACATTTAGCGGGACCGGGCGATAAAGGCCGAAAGGCTAGGTGCTCCCCTGACGGTATACCTCGTAGATGGTTTGTTTGTCCCTATTGGATGGATTCGCGCAGCCGTGGTTGTCGTTCGCGTTATGCTACGAATAGATTGGACGCATCAACATCAACATCAGCATCAACATTTCAATTTCGAACACATGCATTTGCCTGTGATGACCCCCATCGACAGCAACAACAGCAATTTTTTGCGATTATAGTCTAGTGCTAATCTGCAGCCTCCCCGGCTGGGTTGTTAGGAACATCATGCCCGTACTTTCGGTATCTCTCGTGATGTCCCTCTTTACTCCCTTCACAGTGTTCATAGAGCTGCAATCGTTTTTTGCTATTACTTTAGGCAGTCTAGCCGCTTAAGCAGTACTGTTGACACTGTCGCAAAAGTTTGCCCAGCTTCGCCTTTCGGCGTCTCTGATCTTTTTGTTGCATTCCGTGATAGTGGAGCGGTACAGGACTCAGTCTCCATTGCGCTTGGCCCTGTTAACAGCTGCCTCACCCTTTTTCTGTGGCGAGCTAGTACCTGGTTCCACAATAGAACACACTTAATCTCTTTAGGGGGGCAGTTTTCTTCATAGGAGGACACATTTGCCCTGGTGGTCTCGTCGACAAGTCTTTCGAGACTGAGCCACCCTGTGACTTTCTTGTCGACTTGCTGTAGATGTTCCTTCAGTGTCTCGATATATCCAGAGCAGTTAGTATTTTGTGGAACTCTACGCTCAATTGTTGCAGAATCTGCAAAGATTAGATCAAATCGTATATGCACATGATCGGATAAAGAAGGCACGTCCGAAACATGCCAGTTACAAATCGGTTCCTCTACTTACCTACTACACAGGGTTATATGAAGCACTTCCTGCCTTACAATGGTTACGAACGTAGGTTGACATTCTCCAAGGATGCAGAAATCAAGAGAAGTAATTATTTCTAAATTAATATTTCATTGGCATCACATCCCAGCATTAAGCCTTTTCCGTTTGCTTTGCAGTGGAAGGTCAATTTCTGGAGCTCCCGCTGGAATAACCGTGTTGTGTGCTCACTACGACACAGGTTCACAGGTTCAAGAGCGAGTTGAGCCCTTGCCGTACACCACATTCGCATTAATTACGCTCAGTCCTTTGATGATCCCGTCATGCTGTCACCGTTCCTGGACAGAGCTGTATGCTGAGACCCTCCCTGATGAACCACGCCGAAACTACATCCGAGGCTCGTATGGTGTGGTGCAGATTGCACAGCAACACATCAATGCTCGGGCTATTTGTCTGCATCACAGCTATCCTTCGTCGTCCCACTCCTAGGATTGGGAGTGAGTGTCACGACTGCCTCCTCCATAGGCTGCGGTGAGTCGGAGAGGGCAGATTGCTGTCGGCGTCGGTAGAGCCAGTATTGCTCCCTATTGCACTGCCCTGGATGCTGGTTGTCTTCGCAGCGTCTTCCTTATAGGCGCCCTTCCAGTTTTTTGGATGGACCTTGGTCTTCCCCACGCGATAAGACACCTGGAACTTGCGTCTAGCGGTGCTCTCCATGGACATGGGGTCAACAGCTTGACTATAATGTGAGACCATCTCTTTCCGTCGTCGCGTTGGTAAGCCTCCACTCGCTGGTGCGCAGCCCCTCGTTTTGTCTGGCAAAAAGTGTAAATGCATTCGTGGCATCGGTACTTCGAGACAGGTAGAGTGTCGTAGAGTAGAGCAGAAACGAGACCGAGGCTAATTTCGGGCGCGGTCGAAATTTGGATATCCTTCGCTCTCCTCCGGGCTAAAAGTTTTTTTCGGGCGTACCTACGACTGGGATTTAACCCCCCCATTATTTCCCTTCCGTCTTCACAGAAGCTCCGTGACGTCGACAAAACAATATTTGTGTGGGGTTTGGAATAAGTGGACAAAAAAAGTATTTACTCAGAAAATTTAATTGGGAGATGCGGGAGCATGGCCCCATGGTTCGATCCCATTTGTTTTGACCTTTTTTGTTGCTTTGATTAAGACACATTAATTCAAGGTTTGTGAAATTAGCGTAAAAGAAGAACCAAAATTGGGGGGGGGGGGGTTGTATGGCAGCCCCATGACCCCATGGTCCGATTTCACCGATTCAAACATACAAACTGCCTGCAGCAAAGAAAAACGTTTGTGCAAAATTTCAGCTTCATAGCTTTTAAATTGGCGGAGTAAAACGCGTAGCAAGAGACGGACAGACAGACAGACGGACGTCGCCCAATCGACTCCCCTTGTTATGCTGATCATATATGTATACTTATTATATGGTCGGAGATGCTTCCTTCAATGCGTTACAAACTTCATGACAAAGTTAATATACCCTTCGTTGACTCTACGAGCGAAGGGTATACAAATGTGTTTCCTCAAAATCAGAGTGGAAGAGTGTGTCATAATTTCTATACCAGCCGTTAGGTATTTGGGGGCTATAATTGACTCGAGACTGAGTTTTGAAGAGCACTTAAAAAGTATGTAGGCGATGAGGCGGTCACAGCGGCTTTAGCAAGAATGATGCCTAACATAGGTGACCCGAAAACAAGTAGAAGGCTGCTATTGTCGCGGGTGGTAACATCAATCATTGTACCTATATATTCCTCGCCAGTGCACTACGGTTCGCCTGTAACGCAAAACCCTTAAACGCGATCTATTTTAGTTGTAGTTTGAGAGTGTGTTGCGCGTACCCCACCACATCACATAAACCGGCTGAAATAAACCCTTAGCCTCTCCTAGTTGAGGAGATCAGCAAACTGTACAGCGGTCGCCAAGGCGCATCTTCGGAGATGCACCCGGGGCGAGTAAACATTGAGAGGCTTGAATCTATGAGAAGGTGGCAGGTCCGATGGGATGAGGCCTGTACTGGCGCTTATCCCAGACGAAGCTCTGTGTGTTGGCCGAAAACACGGCTATGTGAATTTTTACATGACGCAGTTCTTAACGGGCCACGGAGGGTATCGTCAATATTTACATCGGTTTAAAAGCTGGACGAGATGCAAGGGAGTTCCGGAGGAAGCAAAACATGTCATTTTTTATTGTCCCTGATTTGGAGATATACGCAGTCAAAGTCAACTCGGAGCGGAATTGGGAGAAAACATAAGCCCCGAGAAACTCGTGGGTCGGATGCTGCAAATCATATCAGCAAATAACTATGGGATTCAGTCAGCAGAACCATTTGTGCCGCTCACATGGAGCTACAGAGGGAGGAGTGTAGACGCAATACACTACCCGTCATGATGGCTGATTACCTAAAAGTTCTGTCAAGAAAAACTTAAGGTGATCCCGTAGATTCAAGCTGTCACGAAAGAGGTATTTAGCAAAGAATCCGGCATGTAGTATCTATGCAATATTCCTCTTTTCTATACCCAGAAAAAAAAGTTCTCCAGAATTTACTAGAATTGGGGAGAGGAGGTCATCACCCATTTTTTTTTTTCAAAAACAGCTTTCATCAAGCCCTTCAAATTCAATACCCGCTTTATGCTGATTTCCTCTTTAAAGAGGAGCTAACAAGGATATGACAATAGTATAGTATTCCCTCACCCTCATTATTATAAGTTAGTGATAAAAGCATATATGGTTGGTGGTGAAACATGTGAATTTTCTCGACATATCCGCCCGACCTTGAAGCCAGTCAAGTCATTCACTCAAGGATCTATCATATCAACGCCTCTATTTCCTGTGAACTTGTCGTCAATTATGACACCAAATTCATATGACAGCCGGGGTATTGCTTTGTGCGCCGTTGTCGTTATAAGCAACCGTCACACAACGGGCAGGTTTTCGCACCCAACATAAAGGAGCCTTCCTGCGATTCCATCCTAGAATTTCTACGTAAAACATTCAATTACAAACACAGAGTGTGTGGATGAAACCCTTTTCGATTTTGCCTATACCTATGCCGCCAGCAATAACACACTCCATTAATTGATTAATACACCCAGGAAGCATAAATATTTGTCATACCATAGGGAACCTTTAGCTTATGACAATACTCTTTGCCCTTGTTAATAAGCACCCGCAGCATAAACACCTGCCCACAAACAGTAGCGTTAACTAACTATCGAACTTTGTGTCGCAATTTTGTGCCTGATGCCTGCCTACGCATACTACGTAGTGCCTTTTCTTTCAATTATTCCCGAGTATTGCTCAACTCCTCAAAGACAAATATCCCCAAGCACCAGAACACAACACAACACGGCTCTCTGTGAAATTGACGCCTCGTATCATAGTCATAGAAATCATCGGCCCAATATACAGGCAACGACTACGAGTATAGGACTAGAGCTAGTAGGACGTATTGTCCTTTTTCTCCGGAATTGACTCTATTGACGCGGTGCGCGTACACTATATGTAATTGTCATGTTATTAAGGAAATAACAATTTGCTATACGACGACAGACGGACATCAGGACGAGGAACTGTCAGGATGAAGGCGTACACAGAAGAGAAAAGAAATGAGGAAGGAAAATAGCTTAATATCCGAATTCATTCGATATTCAAGTTGAAAGGAAATCCTTCAAGCACTCTCATTTGCTTCGAGTTTGGTCAGTGCAGTGGGAAGTGAATTGAAGGAAGAGCGCGTAGTTGTATGCGATAGATATGGAATTGTAAGGAGTAGTATGCACAGTTAGTTAGATATCTGGGTCAATAGGTCCTTGAATTGAAATGTCGAGAAAGAAGGATATATTTTTAATTTTTTATATATTTTTTAATTTGGAAAAAAGCTTGAATTTATTCAACAATAAAAATTGATTTTTTTCTTTCTCGTGTCCTTGCTGGATAATAATAATAAGCAAATTGGACTTAACCATAGAGGTAGGCACTGCTACCTAAAAGGTATATTGTGCCATAGTCCTTTAATTTAGAAGGTCGTCAATCCGTTTGATAAACGCTAGAAGATCCTTCAGAGAGGAACACCTACTCATACTAGTGCTGAGTAAATCACGTCCAAGGAGTGATCTCCTGGACCTGGCGATAGCTGGGCATTCCAGTAATAAATGAATGGAGGTTTCGTTCCTCCAGGCAAAGGCGACATTGGGTCACCTTATGAAGGTGGTAGCGGAGCCCAAAGTGCCCCGTAAGAAAGCCTATTAATAGTCTGAGCTCGGTCCTGCGCAGACATTTAATATCGGAGAAGCTGAAAGGGCGCACTAACTCTTTAGTAACTCTTAAACCAGGGTGCGATATCCAGTATTTAAGCCTCAGGTCCGAGGACCAGTTACCAATTACGCCTCTGGCGGCTTTCCAGCTAATTCCACAGAAGGGCTCAGGACCGATGAATGTGGAAGATGAGCCCTCTCTTGCTAATTCGTCCGCGTATTCATTTCCTTCAACACCTCTGTGACCCGGAACCCAATAGATGGAAACAGAGTTACGACTGGAGAGGCTCTGAAGGATGTCAAAGCACTCGCTGACCATTTTCGATGTAAACTTGCGTGAAGTTAGCGCCTTAATTGCTGCCTGGCTGTCAGTGCAGATGGCGATGTATGCGCCACGGAGACCACGTCCCAGGATCTCCCTGGCACAGATTTCGATGGCATGAATTTCGGCTTGGAAGACACTAGGCCATTTGCCCATTGTAACCGAGATCCTGGTATTGGGTCCAAAGACTCCAGCACCCACACCGTGATCGGTCTTAGAGCCATCGGTAAACCAAGTGATGCTTCTAGGATCCATACACGTGTTGCCATTCCGCCCGATCTGGGATGTAAAGGGCGAATTTCCTGCCGAAACGCAGTTCCGTGATCCTGTAATCTGAAACCTGGCAGATTGATAGGCGACGAACTTGCTGCAGGATACGCATGTGTCCCCGATCACTAACACGAGTATCAGTTGATAGGTTGATTTTCAACGCACTCACTGCTGCAGTTTCCCGTATGAAAATATGCAGTGGCGTCATTCCCCATATAGCTTCCATGGTAGATGTCGTGCTAAAAGCACCAGTGATGCCAAGACAGGCAAGTCGTTGGAGCTTAATACAGCTCTTGATTGCGTTGCGTTGTAGTGTTTTAGGCCACCACACTAGAGAAGCATAAGTGATTACAGGTCGTACTAGAGTACTGTATAACCACTCTGTCATTTTTGGGGACAGACCCCAAGTCTTACCATAGCAGTTTCGGCAAGTCCACATTACACGCGTAGCTTTACTAAGAATGTTTTCCAAGTGGCTATTCTAGTTTAATCTACTATCGAGTGTAATGCTAAGACATTTAACCTCTTTGGAATAGTTAATGAGCACACCTCGTAAGTAGATTGTGTCAAGAGGAGGAGCAATTTTTCTCGTGAATGGTACTAGGACTGTTTTTTGTGGATTGATATTTAGGCCAGTTTCTGTGCACCATCTGTTAACCGTCGTTAGGGCTGTAGTCATCAAATCCGTGATAACGGACTCGAATTTGCCCCTTATCACTATAGTGATATCGTCCGCGTAGCCGATGGCGTGAAAACTCTGCACCTCAAGTAGCGAGAGTAACTCATCTACTACCAAGGACCACAATAGGGGTGAGAGAACACCCCCTTGAGGGCATCCCTTGATAGCGTTAATGTTGAGAGTGCGACCGCCGAGGGAGGAATAAATCTCCCTTCCTTTAAGCATGGCGTCAATCCAACTGATGGTGGGTAGTGGCACCCCTCTTCTAACGAGGCCTCTGGTAATTGCATCGTAACCAGTATTGTCGAAGGCACCCTCGATGGCTAGGAAAGCACACAGAGCGATCTCTTTTTCATCTATAGATTTTTCAATAGCGCTGACGAGCTTGTGAAGTGCCGTCACCGTGGACTTACCCTTTACATAGGCGAATTGACTATGATGTAAAGGGTTGTTTTTCATCATCAGATTCCTGATGTGTTGGTCAATTAAACGCTCCATAGTTTTTAGGAGAAAGGAGGACAGACTGATGGGCCTGTAGGACTTTGGTAAGTCCTCAAGTTTGTTACCTTGCTTAGGGATGAAAGTTACATTAACCTTCCTCCAAGCAGGAAGGGATGTGACAAAAATAATAGCTAGCTCTGAACAGAGCTGTGAGGTATGGCAGGATGATATCCAGGCAGTTTTGAAGGATAGCAGGAAATATTCCGTCGATCCCCGCAGCCTTAAATGGATCAAAGGACAGAATAGCCCATTTCACTTTGTCACTGTCAAAGATTACCCCAGAAAGACTCACCAACCATCTAGCCGGTTGTCCTGTGTAACCTTGTATGTGTTCTGTACGACTGTATGAGGAGACTGATCCAGGAAAGTGCGTATCTAGGAGAAGTTGGAGGGTCTCCTTGGGACCAGTCGTGAACGAACCATCTGGGCATTTAAGTAAACCAACTCCGTTAGAGGTACCTCTGTGGAGGGCTTTGTGAAGCCGTGCAGCCTCAGGTAAAGACTGAATTGCTTCACACTGCTTCCTCCAGCACTTCCTTTTGGATTGCCTAATCATCGTGTTGTATTCGGTTAAGGAGCGCCTGTATGCCTCCCACTGACCACAGCGCTTGGCTGAGTTGAACAATCTCCGGACTTGGGACCGTTTTCGATCGAGTTCATCATTCCACCAGGGGACCTTACGGGTAGACCTATAATTTGGAATGAAAGAGCTCTCTTGGTGTGCGGAGATGAGGACACCATTTATTTGATCTGCGGCAAGCTCCACATCGCAGGGGGATTCAAATAATAGTGGTAAAGTACTGACACTGGAAACGACCAGATCTTTGAACAATTTCCAATTTTTTTTTTTTTTGACACGTGGATGCAGCCTGGAGCATTGTGCTCCCTGCAAGATTAAATCTTATGTGCCTGTTATCTGACAAGGATTCCTCGCTAGACACATGCCAATCAGAGATAAACTCCGTTATTGGTCCACTGGCAAGAGTGAGGTCAAGAACTTCCTCCCGCGCCGCGGTGATGAATGTGGGTTTGCACCCTTTGTTGAGGACGAACACATTTTTGGACATTAAATAGTCAAGAAGTTTCTTACCTCGCATGTTTACATCCGTACTACCCCACACAGTGTGGTGAGCATTTGCGTCGCAACCGATAATAAATTGTCGGTTGTTGGATTTGCAGTAGTCAATTAGGCTGGAGACTCTCTCTGGTGGAATAAAATCGTCGTCAGCCGAGAAGTAGGCAGATGCTATAACTACTTCTTGACTACCGTAAGTGGTAGACACGTTAACCAGGGCGGCTGCTAAATCTCTGGAAATAAAGTTGGTTAGTGGTAAGAAGTTGACCTGATTGTCAACAACAAGCGCCGCCCGAGGGCGGTCCACTGACCTGTCGTAAATCAACTTACCGTTGTTAATGTTTAGTCCACAAATGCGGCCCTTGGCCGCCCATGGTTCTTGTAACAGCCCAATCGAGGCTGTGTTTGCGGCGAAAGTCCTGCACAAGATGGCCGATGCTCCCTTGGCATGGTGCAGGTTCGCCTGGAGTACCTTGGTGGTACTCATTTATTGTTGAGGGAGCGGTTTAC
The DNA here is from genome assembly GCA_949715475.1 of Microchrysa polita. Classification (NCBI taxonomy): domain Eukaryota; kingdom Metazoa; phylum Arthropoda; class Insecta; order Diptera; family Stratiomyidae; genus Microchrysa; species Microchrysa polita. Next base: position 76,370,442 of record OX454421.1, on the reverse strand, counting down.
AAGGCTGCTACGTTTGCCTTGTCGAGACCGCCCTCCTAGGGCCGCGGTTTTCAGAGGCGCTTTTTCCACGACATTGGACCTTAGTCCACGGGTACTGAGCACGCCCCTGTTCCCTTTCAGGTGAAGGCGAATCACTCTAACTGTGAGGTTTCCGTTCTGTCCTCGTATAGTTTTTTCGGTCCATCGAGCGTGAGCCCCGGAAATGCGGAGGAGCATGCCCTCTTGACTCGGTGTCAGCCAGGTGTCGCCAGACTTCTGTCGGGAGCCGCAAGTTTAATTTGGTCAGCATTTGTAGTTGGGTTTCTTGATGCTGAGGTTGAACTACCCTGAACATAAGGGGCATGTTCACTGCTGGTAGAGGGAACTGGGCTCTTGCTGGTTAATGGGGCGGACCCTTGACTTGTGCCCTGTATTGGATCTTGGTATCGGCGTGCTCGTTCGCCTGCCTTTTAGCTGTCGCCTGATGAGGTCCTGAAGCAGAAGCTGAGCTACCCTGAGCATATGGAGCATGTTTGCGGCTGGTGGTGGGAGCTGGGCTCTTACTAGCACTAGGGGCGGACCCTCGACTTGTGCTAGGTGTTGGGTCATTCCTTCGGCTCTTGATAGCGAGCTCGTGCGCTGGTCTTTCCGAAGTCGTTGCTGCAATACGTGACCGAGCCATGGTTTTTTCGCGGCGGCTTTTTCCGTCGAGTAGCATCGTGACCTGGGAGAACTCGTAGCCGATGCTCCCATTCAACCGTTTCAACTTCGAAAAGGATGCCTCATCGATCCCAAGTACCAGGTGGACCGCGTGACCGGAGTTATTCCGATTGTGAACAATCCAGTTCTCAGTCGGTAGCCAATTCTGCGCTTTGATGGACGCCAGAATGTCTTCGGTTTTTTGCTCACTGCTTCTGGGGAAGTACCCCTGAATAGTGTGCAATTTGGGGAAAATTACTTTCCTCGACCAAAGTAAAGTCAAACGTACATTTCGCGCGAATGTGATTTATATTAGCTCTAACCCACTCTGCAGTGGGAGAGTCCTTGCAGGATAAAACTAACCATCCTGATCTTGCGACACAGGAAAGAAAGATTATTTGGTGATCTCTGGGGCTATGTTCCCTGGTTACCTGCAGTATAGCCTTCTGTATGTGGGCCATCTGTTCATTTGAGAGAGGATTCTCAAAGTTGAGCGGGCAGAAACCCAGCTTTATTGAAGAAACCGCTTGACTAAACGTGGGGGCTTTAGGCGCGCCTGTGCACTCCTTGAGCCGTTTAGCCGAGCGGGAGAGCGCTCTTCCAAGCGTTCTCTTTTGCGTGGGGGCCTAGGAGCCTTACCATCTAAAGCAAACTCTACAGCTTGTTCCTTGGTGGCACCTTCGGCAATGGCCTTTCTGTATCTGCGATTTTGTGCAGAGGAAAAACGCAGGAGCTTCGTGTCCTTGTGGAAGTCCATTCGATCGACGGCTGCACGGACAGAGGAGACCCTGGAGTTATCAGAGTCCCCACCATAGACGTCCGAGTCAGTGCAGTAGGTAAGTGTACCTGCGTCGTCATGGCTGTTGCAGTCATACGACGAGATAGACGGAGACTGTCTCCGACTATCCAATGGAATGGCAGTACATTGCTGCACGCCACTAATATCCACAGCTGTTAGTGGATTGGATGTACTCTCATCCAGCGTTGGCTCTACAGTCTTCACTGAAGAGTTTTGTAACATGGAAGTTACGGTGGTGGATGTGCTAGGTGCAACATCCGAAGGTTCTGTTTTGTTATCTCATGCATAGGGATCCCACGAGTGTCCGGGAAAAACAGTCACCGACGACTTCACCCGGTTGCCGCCGGAAGTCTAGATTAAAACTGAAGGTCGACTGGTATTCAGAGTTCGCATACTATAGCGACCAAGCACCCTCTTGGCCATGCATCCCTCGGCGTAAACCAACAAAACCTATATTCGTTGCCGAATTGAAGCATTTTTATCCTCACGACCAGCTTAGGATATTTAAGTCCTAAACACGAGCCTCCGTTTTCCAATGTTAAAACTAACAAATTACTAAAATCACTGTAATTTATTTAATTGGCCGAAATAGAAATCCTTGCACACATGTTTAGAACATTTAAAACACTTTGAATCGATAGCAAGGATTTGTTTTTGACCTTGTCCTTACAGGTTCGGATAATTATTATCCACCTCTTACGTGTAATTTGAAAACTATTTAACTAACTACGGTGCTCTATTCAACAATTTCGATAAGTGACGGTTATTTCCATTCAATAGACATAATACATGTATGCAATCAAAATTAATTCTATTTTTACATTCATAATAAATGATCAAAATGTCCTTCACATTTTCTAAACCACGTCTTTTCTCACCCCTTCTTTGCAGATGCGTTTCCAACAAAAACAGCAAGAAGAACGCGAACAACGTCGTCTCGAGCTCACGGGTCCGTCGAAATCCAATCTGGACGCGGACGATACGAAAACGATAAATTCGTCCTTTGGTGCGGGTAAAGTTCGTCAAATGTTTGACGAACGTCGAAAAGGAGCGGGTATTGATAAGAGCTATCCACTGAAGCCAATTGTGGGTAGGACGACACCGGGAACGACTACAACTGGTGCATCAAGGACAAGTTCAATGACGACGACGACAACCGTGAGAAAGTCGGTGGGCGGGGTGAAGCAGACTAACGGTACCGTGAAGACGGAAACTCGAAAGACAACGACGGCAACGAGGTCGCTGAATGGAAATACAAGCAGTATTACAACGAATGAATATTCAACGAATAATAATGATTTTCTCGATAGTGAGTCGATGCCAGGTAAGGAAATGATTTAGACGCTTCAATCTTTTTGCACGAGTTTACAGGATGGAGTATGGTCGGTAGGGGGCTTAAAATGCACTTGAAGGCGTTAATCAATTTAAAGGACTTCTAGGTCTCAGATAGACTCCCCAATACACATGTTCAGAGCAAACTAGATTTACAATGCATGATTCTCATCGGCATTTCACGTGGAATCCAAGCAAATACTGTCAAAATCTAAGTCGAATTGCCACATAACTCTCCACAACGGTAGTATACGGCCGCACATTCACGGATTCGAGTCCTGGCATTTTACCAGATTTTCGTTTTGTCCAAATCTAAATTCGCATGTCGACGGGTTCATTTGACAAAACGAAAATCCATTAAATTCCAATTAAATCCATAGATTCGAATCCACAGTTTCGCTGTGTGGGTACAGCCTAGGAGCCGTAAAAAATGTCTCCCCTAAAATCAATTTAAAATACTCGTAAAGGTTCCAGCCTGATTTATTGTCAATGACATCCTTTCAACTCAAAATTAGAGTAGGTAGCTACCAACATCGTCGTTTCACGTGAAATCCATACAAAAACTGACAAAATTTTGATGATTGTGGAATCGAATTTGCTTGGTGATACTCACTACGCACATAAGTCTCCACACCGGTTTTTGACGTTTCTCCAGCGAAAATAATGCAGTTGCACTTTATTGCCCCTTCGTGTGAAATGGATACCATCAAGCGAATTCGATTTCATACGACCATCAAAATTTTGACAGGCTTTGCATGCATGCGAAATCGATTTCACCATCATAAAAATTCGAATAGTATTTGTATGGATTTCACGTGAAATGCCAATGTTGGTACCAATTCTTAACGGCCTTTTACACCTGGAGTTCAAATTTTTAGAGTATCAAAATTTGATGATCGCGAAATCGAATGCTTGAAATAGATTAGACGCGTCAGCAGAAGCATCGGCATCGCGAAATGTCAAGCGCAATGCATTTTACATTGCTGACAAAAATGTTGAGCAGAAGACTTGGCGTTCAGCATATTTGTCAGCTATGAAATTCATTAATTAGGCCGCGAGTGCACATTTATCTGAAATTTAGTGATTAAAAGTCGGAAGTCTCCATTGCACATTTTTCACGGGAAACAGAAATGCAAATTTTTCGCTTGGTGAACAAAAATGCTTGCTTCTAAAAAATCAACTCTGAAAGATCGGTAGGCTACACAAAAGGCTTGAGTTTAAAATTTCAGGCCAGATAATGTAATCGATGAGTTCACTAGTTCTGTTACTGATTTTAAGGAATTGCAATTGACAAAATCTCGACTTAGCAAAAGCTACGAAACAACAAGTTTTTTTTTTTGTGTTTTAAAAAATAAACGCCGAAATATTGATGATTTCCATGAACATCGGGTCTACAGCCACAGTCAATGTGAGACCGTCTCCCTCCGTCGTTGCGTTGATTAGCCTCCATTCGCTGTTGCGCAGCCCCTCATTTTGCTCGCCAAGAAGTGTAATCGCACTGGTGGTATTGGCACTTAGAGGCAGATAGAGCATCACTATTGCGGAGCGGGGAAAATTGTCCACAGTAGCAGAGCAGCGCGCAACGTGGCTCCCTTCCAAGGGTTGAGAGTGGGGGTAATGTTGATTAGACATTCGGCAATGGCCTCGTTGTCGCAGTCAACAAGTAGAAATCCGGACCGAATGCTACTGAACTCCAAAAAAACGATGGTGGGCGGTTTGCTCACAATGTGATCAATTATGGCGTCTTGCATCATGGACATTCGCTCTGGAGTTAGCAGGCCGTCTGGGTAGCTTGACGCCATTATTGCGACCCTCACTGACCTGTAACCTGTGAGTACCAGAAGTACGTACTCACAGGTTACATCGTAAGTGAGGGTCGCAGTTAATTGATGCCAGAAGGGTGGCAGCTGGTCTTGAAGGACCTGCCGATGTCACGGGGTGTGCGATTCGGTCACGTGTTGGAACAGCTGCTTGTGGATGGGTACTCCCGTTCCTGATGACTACAAGTTGAGGTCGTTGCTGCTCCTGTTCGTCGTAGTCGTAGGGGTGGACACTGATCCAGATGGACCAGCAGGGGCCACAGGTAGTGCCCTGAATCCGCAGGTCGCTGAAGTGCTCGGTCTTGGTTCGGCGTTCCCCTTAGGGATCTCTGCCGTCCTTTGTTTCTTGGTAGAAGTGCTACGGGAGCACCGTCTTCCTCCGATCGTTGACGTTTGGGAGTGGGGGCATTGCGATTAGAATTAATCACAAGTGCCCTTGCCTTTTCGGGAGCATGTCCTTGGGCGAGGAAACATACGTACCCCTTACAAGCAGCACCTCCAAGTCCTCTACGAAAAGGTGCGCTCGCGCAGAAATTATTCCGGGTTGGTCGGTGCGGCTCGTCAAATAAAGTTCCGCTAGAACGAAATCTGAGGCCAGGGACTCTTAATCCAAGTCTGAGGCTGGCGCAGTGGGATCGAAATTGGGGTTTTTGTTTTGGTTTTTGTTATTGTTGCTCATGTAATTCCCACGAGTAGCTATGGAAAGGAGAGTCCACCACACCCGAGCCCCGCTTGATGTGGTAAGGCTAGATAACACCGGAGATCGCCTGGTGTCCGGCTGCTCCGTTAGAGATGTCCATTTGCGTCCCTGGACATCTTCCCCCGATGGGCACAGATCGCTTAACACCCCGGGGACTTAGGAAGAATCTCCCATCCTAGAACCAAGTCTAAAGACATATAGTAGATGTGGTTAACCCTTGGCATGGATGTATGGCAGTGGATTCGAAGTTCTCGATTTGCCGGCTCTGGATTAAACCTTGTCTGAGTGGAGAACCCCAGAGCAACCGGCCCTCACAGTTTAGTCTTCACAAAAGTGAAGTTTCTAGCGGCCACTGCGGAGAGGTATTGTGAGCACTTCCCGTGATAATGGCACCTTCATTCTACCATCTCACGAACTGATCACCAACGAGAAATATCCTTTTCTTCCACAAGATGGAGAATGCAGTTACAGCTTTTGAACAAGCAAGCAGTAGCCATCCCGCCCGGGAGGCATATGATTCGAAGTCAATGTCTTCGTCGTCGGGTCTGCGCTCAAAAGTCATATAAATAATGGCCTCTTGAAGTAGGCCCATTTCCTCAGTGGCGAGAGGGGCTCCAGCGGGATCAGCACAGAAGCCTAACTTGACACAGCTTGTTAAATGGTTTTTAGGGCACATCTTGTGTTCGAAATATTTTGGTAACGTTTGGTGCAGGCGAGTTGTCCTCCGATCGAACACGCTTTTCAATTTGCACAGGATCTGATCTCGAGGGTTACCAATCTGGACTGGCTATTCGACCTTGTTCTACTATACTTGCGCCTTTGAGCAGTGTATTTTTTTTGCAGTCAGAGTCCTTTGAATACGTAAGCAGAAATTGTGAAACTGAGTTGTCGGGAGTTCACCGCCAGTCTCGCTGGGCCTACAACTATAATATAGGATTACAAAATTAACCTAACCTTAAAGTTAGTTCGTTTTTCGAAATTAAAATTTTGAAAGCTTCCGCTTAACACATTCGCACCTCCCTTTTTTTTTCGAAAAAAAATGTGAAAGGTAGGACCACCGCCATCTTAATAGACAGGCCGGACTGTCGAAATTCGATTTCGAAAATTTGGTACCTTAGCGCCTGTGGTTGTTGCTATTGCTATTGTTGTAAATGCGGTTCCTTAGCCACAAGACAGCTAATTTGATCAGCTGATAATCTGGCCTGTCTATCAAGATGGCGGTGGTAGGATCCGTAGCGAGCGGTGAGCACACACACAAAGTATTTTCGAATATTTCTCTGCGTAGTCTCTGATGAATTAGAACAGTTGGCAAAAAAATCATCAAAAATCCTAACCACAGGCAGGCCATACCGTAAGGTAACCAACCAGTAGCTTCAAGTCTCGGCCGGCATCTTTTATGCTAAAGGGACAAATCAGATCTTTAGATTGCCGCAACGCTGGAAGAGTATTCCATTGATGTAGTCTTCGTGGCCTGACCATTCCCTAACCAACGAGTAAGTTGTCGCCCAACTTAGCTGACTGTAAGGATTAGGTCCCAGAAAGTCTGTTGACGAACCGTTTCTAGCAAGTTCAACTGCAGCTGCATTTCTATCAATTGCACTGGCACCCAATACAGAGTTGGAGATTCTTGAAGAGTACCAAAACATTCTTTTGCCACTCTAGATGAGAGTGCATATGATGATAGGGCCTTAATAGTTTCCTGGCTATCGGTACAGACAGCAACATGAGCGTTTGCGGGTAGCTTTTGTAGAATTTCTTTAGCACAGACCTCAATAGTATGAATCTCTGCTTGGAATACGGTTGGTCAAATGCTCATGGCGACTGATATTCTAGTGCCAGGGCCAAATACCCCAGCACCGACTCCTTCGTCAGTTTTTGATCCATCGGTAAACCACATGGCCAGGAGCTAAATTACCATAATTTCATTCCGCGCGACGAGGGATGAAAATTATGAATTTCCTACCAAAGCAGAGTTCGTTCGTCCTGTAATCTGATCTGGAACAAATTCGCGAATTGGGGATACCATCTGTGTCCCTCATTACATGCGTGAGCATCGTAAGTTAGGCGCACTGAAAAAGCTCTTAGAGCAGCAGATTTTTCTTCTTCCTTGCCTAAAGGGCTCAATAGACTCAACGATTTATCGGCCGATCAAAGCTCATTTCTGTGGAGAAAGCACATTTCCTGTGGAAAAAGCTCATTTTCTTTTGCGAATTTGGTAGTGGAACCTAAAAAATGTGCTTTCTCCACAGAAATTAGCTTTGATCGGCCGATAAATCGTTGAGTCTATGGGCCCTCTTATATCGTTGTCCATTTTGGCGGTAATGTATGTCTCAGCTTATTTCTACAGTCAGCTTTTTCTTGGATCGTGTCATCCCTGAGACCGGGCGAGACTAACATATTGTTGTTGTAAAGCAGCAGATTCCTGAATAGAAATTTCAAGCGGAGTGACACGTGTAAAAATTTAAACCGAATGAATCGAGTAGGCTTAATGATATGATAATAGAAATATGACTTTGTAATGAAGCCCTAAAGTGCGAAACAGAACGCTTCCGTTACGTTCCGGAGAGCTGTAGTACAATTTTACTTCCGTGCCGTGCCTTATGTGCAGTTATACATATAAACCCCATTGAACCAACTTTAACAGGTTTTCGGCACGGAACGGTACGGAAGCATTCGGTGCATTTATTCGGAACGGGACGTAACGTTATGTGAGGTAACGTAAGCTCTCTAGTTCGCCCCGGTTCGCCCTTTACATTTAATTATTCCTTTCTAATCAATCATGTGCTCATAGAATATCGTCATTCACGCATTTGTTTTGACAACTCCGAATTTGCAAAAATAATCGCATAGGGCTAAATTCCAAAAGCGTTCGTTTCAAGTCATCAGGCTACATACAGGAAATCCGCCTGCACGTAGCCTAACGATCATTTTAACCATTAAAGCATCTAAAGCCCCTTCTTCATTTCCAGCCTCGCCGGATTTCTTAAACGGTAACGACGTTCCCGACTTTGCCAAACTTTCAATTCGCGACACTGACGAACTGAACGGAAACTTTTTCATGGGTGATCGAAACAACAATAGCAACACGAGCAGTGGCAAATCGGATAGTATAAAATTGAAACCGGTTATCACGAAAAAGACAGCACCGCTACCGAGTCGAACAATTGGAACACCCAGTCCAGCTGCCAGGGTTGCTATGACGACGACAACAATACGATCGTCACTGAGTAAACCGTCTCCCGTAGCGTCAACGCGTCCAAAACCATCAGTGGTTAAGGTGAGATGTAAAATGAGAGTAGCAGTTGTATTGAATAATATTTTTCTTTGTGTCTTTATGCGCTTTTCTGACTTTATCCGTATTTCAGACTCCGCCACGAAGTGCAGCCGGAAGTATCAAATCAATTTCGTCGGCTACATCGTCAGCATCTGGTACGCCAAAGACAGGGTCTCCAGTCAAGTCTTTGGTAAGTATTTCGATATCATTATCTCAATTTCAAAATGGCGTCTCCTGGCAATGAGCTTTTTGTAATTTATCGGCTTTTACTATAGGCAGCTTTATGTTGCGTAAAAATTCGGTTACCAGGTAGTAGATCAAGAAAATTCTTTTGTCCTTACTGAAAAAATGCCGATTAGAAGCTTAGTTACAGCAAAGATGCTCAGTACGGAATTATTCTGTGAATGGTTGATTCGCTATAGCCCATACATAGCTGTAGCTGATTGCTCCACAAGGGGTTACGACAAACATGGACCAATTTCTCGTACATATTATCGGCTGGTTAGTCTTATCATTTAGACAAGACGCACACCATTTTCTGAAAGCTTTTACCTTATATTGGGGGCCCATACGATGTACGAGAAATCGGCACATAGATAGCTTAAAAAAAAAACTCATTTGGTAAAAAATATAAATTACGCAATTCTAATTCCCTTTTCAATTCCAGGCCGCTCCTCGTCCCGCCCCCGCCGCAGCCGGTCCCATTCCGGACAACATGGTCCAATGCTCGATCTGTGGCCGTAACTTCAACAACGATCGCATTGAAAAGCATCAGGAGATTTGCCAGAAAACCGCCACGAAAAAACGTAAAGTATTCGACGTCGTCAAACACCGCGTCCAAGGCACCGAAATTGAACAGTACGTCCGAAAAGCGGGCCGGACCAACACGCGAGCCGCTAAAACCACCACATCGACAGCCACAGCTGCAGCGGCGGCCAAAAAGAACAACTGGCGACGCAAACACGAAGAATTCATTGCTGCCATTCGTGCCGCGAAAGAGATGCAAGCACATTTGGCCAAAGGTGGAAAACTCTCGGATTTGCCTCCGCCACCACCGTCCGAGAATCCGGACTATGTTCAGTGTCCGCATTGTCAGCGACGATTTAATGAAGGGGCCGCTGCTCGGCATATACCCAAATGTGCTGATATGAGGCATAATAAACCGAAGCCGGGTGCGGCGGGAGCGAAAGCACCGCCGAGAAAGCGTTAGTTTTGTTCGGTTTATTATGTGAATATCATGTTCCTTTCGTGTTGGTCCGCTGAAATTTTCTCGTGAATTAACGTACTCATACTAAAATGAAATGAAATGAAAAAAATTGTACTAAACGTAAGTCGACGAATTGTAAACACTATTTACTACTAATCGATCAATTGGGAATATATTTTCTACTGATATTTATACTAAACTAGAATTAGAAGAAAGAAAAGGTTCAAAAAGGAGAAAAAAAAAAGAAGAAAAAAGCCCTGTACATTCCATAGTATGACGATGGTTTTTGCACATATTTTGAAGACGTTCTGCTGCATAGTAGCGTCCAGTCAGTCATTTTAGACTCGTGCAATCCCAATGGCCCATATTTTATATGTGATACTTATAATAAATAATAAAACGAATTTAAAAGCGAAATTTTGCAGTTTTTTTTTTCACCATAAACTTAAACACTGATGTTAAATGTCTTTGCGAATTGCTTAAACTTTTTGAAGCTCTGTTTAAACTTTGAAGAAACTTTTGAGCTGTCGAGGAGCTTTTAAGCTTGGCATGCAGTTTAAGCAATTCGCAAAAGATTGTAGGTTAAGCCCAGGGGCGTACGCAGAAAAATATTTCGGGAGGGGTTTTAGCAAAAATTAAAATTGAGTTTTTGAAGCGATCAAATCACTGTGGAAGTATGGAAGTTATTTCAATCCGTTTTCGTTTACTTAATATCACTACAGCTTCAAACCAGTTGTAAACCGTCTCCAAGCCTCATAATAACCACTATTGTTGATATATGCAGCTTAAATCCACTAGAGCATGCTAATTATACTAATGCACTGAAGGACATAATTCGAAATTAACTGTAGCTCCTAAGGTCGATATCAATAAGTTAGTGAAAATATGGTGCAGCATTGATTTTGATTGTACCAGTTCAGTCGTCCTAGTTCCGAGAGACACTTCATTGGGTGGTTTCAGATTGTAAGACGAAACCGGACGGGTAAACTTGCAAGACAAGAACCATCGTATGATAATTTCACACCATCCGATCAAAACACGGACGGGCGAACAATAACACAGCAAGTATATCTAAATGTTGCCATACCCGCTCCAAAGTTAGCGTTCATCAAGAACGCCCAGGACCGATGCAGAGGAAAGTTGGAAGCTTTAAGCTCACATATATCTACTATCTATTCCCGTGTGAGAGGAAAATTTGCAGAAAGTTTCTCTCGAATTCGTGTTGGTTGGCTCTGATTGTCTGTTCTTTTTTTTTTTTTTGAATATTGTTATCCGTATAGCGATATTTCGATCATACGATAAATGGGATCGCAGCCACTACCTCTAATGAAGCCAATATACACATGTTAACTATTTATTATTTCTTATTATTATTATTAAAATTTAAATTACTTTTTGAATCTCTTCGGGCGGGGTCCAGACCCTTGGACCTTTCCACCACTGGCTCTGGTCTGTCGGTTAAAATTATTGTCTTCAAAAAATGTCCTGTTTTTCTATTACTCGAATTTATCAAACAAATGATTCAAACACAATTACCAACATCAACAAATTTCGGAGGGGGTTTGAACCCCCAAAACCCCTACGTAGGATCGCCACTGGTTAAGCCTGATGAAAGGTCCAATCCCAAGGGGCTCCCCAAGAGATGCGCGGGACTCGCTAAATCAGTCGATACCGGTAAATTTACTTGCGCCCCGAAAGGGAGGATCACGCACGATTTAATTTGAAATTGTAAAGGCGATTTCTGGCTGCGAAGTGTAAGCATCAAATGAGTTGCGTGAATGTCGATCGCTCCTGTCCAAACTAAATCTTTGTCAATTTTGAAGGCATTTCGTTCTGATTTTCTGAATTTTCGCATCACGTCATTTATCTTTCTTCCTCGGTTTTGTTAACCCCTTGTAGTGCATAGGACATCAACTACGCCTACTTTTCACCTCGTTCTATTCTGTGCTATCGACTTGAGGTCTGGCCATCTCTTGTTTACTGAAGCAGCCTCACTAACAACCGATCTTCTCCACGTGCTTCCAGGTCGCCCAACACGGTGGCTTGCATTGGCACCTTATAGGTGCCAATCTAGGGCCTGCTTGGCCCTCTTTCTGCTTTTGAGAGATTGCCTATCCAATCTAAGCCTGTGACATTAAGAAGATCACCATTCGAAATAATATCCGGCCAGCGGATTTTCAGAATGCGCCGTAGACACTGGTTTACAAAAATTTGCAAATTAGTTGTTATCTCTTTGCTCACCTTCCACGTACAACAGCCATATAGAAGCACTGATTTCACAACTGTATTGAAGATTCGGATTTTGGTGCGCCTGGAAATGTTGTTATTTAGCCAAGCCAAAAAGGAGTCAAAGTGAAGAAGGCTGCCCTAGCCTTATTGATACGATATTGCACATCAGCGTCCGCGCCACCATCTGCTGTGACTATGCTTCCGATGTACCAGAATTCGTCAACTTTTCCGATAGCCTGCCCCGAAACACAAATTCCGCTGATTTTTTAGTTGGTATGCCCCTCCTACGAAGGGCTCTCCAAATATACTACCGGTCAACACTATCGAACGCCTTATCAAAATCGATGAACATGAGGTGTTGTTGTGTAGTAGCGGTGCAGAAAGGCGTGAACCGCTGTGTATGTCTGTGGAAGTACTCTATGTTTCGTCGTCGTTCTCGCCTATTGCCTCAAGCGACAAGAACGTAGCAGCTGCAATAGGGTTGTTCCATAACGCCCTCGGAGTGAGGTTAGTGGGTGCAGCGGGGCATCGGAACAAGTGGTCCACATCATGGGGCGCACCACCGCAGCTCGGATAAATGTTCTGAATGTCCGGGTGTATTCGAGATAAGTATGAATTGAGGCGCGAGCAAAAACCCGACCTAAGCTAACCTGGGCTAGTGTCGCTCTTGTGGCTCTCGGGAGCCTAGTCTCCTCAGGTGATATAGGTGGTGGGGGCGCTGAGAGGGCTCTATTCACACTTAATCTCCCTGTTGACCGATTCACAACGGTTGTGTGAATATCTGCGATGGCCGCATGGTATGCTGTGTCATCAAATATATCGGGAGGTACCCGTTTGTATCCCTGGACGTCTCTCTCGAGATCTCTGATTCCACTCCTGACATATCGTGGAGGGGGAGTATTGTCCATAAGATGATGGTTTGGGTGGTTCTCTCGATAGTACCCGACCAGATATTGTAAAGACAGGAGAAGATTGTGATCACGTATTGGCAACATGCTGGTTTCTTGATGAAGATGATCCTGGGACGACATTAGGTGACAACCTGTAGCGATACGTAGAGCAGCGTTTGGGCATGTCTGGATCTTGTTCCAGTTTATTTCACAAACGGTTTGTGATCATACCGGTGCTGCGCAGCTGGGAATTGCTCTACCTATCGCTTTGTAGGTGACCAACATAGTTTCCTTGTCTTAGCCCCAGGAACTCCCGGCTAGTGCCTTTAGGACGTTGTTTCTACTGTGCATTTTGTCGACTACGTCTTCGACATGGTTTTTCGACTTCATCATGGTGTCTAGATCGACACCAAGGATTTTGGGGTTAGTGACAGTAGGAAAAACGTCATCAGCGTGCCTAGCCGCACGGATACTAAGCTCCTCCGAAAATTCCTGCCTCCAGGTAGTGAGAAGTGTTGCAGTGCATTTTGACGGTGAGATGACGAGGTTGCGGATACTGAAAAACTCCACCAGTTTCTCAATATAGTCATTAAATCGAGCACACATGCCATTTAAATCATTCCCCGTGGTGAGTACGGTGCAATCGTCCGCATAGGAAATTAGTTCGATACCTTCCGGGGGTGTTGGAAAGCTCGACAGGTAGATGTTGAACAGTGTAGGAGAGAGTACGCTACCTTGTGGTACTCCCTGTTTAATTTTTCTATGCTTTGAACAACTGCCACGAAACTCTGTATAGGATTGCCTCCCAGCTAGATAGTTGGCAATTCATCTAACCTCTTGTGCAGGAACATGCATATTAAGGAGGTCTGCCAACAGAGCAGAGTGGATAACCGTGTCGAAGGCTTTCGACAGGTCAAGCGCCACTAGGACAGTTCTGTCACAGGGCGGTTTCTGGTTGAGGCCATTATGGATGTGATGGGTGATCAGATCCAGAGCTGTTGTAGTACTATGCATCTTCCTGAAGCCACGCTGCCTGGTGAGAAGCTGGCTCAGCATGTGATACAAGGGTGGGGTGGATGAGTGCTTCGAGCGTCTTTGCAACGGGTGATAAAATCGTGATTGGACGGTAGGAATCGGCGAGTTTTGCGCTTTTACCGGGTTTTAGAAGAGGGGTAATTCGACCCCTTTTCCAAAATTCAGGGATGACAAGCGGATATCGACAAGTTGAAAGCTATCGTTAGGTATTCGATGGCCGGAAGATCTAGATGTTTCAGCATGGCCATTGCCATGCCATCTGGTCCAATGGCCTTAGAGTTTTTAGCGTTCTTGATCGCTGCTGAAACTTGGTCCGCTGTATAGGTAGGGATGATGTCAACCGTTCGGTTGCGAATCCTTCTTTTTATCTTGCAGTTGAGCATCTTGGTCTTGGGGTGTTCAATAAATTGCTTATTGAACAAGCTCGCGCAGAGTTTTGGATTTGCGGTGGTTTTCTTGCCGAATCTGATGGCTACACTGCCTTTGTCTTTCGTTGGGTGAGACAGGGCGCGGACCGTAGCCCATAGTTTGCTGACACCTTGTGAGAGGTTGCAGCTATCTAGATGCTCGTTCCATTTCTCTTTTTTGTAGGTGTTAACTAGTCGATTTATTTCGGAGTTTAGCTCCTGAATTCTGGGGTGTGCCGGATTTGTGCGTCTTAAATCGTCCCGTTGGTCGGCTAACCTTGCGGCAGCAGTTGGAAAATATGGCCGAACTTTTGGGATACGCCCTGCCGGAATGTAGCGAGCTGCCGCTTTGACAATGACGTTCCTAATATTCTTTTCAGCTTCCCTAGCATTCGTTGGAGTAGGTAGCGCGGCGAACTTCGTCTTAGTGAACGCAGTGAAACCCTCCCAATTTGCCTTTTTGTTGTTGATAAACGTATGCCGTTCTGATGTCGTCAGTTCAGCTGGTTTATCAATAGTTATTAATATGGGGACGTGATCGGATTGAAGAGATCTGGTTGTCTCCCAACGGGTTTCACTTATCAGACTGGCGCTCACCATAGTTATGTCAGGAGAACTATGCCAGGCACCAGCGACGCGTGTAGACGAAATTCCATTGAGTGCGCAGAAGTCTGATGGGTCTAATTTGGACACGATATCTATACCTCTGGCATCATTTGCGAGAAGAGAGTGCCAGAGTTCGTGATGGGCGTTAAAGTCGCCAAGTAGAATCCTATGATGTCCTGTGAGGAGTGGACCAATATCGAACTTATAGCCAGAGCCACAGCTGGATGCAGGTGGAACATAGATGTTTATAAGTTCGATATTGGTATTGCCGGATTTAACGGCAATAGCTTGCATTTCCGCCGTGCCGTCGTTGAAACGAAAATCTTATACACTGTATTGCACGGTTCTGTGTATTAGGAATGCGAGCCCTCCTCCTGGATAGGGTCCTAATCCTGCCGACTCTATCGCGCCTCAAAAGTATGTAATCGCCGTGGATGTTAAATTCGGGAGTTGATGGTTTGAGCTTTGTCTCCTGGAATGCCGCTATCAGAATTCTGCGCATACTCATGAAACGGACTATCTCACCGATCTTCTGACGGATACCATTGCAGTTAAACTGCAATATGGTGAGTGGGGTGTACACTGCTGCAGGGGGTGCAGGTGTTAAACTAGAGCAATTATGTCTTGTTGTATTGTTTACTGCGGGTGGCGGTGGTGGAGAGCTTGGGCCAGGAATGGCCGGAGACGGTGGTGGGCCATTAGCTTGTGAGCTAGGGCCTGGGGTGGCTGGGGGCCGACCCGCGTGCAGACACCCTGGAGCAACAAAGGACAACTTGTCATAATCTCTCATTTTCCTTAGGCCTGAGCAGTAGAAATGACACCATTCTATGCAGCAGGTACACCTCACGGACCTGGCATTCCCGAAGATACGTCGGTTGCATACACAGCAAATGTAGATTTCGGGACCTGGATTGATCTGTTGTTGTTGTTGTGGTTGTTGCGATTCAAGAGATTTTTTTTCTTTTGAATCGAAGGGGGTCTTGGCAGCTCTTGGCCGTTTTAACAACGGGTGGCTCCGGGACGATTTACATCGAAGAACCGGCTGCCGTAGGAGCATTTTTATGGACAAGCCAAACATCCATGGGTCACAGTGGGATTCGAACCCACGCACCGGCAACTCAGAGATAGACATCTCTGCCACTGAGCCACCGAATGCCTGGATTGGTCTTGATGCCGGCGCGGATTAGAAGAATTGAGAGCAACCGTGCTGAGATGAAATGCTCCCAATTTGACGAAAAAACACATGGAACACATCCACACACATACACAGACATACACATCCCTCCTGCATCGAACCTTCATGGTTCTTGCCATGGAGGGGTCTTTTGGCAACTCTTGGTCGTTTCGTTGGTGATGAAACGAGTGTGGTCCGCCCCGTAGAGGCTTGAAAAACCCGTGTGGCAGCAAGCTGCCATCGGGAATGGTCGCCGATAGGACCACGCATTGTCGTGCTCGCTTACGTTGGTTGTTGGATGTAGCAGAGTCGTTGGTTATTAATCGTTACCTAAGAAAATTTTTATGACGCCCTGTTCACTGACTGCAACGACCTAAATCTGGTCGTTTTTTCGATGGCATTATATACAGTCTAAAATACGTATATAAGAACTTGTTGACAGTGTACCATACCCTGCACTTCTTCAGCACTCGTTTCAAAATGGCAATTTGTCGACTTTCGAAGCTATGAAATTTTAATTCCTTTTGTGCAGCGCACCGTGAATTTTTTTATATACATAAAACCGCATTTCAGTGGCAATTGTTTTTATAGCTTTACTAAGGACTCAATATTTTTATTTAATTCAAATGTGATCGATGAAAACATGATTGCAACAGGTGACTCTTATGCAAAAAGGAATTTCAATTTACCGCCACATCCTTTGAGGTTTTCAAAATTTTCTCGATGTTTAAACCTTCTCCAGCGTAAGACGGATTTACCAAAAAAAGGAATCATATAAATCGGACCAGCGGTTTTCGAGTTTCTGCGTTACAGAGAAATCACGTTCCATTTTTGTATATAAGATTTCAATTTCTGTTCAACTTTATTTTCAGGCCCATTTTTTCGCGTCGCGCAAAGGTTTTTTTCTTTTGTGCGAAAGAAAAGAAAGAATTACTAAAAACCAATTCGTCTACAACATTATCGAGACATATATTTTCTATTGATGTTTGACAAAATAATTCATTGAAAATCTTACAAATATCCACTCTCTCTCTCCCCGTCTAATCCGAAATATCCTCCATCTTATTCGGCGGATCGATAATCCTCTTAACCGCCATCGCGGCCACATTCATCTCCAATCCCTCCAAAATATACGCCAAATTGTCCAAAGACGCATCGTCGTCATCATCAAACCAAATACTCAACATGGCCTTACATTGAGCCGCCGCCGTTGGATTCTCCGTCTCAAAGTACAACAACTCATCGGCCGAATAGCCCAGTTTCTTCCCCAATTTCTTCCAATCACTGCCAATCTTCCCCGAAATCTCAGCAATATTTTCCTTGGTAACCGGATTCGTTTTGTGCGTATTCTGATCATCTGGCGTCAATTGATCGGTTTTCAGCAACTCCGGATCGTCTTGCTCTTCGAGTGCAACACTTTCATGTTCAACCGCCGTTTCCACAGAGCTGGTGTTTTCGTTTGATTCAACTTTGACTTCGATTTTGTCCTTTTGGATTTTCTTGCGAACGCTTTCGAGATAGTCGGCCACACGGTAGGAGGGAGCGTTGAAAAGAGTGAAGAAGTGTGGTGATTGGCGAGCGAGAAGGCGAAGGGCACGCCATTCGAATGAAGGGTCACTCTTTTCGCGGGGATTTTCCAAATAGGTTTCCAGCGGCGGAAGGAAATTGCGATCTTCTCCTTTGCATGCTTGCAGGTTGTCCGGGCAAAGGTTCCAGAGACGGGTTAGTTCGTTGCTGGAAAAAAGAGGAAAAATTAAATTGGAATGGAAATCTACGGATTATCTAATAGAGGAGCGCATATTGATGTGCAGAACACCGCAACGTCATAAGGCAATGAAGCAAGTTCCAACGATTTGCCCGACACGGTAAAAATTGACAAAAGCCATAAATCCAGCTAGTCAAAATCAAAGCCACCGAAATCAAAATCCATTCGACAAAAATATAAAAAATACCGCTCAGAATAACCCTGGTCGAGGTCCAGTCGAGCGAAATTCACACTGTAAAAATCCACCCATTTAAAATCCAATAATTTGCCAGCTAATTACGTGCGCCTTCAGTGTCGCTCCAACTACTACAACTACTACTACATCCTAATCAAAATTCACAAATTTAAAAATCCAGCCGATCGAAATCCATCTGCTGAAAATCGACCCCGTCAAAATCCGCCAGGTCATATTTTCGGATTCGTACAAATTAATGGCGGATTTTTAGTGGATAGATTTTCAGTGGCTGGATTTCGACTGACTGGATTTTTAATTTTGTGTATTTTGATAATTTTGACTTTGTTAATGCGATCGGGACTGAACAGACTTGGAGCCGTGCTGAAGACACGCGACATTTCTCAGGGCAGGCAAATTATTAGATTTTAAATGGGTGGAGTTTTACAGTGGAGATTTTGAACAGGGTGGTTTTGAGGGGGATTTTTCGTATTGTGAAAAGGAAAATCGTTGGATATAAACTGGGTGAATTTCGACCGACTTGATTTTGACCGGGTTGGTTTTGATCGGGATTTTTTGATTTGTAAAATTCTATGGAGTGGATTTTGATATGGGTGGATTTCATACGTGACCTCCGGTGAATCACAACCCAGCAACTTTAAGCATTCCCCAGATCCGTCTTTCCTATGATAATCGCTTCAAAGATCGAGTTCGCATGAGCGCCCTGCATGCGATTCCTGCCTCAATATGCTGGGAAAATCACGCTTTATACCCCAGAGAGGATGGGTTGGGCTAATGGCAACGCTAGGCCCAATGCCAGAAGCTAATGGTGCTGGGTGATGGTGTCTTTGGACGTAACACCAGGAAACCACTTTCAATAGGCATTTGATCTGAGCCCATCGTTTTCCAAGCGGTACAGAACAGTGAACAGAATCCTGAACGAAGTTGAGCTAAAGTCGCTCTGGTGGTTCTCGGAAGCCTAATCTCCTCAGGCGAAACAGGTGAAGGGAGCTTCTTCTTCCCTGCCCCTGTTTACATTGCTTTGTTCCCGCGGGTTTCAGGCAGAAACGGTCAGATTTAAATCTGCCAATTAATCCATTTGTCATCTTCGAACTTTTCCGTGATTGGCTGGTCTATAGACAAGCTGAAATGCAGGTTATCGAGATCTGTGTCCGAGCGATTCAGCGCCAGGTCAAAAGCGATTCCGACATTGCTTCAGGCTACACAGCTGAGGTGCTATACTTTCACCGAGTTCCATGAAAATTATTAACGACTGGGCCCCAGATGACACGCCACATGGTTGTCGATGAAACCCAAAAAGCAGATGAACTTGTCAGACAAGGTTAATTCCATTTACTCGCTCCTCCTCAACCGTTTTACGGATTGAGCTGGAGAGTTATCACGTATGTGATTAGGTACAAAGGTCCTCGAGCCTTAATCGCGAGACTAGAGGACTGGGAAGCGACAAGGTAAATAACTGTCTCTTTAGCAAGCGGATCGAACGCTAAGCTTCTAAACTGAGCAGCCATCTAATTGCTGATGACTTATAGATACCGGAGATGAGTCGTGGGCGACTGGTTTGTTTTTGCAAAATGTCCAATATAATCCGGGGTGCAAGCCTGGCCGAAAAGTATTTTGACGCGAATGGAGAGAAGAAGACTTCGCTTCAGTACGCGATCGTTCGGTAGAAACTCGACGGCGTGATAGGATCCACGATTAAACCGCACTGCGTTCGGACAAGTAACACATTCGCAATGTGTTACGATGTTCTGATTGACCGTTTGAGACGGGTTGATTTGTGGTGGTAGAACACATTGTGAATTTTGCCCGGCCATCAATGCCTTTCTAGCTGGTCCCCAAATTTTTTAATACGAAACTGCGGCACAGATGACCCACATAGGATGGATGGATGGATGGATGGATATGGCGCTGAGATAGGTTGGGCTGGTTGCGCCCGATACTGCAGCCTGCTGGCTTATTGTATTCCCCATCTAAGCGAGAAAATTTCAGGTTATGAGCTCTGTCCTACGTAAAAGGCTTAGAAGAAAGTTAACCAGGTTTACTTTGGGTGCACCCATACTGGTGGTTTGAGCCCCAAAGAAGTTTTGTCTCCAGCTCATAAGAGCGGGACATTCGAAAATAACGTGCGAGGCTGATTCCTCATCTTCGTTACAGAGGCGGCATAGTGGGTCTTGTGTGTAGATCCCTATTGTATGCAGATGTTTCCGTAGGGTGCAATGACCGGTTATAAGGCCTGTCACTGCCCTGAGGTTCGTTTTACCAAGACTTCGGTGCAGCTGGTATGCCAGTTAGATTCCAGCATGCGCTTGCTATGCCTGAGCCCTTCAGCGAGTCTTCATCGGTCTTGGAATTTATCCATATCCCACATAGGGCAATCGACCATGTTAGGAATAGGTGTTTCGCCAATCAGCCGACGTGTGTTGCAGTAGCTGAACGAACTGGGAAAATAAAAGGCAAATACAAAGAGGAGGCCGCAACTGATAAAATGAACGATAATCCACGAGAAGAACGAAACATCGATCCGCATTTAAGTTAACAGATTGTCAGACAATCAATAACTGACATGGAAAATGTCTGTGACTGATGACTGAAAAGTGTGGATCGACCATAAATCTTCGGAAATCATCTCTTTTTCGTTCAGGCGAAGACGAGAGCTCATGTTTGAGAGAAAATTTGTACAAGTCCCCAGAGAAACCAATGCCTCTGAATCGAGACCGAAACCACACACTTTGTTAGCCTTCCTGGCATGTTATTCGCAGCCCAGCTTCTGGCCTTAATGGAATCATCTTTCTGGTGTGGACAGACGAGCGAGTAAAGTTAAAAGTTCTTTCCAACTTTTCGACGCCTTCGCCGAAGACAGTTACGACGAAGTCCCTCGCGGCCTATCGCGGCCGGGTCTGTTCCTATCGCGGCCGGGTCTTCGCCCCGGAACCACCCATGCATTTTATGCATGGCCAAGAGCCGCACACCCCCCTCGACACATACAGGAAACAAAAGTTGCATCACATCATCAACATCTTTTTTACACTATCGGAGCAACCCATGCCGGCCCAGTTGCTCCAAATTCTACTTATACGCGCCGGCATCGAAATAAATCCTGGTCCATGGATGTGCTGCGTCTGTGGTAAGAGGATTTATTCCAACGTACAATCCTCAGTGCAGTGCTCATGCTGTATGGAATGGTGCCATTTCAAAAATTGTTCTGGGCTCAACAAGACGGACTTACGATCAACAACAACGATCAGCACCTTCATAGCACCAAATTGCAAAATCTGTGGCCAACAGTCTTCATCGACCTCACAACAACCCACTAATCAGGGCCAACAATCATCACCTGTCACCCCCACAGTCTCTGCACACCACACAGCACCACGACACACTCTTACACCAGCACCACCACTGCAAGTTGCAAACTACTCCACCACAAAGATAGTCCAACTAAATTGTAATGGTCTACAACATAAAATTGTTGAGATCACTGACTTTATGGACAGACACCACATACTAGTTGCTGCAATCCAGGAAACCAAACTAAATGCCGATTCATCGCTAAATTCTTACGGAGGCTTCAACATCATCCGACGCGATCGACCCACTGGCTCAGGAGGAGGTTTGGCTTTCCTGATACACAACTCGCTGCCATATTCATTAATCGACATCGCTGCCGCCGATACCACAACAGAATTACAAGCGATATCAATCAGGTCGGGAAATGTTGATATAGATATTCTCAATATCTATATACCACCAGCATCAAGTTGTCCCACTGGTTTCCAGGCCAACATTTCCCCCCTACTAACCGGGCGATATCGCCTATTACTGGGCGATTTCAATGCTCACCATGATTTATGGCACTCAAACCTCAACAACGACACCAGAGGCAACCACATTGCAAACCAACTAGATGATTCCGATTTCTGTCCATTGAATGACGACTCACCAACCCGCATTGCAGGATCATGCAGAAGCTCGCCTGACATATCCATCGCCAGCCCTGGGCTCATAAACAGCATTACTTGGGAACCGTTCATAACTTTCTCGTCAGACCATTTGCCTATCGTCCTCACGATTGATAAACCGTCTCAGTTTACGTACACTGAGAAGAAGACATACTCGAATTTCAGCAAAGCCGACTGGATTGGCTTCCAAACCTACACAAATGAAGCGTTTTCTGCCCTTCCAACCCCTACTGACGTACGTACTGCTGAAAAAAACCTGAGACGGATTATCCAGAATGCAGCCAAAAGATACATTCCAGCGGGCCGCATCCCAATCATGAGACCGCATTTCCCATCATCTGCTGCAGAATTGGCAAAAACGAGAGATGAACTCCGAACAGCAGACCCAAATGATCCTCGCATCGGCGATCTCAACAACATTATAACCCAGCAAGTCAACGACCACAGGAAACAGTTATGGAATTCGCATTTAAAAACATGCCACGTAAAATCCGGCGTAAGCAACCTTTGGAGAACGGTACGTGCACTATCAAACCCCACAAAACCCAAAGGTAAGGTAGCTATAAAATTCGGTGATAACACATACAACAACGACGACAAATGCGCTCACAAATTTAACCAACAATTCGTCGAACATCCCGAAAAAGATAAGCTCAAGCGCAAAATTACCAGAGCTATCCGAAACAGCACCACTGACCAACACCTCCAGGTTACCTCAAACGAAGTCAAGCTTGCAATCAAAAATGCGAAAAACTCCAAAGCGTACGGACTAGACGGCATTGCCATGACTATGCTCAAACACATCGACTCTCCGGCCATTGAGTATATCACTGCTACGATGAACCTGTCGCTGAAAACCTTCATCATACCCGAGCTATGGAAAAAAGGCCGTATCACCCCCATACCGAAGCCAGGCAAAGATCATACTCTAGCAGAATCATACCGTCCAATAACGCTACTGTCCCCCGTGGCCAAAATACTTGAGGCACTAGTGTTGCCTAAACTCCTGGAGCACGTCCAGCTTGCCAATCACCAACACGGTTTCCGGAAAATGCATAGCACTACAACCGCTATAGACAGGATCACCTCCAACATTTTCAATGGACTAAATCAGACGAAACCCTGCAAGCGCACTATCCTCGTAGCTCTCGATTTGTCAAAAGCATTTGACACTGTTAACCACACAGTACTTTTGACAGACCTACACAACACTACTCCTCCGTATATTCACAAATGGATCGCGAATTATCTTGCCGGTCGTCAATCCTGCACCGAGTTTAGGAATGGGAAGTCCAAACTCAGGAAAATTAAACAAGGCGTTCCACAGGGCGGAGTCTTATCTCCCACCCTCTTCAACCTCTACATGTCAGGACTGCCCACACCACCCACGGGACTCGAAATCATCTCTTATGCTGACGACTGTACCATCATGGCGACTGGCAACGACATTCCCGAAATGTGCGACCACATCAATGAATACCTGCTGACACTCAACGACTTCTTTGTGAGTAAAGGCTTGAAGCTCTCAGCACCAAAGTCCTCCGCCACCTTATTCACCAGCTTCAACCAGGAGTACAATATGCAACTCCCGATATCTATCGACACAAACGTCATCCCTACTATTCGGACTCCCAAGATCCTAGGTGTCACGATAGACAACTCCGGCAAATTTAACACACGCTGATAACATCTGCTCTAAACTCAGGAGCAGAAACAAAATTCTTAAAGCTCTTGCCGGTAGTACTTGGGGCACCGATAAAGAAACACTTCTGACTACCTATAAAGCCATCGGTCGCCCCCTAGTAAATTATGCAGCACCGACGTGGTCAAATGGTCTCTGCAACACAAATTGGGGCCACATACAAATCTGCCAGAACACGGCACTTCGCACCATCACCGGCTGTGTTAAGATGTCCTCAGTGGATCATCTGCACCAGGAGACTAAGATGATGACTTTGAGAAACCACAACGAACTTCTTACCAAACAGTATCTAGTCGGATGCTATCGTACAAATCACCCGAACAATGAACTCATGGACAAAACACCACCGCCACGACGAATAAGACGCTCTATCAGGGACAAAGAGCGCGAAGTCCAGCGATACAAAAAGGTTCCCTTCGATAACTCCGACTACAAGGCGGCGATTGCAGACATACACACACAAGACGTTCGTAAAGCTACTCAAAGCCTCACAAATAATCGTGTACTTGGCACCAAACCTCCAGCCATATCTCCTGACGAAGAACAATTACCGAGAGCTACCCGTACCACCTTAGCTCAGCTCCGATCCGGTTGGTGCCCGCGACTAAATTCTTATTTATCGCGCATAAATAATGAAGTTGCAAACACCTGCCCAGCCTGCGGAACCAGCCCACACGATGTAGACCACATTTTCGATTGTCCAGCTGCTCCCACGCAACTTACACCACTTGCGTTATGGTTACAACCAATCGAAGCAGCGTTTTTTCTAAACCTCGACCTCGAGGATGGAATGCCCACCATCTTCGAATAAATATGATGCAACAAATTAAACGTTTCCTGTCTGTGCCGCTAATACAACAACAACAACAACAACGAAGTCCCTCTCCGGGTTGTGCTCGAATATGAGTCATGAAATAGTGCAGACAATGATACGTCCGTCATTAGGACCATGCGAGCTCCAATCTTCGAACTCCTCCGAACGACACTGCCTGTCATCAGATGTTTTATATGGAGGTGAATGGCAAAGTGATACAAAGAATTATGTTTAGAGCTTTGATCGAGCATGACCACATTCGTCCGTCACACCAAGAGACAAGACGAGATTCAGCATTGAACTTCAAGCTCACTTTTGATTGTTGTGACTTTGAGAGCGCTGAAGTCTCCAGGCATTGCCATATATGAAGCGAGTCCAAATCATATCCTCGCTTACGCGCCTTGTGTATAAGAATAGAACGAACGCTGCCTGAGAGACGTAATGAAGCTGTGGAAATATTCTGCAAGGCACCACCAGCCAGCCCGGGAGACAACTACATGCTACATGGTGTCGAGTCCATGAGGCCGAGTTGTTGAGTCCGTGAAGCGATTTGTCGAATCTGTGCGAATGACTTGTCGTTTATTACTATCGTGAAGGTTTACCAGACGGTCCACGAAGAGGACAAACGGTTTGACAACCTTTCCTTTCCAAGTTTACATACTGCTGGATGTGAGGCCTTCTAACAACCTCTGCCACTCAGCGCACACCTCCACACCTTTGTGAAACCAGAGCGCGCACGATGCCCTCCTCATGGTGATCTATCACGTATGTCGGGTAACGGGTATTGCTGCCTGGAACCCAGAACAGTGTTATTCAGTTATTGGAGCCCAGTTGATTCAGAGTCTTCAGGCAGCACTAAACAAGTCTTGACGAGACAGTGTACGTAGTGAGTGAAGATCTCTATTCGTTTGTTTGCATAGTTGGCACCCATACAGAGTTCGGCGCAAATTGCTATTGCGTGGAATACAATGGTGTGGTGACCCATCAGTAGTGCTGGGCCCATTACACCAGCTCCGGAACCGTCGGTTGTTTTAGAATCGTCAGTAAACCATTTAATGTCCTGCGGATGTAGATTAACGAAATTAGCGTGCCTCTGCTCCTTGTTTCAGCCTGGAAACAGCGGTCGCATGATAGCTCATTTTCAAGGTGGTCAAAAGGCATTTTCGCGACAGTGATGTTGTTAAGGCATGTTAACTGCCCCTTAGCTCGCACCAAATTAGCATCGATCGCAATGAGTCGGGCAAGGGCTAGTTTCGCCTCGAGGTAGGCTAAAATCGAAGTGCACCGGTAGTAATGAAACACGCTAATCTCTGCACATTGCCTAGCACGGATTTGCCCTCCGTTGTCGGAGCTCTCTTGGACCAGACAACCGCACCGTAGTGCTCATCATACACCCTACTACCGAACGATGAACAATTCACAAAAGCAAACGCTAGACAATAGTGTAGCTTTGCTAATCTTGCTCCTCAATTACTCAAACCAGTCCTCAGAAACTGCACGGGAACGAAGGATCGTTAACCAAGTCCAACTGATGTAGTTTCTATGTTCAGTTATCAGGAAATCGAAATTTTGATTAAAGTCTAAGTCAAGGTTTTCCGCTGCCTAACGGACATTCCTAAGGTACTCGAAAGTATGCCTACCGTGGGTGGACTGGTCCCATCTAGACAGGGCACAGTCATCCAGAAGCTCAGTGACAAGTCTCTAAGGTCTCCCCATACTAACATTCACTAAGGCACATTGTGGCAACGGCAAACCTCTTCGGATATGGAAGCAGCTCGATATAGAGCGAAGGGACTCCAATCAATCTCGGCATGGCATCATGTAGAAACTTTACGACACACAAGCATACATTATGATGCGCTGAAGCTGTTAAGCTGCTGGCTTCCGCGAGCAGATGACATCCATTCCATGAGAGCTCCTGCGCCCAAAGTATAACGAGTCACAGATCTCACGGATTGCGCGTCTATCTAATCACCAGCCTCTGCGCAAAACACGCCTCAGCATACCAACCTTTGTGTGGTGCCTTCAGCCACACATAATGGAGTCTCAACCGTTCGCAAAAAGTCACTTCCACGTATCTAACTTGCGTCACTCACTTGAGACAGACTCCAAAAAATCGGGAGCCGGCTGGGCGAAAATGAACTTTTCAGCCTCATTGACATCGTTTTCCGTGTCGATACTTCAACGCCTACACGAACTCCCCTTGTTAACAGCCATTCTCCTCAAGCTCCTCAGAAGGTCATCGGGGTAAGCGCAACATGTGCCCCTAAGCTGTACGGATGCCAAAAAGTCAGTTCCAAACAAACGGCCCTACAATGGAGCCCTGCGGTCATCCACGCATCGCCCTTTTCCTGACAACGTCATTTACCCCCACAACCAGAGACTCTCTGTCCAAAAAATATCTCTGCCACAGAGCTATTTTCGGACAGTCAGCAATCTCGAGCTTGTGCAAGATGGGACTCCACAGCAGGTTGTCCAACGCGCCATCGAAATTCACAAAAATTCCAAGGACCCGCTTGGCTTGTCTTTGATTGCTCCTTGGATGAAGAGAAGCGAAGTCTCAACAGATCTTCCCTTGCGGATGTTCCATGCATTTACACATCTGGCCGGTCATTCCATCTAGTGCAGGCCGATTTCCGCCATCTGAGTCTCGCGATGCTCGTCTCGATCTCAGCGGTTTTCAGAGGAGAAATTCCTTCCTCTTCCGTAACCCGCTCACAAGCCAAATCATCGAAAGAGTCAGCAGCCGGGAACAAACTGTTCATGAGAACCGTAATGCTCTCCCTCCACACGTGTCGTGTGCCCACCTCAGTGACGAGACTGGATACTTCACGCCGTGCCCGTTTGCCTGTACCAAGCCTATAGCCATTTCCCCAGGGATCATCCGAAGGGCTGCTGACAAAGCGTCATCAATCGTCCTTCTTGCACTTAGCCATCACAACGTGTTACTAGCGCCAATCGACGCCGCATCAGGATGATAACTCACTTTGGCTCGCTGAAAAGCCTCCTTACGTCCTTCTTATAATGCTTATGCTGGTATAACCTTAATATTTGAGTCCTCATCGCTGCTTTTAATGTGCATTTCCCTATGAAGAGATCTCGAAAATCCACCGCCCCCTAACTCTTGAGATTCGCGCTGGATTCTTGGGACCTCTTCATGTCATGCCCAAGATAAGAAAATTGCAGACCACAACTCAGTCAAGCCGTCGTCAAAAATCCAAACAAGAATACTTACTTGGCCATATAAAACTTTCCCTGACGATTTGACTCCATTACGTATTCGCCTAGCGCTCGTTTTGCTTTTTTCGGTGGACTTTTGCCCGCTTCGTCCGCCGGAACTTCGGGCCGTTTGAACTCTTTGCAACCGTCATTTTTCCAATTATTCCACAATTCTTCGCGTACGAGCATATGGCGAACAGTTTTGGCAAACTTTTTACCTTCCGGTGGCGTTTCTTCGATAAGTTTGTAGACTTGCGATTCAGTTTCTTTGATGTAGTCGGATTGGGAAGATGTGAGATTAAACGATTCGCTGAAATGAGATGAAATTTTTGGACCCATTTTTGGGAATTAAGCAAAACAATGGAGGATGTGATTTCAACTACAATCGTTTTGGTGTTCCTCGCCCATGGGGTTCACTATACCCATGGCGTCGCATCGCTCGTAAAATAGAAGTAAAGGGACAACGGGGTAACATCTCCGCCATTCTTTTTAAGTTTAAAAGGGTCTAATCCTTTTAATCTGAAACCAGTCTGCTATAAAACGTCAAGAGGTTCCTTGTTCCAAGAACGGCATAACAACAAAACGTGCTACCCGTTTGTAGTTGAACTCACCGCCTCAGACTTCCAATGATTACTTACGCCTTAAACTTCACCGTCGAGTTTAAATATTGAAACAAAATCAAAAACTGCACGAGAACCGAACGACGAAAATTCGAATCGGACAATTGCAGCGCCAACAGCTTCGGATTTGTCAAAAACTTGGCAAAAAAGTGCTGCGGCCGGGTGAAATGCTCATCAACTTCCATCGGTGTATCGGCAGCCTTGCGCTTACTCTGACTACTACTCGAACTCGTGCGTGGCTCCTCCAATTTAAAACTACTAAACGCCGACAGGATGCTCGACGCATGACTACTGAACGTCTTCCACTGCACCTTATTGTAGCATTGATTCGGATTCCGAAAGAAGTCCTGCAGCGACCAGAACTTACAGTACAAATTATAGTCAATCTGTACGGGCATATCTTCCACCGTATCGCCCAAGGCTTCGCCCATATCCTTGCCATCCGATCCGTATTCGGTGATATTGTCCAAATTGAATTCAGAGATAATGTTCAACCCGGAGCGTTCGGAGAATGGGAAGAACTTTGCCAAGAACAGCAGGATGCGACCACAAAAGACGGTGTTTTGCGATCGTGACAATCGTCGCAACAGATCGTTGCACATTCGCAGCAAATTGTTTTTGCATGCGGTGAAGAACACTTCCTCCTTCCACACGGCCACTTGGTCTTCGACAAAGGCGAAAATTTGTTCGCATTTTTCCAAGGTGACGGCATCGAATGCGTCGCCCAGTAAGACGACGGGAATAGTGGTGGAGACCATGTCTTCGCGAGCTGCTTCGACGGATAGCGCGATTAGTTTGCCGACACGATCGATATCGTGGATCAGTTTGAAGAGGAGAAGTTCGCGGAAGGTTTGATCGAGTGCGGGCTTCTTGTCCGAGTCGTTGTTGTGCTTGAGGCGATCATATTCGGCTTTGAGTTGTTTGACGCTGTTTGTTTCGAAGGCGACTTCCAAGTGTTCCTAGAAAGAGACAGAAGAAAGGAAGGGGAAGAAAATAGTAAAATGCTTGGTGACTAGTGGTGATTGGGTGTTCATTTTGTAATGTGGTAGCAGTTCAGAATGCTCAGCGCTGAGCATGTGTAACTCTGGCCTTTTGTCTGAAGCGACAAGAACATAGCAATTGCAATCGGGTTGCCCCATAATGGCCTCGGAATGAGGATGAAGAATGAAGATTCGCTGTAGAAAGATTATGCTTTGGTGCCGTTTTCATCGGAGGCTGCGATTTTCTCCTGTTGGAAGTTTGAGAGGAATGGAATAGGGATCCGCCTTATACCGGCTGTGCTTTAAACGGTGGGCCTCATCTATGGGAAGCTTATACTTAGACTTATTCTGTGAGATCAGTGTATTTCTCTCGAGGTGCCTCTTCGTTTGTTCCCTGCACCGCAGTGATGCCCTATCTGTGCCGCCAGCTGCATCTTTACGACGACACTAGAGCAGCTGCCAGAACTGTGCGTTGTTGTTGTTGTAGCGATTCAAGATTTTTTTTCTCTCTTGAATCGAAGGGGCATTCGGTAGCTCAGTGGCAGAGACGTCACTCTATCTCTGAGTTGCCGGTGCGTGGGTTCGAATCTCACTGTGACCCATGGATGTTTGTGTTGTCCATAAAATGCTCCTACGGCAGCCGGTTCTTCGATGTAAATCGTCCCGGAGCTACCCGTTGTTAAAACGGCCAAGAGCTGCCAAGACCCCCTTCGATTCAAGACCCCCAGAACTGTGCGTTGTAGCCGGCGATCCAAAAAGAGTGTAGTTGCGTGTGACTCATTTTGTCGACTAGGAGTATATTGGGTCTGTTGTGGGCGACCGAGTAATCAGTAAGGACCTGGCGATCCCAGTACAACGTGCAGCGAGGGCTGCGAGTGCCGACTAGTATACTGAAGGGGCCGCCTGGATGTGAAAAGCAGCGCTACGAGTCTGCTTTAATCAGACAAATAGTCACAGGACAAACGAACCTGGGATATGCACGTCTGAATGTTTTACGTGAGGCTTAACCAATAGGGGACTGGAGGAGGATCACACCTGCTATTGAGAAGTCTTTAGCGAATAGTGTACCTTGGGGATGGGTTTGCCCAGGGGACCATGGTCTCTGCCCAACAAGGCGTTGGAGTCGAGGTGGCTGCAGGTTGTTGATCAAGTCAACTAGCTAGACTTGCGTCCCCGGGGTTGGGTTTCACCGGATGAAGAAATCCCCATTTGACAATAAGACCTTGTCAATAAAACGCCCAAGGTCCAAAACATTCGAAGAACCGGGAGGTCAGAGCGAAAGCTCAGACACTCCCCTGACGGTATAGTCCAGTAGATGACTGACTTAGTGTTTTCAGCACCAGTTGCACATCAACTCCCCCAGCAGTTCCTCCCTCAGATTACTAGCGACTCCGTCATTGCACGTATGTGGATATAATCTAGGGTGAAGCCTGGGTGCGTGGTTGTGAACGCCTTTACGGATGGCTCGGATTCGACACTTGTCCCAATTCAAAATCCATCCGAATGTCACGACTGTAGTTTTCCGTGTTCCACAGCAGACTTTTAAGATGGACTTGATGAAGTGGGTCAGATGATGAACTTTGACAACAAACCATGCTTTATGGCACAGCCGAACCTCTTATCCGAGTTCAAAAGTGTTGAAAATGAGGGTTCAACCATAGGGGACTCAACGAATCCTCTTGGAAGATATCCCTCCGGATGTGAATTGTTTGGGAAAACGGCAACGAAAGAGTTGTGCGCCACCCTTCCATCAGAGATGTTTGTTGTGCAAGCACACACTATTTACTCAGGAAACGTTTATGTTTATACCAGAAACTCTGCACCTTATCAAGGCAAGGCTCTTTCCAATTCTTGCTCGGTTTGATGACTTTACACATGTCCGATTCGGTAACCTCAGCGAAATTCATTCATTCAGGCAAATGGCAGCTTGAATCCACCAGTCTTCTTGGAAGTGTCCAGCTGAGATTTGCCCAAGTGCATCCCAGTGCTGGTCCGCATCAATCACCAAAAACTTGGATGTAGAGCAGTTGTTGGTCGTTAATTGATTGATGTTATCGTTGGCGGCGTTAATCTGAAAGACCACAATGAGCAACTCAACGACGCACTTCGCCTGTAACGAAAAGTGTTATTTCGCACGACCTTCGATTCTATTCTGTGGATACCTTGTTGATGCAAAACAAATACGCCCAGACCCCGACAACATTAGGACACTTCAGAATTTTCCGGGACCAACAGATGTCCACTCAACGCGCGTATTTCTTGGTGTAATTAACTACTACGGAAATTCATCGCAGCCATGAATGACCTTGGTGGTTCACTTGACGAGCTTCTTAGAAAGGACACCAAGTTCGTTTGGGAGGAGAAGCATGAGCAACCGAAAAATGCTGATGTCTGATTTTTAACAACACATTACGATCCCAATAAAAAAGTTGTGGTTGCAGCAGACGCTTCCAGTTATGGCCTAGGTGCCGTATTAATGCACGAGTCCAAAGATGGTACCCAATTCGCCCGATCTTACATGCAGCAGCTTCACTAAACAGTGCACAGCGAGGTTACCCTCAGGTCCAACGTGAAGCCCTCACCCTCGATTTCGTCGTAAAGAGGTTCCATAAATACATTTACGGCAGACGATTCGAGCTTCAGACTGATTTTCGGATCGAAAAATGGCATACCAGTCCACACAGCCAGCCGATTGCAGCGTTACGCCCTTACTCTGCTCGCCTACGATTTCAACATTCGCAATGTCAATACCGAAAGTTTTGGTTATGCGGAACAAACGAGGACACGATTCTTTCTGCTATCTTCGACGACGACCGCTCATCGTGTTTTGCAATAGAAACAACAAGGAGCTGCAAGGAACACTACTCTCCTGGTAGGGTGCGACGCAAACGCACGACATACCTTATGGGGGAGCACCGAAATAAACGAAAGAGGTGAGGACCTGTTTGACTTTATCATTAATACTAACTTTACAGTATGTAATACGGGAAACTGTCCAACCTTCGTTTTCCCGAGCTCGCAAAATTACGCAGGCTGGGAGGAGGTATTGGATATTACAATTTTGTCGGATAATGAGAGATTTAAGGTGGAACAATGGAGGGTGTCTGACCTTAATTCTTTTTCAGA
Source organism: Microchrysa polita (assembly GCA_949715475.1). Classification (NCBI taxonomy): domain Eukaryota; kingdom Metazoa; phylum Arthropoda; class Insecta; order Diptera; family Stratiomyidae; genus Microchrysa; species Microchrysa polita. Next base: position 76,337,913 of record OX454421.1, on the reverse strand, counting down.
TCATAACTGGATACTTTTTAATATAAATGTTTCCATGGAGACTCCAAAGCCTTACAGGAATCCAAGGACCACAAACTGGAAAAAGTTTCGACAGATTTTCAAAAACCAACTTCCAAGTCCCCCAAATCACTCGATAAGCTCCGTGGAGGAGCTGGACAAGGGAGTTGAAGCATTAGAGAAAGCTATGGAAATAGCTTTCAAAAATTCATGTCCAATGAAGCGGAGTAGGAAAACCCTTCCGCCATGGTGGAACGATGACCTATCCAAGCTTAGGAAGCTTACTCGGGACATCCTCAATATCTGCAAAAAACACAAATTTTGGCAGCCATATAAGGACTGTCTGAAAATATACAAAAAAGCCATCAGAACAGCAAAAATCCAAGCCTGGATCGAGTTCTGTCAATCCTTGGATCATATCAAGGATTCGGCGAGAATTGGAAAAATTTTGTCAAAAACACATTCATGCCCGTCCCTGATAAAAAGGGACGATGGCTTCTGGACCGAATCTACTGGAGAATCTCTTGAGATTCTCTTGAATACGCATTTTCCTGGGTGCGAAAGTGCTTCCACACACAAACCGACACTGCATCTGGCAGACAAGCAACGGAGCGATTTTGTAGTCTCCATCATTACGGAGGAGAAGATTGCCTGGGCAATAGCTTCTCTCCATATAAATCTCCCGGACCAGACGGCATACTGCCCATTATGCTGCAGAAAATGCAGGATCTTGTAGTTCCGATGCTGTTGCCACTCTTCAGGAGTCTTCTGACCTTCATTTACGTCCCCCAATCATGGCGACGCGTGCGAGTCGTATTCATACCAAAGGTAGGCAAACGTGGACACGAGGTCGCGAAGGATTTCAGGCCTATTAGCTTATCCTCCATCGTATTGAAAACACTGGAGCGTATTATTGATCTCTACATTCGGCAAAGCATGGAAAGCTCAGCACTCTCTAGGTCGCAGCATGCATACGTAAAGGGTAGATCCACAGAAACGGCTCTCCACGAAGTAGTGCGCAGCATCGAGTACAGTCTGCAATACAAAGAGTACACGTTAGCCGCTTTCCTCGACATAGAGGGGGCTTTCAACAATGTACGCATAGAATCTATTCACGAAGCCCTTGCGGATTCGGGAGTGGAGGTGGAACTCAGCAAATGGATAGTGAGTCTGCTGAAGACCGGACTTAGGAAACAGCCAGATGACAAAATTCGTGTGTAGAGGGACACCTCAAGGTGGTGTCATCTCTCCGCTACTCTGGCTAGTAGTGATCAATAAAATATTAACTAAACTCGACGAGGAAGGTATAAAAGTAGTGGCGTATGCGGATGATGTAGCGATCATAGTATCAGGAATGTGTCTCTCCGTGATCAGTCAGATCATGGGAAGAGCGCTCGGGTTAGTCAGCAAGTGGGCTACAAGCTGTGGCCTTGGTCTAAACCCAAGCAAGACAAAGCTGATGCTGTTCACTACAAAAACCAAGATACCATCTTTTTCCCTTCCAAAACTTAACGGACAGCAACTCACACTATCGACTAGTTCGAAGTATTTGGGAGTCATTTTAGACCCGAAGCTCAGCTGGAAGTTGAATATTGAAGAGCGTGTTAAGAAAGCCTACGTAGTTTTCTACGCCTGTAGGACAGCCCTCAATAAAAGGTGGGGCGTTAAACCAAATGTAGTACTCTGGCTTTATACAGCAGTGGTACGTCCCATGCTGACGTATGGAGCACTTATGTGGTGGCCAGCGCTTAGCAGAGAGTACAATATAACGAAACTGGGTAGGGTGCAAAGAACGGCATGTCTTGGTATCACAGGGGGTATGCGAACATGCCCGAGGGATGCGTTGAATGTAATCCTGCATCTTCTACCAATCAACCTTTTTATTAATAAACTGGCGGCATGTAGCGCGGTAAGGCTTAAAGAGTCCGGTGGCTGGAACTCCAAGCCATATAGTCACGCTGATATCCTCAACCAGCTGCCACTAGATGAGATCAAGGCTACAACAGACTTTGCAGTGACTACACTGAGTCTTGGGAAAAACTTTGCTGTCAAAATTCCGAGTAGGTGCGAATGGGGTACGGGTGAGGCAGTAGGGGATTACGAAATCTCTATTTTCACAGATGGATCTAAAAAGAGCTGCGGTGTAGGTTCAGGAGTCTTCTGCGATAACTTCCTGATCTTCCTGATCATGCTCGCATTTTCCAGGCGGAATTGTTTGCAATCATGAAGGCCTGCCTCGCACTCGGAAATATTCAAGACAGCCAAAACATAGCCATCTGCTCAGATAGTCAGGCGGCTATTAAGGCACTTAATTCTGCGAAGATATCCTCTAAGCTTGTCAAACGCTGTGAGGAGACGCTAAACAATCTTGGTAGAAAGCACTCAATCACACTAATTTGGGTGCCTGGACATACGAATATAGATGGCAATGAGCTGGCAGATGAGTTGGCCAGAAAAGGGGCCTCTATGGACACCTCCTATGAGGAGCGCGTACACGTTCCGATGTCAACTGTCAAGGGACAGATTTCCTTGCATTATCTTACGATTGCAGGCGGTTACTGGCGAAACATAAGAACCTGTGCCATATCACGGAAGTTATGGCCATCATATGACTGGAAAAGGACGTCCGAGATTCTAACAAGACCGCGGAAGGATATCGCCAGACTTACAGCAGTTATTACGGGCCATTGGCCAATAGGGGACCATGCGGCCAGGTTGGGTATACCTCACAACTCGCATTGTCGTAGTTGCGATAACGCAAATGAGAGAGACACTCTAACTCACTTTCTCTGCAAATGCCCAGGTCTCGCCAGATCCCACTATCGAACGCTCGGTCGTGCGTTTTTTGATAGTCTAGAGGATGCGTCGGAGGCGAAAATAGGGGATCTGCTTCAGTTCCTCAATTGTACTGCGTGGCTCTAGACGCCTCTCCACTCATGACATTTAACCTTCTGTAACCTCCTTCTTTATTAGTTTAACGGAGTATGTGGTTTCAAAACGGCGCCTTCTGCGCTAATTGGGCTTCTGGTCTGCTTGACCTAAGCCACCACTTTTACCTACCTACCTACCTACCCTAGAAACAGCAAAACAGCTCCCTGTGAAGCTCTCTGATATCCAGCAGGCATCTCGCAACAGGTATCTCAGTTCTTCTTCGCAATTACTGCGAAGTCTCCACCCAAGTGTACGCTTCGAGCGTGGCCTCGTCCAAGCCGCCCTGGAAACGTATCTATCTTGATTTCGCTGGGCCCATCAACCAGTTTCTATTACTTGATTGTCGTTGACGCTTTCAGCAGATGGCCTAAAGTTTGAAGATGACAAGCATCACAACAGCAAAGACACTGAGTCCTTAGAGGACTTGCGAGCGCATCACGGGACATGCCCGACAATCGTAAGTGACGACGGCATCCAATTCACATCGTGGGAGCTCCAACAATACTGCAATCAAATGGCCAAGCCGAGCGATTCGTGGATATGCTGAAGAAAGGACTAAAAAAGGCCAATGGAAATACTGACCAGAAACTCCTCGAGTTACTCCAATGCTACCGCAGCACACCATCATTAGCCCTTGGGATGAAATCTCCGCATGAACTCATGGCGAATCGGAAAATGGTGTCTCACCTTGACCACATTATGCCACCCGGACGACCGACAGCCTCAATGAACAATTTAATGGAGGACAGTTTCAACCGACACCACGGTGCTTTGTGGCGACAAAGTTTACTATCAGCTCCATATAGCAACCGACGGAAAGTGAAAGTTCACGCCAACCAGCTCAAGTATCGTCACACACAAAATGAGCTCATCGACAATTTTGGCCTTCTCGAAACCCCGAAGGCGAGGCGGAGCCAGTAATCGTTCCGCTTGATGTTCCGGAAGAGGATAATACCGACGACAGTCCAGCTGTGATCCGTTGCGAAGACGACGAAGATCAAGGCGATGGGACCACTGCGAAGATAACGAAGATCAAGGCGAAGCTGATCTCGCATCGGATCAGCCGTTCAACAAGATCCAACCTCGGTGTGCCAGCCACAAGATCCCTATGTTTTTTAACCCGAGGAGGCATTCTTGAGTGGTGTCGTAAAGCGTCTTGATACTTGAAGCGCTCTCCGATGTTGTTGACGGTTGACCGAGACAACTTCACCTTCTGTGAGCGCTGCCTGAAAACCGAGCACCTCAGCAGCATGCAAAGCATCGCCGGTGGCAGGTCCATCTGGACCAGCCGCCCCCCAGACAGTACCCGGAAGGAAGGACCGCAAGGTACCTCCGGGCTTCTGTTAGTGGGAGCAGTGATACCCGCAAGTCAGCTGATGGTGTAGCTCAAAATGCCGGCCCTTCCAGACAAGCTGCCGCCCCCTCTGCCTACGACAGTAGGAGCAGGGGCAGCTATGCGCAAGCAGCATCCTCTGTAAGGGTTGCCATTCTTCAATTTTTTTTTTCTTCTGTTAGTGGGAGCAGTGATACCCGCAAGTCAGCTGAAGGTGTAGCTCAAAATGCCGGCCCTTCCAGACAAGCTGCCGCCCCCTCTGCCTCCGACAGTAGGAGCAGGGGCAGCTATGCGCAAGCAGCATCCTCTGTAAGGGTTGCCATTCTTGCATCTTGCTATCCGGACAGACTGCTAACACCAGACCAGTTGTCCGCGGTGCAAGATGCCATCATCAGTTATCTCATTGATAACCCGCCGAAGACGGCAGTTTTCCCCGGCTTTCTCCTAGTCGACTGCGATAATCAAGCCACGGCCGATTGGCTGATCGGCGTCACCCCTACCCTTTCCCCTTGGGAAGGCGCCTCGAAACCGGTGACGACATATCGCGCTCCACCATAGCAACGCTTCACCTACCAAGAAGCACGGACGCGGCCAACGCCATCACCCTCCTCCGCAGACAAAACGAAGGGCTGCATACTACCGAGTGGAGAGTGATCAAGGCCACTGTGGAAGGCGGCAACTTGACACTGATTGTGTCAATTGACCCGCAGTCAATGGAGACCATCTCCAGGCGTCGCTTCCAGGTGTCTTACCGTTTCGGTAAGGTGCGGGTCTACCCCAAGAACTGGAAGGGCGCCCCAGCCACGAAAGCAGCAGACACGGGCGAGGTGGAAACTCCACCGACTGTCTGATGAAGAGGAGCCCAACGCCGCCGTGGCCGAGGTTCCCGACCAAGCAGACGTGGAGATGCCCGAAGACGACGAGCCATTGCCTCTAGAGTCGATGGAAGCTGAGGTCACCCTCACAGCAGAAGACGGTGTATCCGATGAGGAGTTCAGCTCGTAACACAGGGATTGGCGTGGTGCAATGCAACCTGCACCATGCCATTCGAGCCTCAGATACTATATCAGCGTGGTTCTCTAGCGAGGGGCTAGGCCTTGCCCTTATCCAAGAACCGTGGCAACACGAAGGAATCGTCCAATGACTACAAGTAAGTAATGCGGATGTGGTTTACGGCAGATGCTCTAGCCGACCTAGAGCTTGTATTATGATTACCAAGCGCATTGATTACATTTGCCTTTCAGAATTTACCAATAGTGACATGGTGGCCATCGAGATCAACCCCGCTAGAGAGAGCAGCCACAATCTCGTGGTTGTTTCGGCATACCTAGCGGGGGACAAGGAAGTGCCGGCGATGGAATTCCAGCGGCTTGCTTTTCATTGTCAAGCGTACGGTAAGGTGTTATTGATTGTCACCAGAGCAAGGAAGGAAGTCCTTGACATAACTCTGTGTAGCGATTCGATTACGGACAGCATCAGCAACTGGCATGTGTCGGACGAACCGTCTTTGTCCGACCACATGCACATTCGTTTTAATATAGCCTCCTCGTACCCTGTGCCCATCGAGCGGAGGGTCCCTCAGCTCACTGACTGGCCTGGATATTCTGAAACACTCAGGGAGCACCTGCAGCACATAGACAGGAAGGCCCCTGGGTGGATGAGCTTAGAAAGGCTAGTCGACGACACTACCAAGGCAATTGTATCTTCCTACGAAGAAAATTGCCCTATTAGGATCATTAAAGACAAGAAGTGTGTATCGTGGTGGAACAATGATCTTGCTCGCCTCCGAAAAAACGTGAGGAAATTATTTCATCGGGCCAAGCGTAACGGAGACTGGGACGTGTATCGTTCCACCCTGACAGAATATAATAAGACCATTAGGGAAGCGAAACGGCGTAGCTGGATGACCTTCTGCGACAATGTCAAAAGCGGCTAGGCTGCATAAGGTGCTGGCGAAAACTGGGGCTAATGCGATCAGCACACTCAAAAGGCCGAATGGCACAATCACTGTAAACTCGAGTGACACAGGTATACTGCTCCTGGAAACTCATTTCCCAGGATGCAGATTAAACCAGACCGCTTTCCCACACTGCCGTACTTCCAATAGGTCCAACCAGTCCGATTGGAGGGCAGCACGGGCTATATTTACTTATGATAAGGTTGGATGGGCGATTGGGACCTTCGATCCCTTCAAATCGCCTAGTATGGATGGCATCTTTCCAGCGCTATTACAGAAGGCGCAGGAAGAGTTGATCCCATTCCTAGTCAATATATATAGAAGTAGTTACGCGTTAGGTTATATCCCAACAGCTTGGAGATCAGTGAGGGTGGTCTTCATTCCCAAAGTGGGAAAAAGGTCGACAGACGATCCGGAATCGTATCGACCAATCAGTCTAAATGGAGAAGATACTAGACCCACATATAAGGAGTACGCTTCTTAAAACGAGTCCGCTGCACCCCAGACAATTTGCCTACCAACCAGGCAGATCGACTGAATCTGCACTTCACACCCTAGTGGACGAAATCGAAGTGGCCATATCAAAAAAGGAGATGGCACTTTGTGCATTCCTGGATATAGAAGGGGCCTTCGACAATACGTCCTTCGAGTCCATCGGTACGGCGCTAAGAACAAAAGGGGCAGATGTGACAATGATTACCTGGGTGCAACGCATGCTTTCATCGAGGAACATTTATACCAGCATCGGAGGGTGCACCCTCTCCGCCTTAGCCACTCGTGGCTGCCCACAAGGAGGGGCACTGTCCCCCCCTCTGTGGTGTTTAGTTGTTGATGGACTGCTGTGGAGACTAACCTTAGAGAGGTTCTCCACCCAAGGATACGCAGACGACCTGGTTATCATGGTTAAGGGCAAATTTGGGGAAGTCCTACCCCATGTGCCCCACACCGCCCTGCGAATAGTTCAAGATTGGTGCACGGAGAGTGGTCTACGGGTCAACCCGTCCAAGACCACGGTGGTTCCTTTCAGTAGGAGCAGGACAACAAGAACCCTGAGTTGTTCGACTATGTACAACTCCCAAATTAAAATGGCAAACCAAGTCAAATATTTAGGAGTCACTCTGGATATAGTGGAGTATGGGGCGGTGGTGTGGTGGAAAAGGGCTTCAACTAGCTCTGGTAAGTCGGATCTAGGTAAGGTCCAGAGGCTTGTCTGTCTAATTATCAATGGAGCTATTGTTTCATGCCCCACCGCTGCCCTGGAGGTTCTTCTTGACCTAACTCCACTACACATTCACATTGAAACGTCGGCGAGGCTGGCTGTTGGTAGGCTCAGGCAGGGCCTTCAGCACGACAGTCAATTTTAGCCACGATCAACTAGGAAGGTTACAAGGCAGCAATACCCTCTGCCTACCTTCGGACTACCTAGTTAAGACATTACGCTTCAACGCGTCCTGTAAATCAGCAATCTGGGCGAGGGAAAGTTGGACGGATATGTTCAGGTCCCTTCACCCCGACACTATCAGCTTTTACACAGATGGATCAAAAATTGACACAGGCTCTGGAGCGGGCATCAGTGGTCCAGGTGTAAGCTACTCAGTACCTATGGGGAAATTAGCGTCTGTGTTCCAGGCGGAAGTACATGCAATAGAAATTTGTGCCAGAGAATGTCAGAACAAAGGATATGTCAACAGGAAGATAGCGATCTTCACTGACAGTCAGGCGGCAATCAAAGCTCTTACAAAACATACCTTTAATTCAAAACTAGTGGGGCTATGTCAGGAAATACTTCAATCGGTAGGATCTCGCAATGATTTTACACTCCTATGGGTTCCCGGACACTCTGGAATAGAAGGGAATGAGCTCGCGGACGAACTCGCTAGGGTAGCCTCTGCTAGCCCCTTCTGCGGCCCGGAACCCTTCTGCGGTATACCACTGTGTCTATGCAGAAACGAAATCACTGAGTGGGAGAAGACGACAGCCACCGTATGCTGGGAGGCCCTTCCAGGACTAAGGCAGTCGAAGCTTTTCGTAGCGACCTACTCTAAGAAACGCACTCTGAAGCTAGTTAAGCTCAGCAGGAACAGGGTCAGAATCATAAGTGGCCTCCTTACAGGCCACTCCCGTCTGAACGGGCATTTAAGAACCATGCGCTTAGTCGCAGACGCGACCTGCCGTTTCTGCGAGGCCGATGACGAAACATCCACTCACATACTTTGCGAGTGTGAAAGACTGGCAATGAGACGGGAGGAATGCTTTGGCATAACTTTCCCTCTCACAGAGGACATCGCCTCCCTTAGCATGGGACAAATTAATCGATTTATCGACAGATGTCGGTTAGATAAATTTATCTAACCTGTAGCGTGGGCAATGGCACAATAGACCACCGGTCGCAGTGCTTATGGCAAATATGCCGATGCCCCCATTTAATCTAATCTAATCTAAATTAAGGAATGCCGATACAAACCAACGGTCAAATTAAGTCAGTTGCTATGTAGTGCCGTAACAAACGCTTAGATTCGCTGGTTATGCTGCTCACAATCTGCTACAGGCCGTTTGTGTACCAGCTCTTTAAATAGGTCCCGGAACTGTCTCCACTTAGAGTAGTCGCCATCAAACTTAGGGAGAGTTACCCTGGGAAGTTTGTGTTGCTCCCGATGAAGGTGGTACTGCAGTAGTGATAGTTTGCTGATGCTCTTGCAGTGCGTCGGTTACCCTATCCTGAAGAGTGCAGTATGTGTATATGTTGTATAGATCGATAAAGGACTCGGTATCAAAAGACCATATTTTTTATGGAGCCTTTCGATATCGTCCCAAGTTCGCTGAAGATCCCTCGCCTTTAGTTGACAATACGTGGAAAGCTCTCCAAATGTGGGTATTCCATTACCTAGCCCCATGGCGGTGGTGATGAGACTGTTGGCTGCGAAAGACTGCTGCGACTTGAGAGACTGAGGGATCTCGGAACACTAGCTGTCCACGGATATGCCGCAATATCTCTCTCTGGTGGCTGTTAATCCCTTGTGGGGCGTAGGGCATCAACTACGCCTACTTTCCACCTGGTTCTGTTCTGTGCCATTGTCTTTAGGTCTGACCACCTCTACAGTTGAGGGTTGTTGATTGGCCCTCCATGTTCCAAAGGCCTTTTCACCGATTCGATGATTGTCGACATGCTACCTCTGACATCCAAATAGGCAGTTTGAATGGTGTTGTAGTTCATTGTAAAATACGAATGCCTCGGCTGAGGTCCAAAAATTGTTGTCGACGTTATGGAAGCAGTCCCACAGCATGTCCAAAACACTTAAACGCGTCGCGGTGAAACCCTATGCCGTATTTTTTCGACTGGCTGGGGGAGTTCTTCTGTTTCGTGCTCCTCCTACTTTCAATATAAATTCGGACAAGAACACTCGTTGTTGGCTAACCAAGGTTCACCCAAGATCACCGTGCTTCACTTCAATGTCATTGGAGATCGACGTTTTCGACCATTTCCGGGCAAGGCGCCAAATATCCAAATGAGGCGAAATGCTACCGTCCACTCGTCCAACTGCAACTCACCTGAAATATCTTCTGAAGTCCCACGAAATTAACGGATCCACTTTTGGTCCCAGACTCTCCTGACTTCTTCGCAACTGCACTCATGGCGATATGCAATTCAAGAGTCCTGAGGAAGCACGAAAAAAGGATAAAAACAAAACAGACGTCCGGAATGGTCCGGAAACTGAAATTGTACGCCACTTTCTGACGTACGCTTGACAGCTGTCAGAGAGCCGCCGCGATTATGTACTGGAAAACGTGGAAAACGAGTGCAGCTTCCAAACATCCAGGAAGAGAGACAACTCGAAACGAAACATCAAGAGCGTGCGCTCCGAAAATGCTGTTTGCGAAATATCCCTCACCACTTATGTGTCACGGCTCAGCTGATTTTAATCAAATTTTTCTGTGTGATTGCGTCGTTTTTGTTTACTGTTTACCACCGCCTGTCGTCATCGATTCCAAAAAAAATCGCCGCTGCCGACGATGTCGACCACCGAAATTCGTCATGCACTTCGCAAAATGGATTTTGCGACGTGTGCCCGCGAAGCTTTGCTCCGGATTGGTAAGCAAATCTCAAATGTCCCTCGTTAGGGCGGCCTGTGAACGCAACTAAGGGCGTCTTCACACCTTTCAAATGTCCGAACCATATAATAAACTCGAAAAATTCTTCCTACGCAGAGAGCATCTTCATCAATCGCGGCAAACAGGACTTTGCCATGGACCTGATCGCGGAATTCATCTTCCTGGAAAAAGGTAAAGAGGTGGACACGCGAAAAGGCTATGTCCCGACCACAATGAATCTGGTGCAGGAATTTCAGCTGGTGGTGGTGTTGTGTGAGTTCTTCTCGCGGCCAGGACCCGATGCGACACGCAATGCTGTTTTTCTGTCACTGTTCAGCGCAACGACGACTCCTACGCGGGCCAGTGTCCTGGTGAAATTGATCAGCACCTCGGTGTCGGCTTCGATTGCCCCGCTACTCTGTGCGGCCGGCACATGGATGCAACAGGTCGGATGCACATCCACACCAAGCACGGATCTTGCACAGGTGCTTGTCAAAGATTTTGTGATTTTTTCGAAAAAGATTTCAGAGCAGTTGCAACAATTGCCGCTGGTGGCTCCGAGGTAAGATGTCCTGTACGGTTAGAGAGGCTTCGTTTAAACTGTTTTTGATAATTCACAGGTTCGCCGCCAACTTCATGACTGCCGTCGCTGATTTATACCTCAATGAGGCAAAAGGACAAATCATTGTCCCGCCAGAAATGCTTCTGGACGTCTTCACCGAATGGGTAAGCAAGCCCTGCTGTCCCTTCTCACTTTTCATCGCTTACTTTCCTATTTCATTAATTTCAGGTCTCCGACAACCAAAGTCTCTGCCTCGCCTCGCAACAACCGCTCTCTCTCCCGCCCGGAGCCATTGCAATGCCCGTTGTCACCCCTTTGGCCGGACTGATTCGCTGGTGCGTCCTTGCCCCCATCATCATTGCCAAAGGCGCCTACAGCAAACTCCACCTAGCCGTCTTGGAAACCCTCCTGCAGATCCCTCCTCAAAACGTTCCACCGACTGCCCTGAACGCACAACACCTGGCAACCATCGTCCATCCGCTCAAAACTCACGCACGCAAACTCTACACGGACGGCGTCAACCCGGAAAATGACGAAAACTTCCAAGCGAGCATGGAACGCTTCGCTCAGGCCGTACAAATCTCCCTGGCCGCCAAATGCCTGTACGGCAGCGTGCCCCAGCTTCTCTGCACCCTGGAAACACTGCCCACCAACAGTCTCATGGAAATTGTAATAAAAGCACACAAAAGTTGATAGTAAAATGGAAACAGATTTTTTTTCTTTATTTGCCAAACGGATTAAAACGACGCGACTGTTTGAGTCGCTCAATTTTCTGCTTGTCCTCCTCGAATTTGCGACGCAAACTGACAATGTGTTGCATTTTCGATTCGCGGATTTGAAATGTGTAGAAATTGGTCAGTTCTTTCTGTTTGCGCTTCTTCTCCATTCGCTCCTCGACGCGGTTGATGACAGACTCCTTTTGCTCAAAACCTGCGACTGGTCCTCGTTTTGTGACTGTGATCCAACCCTCCTCATCCGTTTGAGCGTTTTTCTCAGCCTGTCGTGCCATACGTTCCTGTTTATCATGGGCAGCCATATACGCGTCGATTTCTGCTTGCAATTCGTCCTCGACGTGCACGGAGTTGATGTAGTCTTTCATCCATTTGTTGACGCCCGTCTCAACGACCGATTCTTTAGTCTCCTCGTCGTAGAGAAGCACGTGCTCGAGATTGAGAGCCTTTTGAAGGGATTTGGTTGATTTGAAGACGACATAAGCTGTTTTGAAGCCTCCCGGTCGTGGTTTGGGTGCGAAAAGATCCTCTTTGATGTCCGAGGACCCTACATCGGACTGGAATAGTACACTGGTAACTTCGCCTGCTTTCTGAAAACCATAAGCTAAGTGGTCCTGGCTAATGTATGGCGGAATGTTAAGGACGAAAAGTGTGCGTTTGGCCGGTCTTTCGGGATCATCTTTGCGAACTTCGTGCGCTTTGATGAAGAGAGTGTGCTGTGTCGGCGCCAGGGGACGAGTGTGTAGCGGAACAACTGTGCGAATTAAGACTTTGAGACATCAATTCCATTTTGGGGGGACTAGACTAGGATACCTACTTTTAAATCCACTTATTTCTTCCATGATTTGCTTATGTTTACAACCCCGAAACGTCCACGTGAGAGTGTTGTCAGCGGTCCAATGTTTTGACAGTTCTTTACTCAATGGAGTGGATAGAGGATAGAGGTGAGGAAAGTTTGAATTAGGGTGCGTTCAACAAGGGAAATTTAAAAAAAAAATCTGCTTTGATTTTCAAGTTAAGGCCCAGTACTGACATCGACAGTAAACATTTTTGTCCGCTGCCATTTTTTCAATAAAAATGTATTCTTAATGTCATGGAATATGCTTTGTATCGGCTCACCGCTCGCTACGCTCCCACCTCGCCTTTTCACATAACCCCAAAAAGGCCATAAAGGCGAGGTGTGAGCCGGCACAAAGCGTTCTCGAATACTCTAACGGTCGTCTCTTATGAATTATACGCCCCTTCAAAGGGTCGTTAGAAGCCTTTCCCAAAGATTTTTAGCAAAATTTGATGAACCCAAAAAAGGCCATTGAGGGGAGGCGTGAGCCGGCACAAAGCGTTTCCGAAAATTTTAAACACTTTGTCTCGGCTCACCGCTCGCACCTCGCCTTTTCAAATGATCCCATTAAGGCGAGGTGCGAGCGTAGCGAGCGGTGAGCGGGCACAAAGCGTTTTCGAAAACTCTGACGGTCGCCTCTAATGAATTAGACGCCTCTTCAAAAGGTCTTTAGAAGCCTCTCCCAAAGTTCTCTAGAAAAATTTGAAGCACTTTGTATCTGCTCACCGCTCGCTACGCTCCCACCTCGCCTTTTCACATAACCCCAAAGAAGGCCATTAAGGCGAGGTGTGAGCCGGCATAAATCGTTTTCGAATACTCTAACGGTCGTCTCTAATGAATTAGACGCCTCTTCAAAAGGTCTTTAGAAGCCTCTCCCAAAGATTTTTAGCAAAATTTGAAACGCTTTGTATCGGCTCACCGCTCGCTACGCTCGCACCTCGCCTTTTCACATGACCCCAAAAAAGGCCATTAAGGGGAGGTGTGAGCCGGCACAAAGCGTTTCCGAAAACTCTAACGGTCGTCTCTAATGAATTAGAAGCCTCTCTTCAAAAGATCTTTAGAAAAATTTTTAACAATTTTAAACGGTCGCCTCTAATGAATTAGACGCCTCCTCAAGAGGTCTTTAGAAGCCTCTTCCAAAGATCTTTAGAAAAATTTGAAACATTTTTATCGGCTCACGGCTCGCTACGCTCGCTCCTCGCCTTTTCACATGACCCCAAAAAAGGCCATTAAGGCTAGGTGTGAGCCGGCACAAATCGTTTTCGAATACTCTAACGGTCGTCTCTAATGAATTAGACGCCTCTTCAAAAGGTCCTTAGAAGCCTATCCCAAAGATTTTTCGAAAAATTTGAAACACTTTGTATCGGCTCACCGCTCGCTACGCTCGCATCTCGCCTTTCCACATGACCCCAAAAAAGGCCATTAATGCGAGGTGTGAGCCGGCACAAAGCGTTTTCGAGTACTCAGACGGTCGTCTCTAATGAATTAGACGCCTCTTCAAAAGGTCTTTAGAAGCCTTTCCCAAAGATCTTTAGAACAACTTGAAACGCTTTGTGTATGCTCACCGCTCGCTACGCTCGCATCTTGCCTTTTCACATGACTCCAAAAAAGGCCATTAAGGCGAGGTGTGAGCCGGCACAAAGCGTTCTTGAATACTTTGACGGTCGTCTCTAATGAATTAGACGCCCCTTCAAAGGGTCGTTAGAAGCCTCTCCCAAAGATCTTTAGAAAATTTGAAACACTTTGTCTCGGCTCACCGCTCGCACGTCGCCTTTTCGCATGATCCCAAAAAGGCCATTAAAGCGAGGTGCGAGCGTAGCGAGCGGTGAGCCGGCACAAAGCGTTTTCCAAAACTCTGACGTGAGCCGGCACAAAGCGTTTTCCAAACCTCTGACGTGAGCCGGCACAAAGCGTTTTCCAAAATTCTGACGGTCGCCTCTAATGAATTAGACGCCTCTTCAAAAGGTCTTTAGAAGCCTCTTCCAAAGATCTTTAGAAAATTTGAAACACTTTGTCTCGGCTCACCGCTCGCACGTCGCCTTTTCACATGATCCCAAAAAGGCCATTAAAGCGAGGTGCGAGCGTAGCGAGCGGTGAGCCGGCACAAAGCGTTTTCCAAAACTCTGACGTGAGCCGGCACAAAGCGTTTTCCAAACCTCTGAAGTGAGCCGGCACAAAGCGTTTTCCAAAACTCTGACGGTCGCCTCTAATGAATTAGACGCCTCTTCAAAAGGTCTTTAAAAGCCTCTTCCAAAGATCTTTAGAAAAATTTGAAGCACTTTGTCTCGGCTCACCGCTCGCACGTCGCCTTTTCACATGATCCCAAAAAGGCCATTAAGGCGAGGTGCGAGCGTAGCGAGCGGTGAGCCGGCACAAAGCGTTTTCCAAAACTCTGACGTGAGCCGGCACAAAGCGTTTTCCAAACCTCTGACGTGAGCCGGCACAAAGCGTTTTCCAAAACTCTGACGGTCGCCTCTAATGAATTAGACGCCTCTTCAAAAGGTCTTTAGAAGCCTCTTCCAAAGATCTTTAGAAAATTTGAAACACTTTGTCTCGGCTCACCGCTCGCACGTCGCCTTTTCACATGATCCCAAAAAGGCCATTAAAGCGAGGTGCGAGCGTAGCGAGCGGTGAGCCGGCACAAAGCGTTTTCCAAAACTCTGACGTGAGCCGGCACAAAGCGTTTTCCAAACCTCTGACGTGAGCCGGCACAAAGCGTTTTCCAAAATTCTGACGGTCGCCTCTAATGAATTAGACGCCTCTTCAAAAGGTCTTTAGAAGCCTCTTCCAAAGATCTTTAGAAAAATTTGAAGCACTTTGTCTCGGCTCACCGCTCGCACGTCGCCTTTTCACATGATCCCAAAAAGGCCATTAAGGCGAGGTGCGAGCGTAGCGAGCGGTGAGCCGGCACAAAGCGTTTTCCAAAACTCTGACGTGAGCCGGCACAAAGCGTTTTCCAAAACTCTGACGGTCGCCTCTAATGAATTAGACGCCTCTTCCAAAGATCTTTAGAAAAATTTGAAGCACTTTGTCTCGGCTCACCGCTCGCACGTCGCCTTTTCACATGATCCCAAAAAGGCCATTAAGGCGAGGGGCGAGCGTAGCGAGCGGTGAGCCGGCACAAAGCGTTTTCCAAAACTCTGACGTGAGCCGGCACAAAGCGTTTTCCAAACCTCTGACGTGAGCCGGCACAAAGCGTTTTCCAAAACTCTGACGGTCGCCTCTAATGAATTAGACGCCTCTTCAAAAGGTCTTTAGAAGCCTCTTCCAAAGATCTTTAGAAAATTTGAAACACTTTGTCTCGGCTCACCGCTCGCACGTCGCCTTTTCACATGATCCCAAAAAGGCCATTAAGGCGAGGTGCGAGCGTAGCGAGCGGTGAGCCGGCACAAAGCGTTTTCCAAAACTCTGACGTGAGCCGGCACAAAGCGTTTTCCAAACCTCTGACGTGAGCCGGCACAAAGCGTTTTCCAAACCTCTGACGTGAGCCGGCACAAAGCGTTTTCCAAAACTCTGACGGTCGCCTCTAATGAATTAGACGCCTCTTCAAAAGGTCTTTAGAAGCCTCTTCCAAAGATCTTTAGAAAATTTGAAACACTTTGTCTCGGCTCACCGCTCGCACGTCGCCTTTTCACATGATCCCAAAAAGGCCATTAAAGCGAGGTGCGAGCGTAGCGAGCGGTGAGCCGGCACAAAGCGTATTCCAAAACTCTGACGTGAGCCGGCACAAAGCGTTTTCCAAACCTCTGACGTGAGCCGGCACAAAGCGTTTTCCAAAATTCTGACGGTCGCCTCTAATGAATTAGACGCCTCTTCAAAAGGTCTTTAGAAGCCTCTTCCAAAGATCTTTAGAAAAATTTGAAGCACTTTGTCTCGGCTCACCGCTCGCACGTCGCCTTTTCACATGATCCCAAAAAGGCCATTAAGGCGAGGTGCGAGCGTAGCGAGCGGTGAGCCGGCACAAAGCGTTTTCCAAAACTCTGACGTGAGCCGGCACAAAGCGTTTTCCAAAACTCTGACGGTCGCCTCTAATGAATTAGACGCCTCTTCCAAAGATCTTTAGAAAAATTTGAAGCACTTTGTCTCGGCTCACCGCTCGCACGTCGCCTTTTCACATGATCCCAAAAAGGCCATTAAGGCGAGGTGCGAGCGTAGCGAGCGGTGAGCCGGCACAAAGCGTTTTCCAAAACTCTGACGTGAGCCGGCACAAAGCGTTTTCCAAACCTCTGACGTGAGCCGGCACAAAGCGTTTTCCAAAACTCTGACGGTCGCCTCTAATGAATTAGACGCCTCTTCAAAAGGTCTTTAGAAGCCTCTTCCAAAGATCTTTAGAAAATTTGAAACACTTTGTCTCGGCTCACCGCTCGCACGTCGCCTTTTCACATGATCCCAAAAAGGCCATTAAAGCGAGGTGCGAGCGTAGCGAGCGGTGAGCCGGCACAAAGCGTTTTCCAAAACTCTGACGTGAGCCGGCACAAAGCGTTTTCCAAACCTCTGACGTGAGCCGGCACAAAGCGTTTTCCAAAATTCTGACGGTCGCCTCTAATGAATTAGACGCCTCTTCAAAAGGTCTTTAGAAGCCTCTTCCAAAGATCTTTAGAAAAATTTGAAGCACTTTGTCTCGGCTCACCGCTCGCACGTCGCCTTTTCACATGATCCCAAAAAGGCCATTAAGGCGAGGTGCGAGCGTAGCGAGCGGTGAGCCGGCACAAAGCGTTTTCCAAAACTCTGACGTGAGCCGGCACAAAGCGTTTTCCAAAACTCTGACGGTCGCCTCTAATGAATTAGACGCCTCTTCAAAAGGTCTTTAGAAGCCTCTTCCAAAGATCTTTAGAAAAAATTGAAGCACTTGGTCTCGGCTCACCGCTCGCACGTCGCCTTTTCACATGATCCCAAAAAGGCCATTAAGGCGAGGTGCAAGCGTAGCGAGCGGTGAACCGGCACAAAGCGTTTTCCAAAACTCTGACGTGAGCCGGCACAAAGCGTTTTCCAAAACTCTAACGGTCGCCTCTAATGAATTAGACGCCTCTTCAAAAGGTCTTTAGAAGCCTCTTCCAAAGATCTTTAGAAAAATTTGAAGCACTTTGTCTCGGCTCACCGCTCGCACGTCGCCTTTTCACATGATCCCAAAAAGGCCATTAAGGCGAGGTGCGAGCGTAGCGAGCGGTGAGCCGGCACAAAGCGTTTTCCAAAACTCTGACGTGAGCCGGCACAAAGCGTTTTCCAAACCTCTGACGTGAGCCGGCACAAAGCGTTTTCCAAAACTCTGACGGTCGCCTCTAATGAATTAGACGCCTCTTCAAAAGGTCTTTAGAAGCCTCTTCCAAAGATCTTTAGAAAAATTTGAAGCACTTTGTCTCGGCTCACCGCTCGCACGTCGCCTTTTCACATGATCCCAAAAAGGCCATTAAGGCGAGGTGGGAGCGTAGCGAGCGGTGAGCCGGCACAAAGCGTTTTCCAAAACTCTGACGTGAGCCGGCACAAAGCGTTTTCCAAACCTCTGACGTGAGCACAAAGCGTTTTCCAAAACTCTGACGTGAGCCGGCACAAAGCGTTTTCCAAACCTCTGACGTGAGCCGGCACAAAGCGTTTTCCAAAACTCTGACGGTCGCCTCTAATGAATTAGACGCCTCTTCAAAAGGTCTTTAGAAGCCAAAGATCTTTAGAAAAATTTGAAGCACTTTGTCTCGGCTCACCGCTCGCACGTCGCCTTTTCACATGATCCCAAAAAGGCCATTAAGGCGAGGTGCGAGCGTAGCGAGCGGTGAGCCGGCACAAACGTTTTCCAAAACTCTGACGTGAGCCGGCACAAAGCGTTTTCCAAAACTCTGACGGTCGCCTCTAATGAATTAGACGCCCCTTCAAAAGGTCTTTAGAAAGGTCTCCCAAAGATCTTTAGCAAAATTTGAAGCACTTTGTATCTGATCACCGCTCGCAAGTCGCCTTTTCACATGATCCCAAAAAGGCTATTAAGGCGAGGTGAGAGCGTAGCGAGCGGTGAGCCGGCACGAAGCGTTTTCGAACACTCTAACGGTCGTCTCTAATGAATTAGAAGCATCTCTTCAAAAGATCTATAGAAAAATTTGAAGCACTTTGTCTCGGCTCACCGCTCGCACGTCGCCTTTTCACATGATTCCAAAAAGGCCATTAAGGCGAGGTGCGAGCGGTGAGCCGGCACAAAGTGTTTTCGAAAACTCTGACGTAAGCCGGCACAAAGCGTTTTCCAAAACTCTGACGGTCGCCTCTAATGAATTAGACGCCTCTTCAAAAGGTCGTTAGAAGCCTGTCCCAAAGATCTTTAGAAAAATTTTAAACGCTTTGTATCGGCTCACCGTTCGCTACGCTCGCACTTCGCCTTTCCACATGACCCCAAAAAGGCCATTTCGAGTACTCTGACGGTCGCCAAAGGCACAAAGCGTTTTCGAATACTCTGACGGTCGTCTCTAATGAATTAGACTAAGCTGACCAGACGTACAGCATTTTGCTGTACAGTACAGCATTTCGACCCGTCGTACTGCACTGAGAAATGTACAGCATTCCGAATGTCACTACAGAATAAGCTCCTTGGTGAGGCTTGTGATCAGACTTGCCTGCTTTCAAGGTGTAAAGTTTGACCCCTGTACCCCTTACGATCGATATTTAGCAAGATAAACGCACTTTTATGTTTGGCAACCGTACATTTCCGATACCTCGTGAGCCCTTCCCAATCTCTCTGAAATTTTGCACACATTTGTAGAGCCACATGTTGCTCATATTTTCTCCATATTTGACGGCCCACCTATCCGGGTTCAGAAGTTACAGCTGCCCAAAACGCACTTGTGTGTTTTCTAATCGAAAATTGTCCGTAAATTGGCATTCTTGAGCGGAATTTTAAAAGTTGGCAATCACGTTAGGCACCGTACTGCCCATATGTGGTGAACACTTCTAGGCTCTAGCTGCCAAAGTTGAGAAGTTCAGCCTTCCCTATCACAAAACGATGAAAAAATAAGCCACTGTACTCCATCCGATTCCTTTATCAGCCTCCATAGGAAAATACATAGTAAAGAAAGAACTCGACATGAAATTTAGTTTTTGTTCCTACTACATTGCTTTAGAATCCATTTAAAACGGTGTTAAGAGGCCAGGGGATCCGGATGGCATCATCAATGTAACGATGGAGAAATGTATACTCTCCTCCAGGAATAATGCTACCAGATTTAGGTAAGATTTTGACCTCTGGCTCCTCCCTAGGTTTACTTTCATCATGTGGCTCGCCCTTCGCTGCACTCAGATTTTGCATTGTTTGTCGCACATTAGAGAATTCGCCAACTTTTTTGACGCTGTCCTGTTGCGAAATAGGTGCGGGCGTAGCGAGCGGTGAACCCATGGAAGGCAGTTCGTAAGATTTAGACCTCTGGTTCGTCCATACGTTTATTCAGATCCTGTGGCTCGCTCTTCGCTTCGCTCAGACCTAGT
The DNA here is from genome assembly GCA_949715475.1 of Microchrysa polita. Lineage (NCBI taxonomy): Eukaryota > Metazoa > Arthropoda > Insecta > Diptera > Stratiomyidae > Microchrysa > Microchrysa polita. The sequence goes on along the minus strand of OX454421.1, from coordinate 76,318,020 downwards.
TCTGTTGCGCTTTTCATAGTTAGCCAACGTCCTTGCGGTCGGCACTAGAGGTAAGCGCATAAGGCGAGGTGCGATCGCAGCTGAGTCGGTGGAAAATAATTCGTAAGATTTAGACCTCTGGTTCGTCTTTACGTTTATCTAAATCCTGTAGCTGACCTTGCAATTGGTAAGATTTAGCTTTCTGGCTGATGCTTAGGTTTACTTATATCTTGTCTGTCACTCTTTGCAGAACTCACCCACATTTTTGCAACGTAGCGCTGCTGGGAAATAGGATAAGACGAGCACAGCGAGCGGTGAGCTAATGGAAGCCAATTCACAAAACTTAGACCTCTGGCTCGTCCATACGTTTACTCATATCCTGTGTGGTACCCTTCGCTTCGCTCATACCTCGCTATGTCACGTTTTTCATAATTCTAACGCTGATGGGAACCGGATAGGGCGAGGTGGGAGCGGTGGTGAGCGGTGAGTTGATGGAGGACAATTCGTAAGATTTAGACTTTTGGTTCGTCCAGAAGTTTACTCAGATCCCATGGCATGCTCTTCGCTTCGTTCAGACCTTACCCTGTCTGTCGCGCTTTTTAGAATTTGTCAACATTTTTACGACGCAGTGCTGCTTCGAAGAGTGGTAGGGCGTGGAATTTCAACCGATGACTCCTCCGTTTGATTACTTAGATCTTGTAGCTTGCCCTTCGCTTAGCTTAGACCTTGATCTGCCCGACGCGCATTACACAATTTTTGCTTAGGTAAATCTTGGGCCTAGAATGACTGAGGATTTGCCTGAAACCCCAATTGCCTAAATTTGTACAGCATCGGGCCTTCAGAAGTCTGGTCACCTTAAAATAGACGCCTCTTCAAAAGGTCTTTAGAAGCCTCTTCTCCCAAAGATCTTTACCAAAATTTGAAACGCTTTGTTTTCACATGACCCCAAAAAGGCCATTAAGGGGAGGTGCGAGCCGGCACAAAACGTTTTCGAATACTCTGACGGTCGCCTCTAATGAATTAGACGCCCCTTCAAAGGGTCTTTAGAAGCCTCTCCCAAATATCTTTAGCAAATTTTGAAACACTTTGTCTCGGCTCATCTTTCGCGCCTCGCCTAATTTTGTTTCTTCGGTTTCTACTCGAAAAAGGCGAGCGGTGAGTCGATATAAAGCGACCAGATCTAAAGGCGTCGGCAGACAACAAAATGAACGAGAGAAGAACTAAGACAATCTATTTGTTTTTAAAACAATTTATTAGCACCATATCCTAACTATCCTTTTCAGACGTTTTCCGTCGTCGTCCAACTAGACATACATTCTCCAAAGTAACGTCGTCCTTAACATAAAACCTTAAACTCGTCTGAAAACCATTGGCCCGCATATACGGCACCCGACAATGATCCAACAACCGCTTGCACATTTTCCCAATCTCTGCTCGCCGTTCGGGCGACATTTTCTCCTTAATTTCCCCACCATGATCTGCAGCCTCTTTTTCGTCGTCCTTCTTCTCGGCCAGCGCTTTTCTCAGCTCTCGACTCATTCCCGAACCGCACACGGCCCAGCTCACCAACTTTGTTAACAAATTGAAATCCTTTCGGCTGAATCCCCGCGCCACGAGTTCATCCTTGCCCACATACGTTCGCCAATCGCATCGATGATGACAGCAGAGTGCAATGAAGAATCCTTCCATTCGAGCCGCCTGACTGCTTTCTCCGTTTTCGACTTGTCCTTGCACCAAGCATCTGAGTGCCAAATCCGTCGCACCGCCACACAAATGTTTGCTCACAATGAAGACATCCTTGCCGGCGAGCAGGTCCAGTCGTCGGATATCAAAATCAGCGATATCCGCTCGAATTCGATGCACAAATGATTTGTCTTCGATTTTATTGTCCTTTTTGTGTCGATGCGAGGCACGATCCAGTAGAACGACATTGGCATCCGGCACGTCTTCGATGGCTTTGGCCAGCCAAAAGGAAAGTTGACCTTTACCCGAACCGAAGTCGATGAAACTGGTTTTCGGTTTCAGGACGCCTGAATCGCGGAGATTTCCTATAATCGACGAAGTCTGCACCAGGTGCTTGCGTGTCTCAGCGCCGTACTCGGTTTTCGACAACTCATCAGCAAGGACATTGTGATCTGAATACATTTCCGCGATTTTACCTTCGATCTCTTCTTGGTAGACCTTCTCGACTCGTTCGACCAGTTCACGGATGTGTTCCTGCGAGAAGTCGGCAAGTTTCAGGCTGTCACTCGGATCGTCGTCGTCGACGGGAGGACCCAAATTCACAGCAGGGACAATATACTCGGGCTGATCAAGTCGAGGTCGAGCGTTGCAGATTTTCAAGTGCTTCCGTAGATTTCTGGTGTACACGGAGTGTTTGGGATCCAAAGGACATGGCATCCGGTCCGGTGAGGAAGTTTCTTCTTGGTTTTCCGGCGCCTCGGATAGATGTTCACCGCAATAGTTTTTGCCACGCGCCACCGTCATTTTGCAGAATCTTTTCTTGCGCTTGACATAGTGGCGGCACGTTGGTGGATCGAGATTTTCGTCTAATTTCATGATTTTCGGGGCAGGCTCCGCGGGAATGTTGTCACTGGTGGACATGGACATGGCGATGATGAATGTGCGAACTGTGCGAATGACAAAGATGTCACTTTGCTCAGCTGGCTGCCCAGTGAATTTCAAACTGTGGGGAATGAGTGGAAAATGAAATTTACTTAAATTTGGTAAATCCAAGTGGCACTGAGCCTTTTTATGACGTTTTTCTGAAAGTTCACATTCACGAAATTGAAATTTTGCGCAAATAGAACGGTTAAAACTGTTTTTACCCCAAAATTCGGTCAAATTTTTCGAACGGTCCATTCATTTCACTCTGGCCACACCACCCATTCCACTTGTTCAACGGTTCGCACCAGCTGTTCGGTGACGTCTCCTTTGCTGTTCTCTGTTATCATATCGCGACAAAATGACGGGAGCTAGGAATTGTGCAATTGTCGAGTGTTGTTAAATTTTCTTGTGTTTATTCGGTTTCGTGGCGGTTGTGTAGTGCGTTGCGTGAGTTTTCCGCGGTTTTCACAGTATTTCGGGTGTAACGTTTCTCGGCAGATTACCCGTCCAGGATGGCAGAAAATGCTTACGGTGAGTTTGGTAAGTAGTCGGGGGTGGAATGATGACGCCTTCTGCGTTTGTTTTGATAGTGATTCGCGGAATTTTCATTGCAGTAGCCCGCTCGGATGATTCGTCGATCAAGGTCGAACCGGGAAGTCCACAGGATAAGGACAAATCCTTGTACTCACGATGCAGTAGTGCCGGAAGTACGCACACACCATCGTCGTCGGCCCACAATACAGGTGAGTGGTTGTTTAATTTTGCTGTTTGTTTTACGACTCATTCAATCCGATTCTTCCTTCCCTTGGCAATGAATTCCTCTGAAACCTTTTCTCTTTTCCTATCCGCTCTAACTTCCACTCGCATACCATTCATGTCGGCATCTCATTTCATCCCTCTGAAAATCCAATTTACAACTCTCCCTTTTCCGTGAATTCCTCCTCTTTGCCTCACCCATCTTCCAGACGAGGACGACGACAGCGACAACGCCAAAACCGCCCCGCTCAACTACAAGGAGCGTCGTCGCGAGGCGCACACCCAAGCCGAACAGAAACGTCGCGATGCCATCAAAAAGGGCTACGACACGCTCCAAGATCTCGTTCCAACATGCCAGCAAAACGACGCATCCGGCTATAAACTAAGCAAAGCCATCGTCCTTCAAAAGTCAATTGACTACATCGGCTACCTCAACCAGTACACGGATAAGTTGGAAAAAGAACGCGCCGCCCTGCAAAAGGAAGTCATGGCCATGCGCATAATCCAAAGCAGCTACGAGAACATGTTGCAAAATCAACAGACCAATCCCGGCCCCCCGGAAGCACGCCTGAGCGACGAGGCTAAATTTCAAGTGGTAAATTCATACGAAAACCCGAAGTTTGGTTGAAGGATCCATTCAGGACTCGTTTTTTTATTCTGTTTGTGTTGTTTCTGTTCCAGTTCCAGGAAATCATGGACGAGATGTTTGTTACGTTCCAAAATATTCCCATGGACACGTTCGAGCAGTTGACCACAGGCGTGATACCGTGGCTTGAAGAACACTGCAAGCCGCACATTTTGAGAAATATCGTTGGCAGGACGTTGCAAAAGATGTCGATGAATCAGAATATGTCGTCGGGAAGTGGCCGTAATGAGGGAATCAGCTAGGAATATACACCGCGGACGGAGCCTCGTTTGTTTTCAGTTATTATTTTTTGAACAAATCTGTATCTTTTTATAAAAATTATATTTTACGGCGCTGAGTGATGGCGTCGAAACAGGGGTTGATTTTTTGTTATTGTGCGTCTAGTTAAGTCCAGAGAAGTCTACGATTCCTGGAGTACGTAATTCGAGGTAGCTTGTCCATAGACCAACCAATCACCGAAAAGCTCGAAGACCGACGAATGGATTGGTATTGCCATGTTCAAAGGCGTCCGCCTGAGAACCCCGCAAAGAGAGCGATATCAATGGAAGTTCCACTTGATGGACCCAAGGCCAGAGGCAGACCGAAGAACACCTGGATGTGTCAAATGAAAAAGCAACAACAACGCATTGGTCTCGGCGACGACACGATCCAAGATAGAGCTGCCTGTAGAAATATGCTGAGAAATTATCGCCAAAACGGGCGATGTGCCTACACCGCAGGTCGAGCAACGCGGAACCATGGAGCGGTATAAAGAACGAGGCAAGGAAGAAAAAGAAGTAATTCGAGCCATGAATTTGGACAGCAGCGGAACGCTGCTCGTCAAGTCGACACAATTAGTAGCGTACGCCGAAGATATCAACATCATATCTCGATGCTGAAAGCCTTGTGCATAATCTCAAAAAAGTTGGACTACATATCAACGATGGAATCAAAAAGTGCCAGTAAATTTCAGCATCACAGAGAAAGAGTAGACAACTTCATCTACCTCAGTGGCAATTTGTCAAAGAACGCCAACGAGGCGGACGAAATAAAGTGACGATTACAACTAGCAAATAAATGTTTTCCGGTCCTCCCAATAATGAATTGGAGGGAAGTGGACTAATACGAAGGTCCACTAGTATAAAACGATTATCCGATCTTTGTGATACTATGGCTGCGAAGCATGCGTCCTTATGTAATCCAAGCCGCGGAAAATCTTTCTTTGGATGAGATGTTTCAACTGTACGATGAGTTAAAAAAAGAGAGTCCTGACACTACAACACAACGATCACAAAGGGCGGAATGTGTAGAAAGAATGAACGACATACTCAAGAAGGTGGTGTACGCACAACGAATGGGCGGGGTTAAGTTGCTTTGACGACCGGGAGCTCGATGGGAGGAACCAGTAGGTGTGGACAGCCACAGTTGCTGGGTTTCTGAAATTGGAAGACATGAACATTTTTCGAAACGCGATCCCGTTTGTGCTTGGTTGTTCCCTCTTTGCCTTTTTGTGTCGCATTTATGAACGGTTGTAACTTCTAAACGCTGACAGGACTTTACAACCTACAGCAAAGTGTGCGCCGCAACTTGCTCTAGTCGATTGCATCCTTACAATTTCCAGGATGTGGGGAGTCTTTCCACGGCCTCCTCTTCTTCTTCTTGTAGCGGTGCAGAAAGGTGTGTAACCTCTGTGCATCTATGTGGGTACGATTTATGGTTCGTCAATGTTTGTGTCCGTGAGGTCTAAGGACAAAAACATAGCTGCTGCGATAGGGTTTTCCCACAGCGATATAGGGGTAAGATCAGTGGGCGCAGCGGGGCATTGAAACAAGTGACCCACATCATGAGGAGTACCATTGCAGTTTGTACAGATGTTTTGGATGTCCGGGTTTATGCGAGAAAGGTACGAATTAAGGCGTGAACAAAAGCCCGACCGAAGTTGAGCTAGTGTTACTCTAGTGGCTCTCGGGAGCCTAATCTCCTCAGGCGAAATTGGTGGTGGGCGCTCTGAGAGGACAGAAGGCAACCTGTCGCGATGCGTAGAGCGGCATTTTGGCAGACCTGAACTTTGGACCAGTTTGTGTCACATAGACTATGTGTCCAAACTGGGGCTGCATAATCAGCGGCCGCTCGACCCACCGCTTTATAAGTAGCTAGCATGGTTTCTTTATCTTTGTCCCAGGTGCTACCAGCTAGAGCTTTTAGGATGTTGTTCCTACTGCGCATTTTTTCACAGACTGAAGCTGCATGATTCGCAGACGTCATCATGTTCTCTAGGTGAAGCCCGAGAATTTTGGGGTTTTTAACAGTAGGAACAGGATTGTTGCCAATACGTATATCCATCTCCCATTTGATGTCCTCCCACCAAGTGGTTAGAAAAGTCGCAGAGGATTTGGACGCAGAGATGGTGAGGTTTCGGCTTTGGAAAAATGCCTGTAATCGTCCTAGATAGCGATTAATTCGGAGGCGCATTTCATCCTTATCATTCCCTGTGGCGAGTACGGTGCAATCGTCAGCATAGGAAATCACCTCGATTCCTTCAGGTGGTGTGGGAAGGCCGGACATGTTGAACAGATTGGGGGAGAGTACCCCTCCCTGTGGAACACCTAATTTGATTTTCCTAAGCTTAGAACGTTTGCCTCGAAACTCGGTGAAGGAGTGCCGACCAGCTAGATAATTGGCAATCCAACGGATCTTTTGTGCAGGAAGATGCATATTCAACAGGAGCATTGAATGATTGACCTTATCGAGTGCACTTGATAGGTCTATTGCCACCAGAATAGTTCTGTGACAACGACTGCTTTCATTTAGCCCATCACGAATGCGTGTAGTGATCGCATCGAGGGCAGTGGTGGTACTATGTATCTTCCTGAAGCCATGCTGGTGAGGTTCTAGCTTCGCATGTGCAATAAGAGTGGGGTGAATAAGGGCCTCCAGCGTCTTTGTGACAGGAGAAAGTATCGTAATGGGGCGGTAGGATTCCCCGAGATTTGCGCTCTTCCCTGGCTTGAGACAGGGAACAATTCGACCTGTTTTCCAGTTTTCAGGGATGGCAAGCGTGGACATCGACAAGTTAAAGGCGGCCGTGTGATACTCAATGGCTGGAAGGTCGAGATGTTTCAACATGGTCATCGAAATGCCATCTGGTCCGAGGGCCTTGGAGTTTTTAGCATTCTCGATGACTTTTTTAACCTGGTCCGCTGTAAAAGATGGTATAGTGTCCACATTCCGGCTGCGAATCCGTCTTCTAATTTTGCGCTTGAGGCCGTCAGACTTGGGATGTTCAATAAATTGTTTATTGAACAGGCTAGCACACTGAAGAGGATCGCAGGTTTTTGTGTTGTGTTGTTCAATGGCGTTATTGCCCTTTTCTTTCCGAGGATTGGAAAGGGCGCGGACGGTAGACCATAATTTGCTAACACCTTCATTGAGGTTACAGTCATCGAGGTGATGATTCCATTTCGCCCTCCTATAGTCTTTAACTTGTCGGTCGATTTCAGAGTTAAGCTCCTGAATTCTGGGCTCATCAGGGTGAGCGCTTCTGATATTATCACGTTCATCGGCTAATCTAGGGGCACTAGTGGGGAAGTTAGGCCGAACTTTCGGGATACGTCCTGCAGGAATAAAACGTGCCGCAGCTTTGGCAATGACGTTCCTAATATGTTTCTCGGCCTTATGTATGTTAGTAGGTGATGGTAGCTCGATGAACTTCGCCGACGAGTACCTATGCTTTGAAACCGTCCCAATCGGCTTTCTTGTGATTGACAAACGTTCGCTTCTCAGACTTAGTCAGGTTCGCTGGTTTGCCAATTTTTATAATGATTGGGAGGTGATCAGATTTGAGGGTAGTACGTATTTCCCATCGAGTAGCAGCGATTAGGCAGGCACTTACAATAGTTATGTCAGGAGAACTACTGCAAGGGCCCACGACTCGAGTCGGCGAGTCTTCATTAAGTGAATAGAATTCTGAGGCCGCAAGTGATTCGGAGATAGTTACATCCCTGGCATTGTTGTTGAGGTCCGAATGCCAGAGCTCATGGTGCGCAAAGTCGCCAAGGATGACGCTGTGCTCTCCGGAAAGGAGAGGACCAATATCGAAATGATAGACAGAAGGGCAACTAGATCGCGGTGGTACATATACATTTAAAATTTCGATTTTAGTACTCCCTGATGGAACTGAGATGGCTTGTATTTCTGCCGTACCGTCAGCAACTACAGCTAATACACAGTAATGTACGGACTTGTGTATTAGGAAAGCAAGTCCACCTCCAGGGTGAGAATCATTTGTGGCGGCCGGTCGATCTTTCCGCAGTATAACATATTCGCTATGGACGCTTAGAGACGAGTTTGCATGGAGCAATGTCTCTTGGATGGCGGCGATGAGAATTCTGTTGGAACTCAAGAAATGAGTGATCTCAGGGATTTTTCGGTGAATGCCATTACAGTTAAACTGCATTTCATATGGATAATGGAGTGAAGTGAAGTGAAGTGTGGCGAAGAAATTTTAGGACGATTGGATCGCGGTAGGAGACCATTTATTAGCGACTCTACTTGGTCTCTTATCTCAGCACGCAAGAGAGTTAAGGAGCAGATTAACTCAGCTGCTGACGACTCAGCTAAAGAACGATACAGAGCTGAATACCGTTCGCTCCAAAAAGGCGTTCAGAGGAGTGTAAGACGTGACAAGCGTAACAATATCAACGCACTTGCGAAGGAGGTAGAGGATGCGGCTCTCCGCGGTGACAGTGGAACACTCTTCAAACTTATTAAGCCATTAACTGGCAGATCTTTATTAACGGAACATCCTGTGAAAGATAAGGAAGGTGTTCTGCTCGTTACCGAAGAACAACAGCTACAAAGATGGAGAGAACACTTTTTAGAGGTCCTGAATAACACTTTCGGGCCTGCAAGTGTATCTTCGTTGCCAGCAGAAGACGTCCCTCAAATAGACGGCATTAGTTCCGGTCCACCATCCAAAAAGGAACTAACAGACGCTATCAAATCAATGGACGCCGGTAAAGCCTCGGGGATTGATGGAATTCCGACAGAATTTTTAAAAGCGGATATTAACGCTACAGCGGATATTCTTCTTCCCTTAATCCGAGAGTGTTGGGAAACTGAAACTCTTCCCAGTGAGTGGAAAAAGGGCCTAATTATTAAAATTCCGAAGAAAGGTAACCTGAAGAATTGTAATAATTGGCGTGGGATCTGCCTACTTCCTGCAATTTCCAAGTTGATCGCTAAGATTGTTTTAGGACGAATCAAGGAAAAAGTCGATAGCACATTGAACGATGAACAGGCTGGCTTTCGCGAAGGGTTCTCCTGTAGCGACCACATTAACACCCTCCGTATTATCATCGAGCAATCCGCGGAGTGGAGATCCCCATTACATCTCATGTTCATCGACTTTGAAAAAGCCTTCGATAGTGTTGATCGTCAGTACATCTGGGATGCCTTACGAAGACGAAATATTCCAGATAAGATAATCTCCATCATTAAGGAATCCTACAATGGAGCCCAATGTCACGTCTTGCATAAGGGCAAGCTTTCAGATCCTTTTGAGGTGCACAGTGGAGTGAGACAAGGCTGCATTTTGTCACCTATTCTCTTCCTTATTGTCATTAGTGATGTACTCGGCTCCGCACTTCAATTACATCGTAACAAAGGTATCAGATGGAAATTGTTTGATCACCTTCAACATCTTGACTACGCTGACGACATTTGTCTTCTATCAACTAATACGGATGATGTCGCTCAAATGACAGAAGCTCTAAATTGCGCAAGTCGTAATGCGGGGCTGAAAATCAATGCTGCCAAGACTAAGTTCTTGAGCACATATCCAGGGGGGCAAAGCGGAATTTGTATTTCGGGACACGCAGTCGAAAAAGTTGATAAATTTTGCTATCTCGGGAGCGTAGTTACAGCAGATGGTGGAGCGGATGCTGATGTAAAATCACGGATAAACAAGGCTAGGGCGGCTTTCTTCAATTTGACTCCTTTCTGGCTAAACAACAATATTTCCAGACGCACCAAACTTCCGGTCTTCAATTCCAATGTGAAATCCGTACTGCTATATGGCTGTTCAACCTGGAAGGTGACTAAAGAGATTACTGATAAGTTGCAAACTTTTGTAAATCAGTGTCTACGGCGCATCCTACATATTCGTTGGCCGGAGGTCATTTCGAACGAGGATCTCCTCACTATAACTGGCCAAGAAAGGATAGGCACTTCGATCAAAAGACTTAAGTGGCAATGGATAGGTCACACCTTCCGAAGAGGGCCCAATAACATCGCAAAAATGGCCCTGAACTGGAATCCACAGGATTCCGGAGCAAGACGCCGTGTTGGACGGCCAAGGAACACATGGAGAAGATCGGTAACAAGCGAGGCGAAAACGCTAAATCTTACATGGTCACAGCTAGCGCCGTTGGCGCAAAACAGAACGAGGTGGAGAGTAGGCGTAGTTAATGTCCCATGCCCCACAAGGGGTTGAAAGGAACTAGAGAGAGAATGGAGTGAAAACCGCTGGAGGAGGAGGGCCAGGCGTAAGACTGGGTCTGGCATTCCTTATCATATTGTTGGGCGGTGTAGGGGGCAGTGGAGGAGAAGGTGGGCTGGGAGCAGCCCTTGGTTGCCCGGAATTTATACAACCTGCCGCAACATATGCTAAGGAGTGTTGACCCTGTCTTCGTAACCCCGAACACCTAAAGTGAACCCATTCCAAACAGCTATTCCACTGCATTGATCTGGCATTCGAACCGATTCGTTGGTTGCAGACAGACCCTTGGGCCTGGATTTCTTTCAACACCGGCGCGAATTAATAGGATTGAGAGCAGCCGCGCCGAGATGTAATGCTCCCAATATGACGAAAAAACACATACACAGAGACAAACTCAACCTTCCTGCATCGAACCTTCAGTGCTCCTGCCGGGGCTCTTGCCAGGAAGGCATATTGGCAGCTTTTGGCCGTTTTGCAAAAAACGGGTGTGGTCCGCCCCGTAGAGGCAGTTGCCGTAGGACCTTTCGGGCTCGGTCATATCTTGTATTCGACAATAATATTTCAATAGTTAAAAGTCATTCGGTAGTTTCTCATTTGTGTTAGCCTATCCGCTTAAATGATGACCCCTATGAAAACACGCGTTTCAATCCTATAACGATTTTCGAAAAAGTTCGATGGAAAACGTGACGACGCACGACGCCATTCTTAAAAATCGTAATTCGCGGACCGTTACAAATGTCCATTAAAGATAACAACAACGTCTCGTCCTTCGACACTACGTCGGCGAGCGCCTCACAAAACGACGACGACGCGTTGCTTGTACAGGCAAGCACTAACGTGGTGTATACTTGATTGCCGGTACCAGCCATGTGCAGTGAAAAATCGAAGCGATGGAGTATTAGGAGTCTATCGTCCCGGCCTCCTGGCACAATATATGTACATTTAGGGGTTTTCTCACTCCTCAAGGATCTGTGACCCTCTTTCCCGCACTTAAAACACATGTTGGAACTGTCGGCCTCGCTGCTGCAGTCTCTTGTGAAGTGGCCGAATGCGAAACATTTGAAGCACTTCTTAGGGGAAATCTGTGGCTTTAGTCGGCAGTTATTTCATTCAACCTTCAGTCTACCCACTTCCAGGACCTTGTTTGCTATATCCGTGGGCAGGCTGATGGTCACAATTTCAATACATTGACATGAGCTTTAATTGTTCAATTAATCGCATAGTCTATGCTGACCTTTAGAAAGAAAAAAAATCGTTTCTTAAAACAATTGCCATGTTGGAATATTTTTTTTTTTATAATCATCATCATATATCATCCATCACTGAATTAGTGGAAAGGTTTGACTAGTATATTTTTACAGAAAATGGCTAACCACGAAAACGTGGCAAAATTGCCCATTGACCACATAATAATTGCAGGTTTTGTGTTTATTTAAAAACACATGTACACGCGCCGACTCATCAATGTTATTTGTTTATATTAATTGCAATTTTAACCACAATACAGAACTGAAGAACAATATTATTGTTACACAAATTAATCACAAGCATGAGATAGAATTTCACTAATAAATCCATTTTATCTCGAATTCAAATATGTACAATAAATACCTTCCATTTTACATACGTAATTTCAAATTTAGGAATTAATTATTATTATCGCATTATTATTTGGGTGCATGATTTGCTCGCGAAATTTATCGGGAAAATATTTAAAAATATTAAAGTGCCACATAAATTGTAATATTCAGATTCTTCGTATTCAAATACTTTCTGCCTGGAAACTCTCATCTGAATTATTGTTTCCCATATTTATTTAATTTCAAACGGACAAAATATATTTGGATAGCAATGGCTGTGTTTTTTCAACAGCTAACCTACACCTACAAAAAACAGTTTTTGTTTGTAAATTCATGCTAAAAATGTCGTTTGCCTAATTCTTATTGGAAAAAATACGGTTCTCGCATAAAAATATATTTTCATTGAAAAAAAATTCACTTTCGCGTTTGTAAAGTGAAAACAGGCCTTTAATATAAATGAGCAATATTTTGAAATAAATTGTCTTTTCTAGACGTTCCAGTGGGTTCGATAGATTTTCGCGTACACAATAATGAATAACAATCGCTTTACTGTAACACTATTTATTATGCTTGAAATAGATTACACGCATCAGCAGCCGCATCGGCATCGCGAAACGTCAAGAGCAATGCATTTTACATTGCTGACAAAAATATTGAGCAGAAGACTTGGCATTCAGCATATTTGTCAGCTCTGAAATTCTGCCGATGCTGCTGATGATGCGCGTAATCTATTTCAAGCGTTGCAACACACACGGATATATACATGGTTTACAATTTCACTAATTACTTAACTAGTCACTAGTACGACATAATCCACGAGTAAAATTATACTGACTCGTCGACACTAGTCGACGCCCTTATATACTCGTTTCCATTGTTCCGGAAACTTCGGTGACGCACTTTCCAGCAACGGCCAGATAGTCGTTATGCTGTTGCCTTATATGTCCCGCTAGTGACACTAGCGCCATCTGTCGAGGAAGAGGACGAGGACGAAATATCGCCAAATTTCGCTGAAAAATAAAGAACAACAAGTGCCAGGCATCCTACTACATTACGAATTTCAACCGCTCATTCGACTTCAGAATTGAGAAAATATCTAGAGAAATACACGAAATCCATAGAATCCGATTTTCATATGTCACCCACCCTGTACATACATACCCAACTCTTTTGAAGCAAAACAGAACAACAGTTTATTTTCACACGAAAAATGAATGAACTATATTTGCTGGCAAACATTCCAACTGTGATATCAAAACGGACATGAACATTCCAAATATGTATTCAACTGCAAAATGTTAGCCTTTCCGATGACGATGTTGTTGTTGTTATACTACGGAAAGAAGCTGCAGAATATCGATAATCATGACGTGGAAGATGTGAAGACGAGATATTTGCAGGGATCTTAAAAAAAATCATTTTTCATTTAAACTTCTCGAAAATATTCACATAAGAAAAAAAATTCAAGAAATGTTGATATCGATATGAAACCATGTCATACTGGGTTATGTGGAGTTTTGTCGGTTTTTAGCATTAGCAAAGGAACATTACGCTATCAGCTCTCGCAAGAAGAATTTTCTTGTTCTTCTTATCGACACTAGCGACACTTATCTTACTGTCCGCCATATGGCGGACACATAACGGAAGAAGTCGGCTGTTAACAAAAAAAAAAGATCTGTAGCACTGATGTAAATTTGAATAATGAATATTGCGTAAAATGGTCTTGTGAATAAGAAATATGAACGCTATTATTACCGGTGGAGGGGAGTAATGGAGATGCCGCTACGCCAAATTCAAATGGGGTGCTAATGGGGTTCCTTGATCGTACCTACTAAACTTTCGGCAAAAATCATCAAAAATTTCATGGCTTAAGTTACGTCTTTTACGAGAGTTATGGAACTTTCTTGAAAATGTCCAAAATGAAAATACCATAATTTGAAAACGCTGCCAACACACAACATACCATAAATTTTCACCAAATCAGCTGACTACCGGCCTGCCGATAACACAGCAGCACCGCTACCGCATGCAACGTACACGTAAACAACGGGTGGTTTCAAATTATAAGACGAAACCGGACGGGTAAACTTGCACGACAATAACCATCGTTCTTACAATGTGAAATGTACGATGCTTGTCTGCTGTTCTTACAATGTGAAATGTACGATGCTTGTCTGCTGGCCACTACAAAAGCTCTCGCCGTCCGTTTGTTTGTGCTAATAAACCCGTCCGGTTTCGTCTTACTATCTGAAACCACTCAATGTCCCCACTAGTACGCACTGTACAAATATAACGATCAACAGCATGCTTGTACAGTATAAAAAGGCGAGCCAAACAACGAGTCAACCGTATTCATCATTCTAGTCTTGGCCTCGAAGCATCCACAACTTTAACACAGGAACAAAACTCGAATCACCATCGAAGTCAGCATGCGTACAAGCCTGAAGCATTCGGACAGCGTATGTTGATTATTATTATAAATTTTGAATATAATGGAAGGGTACGTGTTGTAGGTCATGAGGCTACCATAGAAAGTCAATTCCCAAACACCTGGCATACTTTCCGCTGAAATTTTTATTATTTCAATGAAAATACTGTCGTGAATATGTCAGAAACGGTGGGGAATTCCATTAACTACAAACCAACTATTTTCGTAAGCGACGGCGACATATTCCACTACGACAGTAGGTATGTATGTATTTCCATTGAAAAAATTGCACGGGGAAAAATTCCTTTTCATTTCTGCCCGACGACATCTGTCAAGGCCTGTTTAGCAATTTTTTAATTTATTACACAACACATACACATTCAACAATTTTTGAATAACAAAAACAATTTGAATTTTTATCGTCTCTCCGCTGGTAATATGCGTGCATTTTCATGGCCACGCACTTTTTTCCCGAGAACAAAACACCTCGAAGAAAATAGAAAAGCATCGCATTATACTTAAATTTATTTTATCATGCAGAAAATAAAATATTTTAGTCCGTAGATGAATTGATGCAAATACATTTCGAATTTTATGCATATCGTAAAATAAATCTGCGTACACTATACATTTATAGAATCTCTCAAATAAAGAGACAACGAGAGAAATGTCCTTGTTTATACATATAAGCAGCATTTTCCTACATCCACATCTACCGTTTTCCATTTATGAATGACGAAATTCCATTATGTATAAGCAAGCGACAAAACATAATCCTATCATGAATTTTACATTGAAAGAAACACACACAGAATCAGTTCAAATCGCTCTGTTCTGAGAGCTATTACTGTCGCCCTCTTTGTCATTTCTGTTTTCCTATTCAAATTGCATAACAAAAACCAATTTAGATAAATTCGATGAAAACTATATGGAAGGAGATGTCCTTTTGTATGAATTTTCCTTATGCAAAATTCAAATTCGAATTTGTATAGAAGCTTAACGTATGTATAGAAAATACGGTTACAATAAAATTTGTACAAGAGCTAACGCAATATGGTGCGGGTGTGGTTCACATTGTCATATATGGTGAGATATGTTGTGCCATTAATTTGAAGCTGTATTCACACTCGTTGCCAATTTGCAGCGTATCTGGATACAGCTTTATTAAGCTTCATCCACACAGGCTACCATTTGGTTTTGAAGTCATTTATCGCTGTCAATTGTAGATATTCATTTTGATAAATGAATTTTACCACATCAAATTCAAAATGACAATTTTGAAAGTTTTCTACGTTTTTTTTTGTGAAATTGTATAATTTATGAATGACCTAGTGAGAATTTTGACAATAAAAGTAAAAAAAAATTAATGGAATTAATGACCAATATCTACCAATTGGTAGCCCGTGTGGATTTAGTTATAGAATTGCTATGCTCTCTGTCATTTGATATCGATTGAATTCTATCTGAAACGTTTTTCAATATGTTTGCCTCAACGGTTAGTTAGAAAGCAAACCCGATACGGCAAAGTTTTTAAGGGGCTCCTCCGTTGTGGCTGATTCTGATGATGATCAGTCATGTCCTAGAAAGTCATGCGACGAAACCTTGCTTGTCATAGAAAGTGATAGGAGAAAAATTTAACATCATTCTTCCTAATATTTTAGTCCGGACTGCAACGCATGACATCGCGCTATATGCTTTTAGTTTCACAAATAGACTATGTGAACCCTGCCTAAGATAAGTTCTGTAAAAATACATAGTTGGATATACACTCACACAACAACTTTCACATGAAATATATCACTCATGCAAATTTTCAAGAGCGTGAGGTGAATCCAATACGAAAAATTGCCAGGATGTAGGTAAATAGGTAGCACGCGCGTTTCCACACTCTAGGCACCATTCACTTCTTTCACGTGCGGTACATACGGATACAACGACAAAATCCTTTTATGTATAAAGATTTTCAATGAATTCCTTTATAGTTAGGTAGGCACTGTCTCGACCATTTTTAGACAAGTACACCTTTATATGCAGAGTGTATAAAAAAATGTCTCTTCTTGCTACTTGGAAGCTTTAACTTTCGTCTCCCGTATAGAAAGATGAAAGGATAGTCACGCTCATCCTTCATGGCGATATCTAAAAATGCACACTTCTATCCCGTGGCATTTTGGACCTATAGTTAGAGATCATAATGTGAAAAGTTTTCGTGCGTAAGCACACTAAAAAGAAACGAAAGTGAAATGATTCGATTCTCATAAAAATGTTTTCAAGTGCCCGTATGCCAATCCTCAGAACTCAAGAACAACTGATGAACACACCCTAAAGCAATTTCCAATCGACTCAGCTCAGACTAAACAAACGAAAAATGTTATTTTTGTTGTTTACCTTCTAAAGAATTTCGAGGGAAGTTGTGAACTCCTAAGAGAGTCCTCTTATTTTAGACTTCACCTTATTCTGAGAGTATATTGATACTGGTTTAGGTTTTTCGCCTGGAAAGCAATCAGGTATTATGGAGAACTCTAACTCTCCACCATATGATTCTAATTCTCACCAGCAGCGGTTCGCTTCCATTTTCAGTCTTCTGCGATCCGTCATTATCTTTGTACCTTTGTACTGACTAATAAATATTTTGTTACAGTAAGCCCCCGATTATTCATTTAACGGCTATACTTCAGTGACGACGAGGATGGGATTGATTCTTCAGTCATCTCTCAACATAACCTAAAATAAAAATAAAATGGATGCACCCCAATTCAAATTGTTTCTTGATGAAATTCAAAAACAGCGCGATGAAGACAAAAGGTGACATGAAGAAAATGAGTAGAAATTACTGGAGGCAATCAAGATTCTGCAAAAGCAGCCTATTGCAGGGCAAAATCCAGCGACGTCATCTTCTACTTTCAAAAACTTGTCTGACTGAATTCTTGAGCTTTCATATGATCCAGTGATGAATCTGACATTCGATGTATCGTACCGGCGATACGTATTGGTGTTTACGAACTCAGGCAGCACAGTTGATGAGTTCAAGCGCAGATTTTTGTCAATGAACTCAAAAGCTCGCAGGATTCGCTTATCTTCGAAAAACTTCTTAAAAAGCTCGACAGCGAGACAGGGACTCACTTAAAACGCAAGCTGAAAAGGATCATTTCGTTCAATTAACACTACACGCCCTTGTCGATGAGGCTGATCGCATTATCAGTCTGAAACAAGACAAGTCAAGCGTCGTAGAATCATCAAAGTCCGAAGTGTTTGCAATTATGCAAACATGGAAGTTCAACAAAAAGAACGATTCAACTACAACATTTTCCAATGGCCCATCAGAATCATCGCCTTCGCCCTGTCTTCACTATGGTACAGAGATTGTCCTTACAAGGACAAGATCTGCAACGACTGTCAGAAAACGGGCCACAAAGCTGACTACTGCGCTGTGAAGCAGTAGCTAGCGGCCCCCAATGAACGTTTAGTTATGTCATATTTAGCCTCCATTTGGTAGCTAGTGTAGTTAGATGCTAAGTGGCTGCCAAATGGCGGTTCCCGATGCCAGTTTTTGGACGCGCCTCCATTTAGAAGCCAGTTTATATGCAGCCTAACGTCAAGGGATTGTCGCTCAAACTTCAATTTGGCACCGCTTTTGACATTATAATCATCTCTTGCATGAAATGAGCAAAACTTGGCAAGCCAGCGTTAAATAACACTGATAAGAAGGTATTGCGTCTGTCGATTCAATTCCTCTTCTAGGTAATTTTCCCTGCGTAATGAAACTAAACTTCTTCGTCTACTCACCATGTGGGGCCATGGAGCGTTAACTCAGTCGTTTATAGGCATTTTTGAGTGAACGTTACATTGCATATCATTTCGGAGTGTACAGAGTTGCAAGCACTATATATTTCCTATTCGCACATGTACGGAAATTTCGGACCACGCCGTGATTCGATCTCCAGACCTCGAGATTACTAGCATCGTAGAGTGCGACTCAACCAAGTGAGCCAGAGAGCGTGTCAATAAAACTAAACGGAAAGGAAGAAATCGGTGAATGCTACGTCTCTACATTTCATCAAGTTTTTTTCGGAATCGATTGGATCGCAGTGTTCGACCTGTGGACCGTTCCGCTCAACACAATCTGCAACAAAGTTCAAGCAAATAGCGCCGAAAATCTTCTAATGGAAGCCAAAGCCGAATTTCCTCTCCTCTTCTCTGAAGGCCTTGGCTGCTGCACGAAGCGAGACCAGCAATCGCAGCTGAGCCTGAACGACTTCAACATCTCGGCATGTTTTTCCCCGTTGAATACTTACCTAGTGTTGTTGTGAAAAAAAGAGGGCAGAATACGTATTTGCGTCGATAATTCGACCGGTCTGAACATTGAACAATAATCTGAAGCCAAACGAGTATCCGCTGCCAACGCCCGATCAAATTTTTGCCAAGCTTGAAGGTAAGACTGTTTTTCGCTCAATTTATCTGCCAGACGCTATCTTCCAAGTGGTGCTCGACAAAGAAGGACAAAAATTGCTGACAATTAACACGCATGGACAGCAGCGGAACGCTACTCATCAAGTCGACTCAATTAGTAGCGTACGCCGACGATATCAACATCATGTCTCGAAGGTTGGGTGATGCAGAAAGCCTCCTGCATAACCTCAAAAACGCCGCAAAGGAAGTTGGACTACATATCAACGAAAGCAAAACAAAGGCCATGATGCAATCGAAAACAAGGACGCCAGCAAATTCAAGCATCACAGTGGGGGACCTTAATATCTAGTATGTAGACAACTTCAACTATCCGCGTTGTAACTTATCATAGGACGCCAACGAAACCGATGGAATTGAAGCAACGGATACAACTGGCCAATAAGACCTATTTCTCCCTATAATTAATTCGAAACTTGCGCACAGGAACACGAAGCTCCGCGTGTACAAAACGGTCATCCGACCCGTGCTATGTTATGGCTGCAAAACATGGACCCTCACGCAATCCTCCAAAATTTTGCTCGACAGATTCGAACGAAAGGTCCTTCGGCGAATTTTCGGGACCGTTCGCGAGCGAGATCAATGGCATATCCGGTACAACCGAGAGCTCGCTGGGAGAACTCCGTAGGTGAAGACGCCCACCAGCTGCTGGGCTTCCGGAACTGGAGGACAAGGTCACGTAACCGCAACAACAATGGGAGGTCAACAATTCGAGCAGCTAAAGCCCGACGTCGGGCTATCGTGCCACATTGATGATGAACACGCATGTTGAATTGTTGTTGATTGTTCCTGGCATTCTTGCAAGATATCGACATCATGCTGAGCGGAACGAGCACATTTGGATTTATAGATGACATGATCTGTGCTGATATTGACAAAAATGACCACAACAAACCGCTTTTCAATACTCTACAGCGTCTTCAACATTATTGTTTCAGGCTCCACATCGAAAATCGCAAGTTCGGAGTCTCCTCGATTGAATTCTACTGCCACACAAAATTCGCTCAAATGGTATTCAACCTCATCCCGGGAATTACTAAATTCCATTCAAGATCTTCCTACCCGCAAACATCCAGCAACTGCGATCGTTTCTGGGGTCAGTAAACTACTATGGGGTATTCGTGAAAGGAAAGGATCTTGGAGGGCCATTGAACGACTTACTGAGGAAAGATAATAAATTCGAATGGACGCAGCAATGCTTTCTTAAAGCTTAAGAAAGTATGTACTTTCCTCCGAGCTTTGCCTTACTCATTTCGACCCAGAAAAGAAAATCGACCTTGCGACAGACGCCTCAGGATATGGCATGGGCGCTGTTCTAATGCACGAATTTACCGCTGGAACACTTCACCCTATTATGCACTTCTATGCAACATTTAACACCGTCGAGCGAAATTACCCTCAAATGCATAAAGAATAAGCTCGTGCACTTGTCGGCCGTCGGCAGGCACAGTGGCGTAGCTGAATATTTTCAACATCATCATAATTTGTGTGTCTTCTTCCGCGAGATGATAATCATTCGTAAAATTCACCGGGAACAAATCTTAAACGAGCTTCATCAGGGCCATCGGATGGTTTCAAGATGCCGAAGATTAACCAGGGGGCCGATGAACATCCCGTACAAGAAGTTAGACCCTTATATATCCATTTCCACTGTTCCGGAAACTTCGGTGATGTATTTTCCAGCAACGACCAGCAAGTCGTCTCGCTAGTGACACTAGCGCCATCTGGTGCCAAGTATGGGGATACCAGTTGGGTTGACGTACAGACTAGGCGCATTACATGACCCCCTCCTTAAACCAGTTCGTCCCGAACAGAACTCGCTTCAATCTCCTCATTTGCCACTATAGGGCGCCATTCGATCCACATGTATGATTTTCATTTTCGCTCTCGGCTTCCGATGCTCTCGAATACCTAACCTATACGGTCCTCGTACGGTCCTTCCCAGTTCTGTTGAAGCTTCGGGCATACTCTTTTTCTGCGACGAGGGTTGTATAACCAAACGAGATCTCTTTCGTTGAATCCCATAGCGTTAGCCCTTAAGTCGTATCTCGTTTTCATACGATCTGCATTCAATCGCAATCGTGCACGGCGACTCTTTCAAACGGCGCACCGACGACATATGTCTTCATAGCTCCTTTCAGCTTTTTCGCCGGTCCTTTAACCGCTGCACAACTCGTAAACCTGCGGCACCACTCTTCAACGTCACCTCGAGCATGCACCCAGTAGAATCATTCACGCACTTTCGCCAAGGTTTTGTTGACGCCAAGATGTCCTCCCGATGTTCCTTCGTGCATTTCTCGCAGCACTTTGTCGACCTTGCTCCGTGGAAGTATCAGCTGCATTATACTCGACGATCCGTCCGCTGATTCCCATTTCCGTTTCAGCATGCCGTCCTCAACGTGAAGAGAATTCCACAGCTTTTCGTGGTTGACCCAAAGGTTGACACCTTGTTCCAACTGGGCTTTTCACCGGACTCCTTCCACACGAGAATCGAACCGATATCCTCGTCATTCAGCTGGGCTTTGCGTATTTCCTCCGGACTCCAACCTTCCATAGGCATCCTTCTCTTCCACTCGAGCGCAGTGCTTGCATCCAAGGGGGCATGGACGGCGCGAGAGCGAATCAGCATTACTATGTGCACTTTTCCACTTCTATGGACCGTATGGAATTCGTATGTCTGTATGTCGGATTTCTAAAGTTCAACAGCCACCTCAATGCAGCATGATCCGTTCGCAATATAAATTTCTGGTCGAGAAGGTATTTGTGGAAGTATTTCGTCACCTCGATAACTGATAGCAGCTCTCTTCTTGTCACGCAGTAGTTTCGTTCACTCTTCGACAACACGCGACTAAAGTAGCACACAACTTTCTCTTCGCCGTCAATTTGTTGCGATAGTACCGCGCCAATTCCATTGTTGCTCGCGTCCGTGTCAAGAGTAAATGTGACTCCAGCTTTCGGATACGCCAATACTAGTGCTTGACAAAGTTCTGCCTTCAATGCCTCAAATGCGTTTTGGCATTCTCGACTCCATATGAACGGACGATTCTTTTCAACCAAAAAATGAAGGCACTTTGCAATTTTCGCGAAATCCTTGACAAGCCCAGAAAACTACGCAGCTGATGTTTATCTGTCGGAACAGGTCATTTCCTCACTGCTTCCGTTTTGTCTGAATCTGAACCAACCTCGTTACTGAAGAACGTACACTTCTTTGGATTTAGCGTCAAGTTGGACGCGCTTAGCCTGGCTAATACTTCCTTCAGATTACGCAGATGTTCTTCGAACAAGGACTACAGGCGATGTCCACGGACTATTTGACGGTTCGATGACACCTTGTTTTTCCATCTCTTGGATCATTTTATGTGCTTCATCGCATTTGGCCAGCGGTAGTCGCCTGGGAGCCTGTCTGATGGGTTGAGCGCCTTGGGTATCAATACGGTGTGTAACCTTATTAGTTCGGCCTTGATCTTCGTCGTTAATAATCCACGGGTAAAACTATACTGACTGACTGACTCTAGTCGACGCCCTTATATACCCATTTCCACTGTTCCGGAAACTTTGGTGATGTATTTTCCTGCAACTACCAGCAAGTCGTCTTGCTAGTGACAGTAGCGCCATCTGGTGCCAGTACGGGAATACCAGTTGGATTGACGTATAAGCTAGGCGCATTACAGTACTAATAAATATTTTGTTATAGTAAACCCTCGATTATTCATTTAACAGATATACTTCAGATATACCTTATTAGAACCTGATTGGACACTGATTCAGGAATCCTGTATTGTGCATAAATTTGGGAATTTGAATGTACTCGTACATTCGATTTGCAATCAGGCGAAACACCTGATCTAAGCCTGATTCAGTCTAAATAGGCTCTGAGTTTGAAATCTTGATCTTGCCGTGTGTTTAAGTCCTTTCTTTGACTGACGCTGTCGCTGTCTACAACAGCAGGCTGTCGGGTCGTCGAATTCTCATATAATGTCGGCGAATGCAATGAAAGAAATTCTGCACAATTATTTTATGAAAATTTATGAACTTATCGTAAAATTGAGTTTTTAGTTTCGGCATACTAGCGGGTCGTTGTACGCGTTTCGTTCAGTTCAGTTACAATAACTGACTTTATAGAGGTGAACACAGAGGAAATTTGGAATAAGTTTTGAACATAAGTTTTCGTAATAATGTCCTTTGTCTAGCGGATTTTATGGTTTTACGCAGCATGGTACGTACTATAGCTGTTTGTGACGTTTCCATTTTCGACATAAGGTTTGTTGAAAGTTGTCAGGTGAAAAAAGTAAGTCCGCTTACAGAAATTCCGACATGGGGCAGTATTTTCAATCTCTCTCTAGGTTCTAGGTTCACCTGGGGTAAGGTGACCAGATGTATGAATGGCCACACACGACTTATTAATGGGTATTTAGCCAACTAAACCCGACATTTTCCATTTCCAACCAAAATTCCGCGGGGATTTTGTCCGGTCCGACTGCCTTTCTGCGTTTCATCTGATGCAGGATATCCGCACTATATTCATGAGACTGGGGAGATAGCGGCTTGCATTGGTAGACTAAGAAGCAGGAAATCTCCCGGATTAGATAGGATGACGGGTGGGATGTGCAAGCACATCTGGCACGCCGTCCCGGAATATCTTGAGTGCTTGTTCACAGATGGCTTCCGACAGTGTCTTTTTCCGACGAGTTGGAAGTCTGCCCGCATGGTAGTACTTCTGAAGGACCCTGACAAAGACAAGTCCAAACCTCAGTCATATCGGGGCATTAGTCTTCTTCCAGTACTTGGCAAAGTGCTGAAAGGCATTCTTGTTCGGAGGATGGAGAAGAGGCTTGTTGGTCAGATGTCCGACAGTCAGTACGGTTTTCGTGCCGGCAGATGTACTGACGATGCATGGCTCTTCATCAGGGAGTCAGTATCACGCAGTTCGTCTCAATACGTCTTGGGAATCTTCATTGATTTCAAGGCTGCTTTTGACAACTTGCTGTGGGATGCTATCCTGCGAAAGCTCGAGGCAATTGGCTGTCCGAAGTTGGCTCTTTGGAGGAGCTACTTCTCCAATAGAGAGTCCTATGTCTACAGGGCCTATGACGTGGTACGTAAACGCGCATCACGTGGCTGTCCGCAGGGCTCCATCCTAGGCCCATTTGTATGGAACCTAGCCATGGATGACCGGCTGAAGTCTCTCGACCGGCTGTGCAAGTGCTGCGCTTATGCCGATGATTTACTTCTTCCTGTGGAGGGTAACTCGCGTGCTGCGCTAGCTAGAGCGTTTGGGATCGTCATACATGGACGTTGTCCATCAATGGGGATTCCATATGGGGGTTGAAGTTTCATCCTCTAAGACGGTCACTATGTTGCTCAAGGGCAGTTTTGACCGAAGTCGTCCTCCAGTGGTTCAGATGGGGGAAGTTAGACTCAAGTACGAGACGGTCCAGTTTAAGTACTTGGATATAACAATGGGGGAGAGGATGAACTTCAGGTTCCACTTCACAGCTGTAACCGAAAATTTGTGGATATATGTAAGTGGTTGACACGAGCTGTTAGGAAGGATTGGAGTCTCGGTAGAGGCGCAATCCTTGTTCGTTGGCTGTGCAGCGTATGGAACCGCAGCTCTTATGGATTACGCCTCTACCGTTGGTGGTAGGGATTTGCGTGAAACGTGCCAACGTGTCCCTTTCACTAAATGTCTCCGAGTATGTAAGACGGTTTTTACAGTGGCCCTCCAAGTCCTGATGGGTGTATCCCCTTTTGACTTGGAGAACTTTCGTCGTGGAACGGTGTTTTACACACGGAGAGGGCTTTCGTTACCTCCTAGTAGCTTGTTGTCCCCTGAGAGTGTCGCTGGTAGAGACCGAGGAGAAATCGCCGGCCTTCTGCAGGAGTCCTGTCTAGATGGCAATCTAGATGGGAAACAGCGTTGCATGGGAGAACTACCTACGAATACGTTAGGCAGGTTAGTGACGTGAGAGATAATGCTGACTTGGACCTCAGTCCAAGTCTAGGATTCACTGGTCACGGATCGCTCAATGCATGGCTTCATTCGCGCAATTTAGCTGATGATGCTGCATGTCCTATTTGTGATCATCTCGGCGAAGATTGGCGTAAGGCCACTGCGAGTCCGGAGCAGAGGTCTCATATCTGTTAGCACGGGGTGTCGAGATACCAGCCAAGGGGCACCGATGGGCAGCAATTCCCCTATCCGACACACAGAAGGTAGGCCCCCATGAGGGGAGCATCGTGCGGGCTGTGGTTTCACAACGGCGTGGAGTTGCGCTACAACCGGGTGCCCATAAAACGGCAGAGGTAGTAGAAAGGCAGTATGTAAACGCCAAGCCTTATCACTTGATAACAAAAACTGTTACCTTTATGGGACGCTGATTGACGTTATCAATCCGTTCGCCTATTCGAGGCCGTCTGTTAAGTTCAGAAGTTCAACTGTATTTCAGGTGACACCAGTGCTCTACATTTTCATGAACAGAAAAGATTCATCATTTAAATTTCAGCCCTATCTATCCAAGCGATCATCAGGTTGAAATACATATCAAATGCGAGCATTATAACGTCAAAATTCATTAAAGTACAAAACGGAGCTGAAAATTGTCTAAACTAAATTAAATTTAAAATTTTCAAAAAATTTCTGATATTTCTCGATTTTTTTTATAATTTTAGATTTTTAAAGGAATGGTCTCTTAAACAATGTTTCATATCCAGACAATCAATATTATCCGCTTAAAATTAAATTTGAAAATTGCTTAGGTGTCCCTAATATTTTAGCAATCGATGGTACTTCCAGGATTTGCTTTTCTCTTTCTTCTTCTGCTTAGATTTTGCAACAAGAAAGCAGATCAGTCTTCTAAAGTTGACAACTTGGAAAAATTTAATTGATTTAAAATTAGTTAAAGAAAACTCATCCTCTTTTCCGACCAAAAATACTTTATGACCTAAATATAACACAAAAATTTGAATATTCCTGGACTCTTCAAATTCCAAATTAGCACTAGCAAAAATTTGATTAACCGAATGACACAATTTACGGAATGATTTTCGATTGGAAAGAGTTTCAGTGTATGGGCAGCTAATGTCACTTTCAATTCAGTAACACTCAACTAATTTTTTTCCGATTGAGTGATTTATGTGTGAGTTTAATCAAAATTTATAGGCTCTTCACATTAGCAAAATGTTGGACAAATTTTGATGCAAAAGGAAATTTGTACAAAAATGTTCACATATCAGGGGATTGTTGTTTGAAGACATTTTTTTTTCATAAAATTTCTCTAAAATGAGGCGGAGAAGCAAATTTTTTAAATTTTTCAGAAAAAAAGATTCTCTATGAAAATTTCAAAGTCTGAGAAGATTTTTATAAAAATTCTTCTCGAACATTTTTTTTCCATGATAGGGAGGCCCTCGGTGGTGGCCTGACAGTCGACGAAAATAATTATTTGTATACTTGTTGGTGTATTTAGCCATTATAGCACACTTCGATTGAGCTTGAGTGAAAATGCAGCAAAATGCTGTAGGTACGTCTGGTCACCTTAACCCAAGGGCCGATGTAGAGCACTTTGGGTGCATATTTTGCTGAAAATTTCACAGTCCTAGCCGACGAAAAAAATCCATAGGGGGTACCAAGGGCAATGGGGGTCTATTTTTCGACTTTTTTTTTATAGAGTGGAGATGAAGGAGCACAAAAAGACATCAAATATTTTCTCCCTTCTGATTCTTTCGAGAGTTCTAAATGTCTATTTTTAATTTATTTGTGAACTGAACAGAACTCATTTTGTCAATGCCATGGAAATTACCGAAAAACATAAAATACCGTAAAATACATGTTTATAGCTCATATACCCATTCTATAACACAAATCACGATTTTATCGAAACACAAGGGTGTGTGTGTTCACAGCTCATCTATAGAGTCCTTTACAAAAAAGCATTAAATCCCAAAATCACCATAGGAACAACCCACCCTACAAGAAGAAGTCAAAGAAAAGGTCCCATTTCTTATAGCATTCGTTCAAGGATGTATGTATGCTCGTACTTCAACGTTCTTACAACCGACTGGGTTGTATCCATGTCAAGGATATCTCTCTGAAATAAATTTAGATTTAAGATTGGCCCTTTCTCCCGGTATACGCATCGTAAAATTCTATTGGACACATGCCCCAACTTCAATTACTTTTTGAAACATGAAGAGTCTAATAACACACCCGACTTCTGGCCTCGTTTTAGGCCTAGTACAGGTACCTGTCCAATTTCACGGATCAAAAATGCGTGTGGCCTGTATATACATACTTAGCCGATGTAAAACAGGATTTCTTATGAAGGATAACAGGATTTAGTACAAAATTCGATCGACTTCTGAAGTAATCGCTTACGCGCTGACACAAGAGATATTCAGCGTCTACGTCGGGTATGGTGTATGCAGAAAAGCTTCTTAATACGATTTAATGGTGAATTTAGATTTCTTTTCCGGTGAAATCAAATTACTGCGTATATTCGAACACACAGGTTTTATTCAGTTTCCAGGCTGTAATGTTTTCTCGAAATAAGCACGACCACACGTGGTGTTCTACCTATACGTTTTAGGTTAGGTATACCGTAGTTCAAATAATTTGATTGCTTATACATATATCTCAAGAAGAAAGGAGACGTACGCAAATCTGTATCCTTATAGATAAGTCATCTCATTCCACACCTTTAGGTGTGGAAATAAATCGAAATGTCCTACTTTTGTGCTGTCACATTATTTTTTACAGTAATGGGCATTTTCATCGTTTGTATAACACGACAGGATTCTAAATTGTCATTTCCGATATTTTGTGGTCCCTTGCCTAGTTTCAATGAAATCGCTCTTTGAAATATTATGAGTAGGCTGGGTACTCATTTACCGTGGTTTAATTAACCGTAAAATTTCAAAGTGCCGTAAATAAATTTATTAATTTATCAGTTCTAAGAACATTTCCGGTTTGGAGTAGACGCACATATAGGTATTAATGTTTCTACGGGATTTCAGTCTTAGTAGGAAGTGAAGTCCAGGCAATTATTTGTACCTACTGTATTTTTGGTGTACGAGGATTTGTTTGCTATGAATAAAATTAATTGGAGGAATGTTGTTGCTTTGAACGATAAATGGCGGTGCTTCAAACTGTTTTTATTTTTTATTTTAAATTGGCTAAACATGAATTGATGGGTTATAAAGCATGGTGCGGGTCACATTTTGCTGAAAATTTGACAGGCCTAGTTGTCTCTGTTCGGAAGTTACGGGAACCATACGAAATCCCCAATCACAAAATCCCCAAACGTAGAAAAATCCCCAAAATCAAAATCCCCATATTCAAAATCCCCATAATCATAATACCCATATACAAAATCCCCATAATCATAATACCCATATACACCCGAAATATGATGGTAAATGGTAGATGGATGGTAGTAAAAAATGGTAGATGGCTGGTAGATGGTAAATGGTTGATGGATGAAAGACTGTAAATTGTTGATGGTAGATGAAGGGTGTTAAATGGTAGATGGTAAATGGCACTAAGAGGGACGTAAATCGATACTAACTTATTTTTTGATTAGCACAAAAAAAATATTCGAGTCCATTGCATATATCGTTCTAAACATAGTAGGTTTTCTTTAACATCGTCGAGACAAGTCGTCATCCGAACGAATATTCGCGGAAAACTTGGTTGGCTTATTGTTGGAACCGATTGCATATTTAATCGCCTGCACATTATCTGCTGTTGTTCTGTGTTACTTCAAAGAGCTTGCCGTTGATTAGCATATATATCAGTCCACGACGGTGATTTTTTTATTGCATAGTAGGACTATTCAATTACAATAGTGTAAAGCTTTGAGCGGGTATTAATAGAAGGAGAGGGCGAAAGTCACGAATTCCATACGAAGTGACAGCTAAAAAATGTGCCGAGAATCTAATACATGGGAGAGCAAGCATCTAACAGTAAAGTAGTAATTGTGTCAAAAATTCGTGCGCGCTTGGTTGAATTCTTCTTCTTCTTCATTCTCTTTGTCTTTAAAAGTGGGTTGTCAAAGCATGGAACTTTGTTTGAATCGAGATGTACTGTTACTCTACTTGTGTCAAATCGCTTTGCTTCAACAGTGTTGTTATTGTATTTTTCTCTCCCATGAATTTGCGCTTTCGGCACACTTTTTAAGCGATGTTTCCTCTCCTTCTATTAATACCTGCTCGAAGGTGTAAAGCACCTACCATTTATTATCTACCATTTACCATCTACTATTTGCTATTTACCACCCACCATTTGCAATTTACAATCTACCATTTACCATCTGTCATCAACCATTTACAAGCTACCATCCGTCTACCATTAACCACTTACCATTTACCATCTACCATTTATCATCTGCCATTTAACATCTATCATTTACCATCTACAATAGCCTAAAGAAAGTCTCCATTCCCCATTTGATTTGATTTGGTTTTGGGTATTTTGATTTCGGGGATTTTGATTTCGGGGATTTTGATTTCGGGGATTTTGATTATGGGGATTTCTATTTGGGGATTTTGTGACTGGGGATATCGTATCCAACCCGAAGTTACAGCCGTTGAAATATGCGACCCAAGAACATAAAATACGATAGATTGGGCGGTGTGCAGTTATGTAGGATTTTTTTCGAATAAAGTCACAACCACCTTGTTCACTCCTCCGCCCGATCATATTTCGTTATTATTTGACAGAGGCGTATTTACGTGCTGCTTCCTCGTTCTTCAGAGCACACACTCGCCTATTTTCACCGCATCTATCTCCAGTTCGGGAACGGTTCTTAACATTTACGCTCAATATTGCAGGCGTACCTTCAATGTTAATTTCGGCTCCAAAAAACTATCTACGCCACTGGTTCTCCTTGACAAAAAATCATCAGCATGTGAAGCACACACGTATGTTTTAGCACGAAAGGCTATAACAAGGAAGAGCACTCAATATAATATTATGCACATAAATAAAATCAGAAATCTCAGATCTCTGTAAAGACATTCGAATGATCTGCCTTTTCTTGATACCCGCAAAGTACCTACTTATTGAAAAGCTTCGTTTTGGTTATTGCAATAGACAGCGCACGCTCTAAGGGGGGGGGGGGGCAAGCCGGGCAGTCGCCCGGGGCGCCAAATTTTACGGGCGGCTTTTTGGCTAGCACTTGAATAAAAAAAATGTATAAAAGCCGGAAGGATAAATTCAATATCAATTTCCATTAAGTGGAACGAAACTACAGATTAAATAAAAAGGTGAAAGTTGTGTTTTGAAGAAGCATAATCCTTGGGAGGCTTTGAACAATTGATAGAAGGTGCTGCATTTAGAATCCTAAAATGCTGAGTAAGAGTTGCGTAACTGTACGTCTGTGATGCTAGCCCCCGGCCTACTTCCGAAGTTATGCGTTATTCAAGTTCTACTGTAAAACAGAAATTGGAGATTTATGTTCTAATGTCGTCGTCCAATTGAACATTTAGTACATCTTCTTTTGACCAACATTAAGGATTATATTTGATCTTTCTATGCATGATCCTTTGTTCTTACCAAAGGGGAGACCCACCTAATTTTTAAATAGAGGACGAAATTAGCTGGGGCTGTTCCGCTCCCTGATTCTTTCATTGCTATTATATGGGAACAGCACTTGGAAAGTTACCGCCGCAGTTACCAAGAAATTGCAAAGTTTCGTAAATACTTGTCTTCGTCGAATATTAAGAATTTTTTGGCCCGAAAGAATTTCAAATGAAGATTGGCCGTGGATTGGTCATCGTTGGGAAAGAGTGAGAACTGCATTGCTGGTCGCGCTATGAGATGGAACCCCTTCTCCCAAAGAGGCCGACAAAGGGGTCGTCCTACAATCATGTGGCGCAGATCGGTGGATAGAGAGTGTGCTTCATTAAGAAAGACCTGGGGTCAGCTTCGATACATGGCCAGAAAACGTACGCGATGGCGAGGCGAGTAGATGTAGTAGACGTGCTATGCCCCACAAGGGGTTAGGGCAAATTAGTAATCTTATTATTATTATTATTGAGTTTACTTGCGGAACGTCGCACTTTAATTTCCGGAAGTAAGGTCTAAAACTTTATTTTTGTCTATTGACGTCCCCTAAAAAATATCGAAGTCTGTGGACTGAGATTATATCTGACCAAAAACAACAAAGTTGTAAAAGTTACCCCGCCAAAGAAAAATTCATCTACGACAAAAGGAATACATATCACTCCAATCCGCTGCTCATATGTAATTTTGTTTTAGGTGTAAATGCTGGAGAAGTTTAAATGTACAGGACTACCTCTTAAAGTAATTTGGTGGGAGCTTTAACATTTTATTCAGTGCCACTTTGACGGCTCCCACCAAATAACTTTAAGAAGTAGTCCTGTACATTTACACCTAAAACAAAATTACATCCAGCATTTTTGCAAAAGATGATTTTTTCTTTGGCGGGGCAACTTTTACAAATCTGTTGTTTTTGGTCAGATTTCATATATTTTTGCATACTTAAATAGTCAACTAATATTTTTGTTTTGGGAAAAGTGTCAATAGGTTTTTGTTCAGCATATTCCATAAATGAGATCTCGTCATTTTAATATCATAATTTATATTCACAGGGTCTTCTTTAAAATAAATAGATACTGCAAACGCAATTGCAAATACGCCGGTCTGGCTGTTGCTGAGCTTTTTTAAAAATAATTTTGGGATGAGATGGGTACAGTTTATTGATATGTCCCAATGATCTAATGTCCCAATATCCCAATATTCCAATATTACAATATCCCAACGTTCTAATGTCCTAATATCGCAGTGCCCTAATGTCCAGATGACCCAATATCCCGACGTCCCAATGTCCCAATATACCAATATCTCAGAGGCCCTATGTCCCTACGTACTAATGTCCCAATGTCCTACTATCCCAATGCCCCAACGTCCTAGTTTCCTCAGTGTGCCTAATATCCTAATGTCCAAATGTACAAATGTCCCATTTTCCTAATTTCTCATTTCCCAATGTCCTAATGTCCCAATTTCCCTATGTTCCAATGTCCTAATATCGCAGTGCCCCAATGTCTCAATATCCCGATGTCCCAATATCCCAATATCCCTATATCCCGATGTCTCAGTGGCTCAATGTCCCTATGTGCCACTGTCCCAATGTCCGATTGTGCTATTATCCCAAGGTCATAATGTCCCAATGTCCTAACATCGCAGTGCCCCCATGTCCCTGTATCTCAGTGCCTTAATGTCCCAGTATCCCAATGTTCCAATATCCCAATGTGCCAATATCCCAAATGTTCCAATATCCCGATGTCCCAATGTCCCAATATCCCGATGTCCCAGTGGCCCAATTTCCGACGTCCCAGTTTCCCCAGTGTACCTAATGTGTTAATGTGTTAATATCCCAATGTCTTAATGACCCAATACCCTAATAGGCCAGTCAATAAACCGAAAAATAAGGCGTTAGGTCGCAAAAAAACTGCTCGGCTCTTTTTTTTTGGGATATTGTTAGGATAGATACCAGAAGTGTACCACCAAGTTTGCAACTTCGAAAAACCTGTGCTAACCCCATGACCCTCAAAAAACCTCAAAATTTTCGGACTTTTTTCATATTATTGTTTGTAATTTCTAAAAGGTGCTTCCTACAAGTAAGTTATCCACTGCACTGCTAAGAAAATCTTCTTTACTTTGAGTGTAACCCCAGCTTTGTAGGCGCAAAGGATCCCAAGATACAGCACTTTAAACATTGTTTTTTGAAAAAAAGTTCGAAATTGTAATTTCAGTCATGTTCCGAGCTGAATATCGGCTTAAATGCGCATTTTACAGAGAAAGTCATGTGACATGAAGTTATAAACCAGTTCTTTAGCTGTATATATGTCGGAACGAATGGAATCAGACCATGGGGTCATAGGGCTGCACCTGAAAATTAGGTTCTCCTAAGAAAAACTTTTTTCTTTATGTACCAATATTAACCAAACTTCACCCAAGTATGTTGCTGGTTAAGCCTAAAAAAATATCTAGGAACGGATGAAATCGGAACACTACGTTATAGGGCTGTCATACAAACCAACCTCTGGAAATTAGGTTCTTCTAAGAAAAACTTTTTTCTTTATGGACCAATCTTAACCAACCTTCCCCCAAATGTGTTTTTTATTAAAGCTTCAAAACATATCTAGAAACGGATGAAATCGGAACACTAGGTCATAGGGCTGTCATACAAACCAACCCCTGGTAATCAGGTTCTTCTAAGAAAAACTTTTTCTTTATGAACCAATCTTAACCAAACCTCACCCAAATGTGTTTCTAGTAAAGCCTCAAAACATATCTAGGAATGGATGGAATCGGAACATTACGTCATAGGGCTGTCATACAAACCTCCTAAAATACCATTTCGGACTTTTTTACAAAAAAGCACATTTTTTAAAGTGCTGTATCTTGGGATCCTTTGCACCTACAAAGCTGGAGTTACACTCAAATTAAAGAAGATTTAGCTTTAAAAGGCCAGTGGACGACTTACTTGTAGGAAGCACCTTTTAGAAATTACAAACAAAAATATGAAAAAAGTCCGAAAATTTTGAGGTTTTTGAGGGTCACGGGGTTAGCACAGGTTTTTTGAAGTTGCAAACTTAGTGGTACACTTCTGGTATCTATCCTAACAATATCCCAAAAAACCAGACCCGAGCAATTTTTTGCGACCTAAAATCGGTAATTGACTGGCCTATAAGCTGACCAGACGTACAGCATTTTGCTGTACAGTACACCATTTTCACCTGCCGTACAGCATTAGTAAATGTACAGCATTCCCAATGCCACATAAAAGAAACCTAAATCACTACATAATAAGCTCCTCGGTGAGGCCTGTGGTATTTTTTGTTTCTTTTAAAAATGGTTTTAGCAAGATGATTGCACTTTCATTTTCGACAACTCGGGAACTCTTTGATCGATTATTCTGAAACTTAAGACAATTATAGTTATTTAGAGCTCATACTTCCTTCATATAGGTCCCACCTATCCGCGTTCGACAGTTACAGCTGCCTAAATCGCACTTTTGTCTATTATAATCTAAAATTGTCCATAAAATTTCTCCAATAAATTTGAAATTTCAGGTTTGTGGAGCACCGCATGGTCTATATTTGGTGAAAATTTAGCTGTCGAGATTCAGAAGTTACAACCGTCAAAAGATGCGATTTAATGTGTAAAGAGATAGATAATCGTACTTTTATATTTGGCAATCGTTTATTTTCGATAATTCGGGAACACTTTGACCGACCTTTCTAAATTGGAACACTTATAGTTTGTAGAGCTACTTGGCGCTGATATTTTCTATCAGCGTTTGAGGATTACAGTTCAAGCATGTAGAGCTGCTAAGATCCAGAAGTTACAACGGTGGAAAGGTGGGGTTTTTAGTTTTTCACAAAACAATGGAGAAATCATTGTACTCAATCTGATTCCCCTATCAACCATTATAGGAAAATGCATACTACAGGACTCTACCAAGGTTTCCACAATATGTCCATCAAATCCAACAAGAGCCCAGGGGACCGGCCAAGTCATCACTAATGTATCCATGGTAGAATGCATACTCTCCCCCTGAAACATCGCAACCAAGATCGTTCCACCGCTTTGGAGGTTCTCCACGGACTCCACTCTGTAGATGTGCCAGGAAAGCCGCCAACCGCTTAAGAATTATCTGCCCAATGAGGTATCAGTTTGTCTGCTGCAATAAACGAAACGAAGTTTTTAAATGAGCAGGTGCAAAGGTTCTGTCTCGGGGTCTCGGATAGTCAGAGTCAGGGACACACTTATCATCATTCGCTCAAGGCCGCTGAGACTGCAGTCTCGAACACTTAAATTTAAAAGATGAAAAAGTATCGACTGTGTTAATATCGTAGGCGAATTAGATATAATCAAGAGCTAGAGCCTAAGCACGTGCAATATGTCATTTATCGTTAAAACGTAACAAATGTCATTCTCAATTGTCCATTCTTGAAGTATTGTTTAAAAAGGTGTAACATATTTTCTAACAACTCCAACTCCCCAAGAAAATTTCGGGGCCATAGTCTTAAAAATACAAAAATGTTGGTCTTGCCCCTTCTGAACGAGATTCTGGCTACGCCGCCCTTACTTGTTATAGTTTTGCGTGCTAAAACGTATATGTTGTACTTCACATGCTGATGATGTTTTCAAATGATAACATTGAGAACTTCAGGGTTCAGTATCAACACACCTCTCTCAAGTATCACCATCAGAAACAGTATGATTGAGGGTTTGTCTGAATACCGAATTCCGTAAGGTGTACAGCATTGGGCCTTCGCGAGTCTGGTCACCTTACAATACCCTAATGTCTACATGTCCTTATATCCCAGTGCTCCTATATCCGAATATCCCGATGTCCCAATGTCACAACACCCCGATGTCTCAGTGGCCCAATGCCCCTATTTACCACTGTACCAATGATCCAATGTCCGATTGTCCTATTGTCCCAAAGTCATAATGTCCCAATGTCCTAATATCCCAGTGCCCCCATGTCCCAGTCTCCCAGTGTCCTAATATCCCAATGTTCCAATGTCCCAATGTTCCAATATCCAAATGTTCCCATGTCCCAATGTCCTAATATCCCGATGTTCCAGTGGCCAAATGTCCCCACGTCGCAGTTTCCCCAGTGTGCCAAATGTCCCAATATCCGAAAGTCCTAATGTGCTAATGTCCCAATGTACTAATGACCCAAGACCCTAATGTCCCAATGTCCTAATATCCCAGTGCCCCAATATCCCAATATCATGATGTCCCAATTTCACAATATCCCGATGTCTCAGTGGCCTAGTGTTCCTATGTACCAGTTTCCCAATGTCCGATTGTCCTATTGTCCCACTTATCTAAATGGAAGGCATTGATTCTTTAGAAGGACCACCAGAGGATCATATTGCTTGCGCTTGCAGATGGTTCATTTTCGGTCATTTTACTGTCGGCTGCTCTAATTTCACACTTGTTTTTTTTTTCAGACCGATTTCGACACCATGTAATGATATTAACAAAAACACTACCCTCGTGAATTGCCGCGATGGCGTCTTTATTGCAATTGGTATAAAATTGTTCAATGTTATACATATGACATTGAATTGCAGAGTAATAATTTGAACATGCATAGTTCGACTTTAAGGTATGTACTGAGTTCACCGAGCGAAAAATTTACATAATGTCTCCCGTGAAAACAGTGCCGTGGAGACTTGCTTTTTATTCACTCAATGTAAGATAAATGTTAACTCGCGTTCTGATTGATTGTCGTTGACATCTTTTCACTGTGAAATAAAGTGCAACTGCATTATTTTCGCTGGCGATATGTCAAAACCGGTGTGGAGACTTTCATGTGAAGTGAGTACCACCAAGCGAATTCGATTTCACGATCATCAAAATTTTGACACAATGTGCATGGATTTCAGGTGAACTGACGATGTTAGTACCTACCTTTAATAATAATTAAACTTGAAAAATATCCAAAATGTAAGTTTGGTTATGTCGTTTTCAGGCTCCATTTGGTAGCTAGTGTAGATGCTAAGTAGCTGCCGAATGGTAGCTCGCGATACCAGTTTTTTAACGAGCTGCCATTTGAGAGTCAATGTAGATACACAAATAACAGCTTAGCTAACATTTAAATAAGTATACGTATCTAAGCTGCAAAATTAAAGAATATTAACTTAATAAGACGCACGCGAAAGGGGTCCTTTTATAAATTGACATCTAACCACGCAATAAATACGCCAGCAGTTATATCATCATTCTTAATTACCAATCAGCAAGCTAATCGTTTGATAAAATGTTATGTTTATTAATTCATCAGCTTCCAATTGTCCATGAAAGAGAAACCCTATATACGAAATCGAAGAGAATTGATTAAGTCATTTACACAGAAAAAATACTAATTTGTAGATACATATGGTGTACCTTACGTCACTGAAAACGTACATATATGAAAAGGATATGCTCGCAACTAGATAACGTACCATAGAAACGGCGCAAGAGCTTCTTTTGTGGCGTAAGTTACGAAGAATTCAATTAAGAGATTAACACGTGTTTGCGTATTATTGATTCGTACATCATCATCATCAATGTGGCACGATAGCTCGACGTCGGGCTTTGGCCGCCTGTAATGTGTGGTTTCTGTCTGCCCTGAGCTGGCCTTGGGACACCTCGTACATGCACCGTATTAATTAATAAATCGTGCATTAATTTATGAAACATCAATAAGCCAGTAAATTTATTAATTTTAGCAGATCCGTTTGAAGATGGTGTAAGTAAATTGATCAAATTCTTGCTAGTATTTTCCATGACCCGAAAATGCTCAGAGATGCGAGATTGAGACATTTTTTTTAATTATCCAACCATATCCATTCCATAAAATATAGGCACGATTTAAAAAAAATTCAGCCTAAAATAGACCTTATACATTTTCCAAAAGGGAATAATCAAGAAGCCGACATAGAGCATGTTGCGGCGCACATTTTGCTGAAGTTTTCAGAGTCCAAGCTGTCTGCTTTCCGAAGTTACAACCGTTCAAAGAGGCTGCCAAGTTCACACCCAGCGCACTTAGGGCAGTACTGAGTTCGTTGTGATATCTCCAATAGAATCATGGCTCTACCAACAAGTTTTGTTAGGAAACAGTCCACGTTATATATTTAGCATATTAGCAAAACGACTGAGAAACAACCGAATGACTTTTAACGAAATATTTTATTGAAATATTATTGTCGGGTACAAGTTATGAACGATGCGTTGTCCCGTGTGTTCGTGTGCGACTGGTCGACTCGAATGTTCGTGTAAGACTGCGACTCGTTCGATTCTGTCTCTCTCGATAAAGATACAATGGCTCAATGGCGTGTTTCGTTACTAGGGTTGTCGTCTTCTTGATTTATCAGGGTTGCCACAGCACTCCTCTGGTAGCCGAAGGCTACTCTAGAAAGCGCCGTGGAATTGTAATACGGTGTCCGGATCGGAGAGCCTTCATCGATGTGTCGTTAATGAGTTGCTTGCTGAATCGTATGAAGATTTCCCTCACACCTACACGAAGAGAAAAGCTCATTTCTGTGGAGAAAGCTAATTTTTTAGGTTCCACTAGTGAATTCGCTAGAGAAAATGAGCTTTCTCCTCAGAAATAAGCTTTGATTCGTCAATCGATTGGTTAATGTATGCCGACTTTAAAAACGATTAAATTCAAATTTATCAATGCACAATTCTCAAAACACATCCTTTAAAACGAAATTGCGCGGAATCTATGCGAAAACTTTCGGAATACTTTGTATCTAAAAGTATGTTTTTAGTTGGAAGTATTTTCCAAATTTCCTCCGTGTGAGCTTGGAACTTTAAACTTTCCGCGGCAATATTTTAAAGAGATTCAGTCGAAAGCCTTCAATACCTTGGTGCATCAGGTTTTGGTGGTTTTTATTTCCAAAGTGGGCTTAGCTCTTGGCGGTAGTGATTCATTAGAACAAGTAGCTCGGCCTTCTCCAATTTCCTATTATTTTCTGGTCTTAGCGGAAAAATTCAATAAAATATTTTTTTTTTTAAATCTATAGGTACCACAAATTATTCATAGCACGGTAATATTTTTGCACCTTTGGACTCTTCCAAAACAAAATCCTGGTTACGTCTCTGGTCGATAAAGGAACATTGAAAACCTGAAATGTGCATCGAAATCTCGATTTTGATAAATCAGCCGGAAACATAGAGCTTGATAGGGAAAGTGTTGCAGAAAGGACACCGAATCATCAACACGACGACGTTCAACACAACACTAGCCTATAAAGTGTGGCACTATGGGCCAGGATTTAAAATATAGTTTGACACCTTTACCGCTATACAAATCTGAGTTGGTGGTTTCAACCCTACGGCCTATGATATTTTCGAATCGTTGCCTCTCGGAATTAAAAAAAGGATTTCACCTTTACCGCTATACAGATCTGAGATCATTTCAATCTTGGGCCTAAGCCCTAAGGCATTCCCAAATTGTGGCCTCTCGGAGAAAGGTATTATGTCTTCACATTTCGCAAGTTTCTTTATTTTTAATCATTTCATTGAAAAGTTCACCAACACCCGATTTGACATCATGACACAGATCTCTTCGGTTCCGTTTTTGTAAACGTCGGTCGTATCGGCTCAGCTCTGAGCTGTCTGTATCCTTTCACACGAAGGGCGGTACACAATTCCACAAGTGTCCCAATTTATTTTAACCTTGAACCTCCTCAAAGCTTAAACTATTACAGATATCGTACTTTGTATGAACCTCAACAAAAAACCCTTCACATACAAATAAAATAAAGAATATGCAAATGTCTACAAAGCCACGCCGCAGAAATTCCTTTTATATACCAATTTTATTGAATCATTTACCATTCAAATGGATTCCAAGAAGGTAGGTTGTGTCTTTTGCCGTTGAATGACAGTCAATTTTCAGCATGTTTTCGCATCTCCTTTTGAATTGTTACAATTTCCATACTAGAGACGATATCACGCTGTGCTATTATCAATTCTTTTGGGAGAGTTGAGTGAGAGGTGTTCTAGGGAATTTTTGAATATCTATATGTCCTCTCTATTCTTGACTCAATGTCAAATCGAACATAATTGTGTGACAGCTACTTGCCTATGCAAAAATTGATGGAATCAAGTCTATCTAAATGTCAATTTAGATGCGAATGTTTATTATACGTTTAATCAGACAAACAATTTCAGAATATTGCAGAGAAGTTAAATGCACTTCCACATTATGTATATGATTCACCAGCGGTTAAAATACGACGCAAGAATCTTCTCAAATTAGATCAACATTTTTATTTTCCTGTCCGGAATTTCCTTAGAGAATTTACCGTTTATTTTTAGTTAATTATTAATATGTACCTATGTATGTATGAAAATTTGCTCGGAAATTTCCAGGATAAGGTTGAATTTTCAGATTCCTCCATACATATTTAAGTAACAGAGGAGGAAGGACTGAAAGCTAACATAAGCTGACCAGACGTACAGCATTTGCTGTACAGTACAGCATTTTGACCTGCCGTACAGCATTGGGAAATGTACAGCAAAATGTACAGCATTCCCCATGCCACAGAATAAAACCTATTTCACTGCATAATAAGCTGTGATCAGTCAGACAGCTTTTAAGAATTTATTTAAAAAAAAAGCTTTTAAGAATCCCTGTGCGATCGACATTTAGCGAGATAATTGCACTTTTATGTTTGACGATCTTTACTTTTCGATAACTCGGGAACCCTTCCCGATTTGTCAAAATGTTGCACACTTGTAGAGCTACTTGGCGCTCATATCTCCTCCAAATTTCACGATTCACATATTCGCGTTCGGAAGGCCAAATCGTGCTTCTGTGTTCTCTTATCGAAAATAGTCCATACTCCATCCGATACCTTTATCAACCTCCATAGGAAAATGTCTACTAAAGAAAAAAATCGGCAAGGGGTTTCGATAAAATTTCCCCAAATTTCCTTAGAATCCATATAAAACGGCGTTAAGCGCCCAGGGGACAGGCATGGCATCAATAATGTAACCATGGAGAAACGCATACTCTGCTCCAAAAATATTGCAACCAGGTTTAGACAAGATGTAGACCTCTGGCTCGTCTTTAGGTTTACTTTAATTATGTGGGTCGCCCTTCGCTTTGCTCAGATCTCGCACTGTCTGTCGCGCATTAGAGAATTAGAAAACATTGCGACTCAGAGCTGTTGCCAAATAAAATAAGGCGACGTGCAACCGCAGCGAGCAGTGGGCCAATAGAAGCCAACTCTCTGACTCGTCCATACTCAGATCTTGTGGCTCACCCTTAGCTTCGCTCAGAACTCACTCTACCTATCGCGCTTTTCATAATTCGCCAAAATCATTGCGACCAGCGCTGGGAGGAAGTGGATAACCCGAGTTGCCATCGTAGCGAGCGGTGAGGCAATAGGTAAGATTTAGACCTTTGGCTCGTCCTTAGGATTACTCAGATTCTATACATAGCTCTTCGTTCTCTTCAGATCTCGCTGTCTGTCGCACTTTTCAGAATTCGCCAACATTTTAATACGTAGCGCTGCCTGCAAATATCATAAGGCGAGCGGTCAGGCAATAAAAGGCAATTCGTAGGAGTTAGACCTCTGGCTCGTCCATACGTAACAGACGTTGTACCTCACCCTTCGTTCAACTCAGAAATCGCTCTGTCGTTCGCGCTGTTCAGTATTCGCTAACATTTTTGAAAAAGGCGCCATATCTGTCGTGCTTTGACAACATTTTTGCGACGCAATGCTGGTGCGAAGAATGACAAGGCGAGGTGCGACCGAAGCGAGTGGTCATCCAATGGATGGCAATTTCTGAAATTTAGACAATATGACTCCTCCGTATGATTACTTTGATCCTGTAGCTCACCGCCCTTCGCTGCGCTGAGATCTCTCTATACGTCTGTCGCGCATTAGAGAATTAGCCAACATTTTTGCGAAATGAACCGCGGACTTGGAACCTGGAAGTATGTATATGAGGCTGAGGATTTGCTTGAAAACCGGATTCCGCAAGTATATGTACAGCATTGGGCCTTCGTAAGTCTGGTCACCTTAAGCTAACATGATTAACAAAAATAAGTAAAAGCTTTAACAAACAGATCGCAACACCAGAAGAAATAAATATGTTTAAAAATTCACATGAAAACTCCCTGCATTTCAGTCTAATTCATAAGGTCTTCAAGGACGTGTAATACTCGTACTTGTATTGACGAAAAAAATATTTGTCAACTCATTCCATATGAACATCGACGTTAAAAGCATTTGGACCACTTAAAATATTTAACTTCCCTGAAATGAAATATTGCGGCTATGAAAAAACATCAACCATACCAGCATACCTAAATGGAATATCATGTTTTTCGACACTGAGCTTGGTAAAGATATTTTCCTTCCCTTCTTTCAGACTAAAGTTAAAAGGAAATTGTGCGGTTAAGTGGTTGCTGCACGCTCAAATTTGTACGTTTATACATTAACGCACAAATGACGCTCCATTCCACCAAAATAATCTTCTATCTATATCTATATATGTACATAAATAAAAGAAAGTTGTGTTAGTTACACTATTTATAACTCGAGAACGGCTGGACAGATTTTCATGATTTCGTTGGATTAGGCTCTGGCCAGATAGCATAATAACTATTGAAACATGCAAAAAATTCACAATGAAATAAAATTTACAATGGGTTTTTTTCACCTATTTCTGCGTGTATTTCTTTAACAGGATTGGTCTCTACCGAAAGTAACAGGACAACCATCGAGACATATGAAACATTCACAATGGGGCACAATTATGAAGACAATTCTTTTTCTTATACTTCTTTTTGTCTTTATTGAGCGAATTGCAGGATTTCAGTAAGTTGACCCTACCTTATGGGTCTACACAAGCCTCCGACCGGAATGGCAGTATTAAATAAGAAGAAAATTCACAATGAGCAACAATTCACAACAATTTGTTCTTTTTCACATATTTTTGTTTCTATTTCTTAAACGTCTTTGCGGATTTTTGGATAATTTTCCTGCCGAACTGGTCCTCTCCCTGAATATCAGAATAAAGGGCAAACCAGAACGTTTACGTTACGTGCCGTTCCTTTCCGTGCCGTGACAATTATTATTAGATGGTCACATACGTTCCTTTCCGAAACGTCAAATGTCAAATTTAAAAATTTAATAATTTAAAAATGTATTCAAAATGAAAAGCAAAATGGAAGGAATCGTTTTTTTTAGTAGTTTTAGCATTATAATCATGGGCGTAGCCAGGATTTCGGTCAGGAGGGGGGGGGGGGCAAGCCCGAAATTTTTTCAATATCAAGATTTTCTTAGGATTTGAAATCGTTGGTCGCGAAAATATTGTTAGGCAAAATTTAGAGTATTTTAGCTGGTGTAATGGTTAGTGGCCGCACCTTCTTTGCACACGGGTTCGAGACTCACCGTGAACGAATTGAGTTAATTTGTTTTTCGAACTCACGCCCCTTGTGACGAACTATGAACTCACTCAAGATGTTAAACGAGTACCCATTCATGATTGTTTTTTTTTTTAATTTTAGGAAAGGACAGTCGAGAATGATTTTGAAGACCATTTAAAGAAAAATTGCCCCTGAAAGTGTTTAGACTTTTACTGGTTATTCTGATTACATTCAACTGGCCTCCGTTTCTGCTTTTTAAAACGTAATTTGCTTATATTCAGTGCTATTTTTGGCTTTTGGGCAGCATATTCCACTTGCGACATCAATGTCCGTTTTGAAATCTGGCTTTGTTTGGTTCTACAGGATCGCATCTCCTGCTGAAACATACCGAGAAGCCTCTTATCTCACATCCACAGCATCCATAGAAAAAAACATTATCCGACAGTCGGCTGGAGACATTTAGGGGTACATGCTTTTCCACTTCCTTAAAATAGGAGCCCAATGGAGCTCTTAAGCTGTTTTTCCTTTTCCAAATAGGAGCCCAAGCGCTCAGTTATTCCACTGAGAGCCCTCTTTAGCTGCTCAACTCAGCTGCTCCTCTACACTACAATAACATCGGGAGTCCTAGCTAACCCTCCCCAGAACGGAATCCCACAGTAAAGTTTAAACCGAAGTTGGGCAGGATTCCATTCTGATGGTAGTTTTTTGCTCATTCGACTTAAGTTGCCGGGACGCCGTGGAGCTTGCATGATGAAGTTTCGACAATTAAGTACTCTCGCACAAAATCAACGATCTGATCGTTATAGCTCTGGATCTCGAGAAGGAGTCAAATGCAGTCGACTTAAAGAAAAAATTAAACAAGACCAAAGTGCTAAATTTGAGTCATAGAATACTATGGAGTCGCCATAATGATGAAACTACATATAAAAACAACAACACTACATGGGACGAAAAATCTTGTCCATGGGCTCTCTCGTTCAGCGGTTCACGGTACACTTACGTCAAATGCGACCAGTTTTGCCGCACACAGCGACAAAATCGACTAGTTCAGCCACTCACATCAATACACACACCGACAAAGTCATCCGGTTCTGCTAGTTCTGTAGCACGCGCGCATTCTCTATTGTCAAATTCGGTGAACGCGGAAAACGATCCTCGCCGCGAATCTCGTTTGATTTAATTCGATTGCGCGAAATAGTTACGTTATTGACTACAATATTACGTTGCTCGGGTAATTTGTGATTGTTAGGCGCTGTTTTGTGTCATAAAAGGCAAACGTAGTGTGTTATCGACGGTTTGTTTATGATTCACTTATCAATTAATGTACCGTTGTTTTCCTCTCCCATTAA
This sequence comes from Microchrysa polita, assembly GCA_949715475.1. NCBI lineage: Eukaryota > Metazoa > Arthropoda > Insecta > Diptera > Stratiomyidae > Microchrysa > Microchrysa polita. The sequence goes on along the minus strand of OX454421.1, from coordinate 76,273,809 downwards.
ACAAGCAAACTTGTCCCGTCTCATTTTTCGTATGACATCTCCTCCTTCATCTCGGTGATTTGAGTCCAGCTTACGTACGTTGTCCTCGACGCGGCCGCACGACAGCGACTCGCTCATTCCATAAAAACTCGTTTCTCTCTCATTTTAAAAACGAGTTTTCATATGGAATGAGCGAGTCGCTGTCGTGCGGCCGCGTCGAGGACAACGTACCTTTAGTCTGAAAGGGAATTTAACTCCCCCATAAATATTAATTCATCTATTTAGACAATATCGTTGCCGCGGATGGCGGTATCAATAGCATTCCACAGTCAAGTTCTTGTCCAAAATTTTGCAAACCAAATTGTAAAAACTAAAGCTGTTGAAAGGGAGCAGTACTTGGAGAGCGTACATAAATTACTGGTCGATGCAAACAGGCCGACAAAATTTCACGCTAGTTCTCTGAATGCATAGAGTTCGACTGAAAAACTGTGGTCAAATTATGAGGCATTGCGAGAAACCGTATACGTTATGGGACGTAAGTGCAGTCGATTCTCTATTTTCCACAAGTGGTTTACAGCCCTTATACACCTGCAACTTGGTTGCCAACCTAAGTTGGTAACACGCAAAAAAAAAACGGAAAATAAGTCATTTGTAGGCATGGTGCAGGTTGCAGTACCAGGTTGCAAGAACGTGAATGGCGTGGTTGCCGGAATGTTGCAAGTGTGTAGTTAGGTACCTGCAACCTAGGTTGGCAAGGAAGTTGCAGATGTAGAAGGCCTGTAAGGCACAAGAAAGTCGTTAACTGCACTTTTAAAGCTATCAAAATTTTCTTTAGTTTGAGTGCAACGCCAGCTTTGTAGGTACAAAGGATCCCAAGATACAGCATTTCGAACTTTTTTACAAAAAAAAAAAAAACAATGTTTAAAGTGCTGTACGAGTATTTTGAGATCCTTTGCACCTACAAAGCTGGACTCAAATTAAAGAAGGTTTTATTAGCTTTGAGAATCAAGCAGACGACTTTTGGAAATCACAAACCAAAATATGAAAAACCTTCGAACATTTTTAGGTTTTTTGAGGGTCACGGGGTTAGGATAGGTTTTCGAAGTTGCAAACTTGGTGGTACACTTCTGGTATCTACCCTAACAGTATCCCAAAAAAACAGAGCCGAGCTATTTTTTGCGACCTAAAATCATAAATTGACTGACCTATAAGGGAATCCTTATAAATTTTACAGTTCATAGTCGCTCGTATTTGAAAAATAAATTTAAATTTTGCTACTAGATACTTCTTTATATTTTATTTGTCAGTTACTTTAATTAGGCTTCCGAATTAAATTATTTTATTGAATGAGGTAACGCATTTAAAAGTGACGTTTTGTCCCAATAAGCATTCCTTTATAATTATTCCTTAAGGGAATCCGTATTCCTTAAGTGAGGACTATGAATTCCTCCCTTAATGTTCATGTTTTAGGGCTTTCAAGACTTGTTCACGTTTCAGAGTAGTAGCTCACATAAAATTGTTCACCTTCACGTTTGGCGAAGTACACGTTTACCCGAGTCTACTGTATAGACATGAAAAGAGCTATCCATAGCGCTCAGGATTGCTGTAAATCTGGACGAAATAGAATAGAATTAGGTATGTCCATATGTATCTATGTAGATGACTATGTAAGGAACAAGAACGGCTTGTAATAAATTGATATGGAAATGTTTGTGCGGTTTTCGGAACATGGAAACTGCAAACGAAAATGCGAAAAAGTGAATCTGAAAAAAATTATCCCTGAAATATTTTTTTTTCTTTCAGTATTATTAATATTCAATTCAATAAAAAAAGTTTCACCGGCCATGGAGGGGCGGTCGCCCACCCCCTGCCCCCCCTGGCTACGCCCATGATTATAATTATATAAAAAAGAAACAAATTGGTTATAAATAACATTATCGTAAGTATGACAAACAAACTGACATGGAATTTTACATTTCCGTTCCGTTATGTGCTGTCTGTCTGTGCAGTTGCATACAAACTCCATTGACATTTGACAGATGTTCGGTACGTAACGTAACATAAGCGTTCTGTTTTGCCCTTAAAGTAGGTACTAACCAGGGTTGCCGTTTTCAGATTTCTAAGTGTAACATTTATCTCATAAAATTGTAACATTTTTAGGTTGAGTGTAACAAATTTGAAGGTATTGGTGTTAATGAACAAATAATTAAGCAATAAATGTACGTAAGTCCGAAATGAATGATTGCTCGCAGAAATAGTGGAGAGTTATAAAGTAAAACAAACGATTTTGAAAATGGCTGACTTTTCCCAAAAATGTTATCCATTCTGTTCCATAAATTCTGTATATTATGGGGAGTCCATGGATTTAACGAAAAATTCACGTGATACCTGGACCCAGTATTTGTAAGGTATTATGAAAAATTTTTTTTTTAAAGGTAATGTGGATAACCAGCATTTCAGGGCACTCCGCACAATAAAACTTTAATAAAGAAATGGAAATCTCGCAATTAATCTTGGTGTCATAATACTACAGGCACGCACTGCAGTACAGGAGAAACGATATGTCAAAATTTCCACAATTAGTTTAAATTCCAACCCACGATTTGAGAACAGATTCAACACGAAAACAATTGTTTAGAAATATCGCAATTAATATTGACACTGCTCTGCACAGAAGCGTAGTTTCCGAATGATTGAAGGGGCATCTAAGTCTTTATGTTGTCGCAAAACGAGATGCTCCTTCCAGTACCTCAGACAATCAGTGCATTCAGCGAGCACATATTGGAAATAGCTACTGGAAAGTGTTCTCTCCCCGCGTCCCACTCACCCGCTAATCGGTCCACATGCGATGTATCGAAAATTTCCCCTATATAGCGTTGAATTGGAATGCTACATTTAGATGTGTAGCTGCTACTTGGACTGCTTGATCAACTGTCACGCACAGCTGCTCGACCATCAATACTGTAAATTGTTTATTCACAGTTCAGCTGAAAAAAATGTCATTTCTGAGCCAGGTTTTAGTGAACGTTATAAATTGTGCGATGAGAGTACGTATTTTGAAAGGAAAGTTGCAGTTTTAGGTTTTTTGAATTTTGAATTGCCGCAATGTCTGCGGATGTATCAGCTGGTTAGAGAGAACTGACATTTCGTGTAGCAAGTCCATTCAGCGAACACAAACTTAGCAGTTTTCCAATTTCTTGTGGTGGGGATATGTAGCAAATCCCAATATGTGCTCGCTGAATGCACTCAATGCTTGAGCTTTCAAAGTGAGTGTGAATATAGGCTCAGCACCCGTAAGAGAAAATGTCGAACGTAGTCTGGCATAATACCTCATCTGCTCGTTCCTGTCCATCAAAATAATATCAAACTACTCGCAAATCAATTTTACTTAAGCTATCACGTTCCTTCTTAAATGTTCTTTTGATTTAAATTTGGTGCCCATATAAAGCTTGCATTCCAAATTTTACCGAATGACGAGAAAAAATATTAGCAACCGTAAATTTTTCGTTTGAATCTGCGGCAAGGTAAAATTCAATTCATTTACTGAACTGACTCGAAGGCTTGGGGCAATTTAGCTGGTATAGTTGAATGAACACTGATTTTGAATCAAGGAAGGACCAGTAAAAACGGGTACTCAATCCAGGGGTGTCTAAATCAAAACCTGACCTGGGCCAACAAATGTCAGCGTCTTCAGGGTTGAGCGGCCGCAGGATAAAAAATATAAAAACACTTATTGACTTAAAAAACGCCGAAATTTAGTGAATTGCTCAACAACCTCTATTCGCTAAGCAATTAACTCAAATTTTTTTTTTTTTTTTTTTTTTTTTTTTTTTTTTTTGCCTCACAGAAACTTTTGTCCCGGGACTAGGCTTCTCGGCATCACTTTACTTACTATCCGTACGTAAGTGACTAATCAATCAATCGAGTGTAAACTCTAGCAGATCGTAAAAAAAAAAAAACTGAAAACAAAATATATTAATAAGGAAATTTATCAAAATAACTTCTTTTAAACATTAGTTTATTAGTACAATTAAAATTAACTAAGTCCTTCAAACTATTATAAAGAATAATTGACCTTGTAATTGGTTCATTAAGCCCATAGTTTACTCTATGATAAGGCTGAACAAGAAGGTTGTTCCGCCGCAAATTGTGAGGAATATTTCTGACTTGAAAGTTATTTAATATATCTTCACAAACAATATGAGAGCAAAACAGGTCTCTTATAAACATAGCGTTTAAAAATGTTCTTCTATAATCTAAGGCTTGTAAACCCAATAAGGAACAGCGAGTTTTATAATCTGGCTTGAAACGCCAGCCAATTTGATAAATGGCAAACCGTGTAAAATTGTGTTGAATTCTTTCTATACGCTCGATATGCACCTTATAGAACGGATTCCACACAATAGAACAATACTCCAGGTGCGAACGAACGAAAGCTGCATACAATATTTTTAAAGTAAAAGCATCATTAAATTCGCGCGCATTACGTTTAACAAATCCTAACATACTATTCGCTTTTGAAATAATGTAATCAATGTGTTGTCGAAATGAAAGCTCATGGTCGAAAATTACACCAAGATCTGATATTTCGGCAACCCTTTCAAGAACACTACCTGTTAAGGAGTACTCAAAGAAGACCGGAGTTTTCAATTTATATATGCTAAGTACTTTACATTTACTAACATTTAAATTTAAATTATTATCGCGGCACCAAAATTGCAGCTTTTCTAAATCGGATTGCAACTTAAGGCAATCATCAATGTTGCGTATTTTCATAGCGATTTTCATATCATCGGCATACTGCCATACACGTACGAATTTAAAATTTTGGATGATATCGTTTATGAAAACTAAAAAGAAAAGTGGTCCTAAATGGCTTCCTTGCGGAACCCCTGATGAACACTTTATAACAGAGCGAGATGTACAGCCATTTAACTTCACCAACTGAGTCCTATCCGTTAAATAGGATCTCACCCAGCTTAGAAAAATTGACTGTATTCCTAAATGTTCTAGTTTTTTAAGTAAAATATTATGATCTACTCTATCAAAAGCCTTCGAAAAATCGGTATATACCACATCAACCTGCATTCCCTGCTCAATACCATCAGCAACAAATTTAGTAAATGATACCAAATTTGTTGAAGTTGATTTTCCTTTCAGGAATCCATGTTGACATGGCGATATCAAACGGCTAATTAAAACATCTATTTTATTTTTAATAAGCATTTCAAACAACTTCGGTATTGCAGATATTTTAGCTATGGGTCTATAGTTATCAATAAGATGCTTCGGACCCTTTTTGTGAACAGGCGTTATGTATGAAACTTTCCATTCATCAAGAAAAACACCTGAAGTCAAGGACAAATTAAAAATAAAGGCTAAAGGACGACATAACGATTGCATGCAATTCTTCAAAAATATATTAGGAATGCCATCAGGTCCGGCCTGAATACTAACATCAAGATCACGCATAGCATTCAATAGGTCATCCTCAGAAATCTCAAGAGCACTCGTAAGGTCCTCCTGAGCTATCCGAGGGACCAATGCACTCTGACTTCCATTGATGTTAGCATTCATTTCTGATGAAACGGAGTCTGGCACTTTGTAAACTGAACTGAAAAATCTAGCAAATCCGTCACAAACCGATTGAACATCTTTGTAAAAATTGCCATTGAATTCTAAATTTTTTGGGATTCCCGTATTCTTACGCTTGCTGTTTATAAAATTCCAAAATGTCTTACTGTCATTCTTTATATTATTTTCAGCTCTCGCAATATACTGTTTGTAAAGATTTTTATTCATTAATTCATACTCTCTTCTCAATCTAAAGAAATTTTCTTTATTGGCAAGAGAGGATGACTTCTTGTATAATTTATGGGCCTTATTTTTTGCTCTCTTAAGTTTGAACAATTCTTTGGTAGCCCAAGGATTTTTTGCTTTTATTTTGTTCTTTTTTAAAGGAACGTACTTGCGAATAGATTTATTTAAAATTGAATTAAAAATTGTATAACTTTCAATAAGATTACTATTCGATATAACTGGAGCCCAATCCATATTAAAAAATGTTGAATTTAGTTTTTCAAATTGGGCTTTTTGAAAATTTCTAGTACGAATAACTTCGGGCTCTTCTTCAATGTAATCATAAAAAACAAACTCAAGAAGAAGAGCACTGTGATGGATTGAATTGGGCAAAATTGGTTTATCTACTTTAATTACAGAAGCATTCAAGCAAGTACTAACAAATATTAGATCTAAAATTCTACCAATCGAATTTTTAACAAGATTCATTTGCATCAAATCCATTGCAAACAAACAATCTGTTAGAACAGATTCACACTCAAGATGTAAATCACGCGGCAGATTTTTTTTCTCGTCGTCGTTCCAGTACCAACTTATATTACCAAGATTGAAATCCCCAACAACAATCAATTTGTCTTTTTCCTCAAAAGATGCAAATAGCTTGGAGATATTATCTACATGTTTGTTATAAACATCAACTGAACTCAAAGGTGGTAAATAGCTATTAAAAATATATACTTTTTCGCTGCGAGAAACATTGACAGAAACACATATCTGTTCCACGTCCTTATGAAAAAGCTCAACTTCATGAGATGGGAATGTGGTTTTGATAGCTACCAAAACACCACCTCCTCTCTTAGTCGAAGCCTCATAACGGTCGCGACGATAGACATCATAGTCTCTTATGAAAAGTTCTTCATTTGTAATGTCTGTGGACAGCTTATCAAAACCAGTCATCCAGAAATAACTTTGGGAGCCAAAATTATTCGGCGGACAATAATAAAGCTCTAACAAAAGGTCGAGTACCTGAAAAACGTGAACATAAGCTATAATCCCACTGTGGTAAAGCCAAATACTGCTTACTTAAATAAATTTCGAGAGAAAAGAATTTCACGATGGACATTATATTTTCTTGCACAAAAGTACTTTGAAAAACCGCTAGCTTCCTAAAACAAAGAGTAAATTTTTAAATACATAATTTAAGTTTGCATTAGCAATAGAATTTTTGACGAGTTTTAATAAATTTCTTACACTTTAGCTCAACTGCGATGTGGGCCGCATGTGGCCCCCGGGCCACAAGTTTGACATGCCTGACTGAATCGATGGGTGATCATGATCACAAATCATAAAAATAGAAAATTTGTTTTTCTTCATGTCACTAATAGTGGAAAAATATTAAAATATAGTTGAATTCTCCACTCTCGCCAGATTGTAACAAAATTGGTCGGGGTGTAACATTGTAACAAGAAATTGGAATTTGTAACAAAATGTTACAATTGTAACACGAGTGGCAACGCTGGTACTAACATCGTCAGTTCACGTGAAATTCATGCAAATACTATCAAAATGTTGATGAGAGTAGGTACTAACATCGCCATTTCACGTGAAATCCATACAAATACTGTCAAAATTTTTATGGTCGTGAAATCGAATTCGCTTGCTGGTACTCATTTCACATGAAAGTCTCCACACCGGTTTTTGACATTTCGCCAGCGAAAATAAATGCAGTGGCACTTTATTTCACAGTGAAAAGATGTCATCGACAATCAATCAGAACGCGAGTTAACATTCATCTTACATTGAGTGAATAAAAAGCAAGTCTCCACGGCACTGTTTTCACGGGAGACATATATGCAAGTTTTTCGCTCGGTGAACTCAGTACATACCTTTAACATTAAAACACGCGAAAAAATTTACAATGAGCAACATTATAAAGATTTGTTTTTCGTATATTTCTTTCTGTAGTCCTTGAACGAATTGCCAGATTTCAGTTCAACTGATTCCAGCGGATGGAATATTTAAACGAAACCCATTGTCATAAATTTGTAATCAAAAGAAACCCCGAACATTCGCACATCCTGCAGACGAAAGCAAAAAAATGTTTACCGCATTTTTGCCTTACGACCTTACGAGTATTTCATGCGTTACGTGACGAGTCGTACCATATACGATGACTGCTCGAGACCGCATGCCCTCTATATGTTACTTCAAAATGAAATCTCTGAAATTGTTTTAAAATATCCTTGTGATGGCACGCTGACATCATGACTTTGTCAGGCATTTTCTTTGTACATATATATAGGCGACGACCACGAGGACGAGCAGATTTTTCCTTCACCACTGTCTATGAGATTTATTTCAGACATTATTCTCTGTCTAACGAGGCGCATACAACACACAACTTGAATGTCGTCCTTCGAGGCGAATATTTTTTTTTTCGGAGTTTGATTTCTCGAGGCCGATGGCATTATGATGAATTTTGTTGATTTTTCGATTTTTTTTTATCCACTCACTATAATCTGGTCGAACTTTATCGTCATTGTTAGTATACGCGAGGGTTACTAAAAAAGTTTTTAGAAAACAGATGAAACCTGAAACCTGAAATGGCTTTATTGTTTTTCAAAATATTCGCCATGAGCATCTGTACACTTTAGCATGCGCTCAAACCAATTTTCGAAGCATTTTTTCCACATCGACGGAGACACCTCCAAAACAAGGCTTTTGAACGCTTCAACAGCTGCCAGCTGTACCACTCGAAATTGACCGTACTACGTTCCTCAAGTGGAACAATGGCCACAGGGCCCATTCGGCCGAAGAAACAGGACACCATTTGCCTCGCAGTGCTTGGCTCGCCTTGGATCATCAACACGGTCGACTGCGGCTTAGTTTCCAGCTCATAGGCATGATTCGTCGCCAGTGACGATTTTATTCGCGTAATTTAATGCGCCGCGCCGTTATAGTATTTTTTTTTATCATTTTTCTGCACCAATCGACACGAACCTTTTTTTGAGCTATTGTCAAATTATGCGGGATCCAACGGGAACAAACCTTTTTTACGGGCATGTGCTCATGCAGCATCGAATGTATGGCCAGGGGTCTTGCGTAATCATTTCACGCACGCCATCTACGTTTTCCGGCACAATGGCTATTTTTGGACGATCTTCACGAAACTCACCCTTGTGCGAATTACGCGCACGTCTGAACTTATTAACCAGTTATAATTTATCGGGCGAGATGGTGCTTCATCCCCAAATACGAAATGAAAGCCAATCGAAACCCTGTTGTTGTGTTAATCCGACTTTAAAATCGTAGAAAATCATTGCACGAAAATTTTCACGCATTAAATCCATTTTTTGCTAAATTGACTTTTTTTAACTAACTGCAACTTACACGAGTGTCACTTGTCATCAAAGTGTTCTGAGCAGGCATATGGTAAAAAGGGTCAAACTTTCTGATGGAAATACAGTAGACATTCGAAAATCTTAACTAGTTTGTTTTTGGTAGGTATATTAAGATTTCCGAAATGTTAAGAATTTCGAGCGGACAAAAACTGAGCGTAAAACCTCTACGTGAAATGTAGAAATCATGCCAATAATATAATTTGTTCGTTTTATGATGCTTTTATAAATATTGCTATCTAGGGCCGATTACTCGTACATTTTATCTAGTGGTTAGTCTTATTGACAAGACGCACACTATTTCCAGAAATCTTTTACATTATATTGAATTTTTTTTAATGATTTTCTCAAGTTCAGATGATAGCGTAACCAAGCAAAAAATGACATAACTGTGCAAAATGAACAAAAATGGAATTAAATTTTCTGGAAATAGTGTGCGTCTTGTAAATGTAAGTTTTTTTTAGCCATTTTTTACGTTTGTTTAAAACTTTCAATCTCCTGTTAAATATGTATATACACGTATTACAACCCTAAGATTAAGAAAATATACCAGGATAGAGCATTACCGTTCAAATGGACTATCAAAAAGGGGACCACTTTCGGTGTTCTCCTTCTCCTTCTATCCTACCATATGTAGTCATTCTTAGTCTGGCTGTCATTCCAGTATATTGGTTGAATGAACGAATGAGATAGCAAATGGTTACCCATTTTTACTCTATGACTCTGTCCTTCTATTTTCTTGCTTTGTGTTACAACCACACTTTGCTTAAGGTGCTTTTAAGAATCTTAGTGTTCTCAAATTTAGCCTGTATTTCTAGGAAGCGCTAATGTAGCCGATCTATGGAGGTTTGTTTGATCATAGCTATACCTACAATTACACGTAAGGGTTAGTAACATGTTAAGTTATGATCGAGATTTAAAAAATAAGAAAAAATCGTCTCAATGATAATAATTCACTTTATTGGTTTCCAGCAAAATAGTCCCGAATAGACATTTGTTTTTGTGGCTTCGTGAATTGATTCTTCACAATATCGCTGAGGAGGTCCAGGAGATTGGACATATGTTTGTTACAAAGTTTTTTATTTTGTTGGCTCCATTTAATCAAGTTGTTTACTGATAGAAGTGCTTCTCCATACGAAATGTGTGTATTGTCCGTGACGATGATTGGCTCTTCTTCATTTTCACTATCATCATTATCATTAATTGGGTCGCTGTTCCAATTTTCGATGTCCTCCGTTGAAACGCGACAGTCATATGCCATCCTCGATAGCAAAATCTGCGTTTTCTCGATCGCTTTATTGTAAACTTCGCATCTAGGAAAGAGTTCCGCTAAGGGGATATCATCCTCCGCGTCAAATTCAGTGTCGTCCCAATGTTGGAGTTTGTGCCACGACTTTTGTATGTCGCTTACTGGTAATTCATCCCATGCCTTTTTCAGCAGAAGAATTGTGTCACGAATAGAATGATTTGAAAGTGCGTCATTTATTGAACTGCTTTTATGAGCCACAATATTCGCCAGAAACCTGTTGCGATAATGGAGCTTCAAAATCTTAATTGGATTCTGATCCATTGGTTGCAACACAGCGGTGACATTCGGCGGAAGAAAAATGGCAGCAATATTTCCATCCTCCGTGCATAACTGCTTCACTGATCCGTGCGCAGAACATTTATCCAATAAAAGAAGTGCCTTCGGGGACTAACTGTTTTCGGCACTAAAACGACGAACCTTTAATATGAATTCGAAATTAATTTTTTCCCACAATGTTGTATGTTATAGCTAACATTCCCGATTTGAGTTGGTGAACATCCCCCATGAGTTTAATATGCTCATAAAAAGCAAATGTTGTCGCGCAATTGTCAACTTTGTCTTGAGGCATTACCATTCAATTGAGTCAACATTTGTTCAACATTTACAAGATGTAAAATGTTGCCTTTATTCAACGGGAAATGAATCCGAACGGCTTCTCCCGTTCAACAAAAGAAACATGAAGTCTTTTATTTAAAAGGAGATGTCAAATTTTGTTACCTTTAACAAAGACGCAAAATGTAAAAATATTGAATTTAACAATGTGGCCTCAGTGGAATAGGGCCTTGAATGATCACAGTCTCCAACAACAGACAAGCGCATATCTATTGATAAAAAAATAGATTGCTGAAAGTGGACCACGAACGTTAGCCATCAGTATTTGACAAATGTTCCATGAAACCAATTTAAGAAAATTTTCGTTGTCATCCAAGCTTTTGGGGAATTCGCGTAGTCCAAAGGGTTGTCAAAGCCCTTAAAGCATCGTGGATTGGCTGCCTTTCCAATTATTAGCGGCTTGATTTTGTTAGAGCCGTCCGCATTTGAACAAACTAAAATAGTCAGTCGCTCCTTTATAATTTTTCTTCCGGGTGCAGTCTTTTCGCATGCCGATACATATGTCTTATTGGGCAACAACCGATAGTACAGGGCTGTTTCATCGGCATTATATATTTGAGCATCACTCAATTGCATTTCCGTAATTTTTGCGCGGAATTTATTCAGAAAAGGCGATATCGCCGCTGTATTACTGGATAGTACCTTTCCGCATACTTTGAGGAATCGAATTCCATATCTTCGTTTAAACTTTTGGAACCTCCCGTCAAATACAAACTGCATGGCCCGATTTTGAAAAGCGGTTGTCCCCATCTGTCAAGTGTTATTGTGAAGTTTTTACGAAGTAAGTGGGGGGAAAGATTATTGCTGGAGGAAGTCAGGAAGTGTATCTATAAAATGTAATAGTCATATCGCAGTTTCAGTGCGTCACAAAGGTAAAAAAGACGAATTGTCCCCACCTGTCAGATCCAGTCTGATATGAAAAATTCAACCATTTATCGTTTCTACGGGGCATTCCTTTTGTTTTCTTTATTCAATGCTCCCGTCACTGGCTCTAAAGTCATTTTCAGTTTTATTTGGATAGATCTGTAAAAACAAATCTTTTGCTTTGGAACACAGAATAGGCCCATCAATGGAGCATTTTCCTTCGCGCTGTTTAAGGAACCAATCATACGATTCTGGTTCTCTAATTCGACATATTCAGCTTTGTGCAGCGTCTTTTTTTCAAGACGTTCATGTGATGTCGCAACAGCTGCATTTATGGGCACTTTTTGTATTTTAATCTGACTTATGGCTGCAGTAGAAACGCCAAAATCCATTGCAAGCCTGTTTGCGCGGACGCCATTATCCAAACCTTTCAATATTTTCACCTTCTCTTCTAAACTTAGCCGTTTTTGCTTGTTATTTGCCATTATTCAATCCACAACTTATATCCACTTATATTCACAAGCTTAAGCACAACAATTCAGCGCCAAATTCACTAAGTAAAGGATTCACAATGCACAAACTACTAATGACCGGAATTAATGACATAAAGAAGAACCGTTATTCGCCCGAAACAAGCAACATGCATTATCTTGTTCATACAAACGTGTGTATTTGAAATATCCGTTCAGAAAACTTAATAAAAAATTAAGATTTTATAGCGGACCATTCTGACTGGAATTAAGTTAAGTTTTCTGGATAATTAAGATTTCTGAAATTAAGAATTTCGAATGTCTACTGTAACATATTTGACGAGAACGTACTAGAACATGCCTAATCTAAAAACTTTTTTAGTAGCCTACGTATACAGGTCGGAGTAGGAGTCGTAATTCTGTCTGTCTCCTAGATTGATTTAGTCATAATAAGCGCATAGCATCTCAAAATCATTTTTTTTTCGAAAAATACACAAATTCCCACAAGAGGGTAATTAGATGATTTCTTGGGCCTAAGAACTTGTTTACGATTTACGTACGCTCTTATGGCGAATAATTGAGGGCTTTTGAATTAAGCGGGACTGAAATCGATATCCATTGTTTGCGTAATTCGTGATTTTTGAATTTGGCCAATATTAGCCTTTTCATTAGGGATGTCTAAAAACCACCTCCAGTTATTTTTGAAGATGGTTAGACCGTCCGGTTTATAACTGCATAGAAAGTAGGTGCCGTTTTTCCGGTTATAACACAGTTATTTTATCTAATGGTAATTTATATCGATCAAATGTTACGAAATTACGGTAAAATGATCGTTGTTCATTGCTCGGCATTGATTTGCTAAAGAACCCTAAAACTCAAAAGTAAACACAATTGTAAAATATTAAGCCCCAGCTAGTGACAGGCAGCATACACCTAGTCCTTTACCAATATCCAAAATATAAAAGTAGTTTAAAATAAATTACCGTATGGCAAATGGAGGTCGATTCCAAAGTGACGACTCTATTGCTGAAGGTTAGTACAAACGTTCAAACTTCATACTATTCGACAGATACTGAATTTTTGAAATATGATTCAAATTTCTGTAGACATTGTAGAAAATTTGCAGGGGGTTTAGGTTTCTTACATTTAAAGAAACTATTCCTCATTCTGGGAGTCCAGTAAGTAGAAAAAGTTATTTCGGAGTTACTACACATCAGTTAGACTTTTAGCAACTCATTAAAACGCTAAAAATGTTGATAAAAATTTAAATAGTTCTTTGCTGTCGTATCCTAAGATAGCGATAATGTTGTGTTCGGCTTAATTAAAAGCAGAAAAATTAAATTCAATGACAATTGATAATTTGATCGCCACAAATTTAAGCACGTACACTGCCAAGATGTACTGCCACGGGTTTTACGACTTGCTAAAACTCTCTATTGTGTGCGTATTACTTGGTACAAATAAAGGATTTTGCTGATTTCTTCTATTTTCGTTATCAGTTAACTTATAGGTCACATTCAAAAGGCTCAAGCACCTTATAGGCCAGTCAAAATCGACATTAACCTCGGAATAAATGGAATACTACCGTTCTTGCGCTTATCTGTTTTAAAGTGTAGTATATGTAGCACTTCAGAACCCATAAATTAGAAACGACAAATGCACAAATGAACCCATCGTAAATTTTTAGTTATAATGCCAACCATATGTCCATAGCGAACTATGAACATTCCCACACATCATATCCTTGTCCAGATAATGTCCACAAAGATATGATGTAAAACTCAAGTCGTTGATGTAACACATATAGTGGCTTGATTTGTGCATCGTGTCGTGAGAATTCAAAAGTGACACTATACCCAAAGTCTCGACTCTATTTTCCGCTGCGTTATCTGCGGATTAAAATAAATCACGGCAAGTACCTCAATGGTATGTGGCCACACTAACTACGGCTATGCCGCTTCATAGGAAAATTTATTAAAGCTTATATTCCCTAATTAGATGGAACTCTACGTGGAAAACCCAACATTATTATAAAAGTATTACTGGCTATATAAATCCAGATTTGCAACCCTGGGGACCCTGTGCTAATTTTTTGGCGAGCGAAAAAGAGCCATTATTTTGCTCTTTTTTTACATTTCCAACAATATTTATAAAAAAAAATTATCTTGAAAAAAAAAACGATGATCGGCCTTTTGAAAGTAGATAAAATTTCCAATCCAATGATATCCTAACCACATTTGTAGGTCAAATATTGACGGAGATACAGGTTTTCAAAAATAGAGTATTTTCCACAAACAATGGCGAACTCTAAGCTTATGTTGTTTGCCGAAACGACATACCCTGTTTTTAAAAACCTGTAATTCCGTCAATATTTTACCTATAATCGGTTAGGATATCATTGGATTGCAAATTCTGTCTACTTTCAAAATGCCAAACACAGTTTTTATCCCAGACAATTATTTTAAAAAATATTATTGAAATTGTAAGAAAAGAGCAAAAAAAATACCCTTTTTCGCTCGCCAAAAAATTAGCACAGGGTCCCCAGGGCTGCAAATCTGGATTTATACAGCCAGTAATAATCTGAAACAGATAAGCGAAAGAACGGTAGTATTCCATTTATTCCGAGGTTTGGCCTTTTTTTTTGTAAAGTTTTACTGGCGTATTATACATGCTTACCAGGTTACATTTTTCCTAGCTAATTTCTTTTGGTTGTTATATGGCATATTGTTTACTTTAGACTGCAATTACACCTTCCCAAGTTTCCCCAAACCGCGCGATACAAAAGATCAACGTTTTAGACAACATACGCCTGGCAGAGACAGAGGCGATATCAGATAACGTTTGTTGAATTCCTCTATCGTCTCTGTCTCTTCCAGTGTGAGGCCGCAATTAGATGTAAGCTCCGTTTTCCGGCATACAGTGCTCTGCGCTTCAAAAATGTTTAATTATTAAGTTTTGATGATTCATCAGGAACTTTTTACATCGCCACCGCAGAATTTTTTGATAGACTTATGCTGCCCTAATCCTAGCGTTGAAATTTACTTCTTTAAAAGGTCCTTAACGAATCAGCTAATTACCTTTACCGAAACAAAATTCTTTTCTTCAAACATCTACTCAACACATAAATTAGAACTTTTATGCACCTGGAAAGAAACTTAGTAAAAACAGAAAAAAAAATTCTGCCTTAATATTTGCACGTGTGTTTTAATACGAATCTTTTTTTTTTTTAAATCGCGTTGTAAGTCGAAACAAAAATTGTTGTAACTCAAGTCATGGTCTAAATTGATCACGCGTTGTAAGTCGAAATGTCCTAAGTCGAAGCGTCCTAAGTCGAGGGATGCAGCAGAATTTAACCGATGCGGGAGAAAAATCGGACCAATAAACTAATCCCAAAGAACCCCCAACCATACATTAACGCTAAACTCATGCTGGTAGCGAGATGTCCGTATAGAATGGGGGTTGTCAGAACTCCAAATGTGACTATTTCGGCTGTTGAAAACGGGTTGGATACAAAAATCCCCAAATCAAAATCCCCAAATCAAAATCCCCATTATCAAAATCCCCGAAATCAAAATACCCAAAATCAAAATCCCCAAACGAAATTCCCCAATCCCCGCGCTCGCGTTCTTAGATCACACCTCAAAGGGGGAATTGAGATTTTCTTTAGGCTATTGTTAAATGACAGATGATAAATGGTGGATGGTAAATGGTATACGTGTTTAATGGTAGACGGATGGTAGCTTGTAAATGGTTGATGGCAGATGGTAAATGGTAGATTGTAAATTGCAAATGGTGAATAGTAAATAGCAAATAGTAGATGGTAAATGGTAGATAATAAGTGGTAGGTGCTTTAGACTATTCTAATTGTAATAGTCCTACTATGCAATAAAAAATCACCGTCGTGGACTGATATATATGCTAATCAACGGCAAACTCTTTGAAGTAACACAGAACAACAGCAGATAATGTGCAGGCGATTAAATATGCAATCGGTTCCAACAATAAGCCAACCAAGTTTTCCGCGAATATTCGTTCGGAAGAGGATATGTTTCGAAAATGTTAAAGAAAACCTATTATGTTTAGAACGATATATGCAAACGTTTATTCAATATAATGTACTCGAACATTTTGTTTGTGCTAATTAAAAAATAAGTTAGTATCGATTTACGACCCTCCTAGTGCCATTTACCATCTACCATTTAACAAATTCCATCTACCATCAACAATTTACAGTCTTTCATCCATCAACCATTTACCATCTACCAGCCATCTACCATTTTTTACTACCATCCATCTACCATTTACCAGCATATTTCGGGTGTTTGGGGAGTTTATGATGGGGGATTTTGTATATGGGCATTATGATTATGGGGATTTTGTATATGGGTATTATGAATATGGGGATTTTGATTTTGGGGATTTTTCTACGTTTGGGGATTTTGTGATTGGGTATTTCGTATGGTTCCCGTTGAAAACACCACTTCGAGTAAAAGTGGCCTCGTCCGTCCAACAAATTTTTTATGATGATATGGTTGCAGTTTAACAAATTTGTTTATACTTACCGTTATAATTAGTAAGGTAGCATCTACAACAGTAGCGAAAAGTATTTTCCCAAAATGCATAAAAACCAAGTCTATGCTTGATGTAAAAATCTTACATCCTTTTCAAGATTGAAGTCGGTTTGGTACATTCGCAGACTATGGTTTTTTTAATTTATACGTATTATTCAGAAACTGCATGACTCTGTGCTTTATTCTTAATTGCCGTTCGAAAGCTAAGATACTACACCAACTTTTGTCAACTTTGCGGATTTGCCACTACAATTACATATCATTATTATTACATACTTTCGCCGCATAATCGTCTAAACCTGGTCGCGAGTTCTTCGCGTCATCCATCGCGAGTGACACAATTGAAGTGAAGTGCCTGTGTGCCTTATAAACGCTTAAGATCATATTAAAATCCTGATTAGTGCAAGATTGCAATTTCTTCACCCATTGTGTTCTCCGTTATATCTGGTGTCATTAGTGCCGAGCTTTGATTTTGTAAACAATAATTTGCCTACCTACCGGCGCTCCTACCAGTGACTGTACATCCGGTTTGTGTCCTTGCTGAACAAACTTTGCGCCTTGACTTTATTACACTTGTAGGGTTGTGTTCAACGTATATAATTTCAAACATTTATTTTTTCCAACCCGTATCAAATTTTATCTCCGTGCTTTCTTTGCCTTAACTATGGCTTTATGTTCGCTAAAAACTTGTCTCGACAAAGTCAATTTTTCACCTATAATTGTGTGCGCGGGCTTCTGCGAGAAACCGTACCACAGCAAGTGTGTTGACCTTCCTGGTCCAGTTGGTGACTATATACGAAAGGCTGACTCAGGTGTTCATTGGTTTTGCAAAACGTGTAGAGCCAAATCGATGTCAACATTCGTCGCCAAAATGATTACAACTAAACAAGTGCTTGGGGGTATAACCACCGACTTCCAGGCCGTTTTGACTCGTCTTCAAAATTCTTTCGATAACGTTTCGGCCTTTATTACTCCTGACACCACCGACGATACTGGCCCCAACAAAATTCCTACTAAGACGGGAGCCGATTCCATATCCTCTGAGCATATTGGTGTCACCACACGTCTCCGTCAACAGAAGGCTCAGATGAGGAATGAAGTATCTCAACACGCTAACAAGCCTCAGCTACTTGAGCTCAGTGCCAAAGGCCTCTCGAAATCCCAACCGCAACTTCAACTGCTAACTCCGTCAAACGACTCAACTTTTCACCAGCCTCAACTTGCTTCGTCGAAACATTTGCCTAACGATGCTCGAACTCTGCAATCCCCGGCATCACTATCTCAACAAGAGCCATCATCTTTTGTGCTGCCTTCGGCGCATTCTGCCTTAACAACTTCGCCTTTTGTTTCGCCGAACATTCACTTGGATCAGCAGCATCTATTTCATCCGTCAGCGTCTCCTACACTTTCATTTCCAAATGCGTCGATATCTTCTGCCTCGTTGTCGCCATCTGTTCTTCATTCGAATCATCTTTCGCCTCGACAACCTACCGTTTCTTCCTACCAGCATCCGTTGTCTGTTAATTTGAACATACAGACGACGCCAACAATTGTTCCCACAAAGGGTTCTCAGAGTGCTTCATCAAATGGTACGTCACAAATTTCGCTTACTTCGCTTACTTCACAGCAGCATAAGAGTCGTTCGCCAACCGCAACATCATCTCAATGTAGTTTGAGAGTGTGTGTTCCGCCCACTCAAGTCTTCATTACTAGACTTTCGTACGACACCACTGAGGCTGAGGTTAAGGACTACATCATCAAGAAGATCGGATATGAGCCTGCCATCTTGAACGTCAGAAAACTCACGAAGGACACGACTTCATTTGCATTACAGAAACTTGGCTTAACTCTAATATCAATAATGGGGAGCTATTGGAAGGCTTCACTGTCTTTTTTTTTTGCGACAGAAATTCTAATCTTTTTGGGAAATCAAATGGAGGTGGTGTACTCATTGCCGTCAAAGAGCACATAGTATGTTCTTTTATCTCATCAACAGAGTCTGAGCCCTTTGACTGTGTTACCATTAAAGTTCAAATTTCAGGTTCGTCGGCGCTCATACTTTCTTGCGTTTACGTTCCGTGTGCCTCTCCAAATTCTGTATTCTCTGATCTTTTTGCATACTATTCTAATCTTATTAACATTAGCTATCCTGATTCGAACATCATTATCTGCGGTGACTTTAATATACCCAATGCTTTCTGGCCAGATTTGCCTAGCCTGCCTTTGGCCTCTTCTAACTCGCAAGTCCTGTATCTGTCGTCATTTATGGAATTGTGTAACTTATTGCAGTTCAATGTTGTTCGTAACTTCATGAATAGAACGTTGGACCTTGTACTCAGCAATTTACCTTTGTCGTGTTTATCGCCCTCAAACCATACAATCTCCTATGTTCCCTGTGACTCTTACCATCCTGCCATTTCTCATGAACTTCTCCTCAACATTTCTCCTTCTCGGCACAAAAATAAACTTCCACGGTTTAATTATTTCAAGGCCAATTATGAAGTAATTAATGCTAAATTGAGTCGGATTAATTGGTCGAGCGTCCTTGCTGATCTTAACTGCGACTCTGCGGTGGATGCATTTTATAAAATTTTATACGAAGTCATTCAGGAAAACGTTCCGCTTTACTCCACTAAACCTCGCACTGGTCCTATATGGTTCACGCCTTATTTGCACAGGCTTATAAGGAAAAAGAACAAAATTCGTTTGCGTTATAGACGTTACAACAGAAACTGTGACCTAATTGCATTTCGTAGAATTAGAGCCAAAACGAAAAAAATGATAATGGCAGCACGTAATGCTTACATTATTAGCATAGAAAACAGCGTCAATAAAGGCGAAGGTAAACTGTTCTGGTCATACGTTCGGAATATGCGCTCGTCATCTTCACATCCTTCTAACCTTTCATTCGACCAGTTAACTGCAAGCAATCCAAAAGACATACGTGAATTGTTTGCCCGATACTTTGCTAGCCATTTTAGTCAAACCTCTAACTCTTCTGCTTATACTACTTTTCATGAATCACATAATAACCTTCCTTTTTTCCCTAATATTCAAGAAGCTTATGTGGGCACAATTATTGCATCATTTAAAAACAGTTCTTCTTCTGGTCCCGATGGAATCTCCAATTACTTCCTAAAGAAGTGCAGCCTGTCTTTATGCTTACCTCTTGCGATAATTTTCAACAAGAGTATTAGACAAGGGGTTTTCCCTTCCCTTTGGAAGCTATCCTATACCGTTCCCATTCCGAAAAAAGGTGATTCAAGCATTGCTTCAAATTATCGCCCCATTTCATTGCTGTCTTCCTGCTCCAAAATTCTTGAGCGTATCATATTCAACCTCATTTGGGATTGTTTTAGCCATCTTATTGTCTCGAACCAACATGGTTTCTGTGCAGGCAAATCAACGGTCACAAATTTAGTTGAGTTTGTCGAGTATGTAGGAAAGTCCTTCAATAAACATTGTGATGTACATGTGATTTACACCGACTTTTCTAAAGCGTTTGACGCAGTGGATCATGGTATCCTTCTTCAAAAACTTGGCATTTCTGGTTTCCCTCCCATTCTTTTAGGTTGGTTAGCTTCGTACCTTAGGGATAGAAGCTCATCAGTCGTTTTTAAAGATTTGGTTTCTTTGCCGTTTTACCCGTGCTCTGGGGTACCTCAAGGGTCAATATTAGGCCCATTACTTTTTTTGTTCTTTATTAATGACCTGCCTCCACTTCTGAAAAACCATTCTTTATTATATGCTGACGATTGCAAGCTATTCACGTCGGTTTCAAGGCTGGATGACGCTATCTCGTTGCAAGCCGACCTGGATACCTTATCTGAATGGTGCCTTAGGAACGGTCTGCACCTAAATGTTTCTAAATGTGCTCAGATGATATATTCCCTTAAACCTTTTCCATTTTCCTATCGTTATCAAATTAATTCCCTTCCTCTTAAATGTGTTTCAACAGTTGACGACCTAGGCGTAACCTTTGAAACTAAGCTGAAGTTCAACGTCCATATTGAAAATTTGGTTCTTAAAACATCTAAACTTTCTGGTTTCGTATTAAGATGTTCCAGTGATTTTCGTAACATTGGAACTGCTGTAAGACTATTCCTTTCGCTTGTACGCAGTTTACTGGAATATGCGTCTGTTATTTGGTCACCATCTGCAGAACAAAACAGAACAGACTTAGAATCAGTTCAACGTAGATTCACTAAATCTTTATTTTTTAAATATGGAATACCTTACCTACAGTATCCTCAACGTCTTATCTTTTTAAACATTATGTCCTTGGAGAAAAGAAGGTGTTTTCTTGACCTTTGTTTTCTTTACAAAATCTGCAAAGGGCTTATAATTACTTCTACAGTAGAGGATATTGTGTATAGACTTCCCAGTTATAGGACTCGTAGTGTAGCCATTTTTAACCCCCCAACTGTTTGTCTTTCCACTTACATGAACTCGTCTATTATCAGAATGATGCGCATTTACGACGATTTGGAGCTTGGTCCTCTGCCTTCTTCCATTTATGCATTCAGGCGCGCTCTGTTGTCTAAATTAAATTAATATTTTTATCAGTGATTATAAATATATTCTAGTTTCCACATTCGATTTTGCATGTCCAATTAATTTGTTGCATTTTGTTACCTATTTAAATTCTTGAATTTTACGTTATTGCTTTCTTACTCCTACAATTAGTTTAATAATATTTTTCTTTTTTCCTTTGCTTTTCTATAACTTTAGATTTCTATAGTTTCTTAAGGTGCTGTGTTATTAGAATTATTGTTGTTCTGTTCAGCTTGCCTATAATAATAAATAAATAAATAAATAAAAATGTACCGTTACGAAATTCGGGTTTAATTTTGACATTAAAAGTTGAAATTGACATTTCTGCAAAGTTCAAAACGTCGTATCTCAGAAGATACGGAACAGTTCGAAACGTTTGATATGTTCTTTTATTGGAAATTTTGTGTACTTTCAGAAGAATATAAAAAACATTGATTTGGCTAAAGTGGAAGCTAGAAAATAGGAGTTTTTCGAAAAAAGTCGTGTTTTTCGACAAGAATCACAAAAAAGGCAATTACTCCTTAACACTAGAAGGGTCAGGAATTTTATATACCTAAAAGGGTCACAGCCGTCAATTTGACGGCAAGGTGTTTACAGCTGAAATGGTATTTATATAAATATAAAATGCTTATGTTAATAAAGATATAAGACACTATCTTTCTTTTAATTAGAAATTAATGTATTTCTAAATATTTTTTTAGTGAAATTTGTAAAAATATTTATTTATTTTTTAAGTATGACTAATAGCACATTATTCTCAAACATCCTTTTACAGATGGTAAGAAAGTAATAGTTGAATTCTTTTCCAGTCATCCTGAAATGCATATTTACACTGATATCCTCCGGTGATCCTTTTCGCTTGTTGCTTTAGCTCTAGCCAGTTATACAGGGTGTAGGTCCTTAGTAATAAAAACAAGCCGCCCAGTAGCCAAGAGCGTTCACCCCGAGTGTTTCTCAGACCGAAACCTATTCTGTTTTTGGTGAAACTATTTATATTTGAATTTGTGACATCTACTTTTCAGACAGACTTCGGACAGCTAAATTAGGATCGCATTGCAAACATCGCAAGGGTTGCTCGGAAGGAGGAAGGATGTCAGCTAAATATATGAATTCCATTCGTTCGGTACGACTGGCAAAGGTTAAATTTGTGGTCAATGGTCATATAGCTGTCTCCTCACCAAAAAGAGATTGCAAGCGTCATGGATTTGGTACTGAAACTCTAAACATGCCACGGAAGGATGTGCTACTTTCCAAAAGCGACTACGATGCCGAGCAAAAATTCAGAACTATGTGGATTATACATATAACAGGGCTGATCGTGGCGCTACTTTCATATGAGGTAGTCTTATTTCTTTGCAGTGGATTTCTGGACATGGAGTTCTCAATGTATTTTAGAGTATCTTAGTATTTTACTTTACTTTAGGTACTCACTGGCTACCAGTTATTTCAGCATAAGTGCCATCAATTTTTCTGGTGTCCGTTAGATCGTTGTCTTGAACGCTTCAAGAAATCCTGTTCTATCTCGACATTACTCTTTATCACTGGAGTGCATTCATTTTGGGAAATGTATCAGTACTGTCGCAACGTACTCTTTATTGCATTACAACAGATCATAACTGAGTAAACAAGCACGCCAAGGACCTCGAAAATGACTAAGACCGTAGCCTGGGCTAGTGAGCTCAAGCGCTGGAAAAGCGCACAATATCACAAAAAGTTCAAATAGGAAACCTATATTATCGACTATTATCCTTAACGAGCGCTCTAACTACAATCAAACATTTTTAACGACGGATTTATGGATTTTTTGGGCTGATAAGCCTTAACCGTCAATTTGACGGTTCTGACCCTAATAGGTATAACAAGAAATATCTCACAAACTAAATTTTTTTATTTTTATTTCTATTCAAATATATGATCAAATACATATTTTAGGAAAAGTCAATAAATATGAAAGTTGAAAACATCGTACTTTAGAAGATATAGATGATTTAAATCACAAAACCGTCAAATTGACGGCTCTGACCCTTCTAGTGTTAACGTTAAAAGCTAGAGAAATAATTTTGGCGACATTTTTCCTAAAACATCCTCTAAAATCTACCATTGGTCTATGGCTAACCAGTTGCGGGACACCCCTATATGTAATATCATGTTTTTCCACACTGAGCTTGGTGAACATATTTTCATTCCCTTCTTTCAGACAAAAGTTAAAAGGAAATTGTGCGGTTAAGTGGTTGCCGCACGCTCAAATTTGTACAAAAATGTTTACAAAGGTTCACTTGTACATTAACGCTCAAATGACGCTCCATTCTACCAAAATAATAATAATTAAACGAAACCCATCGTCATAAATAATCAAAAGAAATTCAGAACATTCGCACATCCTGCGGACAAAAGCAAAAAAATATTTACCGCATTTTTGCCTTACGACCTTACGGGTACTTCATGCGTTACGTGACGAGTCGTACCATATACGATGATGACTGCTCAAAACCGCACACTCTATACACGTCTATATTATTTCAAAATGAAATCTTTGTTTTAAAATATCCATGTGATGGCACGCTGACATCATCACTTTGTCAGGCATTTTCTCTGTACCACTGTCTATTAAATTTATTTCAGAAATTATTCTTTGCCCAACGAGGCGCATAACAACACAAAACTTCAATGTCGTCCTTCGACGCGAATATTTTTTTTTTCAGAGTTTGATTTCTCGAGGTTGATGGCATTATGATGAATTTTGTTGATTTGTCGATTTTTTTTTATTCACTCACTATACTCTGGTGTAACTTTAAAGTCTTTGTTTGCCCTTTGTTAGTATACAGGTGGGAGTAGGAAAAAAATCCTTATGAAATGGATTTTGTCCGCCCGTCGCGTCTGTCCGTCCGTCTGTTTACTAAATAACCCGCGAACGGCTCAACCAATCGTATTGAAATTGTAAGGAATGTGTAGAATGGTAACATATTTTTTTTGCGAAATTCTTTGAAGTTGAAAAGACTAAGATATCTTCAGGGTGTCCTGAAGATTTGAAAAAAGTCGACCGTTTTTAGTTTTGATTGGAGATGGGCGTGTGGGTACTCAAATCAAAGGACACGACGAGTACATTTTATATCAGTTACTTACAAAAACCGACAATCAGCAACATAAACAACAGTGAAGTGAGTGACATTGCGGGGACAAGCAATGCAGCCATAAAAATTTTGTCTTATAATATCGCGGGACTAAAAAGTAAAAGCCTATTTCATGATTTTTATGAATATCTCAGCAAGTTTGATATAATAATATTATTAGAAACTTTTGTTTTTGAAAACTATGACATATACGAGAAGAAAATGAAAATTTTTGAATTAAAATGGATTCCAGCAGAAAAAAGATATAATAAAGGTAGAGCTAGCGGAGGAGTACTTCTTGGTTATAAAAAACAGTTGAATTTGAATAAGCAAACATGCATATTTAAAGAAATTAATAACTGGATATATCTAACAATGTCAATTGAAAATAAGCACCTGATAATACTTCCAACATACCTCAACTGCAACGATTGGACAAACAATTTCAATAAACTAGCAGATATCATAATACAATTGGATAGTAATGATATACTTGTCATGGGCGATGTTAACGCTAGAGTGGGCACTGAAGTACCAATTGCTAACAGTATGGAGGGAGTGATAAGGAAAACCAAAGACCCAACAATCAACAGCTACGGAAGTAAACTGTTTCAACTAATAGACTCATTTGGTCTAAAACTAATGAATGGCTGCACCAAGAGCGATGAGGTCGGTGAAAGTACCTATATTGGGTATAATGGACATACTCTGCCATCGATTTGTGCCTGGCCGGAGGGCACTGGCTGCCTCTCATAGCGGAATTCATGGTTGATAGTAAAACGTTCTCCGATCATCTCCCAATTATAACAACACAACACAACACTCCAATACAAAATCATTCTAGATCGACGCATTTCCGAAAATAATATCACTACCATCAAACAATTGACCGACGCAATTACCGACAGTGCTCCAAAATCAACAAAGCCGAGAAAAACATTAAAGAGCCCATGGTTCGATGAGTGCTTCGAAAAAAGCAGAAACCGCTCGTTTTCATGTTTAAAATTGTTTAAAAGATGCGGCACGGAGCTAACAAGGAAAATGTACGTCCTTTCGAATAAACGATTTAAAGCTGTATGCAAGGAAAAGAAAATAAAGTACTACCAAGAGCAAGCGAAGTCACTGGGAGATTGCACAAACTCTAAAAATTTCTGGCAAATAGCGAAGCAGCTGAAAGGAAATGAAACGTTTACAATTGGAAGCAGCTTACATGTGAACTTGCTGAGAACTCACTTCTGTCAAATTTTGCAAGCTGTTTTTGATGAAAAAGCTATCCAGTATGCAAAGCCAAATTGGAGTCACCCGATACTTGATGATACAATAACCGTGAGCGAGGTACGAGATGCCCTACAATCGTGTAAAGACGGTAAAGCACCGGGCAATGACAGAGTGCCAGTGGAGTTTTATGAGTACGGAACAAAGAATATTGCGAATATCCTAACTAATGAATATAATCGAATTTTCAATAGTGGCGATGTACCCGAGGAATTCAAAGATTGAATTATATTCCCTATATTCAAAAAAGGGTATGTGAATGACTCGGCATGCTATAGAGCAATATCGTTTTTAAATACCTCGGGAAAAATCTTCACGACACTACTTCAAAAAAGGTTTTCGGAATGGTTGAGCAGAGAAAATATTGTATCGGAAAATCAAGCTGGCTTCCGAAAGGGGTATTCTACATACGACAATGTATTTATACTTTACAACTGGGCTCGACTATTTCTGGATGAAGGTCGCAAACTTTATGCTTTTTTCATCGATTTTAAAGCAGCGTTTGACACGGTGGATCGTCGGTCCCTGTTTTATAATCTTTATAACAAGGGAATGTCGCGTAAATTTGGAGATGTTTTCGAACAGCTGTATGAAAATACGAAAGCAATGATATGGAATGGAGAGCAATTGTCAGAGTCGTTTGCAACAAATATAGGCGTTCGCCAAGGTTGTAAGCTGAGCCCGGAAGCCTTTTCTGTTTATGTCGATGATATACTTGAAGATATGCCTGGTGGTGCGAACGCATTCGACATGGTGCTGAAAGGGCTACTATACGCAGACGATATTGTGTTGTTCTCCGAAAGTGGTTCTTCAATGGGCAGGAGATCAAAGTGGTCGAAACCTACAAATATCTGGGCGTGCTTATTTCAAGCAACTTATCTATGTAAAAGCATCTAAAGGAAAAATTGAAGGAGGCGAAATGGGCCATGAGCTCTGTATGGCAGAAGTGCTTTATTAACCTGGATATATGTCACACGGCTAAGTATAACATATTCAAAGCGGCGTCGAAGTCCATTTTGTTGTATGCAGCCCAAGTGTGGGGAGGACAACAATACGATGAAGTCGAGAAGCTACAGCGATTCTATTTGAAAAGGGTTTTCCATCTCCCCATGACAACACCGAATTACATGCTTATACGAGAAACGGGGCTGGATCCACTTTTCATAGGCACACTAAAAACGCATGTGAACTATCTGCTGAAAGTTTCGAATATGGAAGACAAACGACTACCAAAAAAGGTACTGATGCAAATAGTATCCACAAAGAAGACACTTATTAGCGACTTACAAGAGCTAGCCTACGAACATGGGACGCAACTCAACTGGAATGGGACATTCGAATCGGCGAATGCACTTTATATGTTAACAACCGAAGTAAGGAATTCAATTTTAAGATCCAATGCGGAACATGCGATATCGTCACAACATAGAGTAATCTATCCACAACTAAATCATGACTTGAAAGCCAACACTTATTTCATGAATGAAAACTCATCAAAGAAAATATTCCTAATCTTTCGAGCACGTGGAGAGCTGCTGCCTTTAAATTACATACCACATCGAGAGCACCTACCTATTTTATGTAACCTATGTAACTTGATGGTCAGGGAGGATATCTTCCACTTCGTGGGATCGTGCCCAGTTTTTAAGGAGATTAGGCGAGAATGCTTTAGGAAAAACACACTAACGGAGGCGGAGGTGGCGGACATCTTGAATGGGTCAAACTGGAACCGGCTATACGATTTTTGCAACACAGCGCTGTCATATCGATTGAAAATTATCAACGAAGCATTTTAAAAATACCACTAAAAACAAAATGAAGGTGAATGCTGGGTAGATAAACATGCAGAATATGGAGTTGTGTGAACTTTGTCACCCACCATTCAGCTCATCTTAATGAATTCACTTAATAACGAATGCAACAGGTCCTAAGTTAAAAAAAAGTTAACCTTCCGGCGGGCGCAATACTAATCCTAACACGATCGGGCGCAATGCATCTAACAGATTAAGTGCACAGAAAAAGGGAGGAAACTAAGTTTCTGTATATTTTAGACTCTTATTTATTGTTGCATTATTTTTTTGAAACAGTTCTACGTAATTTTAGAAACAAAAACTGGCTCACAAAGTTTGATACCCTTCACATTTTAAATTTTCTAAGAATATTCCGCTTTCAATAGCTTCAATATTTAAAAAACCTCCAACAGCTCGACCGCTTAAAAAATGTGAGCTTATTTTACTAAAAACACACTATTGAACGATTTGGTGAACCTAAAAGTCAACACAACGTTATTACGCAATGTGAAGAGTATAACATGTGGACATTTTCATAGAAAAGGAGAAAATAACACAATCGGGCGCAATACATCTGAGAGATTATTTCATCCCCTGCCGCCCCTCAGACATATGGAAGATAGAAACTGAAAACTGTTTTGGCTAGTAGATCGATAAAGATTAAGCTACTGTGAGTTTCTGATCTCTTCCTTTTCGTATCGCTGATTGGCGCAACAAAAACTGGCCACTTAATCTGTCAGATGCATTGCTCCCGCCCGAAGGTTAATAATATAACTTATAATAAAAAACTAATAAATTAGTGAAGTAAAGCATGAATTTATCAATATAATAATACAACTAAATGTTACATAACGAGTCTTAAATGTTAATCTGTTCGGGCAGACGGCTTATTGCCATGCCATACCTTTGTTTTATATGCAACTATTTATGTACATTTACAATGAATTTATCTATAAAACCTTATCTATCTATCTATCAGTTACTTTTTTCCAGTTTTGAGTAACGGTAACGGAGTTATGGCCGTTTGAAATTAAGCTTACGTTTTCACATCGGTTTTTTTTCTAAACCGTTATAGGTACCTGCCGATATTCAACTTCGCATAAAGATTGGCAGAAGTTTGTTGGACCAAGTTAAAAGGGTGTCCCTGGATAGTTGCAAAAGTCTACATTTTCAATACGCATAGGAAAGCTCTGTGATTACACATTTCAATGGGCCCAACGAAATCATTTCATATAAGTTCCTTTTTCTTTTTTATAGTTAATTAATTCTGCTTGTATGTATAGTCATCCTCAACAGAAATTATAAATCCAAAAATGTCTGTACATTTGCCGTTGAGTACTTTTATTGAAACTGGTTACATAGTAAATCTATTTCATAGTAAATCTATTTCATAGAAAATCTATCTATAAATAAACGCGTTCCAGAATGAAAGGCTTACGCCTTTCATCCTGTAACACTTTTAATTAGACCAATCCAAAATAAGATTTTGGTATACCTGCTCATAAGGATGACGATGACTAATACCGTCTCGCAGGTCAGAGCTCAGAACAGACTCACTGACCTATTTGAAACTCGTACTGGACTCAAGCAAGGCGACGGCCTGGCGCCGACGCTCTTCAATCTGGCTCTGGAGCATGTAATTCGAGCCATGAATTTGGACAGCAGTGCAACGTTACTCATTAACCCTAGAGTGGGTGCGTCTTTCCGAGAAACGTCAGTGGGCGCGTGGGAAGCATTTTGCCGCTCCTTTTCAGTGACCATTTTAAGTAGGAATAAGGCAACTGAATTAATTTATTTTCTTCAGATTTAAGTAAAACACAAATAAGCAATGACAAATTAACATATTTATTGAAATCTATTTTGATAACTTCGGTTTATAAAAGGTTTTCGAAAACGCAACGCATTTTAATAGACTTTTAATACCTATATTCTTCATTATCGTATGTAATACTCATAAAAAAAGGAAATTAACAGCGTTATTATAGTTAGTACAATAAATGCACCATAAAACCTACCCAAAATTCCAACTTTGCCAAAAATATGTTTTTTTTTATATGCGATATTTTTACCTACGTGAGAAGGCGCGCGATGAGCAAATTGCCGCCTGATGATAACAACCTCCTTCTCCAGCCCCACTTCGCCCACCGACGACGTACAGCCTTTCGGCACGAGTTCTGGATGAAACTAGGGGCAGCTACTGAAAAGCGCAAACTTAACGAAGAGTTATTTTACGAATTATTAAGTTTTTTTGGTGACGGCGGCAAAATGCTCATAGCGCGCCCACTCTAGGGTTTATTCGACTCAACTAGTAGCGTACGCCGACGACATCAACATCATGTCTCGAAGATTGGGTGATGCAGAAAGCCTTCTGCATAATCTCAATAACGCCGCCAAAGAAGTTGGGCTACATATCAACGAATCTAAAACCAAGGTCATGATGCAATCAAAAACAAGAACGCCAGTAAATTCAAGCATCACAGTGGGGGACCTCAATATTGAGTATGTAGACAACTTCACTTACCTGGGTTGCAATTTGTCAAAGGACGCTAACGAAACAGATGAGATAAAGCGCTAATAAATAGCTAATAAGTTTTATTTTGCGGTCCTCCAAATTATGAATTCGAAGCTGGTGCACAGGAACACGAAGCTCCACGTATATAAAACCATAATCCGACCTGTGCTATGCTATGGCTGCGAGGCATGGACCCTAACCCAAAACTCTGAACACCTGTTGGACACATTCGAGCGAAAGGTTCTCCGAAGAATCTTCGCGGCCATTCGTGAACGAGGTGAATGGCGCATCCGGTACAACCTTGAGTTGTATCAGCTGTATGATGAGCTACAGGTGTCGAAGATCGTGAAGTTGCAGCGACTGCAATGGGCTGGACATGTACAAAGGATGAACGACGATCGCATGCCCAAAAAGGTGATGAACGCGCAACGAGTGGACGGAGCCAGATTGCGTGGACGACCGAGAGCCCGATGGGAGCATTCTGTATGTGAGGACGCCCACTAGATGCTAGGCTTTCGAAACTGGAGGACAAGGTCGCGTGACCGCGACAATAGGAGGTCTTCAGTACAGGCGGCTAAGGTCCGACGTCGGGCTATCGTGCCATAAAGAAAGAAGAAGAAAAAGAAGCAAATGCGTAATTAATATTTAAACAATATTTATTTATTTTTATTTATAAAAATAATATATTCTTAATTCTAAACAATGTTCTCTAAATAGTCGACTAGTCGAAATGAATTTTTCATAATTTTGTTACTTAACAATAAAACATTTTTTTTGTATGTTGTCCCAATAATTTCAATTTTCAAAATTTGTTGTCCTAATTTCAACTCCTTAGATTCGCAATCGACAACGGTATGCATATTTGATTTTTATGAATTTCTTGATGCCGTTAGTTTGTCTGACGGAACAATGGAGTAAAATAAAAAGACAAGAAAATAGTTTTGCAATTATCTGAAGCAAAATTAGTTATTTCCAAAAATTTTAATTTTTGATTGACTATCTTCGGATTTTACAATACATACATATAATTTGAATTATTTTCGGAATAAAATATGTATTTTGAAGATGTGTTTTGGAGTTTTTTTTGATTATATTGACTAAGTAAGTAGGTATGTACATTCATAATAGTTTTTTCTTACTTTTTCGTTTAACAACAATCCTTTTAGGTAATAAGTAATTAATTAAGAATGTTTATTATTATCTAATGTATTTTTTTTTTGAAAATATCACATTCGAGTAACAATTAAAATAATAATAATTTTTATTTCCGTCACAACTAATTCTAGGGGTGCTAAAGCTACAAAAATGACAACAACGCATATTCCATCCATATATGTATTTACAAACTGGGGGGGGGGGGGGATTCTTATTTTGAAAATGTACAATTATATAGATTGACTAAATAAAATATCACATTTAGTAGTGTTGTTTTTTGTTTGTTCACATCGATGACATAGAGATGATTCTGGAAAAAAATGAAGAAAGACAATTGATTAAAACAATTTTGTTAAAATATGTATCAACAATTTAAGGTAAAAACAGGACATAGGAGAATAAAATCCGAATTATCCGTACACATATTGCACAGACAACCTTAATCGCAATCTTCAGTTAATATCACGAATCCAATATCGGGTGTCTCTTTGACGTCAAGCCTCAATAGAATTACGAGTGTGTATGAATCAAAGAGGTTATAATACAAAGAGGCCGCACGGAGCCTCGCCAGTATGAACTCTACTGAAGCCTGCAATACATTCGCATCATCTCCATATCCGTACACACAAATCAGAAAGCTCCTCCCATTTTCTCATTCAAATAAAAAGCAGGGCTGATCATAACAGTTTCAATAATCAAAAATTCTAAAATTCATTCGACAACATTTTTTTCTCGGTTATTTCTTATTTTCCTCGTCGCTCAATACACGCAAAAAGAATAACTAACTGTAAATCAATACTTTTCTTAACTGCTATCCTCATTATTATAACGCAATTGAACACTTTTTATCCACGAACTGCACACAAATAATAAGCGAACATTTGTCTCACAACCCTGCACACTTTTTATCTGAGAGCAGGAGAAAGAAGTGGACACACAGTGCTTGTCATCAGATTAGCACACCCCTTCGCATGAATAGTGTCGGCTGATTTCCAACCAAACTAAAAGAGCTAAAATTTCAAAATTATAACTGTTAATAGAATATTCAATTCTGAGTTAATTAACACAAAACGAATTGCGTTCACATTTTTTAATATTGATTTATAATTGTTTTTCGAAAAAGAACACACAAAATAGCCATTTAAAATTTTTCATCAGGATAGCACATGCAATTTCTTTTTTGTCTATCTTACACAATTAAACACGTAGGACCCCCAATTTTTTGTGGTTGTTTCAGTAAGATATTGACTTTAATATGTGTTGAATCACTTCAACACATTCTTTCATTAAATTTCATATACATACTCGTAAAGTAAATCATGTCATTTATTACTCAGCATAATGGTCATTCAATGTAATGTATTGAATGGCTAATTAGAGCGACGATTGACTAATTGTTATAAAATGTATGTCAATCGTCGTATTGCTTTCATTCTTTAGTCTTAAGTTACAAATTTGTTATCTATAAATATTGTAGTTTTAAGAATATAGATTCAGTGTTCAATAAACATTCAAAATAATACAACCAACCGCCTTTACACTCATTACTCCCAATTCCTTTAACCCTAACGGAACAAGTATTCTACTATCATTGAATACTCTGTTTCTCCCTCCACATAGAATATACTACCACTGGAACGGTGGCCCTATATTCTATCCTTTTCATGGTCCGTCGAGCCTTCCTAAAAAGTGTTATCCTTCAAATCAAAAAACAGCTACGTAAAGCGCCAGTTTGTGCTGTTCTGGTTCCTTACCATTAACAAATAAAAAGTGCAATTCCCAGTCTCCCAGTTTCCAAGTACATATCCAGTTGTTGCAGAAATCAGTGTTACCATTTACTCCAAATCGTTTGCTGCCCAATTGGTCCTGTAAAACTGTGTTGACGCCTGACGGAGTACTATATATAATTGTTGGCAGCGAAGTTGACATTTATTGACTGTCTGTTAGCTGCTGTACTCCAATTGATCCTTATTGCCATCTCGTCGCATCGCTACTCCAAACTTATATAAAATCGTCTACGTTGCCGCTCGTTGCAACACTATATACACTCCCTGGTTGGTTTCCAAAAGTTCCACTGATCTATTAAAGAAGTTTTGGTTTTGGTATTATTGCATTTTACAAGATGGATACAACGTCGATCCTCGAACAACAGAAATTTATTTCCGAAGAGTTGGAGAAGATTGAGTCCCGATATAGAAGGGAAGGTCCATCTCACCGTAACGTGGAATACCTTTTGCGGAAATTAAACTCTTTGGAAAACCTCTTTCAAGAGTTCCAGAATAACCACGCTCTCCTTGTTGACAATCTTACGGAAAATGATGCATACTTAACCCTCTAACCCGTAAGCCCGCCCTGAGGCGGGTATCACAAAATCCTCATCAGTGAGTTATTCTATGCATTTTCTGTAAATATATTTAGTTATATCGTTACATTACTAAATAACAAACTCTTTTTTGTAAGTTTTCATTGTACCCATCGAATAGTGTGTCAGTTTTTAGCAATCATAGGAGAAGAAGTGTGAAAATCACGACCAAAATTACTTTTTAAAAATCGCGTAAGTCAAAAGTGAAAAAAGAGTATTTAAAATCGATAAATATTACCCGGAATTTTAGAGAGCATGGATAAAAAGGTTGTTTATGCGATTATTTATTAATTTTTGAAAAATTTAAAATTTGGAGGTGTTAGTTGACAAAAAAACCAATACCCGCCTCCAGGCGGGTATACGGGTTTAAGGAATTTTTCATTGAATATATTCCATATAAAATGCTCAAGTATTTTGATAAACAATAGGGATACTGCAATAACTTGATGGTGGCACATTAAGTTGGCTTTTAGGTTAAAAGCAGTTTTAGACTTAGTAATTAATGTATTGTGTACTTGAAACCCCCAAAATATTCAATGGCTGCAATAGAGTCCCCCTTGGAATTATGGGGCTGTTTGCTAATTGTTCCAATACGTAAGAAAATGATCTAATCTAAATACTGTACTTAAATTAAAATTAATAAAAATGCATTTAGCATATAGTGAATCGTTTGTTTTCCCCAAACCTCTACTTTGCCGATAGGGTGTTTTTGACCTTGGACGATTGAGAGGCAACTATCACCTATGTCCGTAATGACCTTCAACCAGATTCTAATTCATCCGGAGCTATTTTATAGAATGTTAGGCATTAAAGCCTTGTTCTGCAAACAATTAAACATGTAAATAAGTTTCTATGATTTTTTAGTACAATCCAATGCATAAAATTAGCGCGATCTTCTGAAGACTTTCCGTATTTTACAGTCCAAGCTGTCGCGTTGCTCGTTTTGGCGCGCCCCCTATTTTGGCGAAAATTACTCGGCTCCACTGTGCATGTAGCTAGTGGGTTGTGTCATCGCCGAGACATACGAGCTAGTTTTGCCTTTCCATCTCACATATTTAATCCACAGTGCTTCCGACTTGCTTTTGCTTTGGGCCCTGAAATTTGGGTATCCATTGGCTTCGCCATTTTTGGGGACTCCAAGGCGGATTTAAATATGGTATTATTAATTCTTTGAAGGCATTCTAGCAAACGGACTAGGATATGGTAAAATGTTGCGAATAGAAAGGTATCCAGTACGTTAACTGGCGTTTATTTATGCTAATGTATGGGATGTTGGGGTTGAAGGAAAGTTTGTTATTTGCATAAAAAAAGAAACAAATCAAAAGACTGTTGTTTGGCGGAAATGAACTATGCATTTGTAATGTTCAAAATCCAGAATTGCTTCAACAATTACTAGACCGCAATTGAATTACCAGCTGGAATTGAAATACATAAGTAAGTTTATTTTATTCTATTATTTGTTAAGGATGTCCTATCTAATATTCACCACAAGTTGACAGCTGACATTGTCTATGAGTTCTAATACTCGAACAAATATAAAAATCGATTATAACACCAAAAATTTAAATTAAAACACACTAAAAGTAAATCTCTTTTTGTTCGAGCAAATGGAATTTTTTTACATGGTAAACCCGTATACCCGCCTCCAGGCGGGTATTCTTATTTTCCATTTCTAAACTAATCATCGACAAAAATCATAAATTTGATTTAAGAATATCATTTACCAGAACATACTTATACTAAATACAAAATTATTGTATAAATATTTCTTGCCATTAAGATTTGCGGGTTTGAGGGTTAAAGCAAGATTTATATGGATTGGGAAAACAATTATACTCCAATGTTAAGGCCCGTCTCGAAGAAGACTATGCGAAAATTCTGTCCGAAACAGAAAAAGCAAAAAGGCCAACAACACCCACTAAACCGTCTACGTTGCCGCCCGTTGTAACTACGACACCCAAAAAAGTAGCCATGTTGCCACCCGTTGCAACTGCCTCATCCACCACCAAACCTCTGTTGCCGCCAATTGCAACCAAGTCACCTACTAGGGAAGAAAATCCACACCCTGAAATTTCTTCCCACCCAACACCAATGTTGCCGTCTAATACAGTCGCTCAGACACTAGCGGATCTCTTAACCGAAACAAGGGATCAAAACCGTGAGTTTACCGGTAATACTACATTTAATACTACTCCATTTTACGCATATCCGAATATTGCGAACCATCCACAGCCTGCCGCATTTGCATCAACCGGCAATGGATATTCCATGCACGGTTTACCAAAATTGCCTCCAATACAAATTCCAATGTTTTCTGGAGGAAACAAGGAATGGAGACAATTTATCGAACTATTCAAAGCCGTTATAGATCAAAATTACCAAATTGGAGACATTCAGAAACTCCAATATCTCCTAAGCTACCTACAAGGTAATGCAAAAGAAGCGGTGGCACATTTAACTCTTAGCCCACATAATTATCAATCCGCTCTAACGATTCTGGAAGAACGTTTTTCAAACCAGCGACAAGCTGCTAGCGAGTATATTGACACAATAATCGATTGTAAACCGTTGCAATATCGCATAGCAAGTGACGTCATAAATATGTTTAATGTGCTAAGAAATTGCCTTGCCGGACTCCAGAATATGGGCCATGATACTAGCCAATGGGGTCCGATGATTGTACGTGTCATCATGAGAAAATTTGATCCTGAAACGTTGAGATTGTTTGAAGAAGGATTAAGGGATAACAAGTCTTTCCCATCAATAGATGAACTATGTTCGTTCCTGTTGAAACGCCATCAACTTTTGATAACACTGAGACCCCAAAATCAGCTGACGAAAGGAAAGGTACATTTGGCCAATTCCACAAAGCCCATTTCAACGAATAAAAAATGCCCACTTTGTAAATCCGATCATAAACTATTTACATGCCCTAAATTCAAGGAACAGAATACCCAAGAACGAAAAAGCTTCATCGACAACAATCAATTATGTAATAATTGTTTATCGCACAAACGTAACATTAAGTGTAACAGCAAAATCAGGTGCTATACTTGCAATGGTAATCACCATACATTGCTGCACCTTAATAAGCACGCGACAGCAACTCATGTTGCAACCGAATATAACTCCACGGTAATTCTAGCCACTGCGCTAATAAACATAAAAAAAGCCAATGGTCAAACGACGACCTTGCGAGCACTAATAGATAGTGGCTCCCAATTAACATTTATTGCGAACAAAGCCGCAAACAAATTACGCTTGCCCAAGCAAAATTGCCTTACGTCAGTAGCCGGTATAGGCGGAATAGACGCCGGTACCATTCATAAAAAAATGAAGATTCAAATTTCACCTATATTTGAATCTGATTTCAAAATAACCATCGATGCGTTCATTATTCCGAAATTAGATACAGTTTTACCGGAAGAAAACTTAAAAATCATGACACCAGAGTGGGTAAAAAAATTGCAGCTAGCTGATCCGAATTATGATCATCCGTCTAAAATAGACGTAATATTGGGTGCGGATACCATTGAACATATAATGGAACCGCAAATGAAAAAGGGAAAACCACTGTTAGCGCAAAAAACCAAGATTGGTTGGGTGCTATCTGGCCGTATTCCCCTAGGTTGTCATCAACACCGAAAGTACACTGTATCAAATGTCGTCACGGCAGAATTCGAAAAATCTGTACAAAAATTTTTTGATAACGACGTCGATAAAGACACATCAGATAATGAAAATGATGAGGCTGAAATCATTTATCAAACATCAACCATTCGAAATTCTGATGGCAGATATACTGTCTCCCTTCCATTCAAAGACAAAAAGGTACCGGCTCTCGGAGACTCCAGAAATAAGGCAATGGTAATTTACCGCCGACTAGAGAAACACCTGAACAAAGATCCTGCTTTAAAATTGGAATACAATAAAGTTTTACAAGAATACCTTGATCTTGGGCATATGAAATTGGCTGTACCATGCACCGATCCTGACGAGCGATATGTGTACTACCTACCACACCACGCTGTAATAAAGTCAAATAGTACCACTACAAAAGTAAGAGTAGTATTCAATGCTTCTGCGAAAACTACGTCTGGATCAAGTTTAAACGACCATTTGTTAACAGGCAGACAAATTCAAGATACACTTGCGAATATTCTTCTAAGATGGAGAATGCATCGATTCGTATATGTCGCAGACATTGAAAAAATGTTTCGTATGATCGAAATACATCCAGATTTCTACGATTACCAGCGAATACTATGGCGACCCAACAAAAATGCTCCAATAATGGAATATATAATTAATGTAGTACTATTTGGCCAAAAACCGTCCAATTTCCTTGCCGTACGAACGTTACATCAACTTGCAGAAGACGAAAAGAAACATTTTCCAATTGCTGCTGAACGAGTAAAAAGAGATTTTTACGTCGACAATCTAATGACCGGTGCTGAGACACAAGCTGAAGCAAAACAATTGCAGGAAGAAATGTTATCATTATTACGTGCAGGTGGTTTTAATTTAAGGCAGTGGGCAACAAATGATAAAGAGTTGTTGAAAAACATACCAGCAGAATTACGAGATATTGGTTCCTGGAATATAGTGGAAGACCCTACAATTAATACATTAGGAATTCAATGGAATCCAGATGAAGACAATATTCGTTTCAAATCTATTAACTTCCCACAAACTGAACAAA
The DNA here is from genome assembly GCA_949715475.1 of Microchrysa polita. NCBI lineage: Eukaryota > Metazoa > Arthropoda > Insecta > Diptera > Stratiomyidae > Microchrysa > Microchrysa polita. Next base: position 76,235,347 of record OX454421.1, on the reverse strand, counting down.
TTACAAAGCGGCAATTGCTATCCAACATAGCATCAATCTACGACCCACTCCAATGGCTAGCACCCATGACTGTTACTGCAAAGATACTTATGCAAAAAGTCTGGCAGTCGGGTATCGATTGGAAAGAGATCCCGTCAGATAATATTATAAAATCCTGGAGAAAAATTGAGTCACAACTATCCCACATAGAAAATATACGTATACGAAGGTGGACTGAATATTCATCCGAACACAAAATAGAGTTACATGGATTCTGCGATGCATCAGAAGCAGCTTATGCTGCGGTTGTGTATAGCAAAACCATGGATTATCATGGAAAAGTAACAACAACACTACTATGTGCCAAAACAAGAGTGGCACCAACAAAAACAAAAATTACGTTACCAAGGCTTGAGCTGAATGGGGCATTACTACTGGCAGAGTTGATGGAGCAAACATCATCAGCACTTGGACTGCTAAAAACCAGCGTATATTGTTGGTGTGATTCTCAAATCGTACTTGCCTGGTTGCAAAAGGAGCCTTCGTGCCTAGAAAACTATGTAGGAAACCGCGTAATCAAGATACAAAAGTTTAGCAATGCATCATGGGTGTGGAATTATATAAAATCAAAGGAAAATCCGGCAGATTGTGCATCAAGAGGTGTGACTCCGCGAGAACTAATGGATCACGAACTTTGGTGGAATGGTCCACATTGGCTACGGGTGAACCACATATCATCAACGATCAGTTTCTCTGGAATCGAACGCCGCGACTACTCTCTACGATTTTCGAATTTTTCCAAATTAATTCGAGTGATGACGTATTGCCGACGCTTTATTACAAAAGCAAAGGGGCATCTTACCTTTCAAGAAATGGAAAAAACTCGCATAACAATACTCAGGAAACTACAACAAAGTGAATTCACTGAAGAGATAGCTGAGGTCAACGGAAACAAACCGTTACGAAAAAGCTTAAGAAATCTCAATCCCTTTATAGATAAGCACGGGCTACTGCGTGTGGGTGGTAGGCTACGACATGCCGATGTCGACGAGGATTACAAACATCCTATTCTTCTTCCGAAAGAGCACCATATCACTCATTTAATAATTCGGGAAGCACATGAAAGGACAATGCACGGTACAATCAATATGGTAAGAAACTACCTCAGAATGAAGTACTGGATCGTAAACGACAAAAAAAGTATACGATACGAAATACATCGATGCCTTACATGTTTCCGTTATAATAATCGACCTAGTCAACAATTAATGGGAGACATTCCGGCCGTACGAATTACACCAACTAATCCTTTCTCCAGTTGCGGAGTAGATTTCGCGGGACCCTTTTGGACACGAGCGTCGAAAGGAAGATCCACAGTCACACTTAAAGGATATATTTGTGTCTTCGTGTGTATGGTGACAAAAGCTTTACATCTGGAGCTTGTTAGCGACTTGTCAACAGAAGCATTCCTCGCTGCCTTCAAACGTTTTATATCACGGAGAGGCATGTGCCGAGAGATATACAGCGACAATGGAACCAACTTCAAGGGAGCTAGCAGTTTGATCGATGCAGAACTACAAGAAGCCATCCAAAGATGTACGTCTCAGATCACCAAAATTACAGAGAAGGACGGTGTTTCTTGGAAATTTATACCAGTAGCAACACCTCACTTTGGCGGTCTCTGGGAAGCCGGAGTAAAATCCGCTAAAAGACATATTAAGTGCATTTTCGATGAGTTAAAGATCGTCCCAACATTTGAAGAGTTCACAACGATTCTGTGCCAAATTGAAGCATGCTTAAATTCAAGACCATTGGTACAACTTTCATCCGATCCCAATGACTTGGAAGCATTAACACCTGCTCACTTTTTGACTGGTCGTACACTGCACACTTTACCTGAAATCGATCGTACAGAGAAAACACTATATCAACGATGGGAACAGTTGAAACAAGCCCATCAAGTGTTCTGGAAAAGATGGACGAATGAATACCTTCACAGTCTACAAAAACGAACCAAATGGGATCAAGACTCTCCAAATATTCAGGTGGGTCAGATGGTATTAATCCGCTAGGAAGATACCCCGCCTACTAAATGGCCATTAGCTCGAGTGAAGGAAGTCTGCCCAGGAAGTGATGGTAAAGTTCGCTCTGTGTTAGTTCAATATCATGGAAACAAAACGAAACCAATTGGCATTGTAAACCTATGCAAGCTACCAATTGACATACCTCCAGAACCAGAACCGACGGCTAGCACCGAAAAGAAAAAGCTTCCACGTAAACGGCATATCAATTCATCCGCGACTACACCAAAACCTCAACACATAAAACCAAAACTTAAAACCAAAAAACCAAAAATTGCTCCTTGCACATGGGCTAGATCCCTTTTAAATATCGCATTACTGTTTCTATCATTCAGTGCAGTATTTACTCAAAACGTGTCCGGAAAGTATTATCAAGTATGGAAACCAACAGGGGGATATTACGTCGAGAAATTGGGATCTGCCAATATAGTAAGAGGAAACTTACGAATGGAAGTGGATTATTCAATCGCAGACATATTGGACGATCAGCGTAATCTCGCGTTAACCTTGAATCATACTAGCGAAATGTGCAGGCTTACTCAGGAGCTTGCAAGTACAACACATTGTCCTAATTTACTACACCATCTTCAGATAAGATATGGCGAACTTGCGTCAATACTAAACGAGATTCTAAATATACCAACGAAACGGAAACCTAGAGGTATGTTGGGCAAAATTATGACTGCTGTCTTTGGAGTCAACGACGAAGTTTATACTGATATTGAGGTACTACAACGTAATCAACAATCGCTTCTACAAGCAACAACTCAACAAAATATATTGATCAGCACAAGAATGGAGACATTGAAATCCCTCACTGCAGCTAAGTTCAATGGTTTCACTGACAAAATTAACAGCGTCATTGAAGTTGTCAATTCTATGAAGCGTTGGTTTGCAAAGTTCGACAATATCCAACTAAGTGTTGAAGTCATTTCTACGTACCTCACCGCCGTCGATTACTACAACGAACTAGAGAGAAAGTATGCGAAATTCTCTAAAATCCTCCATGGGCATGGCGACATACTGGACTTCATTAGCTGGGATACTGTCAGGGACACAACTCGATCAGTGTCCATGAAGCTGGGACCTCGGTATTCGATTTCGAGCATACCCTTGGATAAAATTAACATAATTCGAACAGGGAAGGAAATGGTTGTTCATGGATACTTCTATATCAAGAAGAGCAGTCCATATGAACTTCTCCAAATCACCGCAATACCTCATAAAGTACGTCCGGGCCAGTTTTTGGTCCCACGAGTAAATACACCTATGCTGGCAGTCAACTTTAACCTGGAGTCTTACTTCGAACTTGATGATAGAGAATTTGATTCATGCAAAACAGAAGACGAAATTCATCTTTGTACACCAAAACTAACTAAAAACTTTAATTTATTTCCTAACTGTTTAATAGATGCTGTGTACGATCGCCCCAATACGCATCAATGTCCATCTTATCCAGTGACGAACAACGACACTGTATGGAAGCAGCTAGCGGCTCCCAACAGCTGGATGTTCGTAAGCAACAACCCTATCACAGCATCAATCCTATGCGAAGGCGAACGATTCGAAGTTAGTTTGAAGGATGTCGGCATTATCCATGCTTTAGATGGCTGCGTCATAAGTGCAAATGGTATCAGTCTTCGACCAACTCTATCCGAAGTTCGTACAGTGGTATCTACCTTAACCAGATCAATTCTACCAGTTTTGTGGAATTCTACGCAACTTATAGACTCACCGAAAATCGAAATTTCAAAGATGTCCAAGCAGATCTTCGAAGCACCTTTGTCGACAACGGAATCAACTACATTAGCTATCGAAGAGCTTAAACACCACAGCAGAATTATGTCCATTGCTTTGTACATATCAATCTGCATATTCTTCATCGTTCTGTTAATTACATTTTGCAACCGGAAGATGTCGAGGATAATAATGATTTGCAAACCTCCTAACAACAGAAATGAAGAACCATCACCAAGCGAAGAGATACTATTATCGGAACGATTCGGCCAAATCATCGGCCGGCCCCCAGCATGTTGAATCACTTCAACACATTCTTTCATTAAATTTCATATACATACTCGTAAAGTAAATCATGTCATTTATTACTCAGCATAATGGTCATTCAATGTAATGTATTGAATGGCTAATTAGAGCGACGATTGACTAATTGTTATAAAATGTATGTCAATCGTCGTATTGCTTTCATTCTTTAGTCTTAAGTTACAAATTTGTTATCTATAAATATTGTAGTTTTAAGAATATAGATTCAGTGTTCAATAAACATTCAAAATAATACAACCAACCGCCTTTACACTCATTACTCCCAATTCCTTTAACCCTAACGGAACAAGTATTCTACTATCATTGAATACTCTGTTTCTCCCTCCACATAGAATATACTACCACTGGAACGGTGGCCCTATATTCTATCCTTTTCAATATGAATGAGGAAAAATCATTACCTGCGGAAGAGGGACCACAATTTAAGGCATACAAGGAGTCAAGGCGGTCAAAAAGTGAAATTTCGAGAAAAATTAATAAAAGTTGATAAGTTGAATCCGAATTCATGTGTAATAAGTAGCGTTAAGGTAAAAATAATACAGGCGATAAGAATTGAGTACCTACATGTCAATCCTTATGAGAGAGTAATTTTGAGAGAAAGATCTGGCCCTCATGACTCGGTCGCAAGGATTAAATTTTGACATTAAGGCGAGCCTATCTTTTCTTCAAACAGTGATAATAAAACTCCACATTTCAAGAAACTAAAACTAAAGAATAAACTCCAACTTAATTTTCCCCGTAGGAAAATACGTTAAAATTAATCATGAGAACATTTGATATGGAACAAAGAATGGCGGTATGTTATCTTTTCGGATAAAAAGAAGTTCACTTTAGAAGAGTAACACAGTTACAATGTCTACTTCCAGGATCTTTAATAGGAAGGACACCATTAGGATCGCATTCATTGTCGGACAGATTGTGTAATGGTCTCGAGGGTGAAGTGATACTCTGAGATGATACTTCTTTTTATTCGAAAAGACAACATAGCGCCATTTTTTATTACATGTCAAGTGCTCTCGAGTTTAATTTAAGCGCATTTTCCTTTAGTTTTAGTTTCTTTAGATGTGGAGCATTTTTGTATCACTATTTGAACAACAGGCTCGCCTTGATGTGAAAATTTACCCTAAGCCTTGCGACCGAGTCATGAGGGCTCGATGCCTCTCTCAAAATTACTCTTTCATAATGATTGACAAGTACTCAATTTTTATTGCCTCTATTATTTTTACCTTAAAGCTACATGTTGCACACGAGTTCGGATTCAACTAAGAAACTTTTATGAATTTTTTCTCGAAATTTCACTTTTTGACCGCCTTGACTCCTTGTAAGCCTTAAATTTTGATCCCTCTTCCGCAGATAATGATTTTCTCTTATTCATATTAAAGTTAATATTTTACTCAAACAACCACAAAAAAATAGGGTTCCTACGTCTTTAATTGTGGAAGATAGACAAAACAGAAATTACATGTGCTATCCTGATGACAAATTTTAAATGGCTATTTTGTGTGTTCTTTTTCAAAAAACAATTATAAAGAAATATTAAAAAATGAAAACCCTATACTTTTTGTTTTAATTAATTTAGAATTGAATAGACTATTAACAGTTATAATTTTGAAATTTTAGCTCTGTTAGTTTGGTTGGAAATCAGCCGAAACTATTCATGGGAAGGGGTGTGCTAATCTGATGACGAGCAGTGTATGATTCTCGCCATGATGGGTTTGACAGTTGAAGAAAGAAAAGTTTTAAAATTGAAAATTATTTGTGAAAGTTGGTGTTTTTGAAGCCGGGATATAGTGGATACATTAGTCAAAGTGTTGTGCTAAGTGCTTGTATTCAAATAAGTGTATATTTTGGACGATTTGCATTCGAAGAATGCAAAAGTAGTTGCCATGTCGCAAAAATTAGACGAAATATGAATTTCAAGTCTATTTCTTGCAAATTGACCGCAAATTCGAAGTTCGTGTTAAATTACGATTTACAGTGAATATTGTTCTTAAAAGAATGCAATCGTTTTTAGACTGATGTATTGTGTGGTTTTTGCGTGATTTGCATTCGAAGTGTAGTTCAACCAATTTCCGGGACTCTGATTGGCTAGAATTTTATTTCGTGTTTCCTGGTGATCGACCGTAAAATCCATCAAAACGCTGTGCAAAATAACGTTCTTAGTGAAGTTTCTGACATATTAAAAAAAAAATTAGACTGAAATTCATCAAATTTGATTCAAAACTTTGCAAAATTAAGTGAAAACTGGTGGATATGACATATGGATGCCAGTGGTGGAACATGTTTAGAATACTTCCGATTGGGGCTAGAATGTGAATTTGGTGGTTGAATTTAAAGTGAAATTTAAAATTTTATTAGATTTGATGGTAAATGTTTTCATAACATACTCCAAATACACGATTCCTATATGCGGGGTAAGAATTGTTTGCTCTCGATGTAAGTGGTCGCGAAAGTTGCATTTGTATTGTTTATGTATTTTGGGGTGCTGAGCTCAAATCAGAATCTGGACAAAATTTCGTTGTAAAATCGCAAAAACAAAAACCTCGAAAGAATAAGTATTAATTTTAACGGTACCGCTTAACGCATTTTGACGATCAATGTCGCATTGGACCCGATCATGCTATCTCTAAAGAGATGGATAGACCTCGAGAGTGAAATTTTTGTCCGCTGGGATTTTCTCAATGAAAATGTATGCTTACTGTCGTGAAATATGTGACAAATGCTGGGGAATTCCATCAGCTAAAGTCCGAAAATGGTTCCAGCATTTTTCTCGGCCATTTTATGTATTTTTTTTTTCGGTTCAGCGGTCATTTCATCGTGAAAAAATCTGATGATCAGGGAATCGAAAAATAATACATAAAATGGCCGAGAAAATTATGGAACCGTTTCTGGATTGTCGCTTATGGAAATCTCCTGTATTTGCCATATACATATTCCACGACAGTACGCATACATTTTCATTGAGAAAATCGCAGCGGACAAAATTTCACTCTCGAGGTCTATCCTGCGCTTAACATGTTAATGGAGAGCTTGTCACAAAAATGTGGAGTTTTGGTTTTTTTGCGGTTTTGACCCTGTTTTGGAAAGAAATATTCGTGGGAGGCTCAGCACAAAAAAAAAAAAATTTTCACCACAACATTTTGCAATATCAAATCACATAATGGCTGCATTCAGCGAACGAAATTCATTGGAAAAACACTGGAAATGCTACAAGAATTACCCGCCACCGACCCCTTTTTCTGCTGAATGGCCTTAATGCGCAATGAGAATCTATATTGTTACGCTTTCCCTTTTTTATATAAAGTTTATTTCAGTTTTGGGTTTCGACAAAAAGAAACCCTTCCGTGAAACTCACACTACTGGATACAAAATCTATTTATCAGGCCTATGAATAAACAGATTGCCCGATGTTTGGCAAGCCTCGTTATTCCCCTACATTTAAGCATGCCTCTATTCTCACTCATAGAAATCTTCAAAAAAAACAAAATCAATCTCAGAATAAAAATTTTCTTCATTAAGTGATTTTTTTTTTTAGAAAAAATACTTTTTTCTTGGAAATAGTACACATTTGAATATTTCGCATCTATTCGCAAAAATAAGCAATTATCGCCGAAATTCGCATCTATTTCGTAAAAACGAAATTTCCGTACCTCTAACTATAAGTAATAAATCAAATTGAAAAAAAAAACGAAAACGGTGTTATGCTTGTACCTACAACAGTGACAGTGACAACAGTGTTTGGCAACTTTTGTTTGTTTTTGTGGGAAAATTTAAAATTATCGAATAACCTAACATTAATACAAACACACTGTTCGATTTTGATAATTAAATGTACTAAAGCTTTCAAAATGAAATTCTAATTATACGAGTATCATTTTCCGGCTGGCATTGCAGTCTGTGTGGATGCGGTTTAATTTGGAAAAGTGACCTAAATGTTCAAAAAGTTTACCCAGATGTTAGAGTCACACTGTGGGCAAGTTGTGTTCAGCCCTGGCTTTCGGTGAAAATTGTACCATATTATATTGCAATTTCAATAATGCATAAGTATACATTCTGCGATACTGAACTCAATAAGGAAGCACAAACTTTCTGCTTGTCGTACATAATATTTTATATCCCACCAGCCGTCGCCGTCGGAAAACAACTACTAACAGCGCTAAGTCAATAACAATAACACTTTCGATACTTATTATGCACAAAAGCTCCCAAATTTTTATCCGAATCATGGGACGACTATGGCTGAATTCTAATAGCAGCACAACTACAAACGCATTTTTCTCTCGCTTTGGCTTCAACCAAATTGCTTCGTGATTACTCCATGTATTGATAATCTCCTTGGTATGAATATTATATTAAATTCTATTCAGTATTTAGGACATGGTAGACGCCATTGTAGTGTTTCGCCTACTACTATACCTACTACGTGCATGTACAGCTCTTTGATCTATACGTGTAATATCAGCAAATTAACTTATGTGTCCTTATGCGTCTCCAGACTACGTCTGAAGACCCAGAAAGGCACATTATACTTGAATTTCAGATTTAAATCTATCCTTGAACACGCCGACTTTTTTTGATGTATCCTATACGAAGATTTATTTTTTATTAGCTCGTCTAGCAAGAGAAAACATTTCCAATTATTATTTACGCAATTTTTATCCTATTTTTCGCTTTTCTGAAGATACGACGACGCGACGGTGCACGTCAATAAACATTCATCTCTATTCGTGTATCCATCCATCCACAATGAAGTGCAACGCACAAATTTATATCGGATTAAGGATTAAATATACGTTCGTCGCATATTCCATTCTGACGGAAATTATGGGCTGGCTCTGATCTGCCAACACACAAGAACGCACAGTACCTTTACGTTACGCTACATCTTATTATCCTTATACCCATAAATGTCATATCTTTTGGCAAGATTATTGCCTGATCTCATTTCGCTATGTCTGAATCTCTGAATCCGACACACGATCATGGGCGTAGCCAGGGGGGGGCAGGGGGGGGCGACCGCCCCTCCCTGGTCGATGAAGATGGTAAAAAAATCCTTATCGATGTAGTAAAAAAATCGCTGCACTATACAACATTTTCAAAAATTTTCTGCTGCTGGCGCAGCAGTTGCTTTTTCTACCGCTCTAAGTGCTGCCAGGGAAGCCATGATCGGGACAGTTTGCAGTCAGGAGGCGCATACAAATAGATGACACCGAGTGGCCTCTCCTAACTGACGGAGGCTGCGTACCAGCACACACATTTCACTTGTGAGTGTGCTACTGTGACTGCGTGGACTCCATATTTCCTGTTTCATTTCATGGCTTCTGAGCTGGAGTACACAATTTCAACCATTAGGTCCCTTCGGGAAGTTAGTGGAATTCAACTTATTTTCATCTGAAAGGGTGACAAATGGTATACAGCCGTAGAAGGTCATGCTTCGTCGAACGCATCATCAAATTTATCCCATATTTCGTGATAATTCTCATTATTTGGAGCGGAGTTTTCGTACAGCACTTACCGTGCCTATGTACTTGCCAGGTACATTGCGGCTAGACGAAGTAAGCAGGGAAAGTTGTATTTTTGGAAATTGGCGTCGTCGAAACGACGAAGGATGAATTTTGTGCAACTTTTAGAACTCCAGTATTTCTTATGGCTGGTTGTCGATTCGACGATAAGACTGTGTCCATACAACTAGCTCGTAACAAATATGTTTATTTTTGAAATGTGGGACCTATTTTTTAAAAAATTATGGAAAAAATATTTACTAGGACGAAACTAGGACACTAAAATGGCTCAAAATTGTCATTTTAGGAAAATTGCGTCGAACTCATAAAAATCGGCTCCAAGGTACTCAATGTCAAAATTAGACATTGTATAAAGAAAACTGAATTCTCAAAACATGCTATATGCAAAAAGAAAAATACACGATTTCAAGAATTAGAATTAATCAAGGGAACTCAGGGAGAAGATATTCCAAAATTTACTGTAAATAATTCTACAATCCACTGTAAAATCCGCAATAGGTGAAGTGAAAAAAATACGTGCTGGGACCCCAAAATGGATCGCTGTGCCTCTTGTATATACATGAGCTTCTCATTCAACCCAATTTCCTAGTACGTTTAGAATATGTGTTTTATGATTCGAGCACATTTATTTATCTCAGTTTTAAATTTAGTGTCTTATATTTCAGGCCAAATAACATTGAATTAAGAAAAATTGATTTGTAAATCAATTCCCTTACAAAATTACTCAAAATCGATGTTTTTCCATTCTAAATAAACTAACGATTGAAAATCTGTCATATTTTATAAATATTTTGAGAAAGGGTGATTTGTATGAGGCGTCAAAGTAGAGCGTCGTCGAATCGACGAAGCACCTTTCCGTACTAAAAATAAGCATAACCTTCCAGGGTTAAGGACCTTGTAAAGAACGGGTCTCATATTTCAGTGTCTTTCAAGTTCTTCCTTTTCTTCTCAGTACCATTGTGAAGTGCGTTAACTCAACCGTTTATAGGCAATTTCGAGTCAACGTTACATTGCATATCATTTCGGAGTGTATAAATATAATGTTGTAATAACTATATTTCCATTCACATGTACGGAAATTTTGAGACAAACTACGCTCTAAAAGGCAGATATTGGAGGCCAGTTGAATGTAATCAGAATGCAGGAGAAAATAATTTTCATCTCCATTTTAAAAATTATACTCTAAAATTATAAAAAAAAAGAAATAACATGCGTGGCAGTCCACCAATAAACTACGGCCGCAGATGTGTGAGTGACATCCAATTTCCAAGATCTAAACTGCTGTTTTGTTGAGGTGTTGAGATCAACAGCACGCCCAGCAATGTTATTTATCCCCATAAATGGATACTTGTTTACAATATGAGCTACATCATAGTCCGTCACGTAGGTCGTGAGTTCGAAAAACACCATAAAATGAATTCGTTCACGGTGAGTCTGGAATCCATGACCCTCTGCACAAATCCAACCACAAGCCAGGCTACGCTAAAATTCGCTAACAGTATTTCTGCGACCGGAAATTTCAACTCCTAAGAAAATCATGATGTTGAAAAAATTTTGGGCTTGCCCCCCCCTGACCGAAATCCTGGCTACGCCCATGCACACGATGTATGTATAATAATAATTTTTATGGCCTCCATAAGTTGCGAAGCAGACTGTGTGTGAATTGAAATTGATTTTAGATAGGTACTTTCTTTTCCCATACAATAATATCCCTTTCAAGACGAAGAATGCTTGAATAAACGGCCAAAAGGCAGAAAAAATGTCGCTCGATGAAATTGAGTTATTTGTTATGGCTTCCATGAATATGCACATTTCTTTTCTGTGTGTCTAGAAATTTCGGTGATTTTTTCTTGTGTGCATTTTATAACCGTCATACTATATTATCGTCAAATTTTCACGACGATTTTTTGCGAAAGATTGATTTACACAATCCCATCTATACGCGCACATATCCATGCAAACAAAATGAAAATGTTCTTGGTAAATAATAAATTATTCAGAGAGACATCATCAAGTCATCTGGAATGAAGTTATGCGGCCACGCGGTTCATATGGGAAGACAAATCGGTTTCCTGAAACCGGTGACAAGCGAAAAATCAACAAGAAAAGAAGGTGGGTCATCTCTTTTGTATTACAATACTTTTGTATATTCATTCCGGTAACATCTTATTTGCTAGTGAATACCTATACAGGGTGTCCAGCAATAGGTGGTCAATACTGTAAGGGCTGATAGCACAACTTGTTTCTGCAAGAAAATTACCAATACAATCGGAATTTTTTTTACGGTTACCTTGTTATCGCTCATTTTGTGAAAGTCATCGAAAATCGTGACTTTGTCATGCAAAATCATAATTTCCAGCCCTCCTGACAGGGCCGACCTTAGCACGCTGGTGGCCCTGGGCCAAATCGAAGATGGTGGCCCCCTACCCCCTTGCTAATACGCAAACAAATACTATCTGATCTTGATCTTACGTTAGTTCAGTGGTTTTAATGCGTTAAAATTTTGCGAATGATGAGTGCTTCACAAAAACTTTTAAGCGTTTTACGCAAATATTGCGAGCTGCTGTTACTGGCAGTTAATTGTTTCTTGATCATCTCAGAGCTTGCGGAACTATAATCTTCTCTCATGATCATATTTCTAGCATTCATTAAAAAATCTCAGGAAAATTTTTATTTATTTATTTTTGGGTTACGCATATCTTAATGAAAATGTTTCCAAACATTTCTTTCAATTTTAAACAAAATTGACATTTTCCAAATTTTTGTCAGCTGTGCTGCTTTTCACGGGATACCTACATAATCCCGAAAAACAAAATTCCGCCCGTTTATAATCCCGATTTTTACAAAAAATCCCGACATTACTAAATCCCGCCACTTTAAAATCCCGCCATTATAAAATCCCGTCAGCTTAAAACCCCGCCGTCTTAGAATCCCGCCAGTGGGTAGTGAAATAATCCCGCCAAAATGACGCCAAAAATTATTTTCATTGCTAACTAAAAAATCAATAGTTAAGTAATGTGATTCCCAGCAGTTAATGCGATACTTCCTCTTAACATAAATCCGTCGGGATATTTGATAAAGATGACAATTTAGCCCCTACAGAACAATACGCTCATACAGGGAATACTTAACTCTCGACTACCGAAAGACCAGACCAGCTATTTTTTAAATTAAGTCATACGATTCGTGGGTCTCCGAGAATTAAGAGTCCCCATGCGAGGGGACCATTTATTTTAACAGTAAATGTGCTGGCGCTTTTTAGTGTCCCGTCATAGAAGGTAAGTGTTCTTTCATAAATCGCGCGCGCGATTTTTGGAAGAATACCTTCTATGACGGCATATTGAAAAGCGGTATTTTGAATTAGCAGGATATTGAAATGGCGGGATTTTAAATTGGTAGGATTTTGATTAGACGGGATTTCAATTGAGCGGGATTTTAAACTGGCGGGATATTGAAATGGCGGGATAATGAATGTCGGGATTTTGAGAAACGGGAATATGCTGGGCGGGATATCGTAGCCATCGGAGTGCTCAGTTGGCAGCCTACACCTTCGAATCTTAATGTCGCGGAACCCTAGTGTTCTACAGAACCCCGTTTGCGAAGCACTGCGTTAGACGATAATTTTGTACACGCGGTGCATCGTGTTTTTATAAATAATGCTTCCGCCGGTTTTTCTTTGCGGGAAACTCCTATTCTCATTTATGGGTCTGACTTCGGTAACGTGAGTGCGTTAAGTTATTCATAATAAACACCAATTCAAACTTCTTGTGACATGAAGGTGTCATGTCTTGTAAAGGAAAATTATTATTATTATTATTTCCATAGTTACTAACATCGATTTTAAGATTTTTGTATGGCAGCAATGCTCAGCTTTCAAGGATCCGAATACTGTAATTTGAAAATTTTTATGTCTGTCCGTCTGTTGCGACGCGTTTTTCTCGGCCAATTTAAAAGCTCTGAAGCTGAAATTTTGCACAAATGCTTCTTTTTGCTGCAGGCAGTTTATATGTTTGAATCGGTAAAATCGGACAATGAGGCCATGGGGATGCCATACAAACCTATCCCCCCAAATTAGGTTCTTCTAAGAAGAACGAAAGTTATTTGTTCAACGCAACGGAACTTTTGTGAAGACGGAACGAAAAGAATGGGGGGGGGGGGGGAATTATATACAAGTCGTAGGTACGGATGGATGGATATGGCGCTGAGATAGGTTGGGCTGGTTGCGCCCGATACTGCAGCCTGCTGGCTTATTGTGTTACCCATCTAAGCGAGAAAATTTCAGGTTATGAGCTCTGTCCTACGTAAAACGCTTAGAAGAAAGTTAACCAGGTTTACTTTGGGTGCACCCATACTGGTGGTTTAAGCCCCAAAGAAGTTTTGTCTCCAGCTCATAAGAGCGGGACATTCGAAAATAACGTGCGAGGCTGATTCCTCATCTTCGTAACAGAGGCGACATAGTGGGTCTTGTGTGTAGATCCCTATTGTATGCAGATGTTTCCGTAGGGTGCAATGACCGGTTATAAGGCCTGTCACTGCCCTGAGGTTCGTTTTACTAAGACTGAGGGCTTCGGTGCAGCTGGTATGCCAGTTAGATTCCAGCATGCGCTTGCTATGTCTGAGCCCTTCAGCGAGTCTCCATCGGTCTTGGAATTTATCCTCGGTCCACCGTCTGGCAACGGTTCTGGCAGTAGATTTACTGATCCCGATTGCAGGTTCAGGACCAGTTAAGGGTAGTTCGGAACCCTCTCTTGCAAGGGCATCCGCTTTCTCATTTCCTTCGATCCCCTTATGTCCTTTCACCCATTTCAGAGTTACTTTGTTTCGGATTGCTAGGTTTTTGAGATTTTGTTGGCATTCCCAAACCAATTTAGAGGTTGTTTTGGGATTTGCAATTGCTTTTATAGCAGCTTGACTGTCGGAGAGAATATATATGGTCTTATTGGTATATCCCTTTCGAGTACTCTCCCCTGCTGCAAGGTTTATGGCTATAAGTTCTGCCTGGAAGACAGTTGTATATTGACCTAGGGGTTTGGAGATACTATAGTTGTTGGTTTTAGTATAGACTTCTGCCCCTGTTCCTTCGTCTGTCTTCGACCCATCTGTGTACCACACAATGTGATTTGATAGATGGTTGTCGTTCCATTTACTCCAGTCTTCCCTAACCGTTGAGGTTTGGATGTTTGAGTCGAAGGTGTACATGGCCGGGGTATAGTCGCTGCCCATATCTAGGATTGGGTTTGCAATGATTTCTGTGATCGTACAGTGTCCTACCCTTTGTGGTGTCCACATGTTCGATGATTGGAGTCTGTACGCTGCGAGTCTAGCCTCTTCTGTGATTTTGAGGTCCAGTGGTGGCAGGTCTAGTAGTTTCTCTAGAGTTAAAGTTGGTGCACTGCGCATGGCGCCGGTTATGCTTGCGCAGGCCAGTCTCTGTACTTATCCCAACTTCGCTGCTGCTGTTTTTTGCTTGATTTTAGTCCACCAGACTATGGAGCCATAGGTCAGACGGGGTTTGACCACAGCTTCGTATATCCAGTGTATCATTCGTGGTTTTAACCCCCACGTTTTTCCTATTGCTCTTTTAGTAGCATATAGGGTCTGTTTGCCTTTTGAAATTGTGTTTTGCAGCTGCTTGTTCCACGTGAGTTTGTTATCAAGGGTGACTCCCAGCTATTTTACCTCCGTGGTAAACTGCAGTTGTTGGTTGAATAATGTTGGAGCGTTGAGCCCTTCCAAGTTGTATTTGCGACTGAAGGTTATTAATGTTGTTTTGGCGGGATTGACCGATAGGCCTACCCTCCTACACCAATCCTCCACTTGGGTTAGAGCTTGTTGCATGAGTTCAGAAATAACTCCTGGATATTTTCCCCTTATAAGGATGCTGATGTCATCGGCATATCCTAGGGTATAGAAGCCAGTATTATTTAGCTGGACCAGTAGGCTGTCAACTACAAAGTTCCACAGGAGGGGTGAAAGTATACCCCCCTGTGGGCAACCTTTGAGGACAGCTGTATACATCGTTTCACCGAATAATTTTGCATGTACTTGTCGTCCTTGAAGCATTGATTTTATCCACCGACATAGGGTGTTTTGAACTCCATGACTCGAGGCGCCGTGTACAAGAGATTCAAAGGAAGTGTTGTCGAAGGCCCCCTCTATATCTAGGAAGGCCGCGAGCCCTATTTCTTTGATTTCTAATGTGGTCTCAATCTTCCCAACTAGATGGTGTAGTACTGATTCACATGATTTCCCTGTCTGATAAGCATGTTGGTTTGGGTGCAACGGGAAAAGCGACAGGCACCTTTCCCTGATATGTTTATCGACGAGCTTTTCCAATGACTTAAGTAGGAAGGAGGTTAGACTTATTGGTCTATACGATTTCGTTAGGGTTTGGTCACGCCCCGGCTTTGCCAGAAATGCTACGTTTACCTGCTTCCAAGTGATTGGGATGTATCCTAAGGCTATGCTGGCTCTGAATAGTCTTAGTAAAAGCGGAGCCAGGGTCGTAAAACCCTGCTGAAGCAGGGCTGGGGAGACACTGTCTGGTCCTGGTGATTTGTAGGGTTCGAAAGAGTGGATCGCCCATTCCACCCTATTATAACTTACTATTTGGTTCGCAATCCGCCAGTCGTCTTTGTTAGCCCTGAGAAAAAGGGAGTTGTCATCCAACTGGTCTGTGCGCTCCGATGTTATCGTTGATCCAGGAAAGTGAGACCCTATAGGAGGACTTCCAGGGTCTCCTTACCTGTTTTTGTTTGGTTTCCATCGGAGTTTTTAAGTGTTCCGATGGGGTTTGTTGGATCCTTGGCTAGAATATTCTGGAGTCTCGCTCCTTCATGCAAGTTTTCTATTTCTTCGCAGAACTTCCTCCAGGATTCCCTCTTGGCTTTCCTAATTTCTTTGCTATACTGGGTTAGGGTGCAGCGGTATGTGTCCCAATCCCCAGTTCTTTTGGCTACGTTGAAAAGCTTACGTGTCTTCTTACCCAGAATGTTCAGGTTCGAGTTCCACCATTTGCATTTCGCATTGGTGTGTCGTCTCGTTAACCTGCAACTCTCTTCGAAGGAGGTTTTTATTGCGGCTTGCAGTTGATCCGCTGCAGCCTCCACACAAAGTGTAGTTTTAATGTGTCTGGGAATTTCATTCAGATTGATGGTCAGGCACTCTCTGTAGAGGTCCCAGTTTGTTTTTCTCGGATTTCGATACAGTTCAGTTGGCTTATCAACTTTATCGATTTCCATACTTATGTATCTGTGGTCCGATAGCGATGGTTCGGGTAAAACCCGCCAATGGCGGACGTTAGGGGATACGTTGAAGGTGGCTAAAGTAGGTACGCTCGAAAAAACTTTAAGACCGAGGAGAGCGAAGGGTATCCAAATTTCGGCCGCGCCCGAAATTAGCCTGGGTCTCGTCCTTCTTTATTCCCTTATAATACCAAAGTATAAAATAATATTGAGTACTGGCCTTCGGTGTCATCACTACCGCCTGGCGCCTATTTTCATAGTACAATCTCAGGTTTATCCTGTACTTCCTCGACCTTGGATATTGGTAATTTTGTTCGATAAGTTCTAAGAATGAAGCTTCTTTCATACCATGCTACCGCCTACCGTCGCTCATGGGCGTAGCCAGGATTTCGGTCAGGGGGGGGGCAAGCCCGAAGTTTTTTCAATATCAAGATTTTCTTAGGATTTGAAATCGTTGGTCGCGAAAATCTTGTTAGGCAAAATTTAGAGTATTTTAGCTGGTGTAATGGTTAGTGGCCGCACCTTCTTTGCACACGGGTTCGAGACTCACCGTGAACGAATTCAGTTAATTTGTTTTTCGAACTCACGCCCCTTGTGACGAACTATGAACTCACTCAAGATGTTTAACGAGTACCCATTCATGATTGTTTTTTTTTTTAAATTTAGGAAAGGACAGTCGAGAATGATTATCAAGACCATTTAAAGAAAAATTGCCCCTGAAAGTATTTAGAATTTTACTGGTTATTCTGATTACATTCAACTGGCCTCCGTTTCTGCTTTTTAAAACGTAACTCGTTTATATTCAGTGCTATTTTTGGCTTTTGGGCAGCATATTCCACTTGCGACATCAATGTCCGTTTTGAAACCTGGCTTTGCTTGGTTCTACAGGATCGCATCTCCTGCTGAAACATACCGAGAAGCCTCTTATCTCACATCCACAGCATCCATAGAAAAAAACATTATCCGATAGTCGGCTGGAGACATTTAGGGGTACATGCTTTTCCACTTCCTTAAAATAGGAGCCCAATGGAGCTCTTAAGCTGTTTTTCCTTTTCCAAATAGGAGCCCAAGCGCTCAGTTATTCCACTGAGAGCCCTCTTTAGCTGCTCAACTCAGCTGCTCCTCTACACTTCTACAATAACATCGGGAGTCCTAGCTCACCCTCCCCAGAACGGAATCCCACAGTAAAGTTTAAACCGAAGTTGGGCAGGATTCCATTCTGATGGTAGTTTTTTGCTCATTCGACTTAAGTTGCTGGGACGCCGTGGAGCTTGCATGATGAAGTTTTGACAATTAAGTACTCTCGCACAAAATCAACGATCTGATCGTTATAGCTCTGGATCTCGAGAAGGAGTCAAATGCAGTCGACTTAAAGAAAAAATTTAACAAGACCAAAGTGCTAAATTTGAGTCCAGCTTACGTACGTTGTCCTCGACGCGGCCGCACGACAGCGACTCGCTCATTCCATAAAAACTCGTTTCTCTCTCATTTTAAAAACGAGTTTTCATATGGAATGAGCGAGTCGTGCGGCCGCGTCGAGGACAACGTACCTTTAGTCTGAAAGGGAATTTAACTCCCCCATAAATATTAATTCATCTATTTAGACAATATCGTTGCCGCGGATGGCGGTATAAAGAGCATTCCACAGTCAAGTTCTTGTCCAAAATTTTGCAAACCAAATTGTAAAAACTAAAGCTGTTGAAAGGGAACAGTACTTGGAGAGCGTACCTAAATTACTGGTCGATGCAAACAGGCCGACAAAATTTCACGCTAGTTCTCTGAATTCCACAAGTGGTTTACAGCCCTTATACACCTGCAACTTGGTTGCCAACCTAAGTTGGTAACACGCAAAAAAAATCGGAAAATAAGTGATTTGTAGGCATGGTGCAGGTTGCAGTACCAGGTTGCAAGAACGTGAATGGTGTGGTTGCCGAAATGTTGCAAGTGTGTAGTTAGGTACCTGCAACCTAGGTTGGCAACGAAGTTGCAGATGTAGAAGACCTGTAAGGCACAAGAAAGTCGTCCACTGCACTTTTAAAGCTAACAAAATTTTCTTTAGTTTGAGTGCAACGCCAGCTTTGTAGGTACAAAGGATCCCAAGATACAGCATTTCGAACTTTTTTACAAAAAAAAAAACAATGTTTAAAGTGCTGTACGAGTATTTTGAGATCCTTTACACCTACAAAGCTGGACTCAAATTAAAGAAGGTTTTATTAGCTTTGAGAATCAAGCAGACGACTTTTGGAAATCACAAACCAAAATATGAAAAACCTTCGAAAATTTTTAGGTTTTTTGAGGGTCACGGGGTTAGGATAGGTTTTCGAAGTTGCAAACTTGGTGGTACACCTCTGGTATCTACCCTAACAGTATCCCAAAAAAAACAGAGTCGAGCTATTTTTTGCGACCGAAAATCATAAATTGACTGACCTATAAGGGAATCCTTATAAATTTTACAGTTCATAGTCGCTCGTATTTGAAAAATAAATTTAAATTTTGCAGCTACTAGATACTTCTTTATATTTTATTTGTCAGTTACTTTAATTAGGCTTCCGAATTAAATTATTTTATTAAATGAGGTAATGCATTTAAAAGTGACGTTTTGTCCCAATAAGCATTCCTTTATAATTATTCCTTAAGGGAATCCGTATTCCTTAAGTGAGGACTATGAATTCCTCCCTTAATGTTCATGTTTTAGGGCTTTCAAGACTTGTTCACGTTTCAGAGTAGTAGCTCACATAAAATTGTTCACCTTCACGTTTGGCGAAGTACACGTTTACCCGAGTCTACTGTATAGACATGAAAAGAGCTATCCATAGCGCTCAGGATTGCTGTAAATCTGGACGAAATAGAATAGAATTAGGTATGTCCATATGTATCTATGTAGATGACTATGTAAGGAAGAAGAACGGCTTGTAATAAATTGATATGGAAATTTTTGTGTGGTTTTCGGAACATGGAAACTGCAAACGAAAATGCGAAAAAGTGAATCTGAAAAAAATTATCCCTGAAATATTTCTTTTTTCTTTTAGTATTATTAATATTCAATTCAATAAAAAAAGTTTCACCGGCCAGGGAGGGGCGGTCGCCCCCCCCTGCCCCCCCCTGGCTACGCCCATGCCGTCGCTGGTATTTTTACCAAACATCAAAGAGCAATGGTGACGTTGGAGAGCAGATATTGCAATTTGTTTCAAAAAATAGAGAGGGGAATAGATGTCTTATCCCTATGCATCTTATGACAGATTTTGGGGCATTCGGTGGCTCAGTGGCAGAGATGTCACTCTATCTCTGAGTTACCGGTGCGTGGGTTCGAATCCCACTGTGACCCATGGATGTTTGTGTTGTCCATAAAATGCTCCTACGGCAGCCGATTCTTCGATGTAAATCGTCCTGGAGCTACCCGTTGACCCCCTTCGATTCAAGATAAAAAAATCTCTTGAAACGCTACAACAACAACAGATTTCTTATCAATAAAATCACATCATCGTTATATCGCTTTTTATTAACTTTAATTTAGTTCGAGTACATATTTCAAACGGGTGTCGAGTGGAGGCCCCCTACTGAGTGACCTCCTTTCCGAGTATTTGCCCCTTGAAAGTAAAGGTTCCTCGAGAGTGGTGGCCCCTTAAATGTGGTGGCCCTGGGCGACCGCCCAGTTCGCACACACCTAGGGCCGGCCCTGCTCCTGATGACTTAATCCAAAATTTGATTTCAGTTTCAGAAACAACATAAAATTTCACAAAAAACGGTTTTTCCTGTTCAATGCGTGTTTCCCTAAAATTCTGCAATGTAAATATTAAAAATTATATACTGTTGGAAAGCCGACATGTTGAAGCAACTTTTATAAATTTTGCATAGTTGTACGTATAAAGCTCCGTTATGAAATTACTGTTTGAATTTTCGATGAAAAATCTATTTTAAAATTTCTATTAAGTTTGAGTAACTGTATCTTGAAAGTCGCGATAATGTTGGCAACAGGAAAAACTTAAGTTTTTGTGAAATTTGATGTAGTTTCTGAAACTGAAATCAAATCTAGAATTAAGTCATCAGGAGGGCTGAAAATTATGATTTTGCATGACAAGTCACGATTTTCGATGACTTTCACAAAAAGAGCTAACTGTAAACAAACAATAATTTTCTTGCTGAAACAAGTTGTGCTATCAACACTTACAGTATTGACAACCTAATGCGGGTCACCCTGTAAAGTGACGTCAACTTTAAGCTCGATAATTTCGATAGAAATGAACAATATCCTACTCGGAAATTGACGTCAATCGTTGTTGCTAACCAAAATCATTTATCATTATGGAAAATATCATCATGACCACAATGTGTAATATGGCATTCAGCCACAGAATGATTAATTTGCTAAATCCACTCAATAGCACAATACTACCACTGGAATCTATTCAGTATGCTTTGTCGGACGCTCATAAAGCTTATTATAAGCTCGCCATTCGGTGAGTTGTATATGTACATACAAGTATTATGCAGATGACATATGAATCTGACGGAAACAGTTAGGCTTGAAATTAAAGCTGGACTAATTCAATCCGTTCGAACAACAGTTCATCTCACACAAAAGCATTTTGTTTCAAACATCAAAATCATATCAGTGAAGTGGCCTAGAAGAAAAGCTTTTCCATTTAATCTCTATTATAGAAATGATCTGATATAAATGGGTAAGTTTCTTTGATGATGAAAAGACACAAATGTTCGCTTATCGGGAATATAAAGGACATGCAAGTACAAGCTCGATGACCCGGACGTTTCTATCCGTATATTTTATACATGATATGATAGCTCTCTAACTAACTGGCCAATCATCAGTACGGATGACTTGCGATTTGGTGATGTCCTTTTACCGTATTATGACAGAAATCGTAGAATGTCTTATAAATGCTGTTAAGCACACTGTAGGCTTTGACATTTAGAGTTAATTTAGTGGAAAATAAAGGGCCGTAAAGAGGACAAAACAAACATCTTGAGAATGTACGAGTAGGAATAAATCCAGTATTAGAAGTATTATTCCAATTGACAACGAGTTAACAATTTGTTATTGGCAAAACAACGTTCGAATTATTTCTTCTTTTTCTACTTATAACTAATTAATGCATTAGGTTAGTTAAAATAAAATTTAGAACTTTAACCCTGACAACCGACCTACACGCTTTCGAGGCGTATACCCGTCATCTTTCCCCAATTCCGCAGCTCTGGTTCGACTGACATGCTCGCACCCCCAGGTATGCTATGGCCACTTAGTCTGCTTGCTGTATCCTTCCAGGCAAGATCTACGTCCCTGTATGCAGTGAGCTATAACTTTTTTTTAAAAGCCACCACGCCTCTGAAACGTTTCAGTCGGTTCTGATGTAAATTATTTGTTGCTCTTTGTACGCTGCACAGACGTATGGATCGGTTCAATGTATGCAAATGATATAATCAGTGCCGTAACCACGGGAGGGGCTAAGGGGGCTAAAGCCCCTCCCAGGCCCAGATATAGGGAAGGAAAAAACTGCAAATCGAAGTATGAAGCAATGCATTTCGGTGCAAATTTGATAAAAATATGAATTGTTCTTGGAGTATAGGTTATTCATCAGCTTCATTGGTCTGTACAAGGTGAAACATCCTTACCAGAATTTTTAAACATTTTTGTGCAAAAAAGAACACAATACTAATAATACAAATACAGTAGAACCTCCCTAAGTTGACCACTCTATAACGTGACCACCTCTTTAAATTGACCATCTTTTTTCCGCCCTTTTACATTCAACATAATATTAAATTAGTCTCTGTAAGTTGACCACACTCTCTATCTTGACCAAAAAATGTCCGCCCTTGGGTGGTCAACTTATGGAGGTTTTACTGTATTTTACAGCTGGCATTTCGACTAAAAATATGAATTTCTCATTGCAATTGAAATTGTCGATGAATGTTAATTAAAAAAGGAGCCGATAAAACATAATTCTGCATTTCGTAAAAATATTTTGAGGTGTTGAGCAAAATAAGGAAAAAATTAAAAAAAAATTAACATTCAAAACCAATTGGTTCTTTGCGAGATAGAGTCCTGTCAATGCTTCCACCGTCTACTCCACCTGGGAAAATAAGGATCTCTGAGCCATTTGATCATTAGAAAGATATTATAGTTAAACTTATACCGGGATTTGGTTTGTGGCTGAATTCCTATTTTTCTCATGTAGTGCCGGGTATTCACAATTTATTTTCTAATTACGGCGCGACATTTGTTTCACAATACGCAGCTGCCCCTGGAACTCACTCGTGAAACGTTGCTTTTCAGTTCTATAGAAAATAAGCGTGAATGCTATGAGAGCTTAGAACACCACCGTATAGCGTCATTACTAGAAAATAGCACCATCACTCAATCTTCTGGAGGCAAACCCAAATGTGTTTTATATATATAGATATATAAAATATTTTTCTGTAATTAAGGGATAATTTAGTTTATCAAATTTTGTACTTTCAATATGTGAATATTCCTAATTTAAAATAAAAGTCATAATTTAATCTGAATGTTTGTTTTTAGTTATTTTTATACCCTTCACTCGTAGAGTAAAGGGTATATTAACTTTGTCATGAAGTTTGTAACGCATTGAAGGAAGCATCTCCGACCATATAAAATATGTATATATATGATCAGCATGACGAGCTGAGTCGATTGGGCGATGTCCGTCTGTCTGTCTGTCCGTCTGTCCGTCTGTCCGTCTGTTGCTACGCGTTTTACTCGGCCAGTTTAAAAGCTATCGAGCTGAAATTTTGCACACATGCTTCTTTTTATTGCAGGCAGTTTGTATGTTTGAATCGCTAAAATCGGACCGTGGGGTCATGGGGCTGCCATACAAAGCTAACCCCCCCAATTTGGTTTTTCTAAGAAAAACTTTTTCATGCGTGCCCCAATTTCAACCAAATTTCACACAAATGAGTTTCTATTGATAACACAAAACATATGTAAGAACAGATCAAATCGCACTAAGGGGTCATGGGGCTGCCATACAAACCTAACCCCCCAAATTAGGTTCTTCTAAGAAAAACTTTTTCATTTGTGCATCAATTTCAACCAAATTTCACACAAATGTGTTTCTATTGATGCCACAAAACATATGTAAGAATGGATGGAATCGGACTATGGGGTCATGGGGCTGTCATACAAACCCAGCCCCCAAATTGAGTTTTTCAAAGAAAAACTTTTTTATTTGTGCACCAATTTCAATCAAACCTCTTAAGAGTGCATTTGAATTGATACCACGAAACATATGTAAAAATTAATGGAATCGGACAATGAGTTATGGGGCTGTCATATAAACCCAACCCCTCAAATTGAGTTCTTCTACGAAAAACTTTTTTCACTTTCAACCAAAACTCGTAAAAGTGCATTTCTATTGATGCCATAAGACATAAGACAGTATATGAAAATGAATGAAATCGGACTATGGGGTCATGGGGCTACCATACAAACCCAACCCCCCTATTTTGGATCTTTAAGAAACATTTTTTCTACACCAATTTCAAGAAAAAACTTAATGCGTCTTTGTCAAAAAATAAAAACGAATGGAATCGTACTATAGGGCCATTCTCCCGCATCCCCCCAATAAAGTTTTCTGAGTAAATATTTTTATTTTATCACTTATTCCAACCAAACCTCACACAAATATTGTTTTGTCGACGCGACAGAATTTATAGATATCAAATATTATGCGAAAACAGAAGGACAAGAATGGGGAAGGATTGAACACAAGTCATAGGTCCGCCCCAAGAAACTTTTAGCCCGAGGAGAGTGAAGGGTATTCAAATTTCGGCCGCGCCCGAAATTAGCCTCGGTCTCGTTTTTGTTGATTTTGGCACATATACGCCTCGGGGGCGTATGGGTCGGTCAACAAGTCAATTTCGACTGGGTCGGTTGTCAGGGTTAAACGATGTAAGTATATTCTTTTGTGAGACAAGGTACATATATATGTACATTGTACATATTCAGACACGCTGACACTAGTACGAACGACAGCGATTCGAGTCATGCTTCTGAGTACCAGTTGTGGATGCTTCGATGCCAAGACTAGAATGATGAATGATATTGACTCGTTGTCTGGCTAGCGTTTTTATACTGTAGTACTGTGTACGAGTCTGCTGATCGTTATACTCGTGTCGTGCTGTACAATGCGTGATAGCGGGACGTTGTTTACGTATACGTTGCCTGTGGTTGTGTTACCAGGACGTCGATTGTAAGCTGATTTTGTGAAAATTTATGGTGTATGTTGGATGCGTTTTTGCAGAACAGTGTTTAATTGTATGTAGTTAGTTTCTAGCATTTCGCCCTTATGCAGCGGTGGCGTACGCAAAAATATATTTTGGGAATTGTTTTTTTTAAGGGGTTGCTCTGCAGGAATGAATAAGCTGGATAAATTATTGTGTAGAGTTTCTTTATCAATTTCGTATATGCATTATTTCAGTTTTAATCTGGTTGCTAGACATCCATATTAAAATTATATATTTTGGAAAAAAATCGCTCTGTGCCCGAAATAAGCAGAATCATATTTTTTCGGAGAAGGTGATGGGATAAGAATTTTTTTCTTATCATCTTCTGAACATCCAGGCCGAGTTTGGGAACACGTTTCTCTATGAATCACTATATCACAGGCGGGCGACCGAACGATCATGGCCACAGAGCACGATTTTCGTGGCTGGAGCACCAAAACGAGCTACCCAGGTCGCATAAAATGCTATTATATCTGCCATCGGTACTGCCTCAGGCCATCTCGTAAAATGGTCGATCATGGTCAATAAGTCAATGTTGCTGGTACGTACGGACGAACTGCCATCGAGCGATATTTGTCTCAGCTGAAGTTTTGTAGGAGACGACAGTAAGTCCTGCAGATCTGGATAGTTTTTCTGCTCGTGAGAAAGCTGCTGTTGGTCGATTGCTGTGGTGGGCATCGAAATTGCTTCAATGTTGCCCTGTGACAGAGTGCCAGCTAGGGTGTTCAGGTTGACAGAAACATGCACAATATCGGTAGCAAATTGCGATATATACTGCGCAAATATCGATTCTGTATCGGAAACGGTCGTTCTGCTTTCTGCTGAAACGCGTAGGCCACCGGCTTATGGTCCTTCCAGATTTGAAATTTTCGTTCTTAAACCATGAAGCGGAAAAATTTTATCACCGATGTCGGTGACGGTCGATGGCCAGCAATTCGCGCTATACGGCGACTGGGCTGGAATGAATTTCTTTGAAAATCCGAGTGGTCTCCATTCCCCATCAGTCAGCTGCTCCAGAGCTACACCTGCGGCTGTGTCGGATGCATCTGCGAAAATTCTAAGCGTCACATTCTCGATCGGATCTGATAACAATGATACATTTGCTATGGCTTGTTTGGTGTCATCGAAAGCGCGTAATGACTGTGGTGTCTAATCGATGCCCGTGTTATCGTTGCGTTTGCTGGTTTGCTGCCCTGGAGGTAGGCATTTAGTGGTGCCAAAATTGCAGCTGCGTTCTTAAGGAAACGTCTGTAGAAGCCTACAATGCCTAAGAATTGCCTAAGGTCACGCACCTTGTGCGCGTGCCATAATAGGGTATTTGTTTATGATTGCCACCGCATTCCGCCCGCACAGTCGCCGCCCAGACTTTTTCTCCTTCATTAAAAAAGACTAGCCCAAGGTCTTTTTGAAGGCCTGCATATCCCTTGCTACATCATATGCTCAAATTCCTCACGCGCTGCCTTGAATTTGTCCGGAGGCAGGCGTGTTACTCGATCGACGACGGGTGGTCTTTTCGTTTCGATATTGTAGCATATTCTGTGTTTGAAAGATTCGCGGGCCATTGTGGTCGAAGGCAGTTGCGGGAACTCAGTTAAAATTGCGTCGAAACGGTTGTTCTTGTTGACTGTAGAAATGAACCTCGGCGGTACTACAGAATTTTAGCGCGTCAGCAGCCAAAGTTGATATTGAATCTACTAGTCTCCTTCTCCGAAAATCGACTAGCAGACCGAAAAAGTTGAGGAAATCCGCCTTTAGTATTGGGCATGATACATTTGCCACCCTGAACAACCATCTGAAGGGTCGACGCAACCCGAAATTGAGTGTCGGTCGCGATAAGTATCGATAGTGGTCTCATTTGCCGCGAAGAGTTTGGAATCGTTGATGTGATTGGTGCGTTTGGTTTGCCGGTCGGAAGGAATAATTATTGTAATATCTGTCCCTGTATCTACAAGAAATTGATGCCTTTCGCGCTTGTCTCTGATTAGCAGTCGATTTGTAGGTGTCTCGTCGCTGCCAATCGCTCCCAACGACGACGAGGAAGTTAGTTTTCCGAAAATGTGCAGGGCTTTGTGCATTTCCGCGCCTTGTTACCAAAACGGTGATGGTAGTAACATAGTTAAAAATTTTCGCTCGTTTTGCCCTGGATTGATCCCATCCGAGTGCGTAAACGCAAACGCGATCGTCTGCAGTTGCGTTGTTAGGAATCTGCTTCCGTTAGACGGATTTCAAACCTGGCCAATCGCTCGCTAATCTTGGCGATTTGCCTATATGTTTCCTATCCGCACATGTACGGATATTTTGGACCACGCCGAGATTCGATCTTCGGACACGGGATGGAAGTTTTTTCAGCCAGAACATTTTAAATAAATTAAATATTGCATGCTGCGCAACAATTACGAGGGCTTGTAATCACTAAGTTCCGATTCTGACAGCGCTTTTACCAAACCATCCTTCGGTGAATCCGAAAAACCGGCAATTAGTTTGTTTTAGAGCTCTGGATACTTGTTAACAAGAGGCGGGTTCGCCACGATATGAGCTACCTCGTCAAGCACCATGTCAAGGGCTACAACTACAAGTTTACCATCTACGGGTTTACCGTCAGGGTAGCACCTAGGCTATACGCACTTATCTGCTGGTCCTTCGATAATTTGGGACCTTCGGCGTTTTATTGACAAGGTGTTATTGTCAAATAGGGATTTCTTCATCCAATGAATGCACTCACCTTCAGAAACCCAACCCCGGGGGCCCGGGGCTTCAACACTAGCTCGTTGTCTTGTTTAACAGACTACAGCCACCTCGAGTCCAACTCCCTGATGGGCAGGGACCATGGTCCCATGGGCATACCTATCCTCGAGGTACACTATTCTCTTAAGACTTCTCTATAGCAGGTGTGATCTTCGTCCGGCCCCTATTGGTTAAGCCTCACGAAGGACATTCACACGTGCATGTCCCAGGTTCGTTGGACTTGTGACTACCAGTCTCCTAAAAGCAGACTCGTAGCGCTGCTTTTCACATTCAGGTGGCCTCTTCAGTTAACTAGTCAGAAATGCGATTCGGGCCGTATGGTCATCAATGCACAAACTAAGTTAGATGTAGGCGCGTAGGCATTTTCCATTAAAGCGATTCTCCCTAACTAGCCCCTTCAAGGCGCGGGTTATGCGAAGCCGCCAGCTCCGAAACTAACACGATTAACCGTATGGTGATCCCTCCCCATCAAGGAACCACCTTTATTGTGCTCGGCCTATTTATGACTTCCCTCTCGTAAATTATGGGAGGAGGTCAGTCATGCCTTTTGGCGTACATAGTAAGCTCGGAAACATAACATAACATCCCCATAATATCCCCATAACGTTTAACATCTAAGTGAGATCATAGCTCGTCACAAAGGGTGTGATTTCGTAAAACACCATAAAATGAATTCGGTCACAGTGACTCTCGAACCCATGACCATGTGCACCGATTTGCCTAACAATTTTTTTCGCGACCAACGATTTCAAGTCCTAAGAAAATCTTGACGATGAAAAAATTTCGGGCTTGCCCCTCCCTGACCGAAATCCTGGCTACACCCATGAAAGATAAATGCGTCCTGTAGAAGAAACAAATGATCCGTTATCTGGACAAAGGGGGTTTAGCGGCGGTTTAGCCACATATTTCTTGATTTATTTTAGATAAAACAAGATTTTTGACTTATTGCACGATCTTTCGGCCAGTAGATTCACAACATTATGAACTTATTTTTCTTGATTCGGCAGTCCGTTTTCCTCCAATATTCAAACACTTAACGAACTGGATCACAATGGCTCAATTTCCCACAGTAGCCTTTAAAATAAGCACTCCTTTTTCCAAGCCGAACTTTTATATCTCTTCAATATTTTCGCCTTCGGGGCCCCTGTGGCTTGAGGGCCCGTGTTCCACTGCACACATGGAACACCGTACGTTACGCCACTGGTTTCAACCATTTATATAATGCTGAAATAGAACGTGCACTGCTCAGGCACCTTACGCAAACTGTTCCGAATAGACACCAGTATGAGATGATAACTTAAAGATTCACGCTTGGATACTGCACTTGGATGTCAAAATCAAAACACAACTATTCTTCCAATGCAGTCCGGAACAATAAGCACATTTCAATTGCTAGCTCTTCGGTTCGTTAAATTCAGGTACGGCAGCTGCATTCATGTGCAATTCAAATTGACATTGATGTCCACTTTCTTCTCTAATGCATTTCCATATTTCCTTCGCAAGTCCAACCAACCATATTTACACAATGCAAAATATTCAAATAAGGAAGCGTCTTTGGTGAAACATTTATTGCATTTTTTGCATGCATATTATTTGGAAAACAATACTGTGTACTGCAGTCAGGCGCGCACAGAGGATTTACGGGGCCCGGGGCATATAAATAAAAGTGGCCCATTTGAGAAAAAGAACATTTGTCCTTGGAAACTCTATAAATGTTGTTCCTACTACAAGATGCCAGGATGCTGGTACCTGAGAGAGCGGCATTAGGGTAGATAGATAGGGCCCTCGTCTTCGAATCATAGGTTCGCGGGATCGAATCTCATTGTAGGCGCAGGTAATTTTCTATGCTTAAACATCACTAACACCTATAGAGGTCAATGCTGCGCTGCGTGAGCATTTTTATCAGAAAAAAAAACAATTGATGAAATCAATAATATAAAAAACGTTACAACAAGAACGCTATTCTCAATGTAAGAATGCAAAGAGTCAAAGTAGCACTTAGCAAAGTTATTTTAAGTACGATGTTCTTAATTTTAGTAGAAAAGCTGTAACGTCAAAATCATGTTTCAAAATACATACTTGGTTTAAGATCGATCCACACTTTTTAGTCATCAGTCACAGTCACAGTAATTTCTCATTCAAATTGACAGATTGTCATCCAATCAATTAACTTGTATGGAAAGTGACTGTGACTGATGACTGAAAAGTGTGGATCGACCTTCAAGAGTGTTTTCGATTGATTTCACTCTAGTTTTTTCCTCAGTGTAGGGGGCCAACTCAAGAAGTTGGCGGCAGGGCCCAGTGTAAAGTGGTTCCGTCACTGCTGATGGCATTGCAAAAACCGAAATTCTTGTCTCTTCATAAACGTTACTAAGACCAAGTGTGCACTGATCCATAGGAGAACAAAAGTCTAAGGCCCGTATTTATGAACATTCCTTAACTCAAGGAGACTTTTTTTCTATGAAAAAGTATGGGAAATGACATTTAATTTATTGAATTTAGGCATCCTTGACCCAAGGTCTCCTTGACCTGTGGACTTTCGCATAGCGGCGGTGACATCAAGAACAAAGCACAACCCTGGTCAAAGGAGACAAAAAAGTCTCCTTGAGTTAAGGAATGTTCATAAATACGGGCCTAAAACCAAACCAGTAGAAAACGTTGAGAAATTTTGCTAGTTCGAGAGCATAGTTACCGATAAGACTACAATGAGTTAACAACAATCAGAGAGAGACTTGAATAAATATAAATTTATGGAAACTAAATAAGAAATAGTCATTTAAAGGGGATCCATCGTTTTCAGTTTCTTGGTTAACACTTTCTCTAGAAAACACACATAGTTCGAGGACACTCCGATTTTAAGAGCATACCGATTAATTAGATAAATTTCGGCAGAGTGTGCTGTTGATCTCAACACCTAAATATATCAAGATCAGTGCCAATTTTAGATTTAGCAATTTTAATTGAAAAAAGTAGGTGAAGGGAAATCCTATAAGGTCCTAGAAATGCTTTGAATAACGCAAAATAGAGATGAGCATCGAAACAAAAACATCGATGGTTACCATCGAAAAAACATCGAGACCAAACCATCGATGGTAAGAAAACATCGAACAAAAACATCCATATTTGGGTTTTTTGAGTAATCAAAAAAATAATCACTTTAATATCAAAAATTAAGCTGATTGAATAGATATATGGTTTAGTTTATGGCTTTCATGCATTGCCTCCCCCACCCACCAGAATGTAGCTATTCCCCTTGCGTTGTTTTGCATAATACGCATTTGTAGCGTACCCAAAACCCATCGCATAGAGGAGACATGTTAAACTCGCGGCCCGTGGCCAGGTCGAAGAACTTAATTAAAAAAATATGTGGCAGTACGAATTCGAGCTACTGAACTCATCTCAACAATTTACTAAAACTCGTCAAGAAGTCGGTGGCTTAAAAAAATCGCCGCCGATTATTTGAGTTACATTTGCTTCAGGAATCTTTTTTGTGGAGGAAAACATTAAATTGTTTTGTTCCGAAATTCGGTCCAGATTTTTTTAGTAGGTACTAGCCGAACTTGCTAGCTATCTACCACGTTGCACTATAACTCGCGTTCGCATCCTTCAGGTTATTGGACAAGAACATCTTGGGATGAGATTTATTTGAGGGACACAGTTCAAAAGCCCCGAAATCGTATATTTGTTGAGGAAATCACCTGAAGGTGAAATGTTGTAAATATGGCCATTTCAGCCCAAGTACAGAACTTTTTCTCTCTAGCTTATCAAGCTTTACACGCGTTTGTTTCACACCTCATCACAGAATAAATTTTTGTCTATTTTTACTTGGATGTTTATGACCGTTTCTACACTGAAAAAAAAAGGTGCCCTGAAACAATGAACTACACCATACAGACTATACGTTACGTTAAGGTTTATAAAATACACTTAAAGCGATAATGACATCGTTCATAGGATATTACTATGAACGATGTCATGTAAATAATGAACAATAACATCAAGTTTACTTACTAGCGGGGATAATGTAAGAAGTTCATTGTGTTCATGATCGCTTTACATTAAGTTAAAGTTTTGTTTTCGTTATACTAACGACCGATGTTTCGTAAAATATAGGTTTATTTACTATGAACTAATTCATCATGGTCATGGTAATGAAAAAAGTATATGTTCCCTGTTCATTAATATTATGATGTTTTTTTTTCAGTGTACAATGTTCGGATCAGCTGTCCTAAATTTGACGGAAAATAATTCACAAATAGTGTTGGCACTTTAACTTCTTATCTAAGTTTCTCCATTTATTTGAAGAAAATTGTCTATAGAACGTAATCCCTGGGAAGCTTACTACTGATTAATAGTCACATCTTAAGGGAAATATTCTGGGATTAAATTACAAAAATACATTGGTTTCAATACGCGTTTTAAATTTTTCTATTCTGCGGCCTGCTTAAACCTTAGGACACTGATATTTGGCCCAGGCCAGGCTTTGAGTTTGGCACCCCTGGTATGGCCGTATGACGACGACTTGGAAAAGTACGCGACGGAATTGCAATGGACCCGCTGTTCCACTTTCTCCATAGTCTCTGAACACTGAGGGAGAAAGAACGATAATCGGATATACTTCGGCCGTCCTTCGTACATTAATCTTGACGAGTGGACAGTGGTCGGTGCATGAAAAGAAAAGATGCGCAACGAAATTGTAGAACACCTACCAACCCTCTTTAAATTTCAACGTAAACAGTGAGGAAAGGTTGAAAATATTTCAGGGCGAAACCACATTTGGAAATTGTACCTTACCAGGCGTATAAAGAAAAACATTTGTTTATGTGTGTACAGTGTTCACAATAGATGGATTGCATGTTGTATGTTACGATTGATTTTTCTCTGACTGGGCTGTTTGAAGGTATTCGCATACACTTATAAAGACAAAGTTAAGTTGAAAAAAATGTCGAAGAAAGAAACATCGATAGTTGAAAACCATCGATGGTGAAAACCATCGACCATCGAAACGCAAACCATCGATGGTGAAAAACATCAACGCAAAAGCATCGATGGTAAAAACATCGACCATCGGACCAAAAACATCGATGTTTTCGAAACATCGATGTTCGATGCTCATCCCTAACGCAAAACAAGATAAATAGAGATTTAAATAAAATTTATCTGACATCAATTCGTGTAATAATTTTGCAGACGTATGCGCACTATGAGACCATTGTCCCTGCGGGGTCTCTCTAACGCGGGCCCGGGGCAAGTTGCCCCTTTTGCCCCACCCTCTGTGCGCGCTTGACTGCAGTGACGGCCCGTGCCTCCTTGCACAGGATGGGCACCTTCACGGAATAAAAATCTTTTGGAAACACCTAAAATTAACGACTTTCCACATAAATTTCGCATTGTATTAACCATTATGGAACCATTAATTTCCGCTTCAATTTCACAGTTTTGCAACCATTTTTTAGATCAAACTATTATTTTTTAATTTAGGATCATTTTGTTTTTAAATGCGCAGTGCCCTAGTATATCAAACTATCAAATAGATTTGCAGGAACATGCGAATTAATGTTGTGCGCCTTTAGCATTGTCAATGCGGATGTACATAGTCTAAAACAAATCAAAAAATGCAAAAATTGCACACGGCTGACGTTTATCTGAAATGATGAAATATTGGCGGTTTTGAATGCTAAGGATGTTGATGATGACGAAAGCCCTGATTTTGTAGATACTGTTGAACACGCAGATGTTAGTGACGATGATCCTGATGGTGATCCAGACTATGTACCTGACAACTACAGGTATAGGCTGAAGATGATAGATTGATGAGTGCAGTAAGAGCGGATGTACTAGATGGTGTTGCTTTAACAAGCTCCACAAGCAAGAAGAGAAAACGTAAGCCGAAAATGGATGAAAAAAAGGATGATGGGAAAACTAAGTTATGACATCAAATCAGTTATACGCGTAGATGTTTACTGAAATCTGGATATCTTATCGAAAATGAAGTATTAACTGGTGTAGAAGAGGCAGAAGGGCTACCCTAGGAAACCCCTGAACAGCAGTCTAAAGAAGCCGCGGAAAACACAAAATCGCGGAAGTATTGCTCTTTTTGCAACTATAAAAAAAACGTGTGTCAAAAATGAAGTGTGATCATTGTAATGCTCCAATTTGTGTTGAACATATGACCAAAATTTGCCCTGATTGCAATAAATAAAATGCAAATGTGTCAGTTATTTTGTTTTTTTTTGTTTTTAAATTTTGCGTTCAGTTTTCAGAAGTATTTTGTATTTCCAATTTTTATTTGTTGGATGTGTTCATTGACGAATATCTAAGCAAATTTTTCAAAAATACAATTCTTACTATACACTCTCAATCAATAGGATTGTTCCACTTGAAAAATGGTTGTATCTCGGTAAGTGATAACGGTATTTTCTTCAAACTTGGTGACAATATTTTCAGTAGCCTGCCTGTTCTTTGAATAAAAGATGGTCTCAAATCCGGAGTCCCCTTAGGATTTTCTTACGAAAATTCTTAAAATCAGTACAAATGGTGAAGTCATTAGGAAAGTTCCAGTGGAAATAAATCATGAAATAACGGTACGAAAAGATAATTTTACTATGAAAAATTTAGCTGGTGATAATTTGAACTTTATTTAAGTAATTTGAGCTCAAAAACTTAATCTGGGATAGAAGTGTGTGCAGGTTTAAACGGTAAATTAAGTTGATTTCGTCCCGAGCTCCTCTAAACGTACGCCAAATAACTACAGTGTTCTTAAACTATCCTCTAACGGTATAGATCTTCCTCGTTATTCATTCCCACACATTTTTGATGATATTTAGATCTAGGAACTATTAAGGTCTTTCCATAACCTTGATAAGCTGGTCTTGAAATCAACCTTTTATCAGCCTTTTTTCATAATTGGTGTCATTATCTTGTTAAAATCTTATAGTAATGGCATGGAAAATGTTGGAAGTTTTACGCAATACATTAGGTAGAATATCTATAAAAGCCTGGGTACTCTGAATACCCCTAATTTTAAAAAGGTCAATAGTTCCATACCAAGATATTCAACCCCAATGTAGAAACTGTATGGATTAGAGAAACGCGTTATTTTTACTGACGGAACAAAATAAATATCGTCGGTTCAGATGGATTTAGGTATTATTTCCACGATTTTAGCAAGAAGGCATTAATTTTGTAGACCCATCACTCAGAGTAAGAAATGTCGAAGTATAGGGTTGAATATCTCGCTGTGGAACTATTGAGCTTGTGGAAATTATAGGAGTATTCACAACGTCCAGGCCTACAAAAATATTCTGGGTGATATAATTCTTCAAATTACCGACATTTCCCATGCAACATCTTTGAAATTTTAACAAGATAATTGCATCAATCATGGAGCAAGACTGATAAAAAATTGGTTTCAAGACCAACTAATCAAGGTTTTGGAAAGACCTCCATACTTCCTAGAAATAGATACTATCAAAAATGTGTGGGGATGAATGACAACGAAGATCTATACCGTTAGACGATATTTTATGAACACTGAAGCTCTTCTGCGAACGTTTAGTGTAGTTTGGGGTGAAATTAATTTAATTAACCGTTAAAACCTGTACAATTCTATCCCAGATTAACTTTTTGACCTCAAATTACTTAAATAAAGTTTTACTTATTACCAGCTACATTTTTCAAAATGAAATTATCCTTTCGCACCGTTATTTGATGTTTTATTTCCATTGGAACTACCCTATTGACTTTACCATTTGTACTGTTTTTAAGAATTATCGTAAGAAAATCCTAACGGGACTCCGGATTTGAGACCTTCTGCTATGCAAAGAACAAGCAAGCTACTGAAAATATTGTCACCAAGTTTGAAGAAAATATCGTTATCACTTACCGAAATACAGCAATTTTTCATGTGGAACTATCCTATTGATTGGGAGTGTATATAAAAAATATTACTATATAAAATATTTTTCTGTAATTTTGGCACAGATACGCCTCGGAGGCGTATGGGTCCGTCAACAAGTCAGTTTCGACTGGGTCGGTTGTCAGGTTTAAATTGGCTACGTCATCACCATTCTCATTCTTATTACACTGATTCCATTCGAGCTGCTATAGGCCGGCCTACCTTGTCGGTATTGAATTCGATGCCACCGCTTCCAAAAGTTTCGTAAATTTCGAATGATTTGTTGTTGTAATTTGGTCACCGGCGCAAGTGGCCTACATTTGGACCATTTGTTTCGTCTTAATGTCGATGGTAAGTAGATTGTCAACAATACCTAAAGGTTCGAATATGCGAGTGTAATATTGCATACACATAGGCAGTTTCGATTTTGTTCGAACAAAAATAGCCTAAAAGCAACCTAATTTGTTGATTAATACAAACACCGGAAATGTTTTTGTGGAGTGGCTCCCAAACAGTAATTGATAGATTTGATAAATTCGCGAGAGACTTGGTAGTACTGGGAAAAAACTATTAATATGAATGATGTTCACCTCAGTCAAGTCAAAGGTAAAATTTTGTTGTACATTTCTACTGATGTTAAAAGATTTGAATATACAATAAGTGTATTTATTTACAGGGCACGGCCTAGCCCACCTTGCCCACTATGACGAGCCGCCACTGGTGAAACTGTTTATAAATAAACAAAAACGGATGAAATTTATTCGTTGAATTTTGCGTCAGATTTTTCGTAATTAATACATCTTGTCCGTTCAATTCAACAATGAGACATTTAATATTCTCATATTATTCCGGAGAAAAAATAAACTCCTTTATTATGTAGTGCACGCTCCTATCATTATTTCTTTCAAAGGATTTATCTCTTGTGCTTGTAAAAAAAAGTATGGATGCAACACTGCCTTAACGGATAAAATCAGCATACGGATACATTTGAACAAGTTAAATTTTAAGGAGCGGAAAATGGATTTCCATGAATTAAAGTTATCTATCCATTTCAGTTGAACTTTTTTTTTTAAAGATAATATGTACTCGTATTCTCAAGGAATTCAAAGAATACGCTCAACAGAATCTAAGAGAGCTTAGCTTGTTCTGCTATCCGTTCTCATAGGGAAAACTTTTGTATTTCCTTTATTTTCCGCTAAGTGTCTGTATGGCGGACGGTAAGATAAGTGCTGCTCCTGCTAGTGTCGATAAGAAAAACAAGAAAATTCTTCTTGCGAGAGCTGATAGCGTAATGTTCCATTAGCCAACGAAACATTTTTAGCTTTGGATATTGATTTGAGTCCTTTAATATAACTTCTCCGACAGATAATGACAGAGACCTATTTCAATGAGATTGTTGTCATCAACAATGAATGTCTCTGACATTTTTCTATGATGATAAATGGACCTGTCATCTATGCGGTTCAAGGATAAAAAGTTCAATCACCGGAAAGAATAGGCATTAGATGCCACAAAGGAAAAAGAAAAAAATGGTTTGCTCTG
Source organism: Microchrysa polita (assembly GCA_949715475.1). Classification (NCBI taxonomy): domain Eukaryota; kingdom Metazoa; phylum Arthropoda; class Insecta; order Diptera; family Stratiomyidae; genus Microchrysa; species Microchrysa polita. The sequence goes on along the minus strand of OX454421.1, from coordinate 76,198,014 downwards.
GTAATTGACACGTGTATTATATAATAATTGAAGAGCACACGGACTATCATATTTCCAGTCAAGTAGACCTGTTGATATCAAAATGTACATAGTAGATGCTTACAAAGTAGAACTCTCAGAAATTCGAATCTTCCAGAAATTAGAACCACAAGTTCTAATTTCAGAGCGGATTCGAACCAGACCAGAATTACTCCAATTAGTAGATCAAATTCTAGATATTATTTTGCAACGCAAAACTTCTAGGAAAAAAGGATTTATAGTTAACATAAAAACACAACATCGATTCATTTCTCTGAAATTAGAAGTGCAGTTCTAATTTCAGAGCATAATACGCATCAACGAATCTCAGTGCATTGAGATTTATTGATGCGTATTATGCTCTGAAATTAGAACTGCACTTCTAATTTCAGAGAAATGAATCGATGTTGTGTTTTTTTCTTAGCTATAAATCCTTTTTTCCTGGAAATTTTGCGTTGCAAAATAATATCTAGAATTTGATCTACTTATTGGAGTAATTGTGGTCTGGTTCGAATGTTTTTGTACAATTGTTTCGCCGTGAAAGTTATACGGGACTGGGTTTGAATCGAAAAGTATTTAAAGCATGTCTGCTAAACGTCAAAAAAACACTTTGACTTTAGAACAAAAAGTGAAAATATTAAAAAACCTTGACGGTTTAAGCATTTGGTAAATTTAGGGTTGCCATACATGTAGGTTATTGGCCAGTTTCGATGGTCTGTGCAAGTTGTAATCAATGCTTCTTACCAGAGACTTATTGAAACAACTTTGCTTCGATAATAATATTTTTTCCAAGTCTATTTCACCTGCGAAGATAAGGTTCCCTGGAGCCATCAGAAAGACATTAGCTCAATTTCGGTCCGAAATTTGTTTGAGCTTAAATTCCTATTTTTCTCGTATATAGTACTATCCCAGGAAATTCGAACAACAATTTGGGCAAACTTCAGAAAAATTAGGGGAAAGCTGAATTTTTGCATGGGCCTTTCCATTCGTTTCGAAGTCGTACACAAGACCCCAAAAGTCTCCGTCTGTACGAGTGCCGCTAGCGGTTGTACAGAGGGTCGGAGAACCTCAAAAATAGATTTTTCTGAATATCTCGATAACGGTAATATGTAGGTACTAAAAAGTGGTGTATAGAAAATTAATAGCTCTTGTGGTTTGTGGATAAAATGTTAAAGATAGATTTTGATTCGACTACTCCTAACGGTGTCAGGGGGTCTAACGGTATTTTTTCAAAGTTTAAGAAAAATATTTATAACGGTAACTCCGGCTAAACTATTTTGTATGGCGAATTTGTAGCTCATACGGTTTCGAAGAAAGTGGCCAAATTTCTTATCAATAACCTCAACGGTGCTACGAGGGCTCAAAACTTCGAAAAATGGGATTTTTATAATTTTTGTGAATATCTCTGTAACGGGGGAGTAAATCTTCAAATGCCTGTGACAACTAAAGGGTTAAGAATCGGGATATGTCCGATACACTTT